>CM038142.1:193740261-194940261 GCA_021437245.1 Aegilops speltoides | reverse complement strand
CTACCCTCCCCCCTCCCCATCCCCTTTTCTCCCCAACCACAAGTCACATTTCCCCATGTTTCTCCCTTCCTTCCTTCGTAAGCTATAGTCGCTTCCTCGCTTGCTTCCTCGCACTCGCCCTCTCGCATCCTACCGCCGGGGTCGCCATGGTCTTCTTCAAAGACCTCTCCAGTGGTCCCTCCTCCAACAACGACTACTTCACCACCCGCATATGCCTCTCTTCTCTCTCTCGGGCTATGACTTTGAATGAAGTATTTTTACCCGGCGGTCAATTTGAGCCATTTCTTCCTCTTGTAGTTCCCTAGGACCATCAGTTGCAACGAATGGAGCGGGGTGGCCGAAGATCTGTCTGCTTGTTGTTACCATCAATCTCCATGCATGAAGCTAGTTGTGTTTGAATCAGTGGATAGTGGGAGAAAGTTTCTGGCATGTTCAGAGAAGGTTAGACCCTCTTTCGTTGTTACAAATCATTTGTTAGATGTGATTCAGACACTGTCACGGTCCCAACCCATTCATCCCACACCTTTAACCAAACGCATCCTAAGATAGTGTCACAGTTTGTACCTAGTATCTAAAAATGTTGCCATCTCATGAGCGGTGCCATTAGAAAATTATTTGTCACCGATTCAGCAGTTTGTGGAGTCAACTTGTCCAGACATCCGAGCAGCGAAGCATTAAAATACTAAATCTTTATGGCACGAAGGAACTCGGCGTCGGAGCAACTAGGTGCTCCGGAGTTTGGGTTCCTGATTTTTTTTGTTGCATCGGCTCGCCAGTGCAGGGCACCAGTGCAAGATGTAGCAACAGTTGTCTTTACTCCGGTTTTGGCATACATATTGGATGCCTTAGTGCTATTAGTTCTATGTTACTAAATTTCTGCATGTACACACCTATTAGTATCAATTTGCTGTCATCCAAACACTGTCTCTATGCTGTTGTAGTTATATTTACCTTCCTCTTAAAATGTTCAATTTGTTATTTGTAGTACATGAGTAAGAACTTGTGGTGTTGTTGTAGTTAATTATAGCTTCTGATGTTTCAGAATTTGGTTGTTGTGTCAGGAGCAATTAATTCATTTGCACATTGATCTTTTAGAGAAGATATATCATATTTAACCTGTTTCTTCAGTTTTTCAAAATAAGTATTGGAGATTTTCTATGTTGCTATAAACCCATTTTCCCTACAATTGTTATTGATCTAGTTTTAAATATTATAGGATGAACGGAAGTGTTCTTACTTGTAGTGGGTTGATCAAGAGTGGCCACAGTCCATGAAGATGTGCCTAGCAAAGCTCTGGAGCATGTATCAGGAAGAGAATAGAGGTAGGCTTAGAGATAGTGTTGTCAACACTGAAGAATATTTGAAGATGCAGGATAAAAAGAGGAAGGTGGAGAATTAGCTCAGATGTTTTAAATTAGACTTTGCTAAGATGGCGTTGGCGAAGGAGGAGGCACTTTTCGAATTGGCCAGTGCAAAACAGGTTCTTATTGAACTGAAAGCAGAGGTGCATAAGGCAAGCTTGGATTATCTCAATTAGGGAAATGAATATATTGTTCTAATATTTTTCTTATGAAGTTGAACTATTTATATGTTGTACTATGCTGTTTTCTGGTATCTATCGTACCGTGATGTTAAAATATATCTATGTGCCTGATATGATATTGGCAAACAACTATTCGATATGAAATGTGAATTTCCGTAATACTGGAATTATTAATTGTAAATAAATCTGTGAAATGGGTCATGGAACCTTGCAAATGGTTCTAGAAGTAAAAGCGCTTGTGATGGATAGTGTCGTGGTACTAAGTCTGATAGTAAGAGTAGGGGGTAAGTATGAGGATGCAAGGCCCTAGCTATGGCGAGGTTGTACACACGAGTTTAGGCCCCTCTCGGA
This sequence comes from Aegilops speltoides, assembly GCA_021437245.1. NCBI lineage: Eukaryota > Viridiplantae > Streptophyta > Magnoliopsida > Poales > Poaceae > Aegilops > Aegilops speltoides. The sequence continues at coordinate 194,938,367 of CM038142.1, read as the reverse complement.
GGAGGTAAAAGCCCTACGTCTCGGTGCCCTGAGGCGGTCGATGGTAATATGAGTGTGTGTGTTACAGGGGGTGCGAACCCTTGTGCCAGAGGATGGGGGTGGCTTATATAGAGTGCGCTAGGACCCCAGCCATCCCACGTTACAGGGTTCAATGTACATTAAGACAGGGCGTTACTGGTAACGCCAGCTATAAAGAGCTATCAATGATCCTTAAGACTATGGAGTGAACGCCTGACCGTTGCCATCCTGGGTGACTCTATGTAACGCCCCGGATACAACTTTCCATATTCGTAACTCCAACTCTTGCCTTTTCCGGAGGTGTGTTATTTTATTTCCTTCGTGGTTGGGTTTTGCCTTCGTAACTCCAACGCCTGACCGTTGCCATCCTGGGTGACTCTCTGTAACGCCCCGGATACAACTTTCCATATTCGTACCTCCAACTCTTGCCTTTTCCGGAGGTGTGTTATTTTATTTCCTTCGTGGTTGGGTTTTTGTCTGTTGTTTTGCATTTTGTTTTTGTTATGCCTCTCATCTCATAGCATCATGCGCATTGCATCTGCATGTTTTCATAAAACATGCATCCGTTGTTAGTTGCCGCTTCTTCCTCGTCTCTGTTGACCTTTCTCAGACCGACCATTCTGTTGTTGCCCAACCGTTTGACCCTCTTTGCACAATACTCAAACCCCTTGTCTCCATGGCATTTTGCCAAACCCCCCTTGCGCGCGTCCGAAAACTTCCCCCAACCCGAACCGCCCAGTCATCACCGTTGCATTCGGTTCATCCCCAAACATCTATAAAACATCTCCGTTTTTTTGTTGGACTCTCCTAAGCTATATTTCTCGCCCGTTCAATTTTGATCGGAGGGTCCGATTAACCCCCTTACCAAAACCCACTTGCTATATAATTAGTCTAACCCTAATTTTTAGGAGACATGTCCCATCCTTCCTATCCCGTGCCGCCACTCCACGAGTCCCCCTCGGGATCTCCCCTCCCGATCCCCAAACCAACCACCAGCCTGCTGCTTCCTCGTTTTCCCCAGCCGGCCAATCCCCACCGAGATCCAGCTCCTCCAGCCACCACCAAATCCTCCTCCTGTTGCCTCCGTTAGCCACCCAAGCAGCAGCAGCCCCAGGCCGTTCCTGACCTTCCCCTTCTCTCCCGTCTCATTTTCTTCTACTCCCTCCTCTGCTCTAATCTCTCTCTGTACCAGGACCCCGCCTCGTCTCCGTCCGCGGGCTACCTCAGAACAGAGCTCCACCGTCGCCCTGGCCTCGGATCTGGCCGATTCCCATCGCCTGGAGCCGCCATGCCAAGTCCCCTGCCTCGCCGGAGCCTGCTGCAGCCCCGTCCGCACCGACCATCTTCCTCGCTGTCCAGTCCCCGCGGCGCCGTCCAGGACCCTGACGGCCTCCCCTGCTTCTGCTGCGTGAGGGGGACGACGCGTCCAGCGAGCGCCCGCTCGTCCCAGACGCCGTCCTTCGCCAAGTTCTGCTGCTGTCGAGCTCTGCTTCTGTCAAACCTTGGACGAGCACGTCGCCCCGCCAAGTCCCGCTCCTGTTGACCGCACCCCGCCTGCATCGCGCCACTCCCGCCTTGGATCCGGTCGTCCTCATGCCGCTCCAGCCCCGCGCCAAGCTGCCGGAGCCCCAAGCCCCCTGGGCCTCTCCGTCGCCCCGCCAAGTCCTGCTCCTGTTGACCGCGCCCCGCCTGCATCGCGCCACTCCCGCCTTGGATCCGGTCGTCCTCATGCCGCTCCAGCCCCGCGCCAAGCTGCCGGAGCCCCAAGCCCCTGCGCCTCTCTGCCGCCCCGCCAAGTCCCTCTGCAGCGTCGCCCGCCGCTCACTTCCTCTGTTTCGAACGAGCACGACCGCATTGCCAAGTCTCCCCTGCGCGTTGACCAGGCCCCTGCATCGTCCACGCGCCTGGGCCTCCTCTTCTCCGGCCCAGCGCCTCCAAGCCAAGCCGACCTGTTTCGGCCTCCCTCTCCACCGACCGGCCCAAGGCCCAGGGTGAGCAGCCCCCTAGCCTCTCCTCTTTTGGGCTAGCCAGATTCGGCCCAGCTCCTGTTTTTTTCCCTTCTGCGAATTTAGCATTTATCCAGAGAACGTTGTTTTACAGTAAAGTCCCTAGAGTTCATGCATTTAATAACTCATCAACCGTGCATCATATCAAAATGTTTTATGTATGTAACTTGCTTAAAATTTTGCCTAGTTTCATAATATCCCGCTTTCATCCATGTTTAAAATGTTTAAAATGCTGTTTGTTTAAATTTGCTCAAATGTCATGCTAAAATGATTTAATTCATAACTAAATAACCGTAGCTCGGTTTTAAATGTTCTTTATATGTAAATGGGGTGAAAAATGCCTAGATTAACATGGTCCATTTTATTTTCCTGTTTAACAACTTTAAAATATGTTTTAGGGCAGAACAGTAGCAAATTCATAAATTGCATATGAGGATTTTCTGGAATTGTTGTTTGTCGTTCCGGCCTCATTTAAACTTGCCTAAATAGTTAGTTTACTTTTGTTACACCCCTTGCCATGTTTAACAACATTTAACATTGTTGTGTACCTAAACGAGAGCGAACTAAATAACTCGGATGTCGTGTTTCGTCAATATGCAACTCGTTGCATATTGAGCTCCACTTAACTTGTAGTATTGTTTGTAGCACTTTGCCATGCCTTGCCTCATTAAACCGGACATGCATCATACTTGATTGTGCATCATGCCATGATTATTCTTGTGTGTTTACCATGTTGTTTGTTTCTTTCCGGTGTTGCTTCTTAGTTCCGGTAATGTTGCGATTGTGAGGATTCATTCGACTACGCCCGTTCATCTTCTTCATGGACTCGTTCTTCTTCCTAGCGGGATTTCAAGCAAGATGACCGCTACCCTGGATCTCACTACTATCATTGCTATGCTAGTTGCTTCGTTCTATCACTATGCTGCGTTACCTATCTTTTGCACATCAAGCCATCCCATATTGCCATGAACCTCTAACCTTTGACACCCTTCCTAGCAAACCATTGTTTGGCTATGTTACCGCTTTGCTCAGCCCCTCCTTGATAGTTCGCTTTGAATAAAACTTGTCCAGCATGGCCCAACCTTGGTTTTACCATTTGCCTCACCACCACCTATACCCTTCCCTTGGGTCGGCCAACCCAAGGGTCATCTTTATTTTAGCCCCCCCGGGCCAGTGCTTGTCTAAGTGCTGGTCTGAACCGGGCAGACTGTGGGGCCACCTCGGGGCAACTCGAGGGCTGGTTTTACTCGTAGGCTGACCTATCCGGTGTTGCCCTGAGAACGAGATATGTGCAGCTCCTATCGGGATTGTCGGCGCATCGGGCAGCTTTGCTGCTCTTGTTTTACCATTGTCGAAATGTCTTGTAAACCGGGATTCCGAGACTGATCGGGTCTTCCTAGGAGAAGGTCTATTCCTTCGTTGATCGCGAGAGCTTGTCATGGGCTAAGTTGGGACACCCTGCGCAGGTATAAAATTTCGAGAGCCGTGCCCGTGGTTATGTGGCAGATGGGAATTTGTTAATGTCGGTTGTAGATAACTTGACACCAGATCCGAATTAAAACGCATCAACCGCGTGTGTAGCCGTGATGGTCTCTTCTCGTGAGTCGTGAAGTGAACACGGTTTCTGGGTTATGTTTGACGTAAGTAGGTGTTCAGGATCACCTCTTGATCATTGCTAGCTTCACGACCGTTCCTTTGTTTCTCTTCGAGCTCTCATTTGCGTATGTTAGCCACCATATCATGCTTAGCCGCTGCTGCAACCTCACCATTTTACCCCTTCCTTACCCATTAAGCTTTGCTAGTCTTGATACCCATGGTAATGGGATTGCTGAGTCCTCGTGGCTCACAGATACTTCCAAAACCAGTTTGCAGGTGCCGATGAAACCGTGCAAGTGACGCATCCGATTTCAAGGAGGAGCTCGATGAAGATCTTGTTCTTTCTGTTATTTCATTTCAGTTGATCAGTAGTGGAGCCCAGTTGGGACGATCTGTGTAGCATTTGGGGTAGTCTTCTTTTATTTTGGTTCCGTAGTCGGACCTTGATTGTATCTGTATGATGGATGTTTATTTATGTATTGTGTGAAGTGGCGACTGTAAGCCAACTATGTATCTCTTTCCCTTATGTATTACATGGGTTGTGTGAAGATTACCTCACTTGCGACATTGCTTTCAATGTGGTTAGGCCTCTAAGTCGAGCTTCGACACGTGGGAGATATAGCCGCATCGAGGGCGTTACACCCTAGGTCTTCTGCACTCCGAGTGGTTTATTGTATGGTCGAGTGACTTCATCTTGGTAGAATGGAATTGGGGTATCCGAGTGAGATAATTGGTCGAGTGGATTGCACTCCAAGGTTACTTCAGTCGGTATCTTTTGTTATACTTTGAATGTTCTTGATTCTAGGGTAGTCACCTTGGGTAGGGCATATAGTTCAGGCCTAGGACCCTACCCTAGGTCCATGGCATCATCATTAGCCCCGAATGGATTGAGGTCTGAATGAAAACAGAGTTGAAGCTGATCCCGACCTGATTCTTATGCTTCGCAGGCATTTTCCTGAGTCTGGGAATCATGCTAAAACTTCAACTTTATTTCAGTCGCCTTAATCGATTCGGAGGTCATGGAGTGAACTATAGTGATAAGCTTAGAGTGTTGATATGGTACAAAATCTTCGGCGCGATTATTTACTCTACGGTTCCCAGATCTCATGGGATTCGAAAAATTTGGGGAAGCGTGCGAGACGGAGTGCGCCGCAGTAAATGGGGTGGATAGAGAGGGGCGCCTCAATTCTTGCGCCACCTTTTTCGCCACGTATCGGGCATGCAACTGTTACAAGATTTTACAGGACTGCTTGGGCCCATGAGTCAGCCACTCAGAAGCAGGCCCATAAAGGTGTCGAGGCCGATGTGTGTGCATAGTGTGGATTATTCCTCTTCTTCCTTTTCTTCTTCCCCACCGCATCCTCCTCCACTCTTGACGCCGCCGCCCTGCCCCCGAGCAGTCCGCCGCAATGGGAAAGGATAAGACGGCGGCCCTGGAGCACGCGAAGAAGGCGATGGCGAAGGACAAGAAGAATAGTTGGGGGTCATCGTCGAGGTCTGGATTTCCACATGGTTGGATCCAGGGGGACTGGATTCGGTCCATGATCCAGAAAGAAGATTTGGAGGATCTGGCCTACGCGGGCTTGATTGCTGACTGGACTAGGAGGTTGCCGGGGAATGAGACCGTGTAACGCCCCAAGTTCGATGTGCCAGCTGTCCACCAGGTATTCGCCTTCATTGCCTTGTCGTTTGCTTGCGTGTTGCATTTTATCATGTCATCATGTGCATCTCATTTTGCATATGTGTTCGTCTCATGCATCCGAGCATTTTCCCCGTCGTCCGTTTTGCAATCCGGCACTTCTAAGTCATCCGGCGTCCCCTTCTTGTCTCTTTTCGTGAGCGGGTGTTAAACATTCTCGGAATGGACCGAGGTTTGCCAAGCGGCCTTGGTACACCACCGGTAGACCGCCTGTCAAGTTTCGTGCCATTTGGAGGTCGTTTGATACTCCAACAGTTAACCGCGTAGCCCGAAACCCCTCTCTCTTTGCAGCCCAGCCCCTCTTCACCACAGCCCATGAGCCCATCCAAACCCCCTCCATGCTCTCGGTCGTTCGATCACGATCGTATGGGCAAAAACCGCACCCCATTTGGACTCGCCTAGCTCCCTCTACCTATATAAACACCTCCCCCTTCAAAATCGCATTCTAAACCCTAGCCCCGCTCCCCTCGAGCCGCCGAACACATCCGTCCGCGCCGGACATGTCCGCCGGCCACCTCCCTCCGGCCTATAAGCAGCCGCCACATCAGCCCCGCCACCGGCCGAGCCAACCGTCGGGCGCCACGTGTTCCCCTCCGCCTCTCTCCTCCGCGCCCTGCCACCAGGCCCGCCGGGCCCAGTCGCAGCCCTCCCGGCCCGGTCGATCGCCGCCGCCAGCCCGCGACTGCGCCTCGTCCCCAAGCTGCCCGCACCGCCGCACGACTCCCTCACCGCCGGTGCGCTGCCGCCTAGCCCGGCCATTGCCAGACCACACCTCCACCAGACCCCGCCATCTGTTGCACTGCGCCCCTGCCTCGGCCCCGTCGCTAGAGCTCGCCTCCCGCCGCCGGCCCGAGCGCCTCGTCCCCACGCTCCTCCCACAGGTGCCGCCCGTATCCCGCGCCCTCCGCCTCCTCGCCTCCCACCCGTCGTCGCCGCATGTTATAGTGTTTTTTGGAGATAGCTCAGTGTTCATGTTTTGTCATGATTTACCTATAATTCATGTCCATGCCTTTTGTTTTTATGTTGGGGTGTTGTAGCATATGTTCATGATGCTTGCAAGTCGCCTAGTTGCTGTTTTGGACAGCTCATCCTTTAAAACTTGTATTGTGTGTATGTGTTGAACCGTTGCTCCATTTTGAGTGTGCTCTATATGAAACTTGCTTGATTTTGCATTAAGTTTCATATTATCATGCTGCATCCATGTTTGAGAGTGTTGCTTGATGTTTGAATGCATTTTGTGTCAATGCCATATTTAACTTGTTTTGCTCATATCTTCTAGGCCGTAGCTCCGAATTAAGCGAACTTTATATGTAATTTTACTAGAATTTCGTGTAGATCATCTTGGTGCATCTTAAATTGCTGCTTAACAACTTGAACATAAGGTTTATTCAGTTCTGGACCAATTTCTGAATTTGCATGAGGACTTACCGGAATTGTTATATGTCGTTTCTAGCCTCATTTAAACTTGCATTGATGTGTTGCCCTTGTATGCATCATCTCTTGCCATGAGTAGCTTCATGTAGCCTTGTCATGCATCATACTTGGTTGTACGTCATGCCTTGTCTATGTGTTGTGTGTTTACCTTGTTGTTTGCTTCTTTCCAGTTGTGCTCCTTCTCGTTAGTTCCTGTTTCGTTGCGATCGTGAGGATTCGTTTGTCTACGCTTGGTTCGGCTTCATCCGTTCGTCTTCTTAATGGACTCGTTCTTCTTCCTTGCAGGATTTCAGACAAGATGACTGTCACCTTGGATCTCATTACTATCATTGCTATGCTAGTTGCTTCGTTCTATCGCTGACCGTGAGAGCTTGTGATGGGCTAAGTTGGGACACCCCTGCAGGGTATGAACTTTTGAGAGCCGTGCCCGCGGTTATGTGGCAGATGGGAATTTGTTAATGTCCGGTTGTTGATAACTTGACACCAGATTGGAATTAAAACACATCAACCGCGTGTGTAACCGTGATGGTCTCTTCTCGGCGGAGTCCGGGAAGTGAACACGGTTTTGGTTTATGTTTGACGTAAGTAGGAGTTCATGATCACCTCTTGATCATTGCTAGCTTCACGACCGTTCCATTTGCTTCTCTTCTTGCTCTCATTTGCTTATGATAGCCACCATATCATGCTTAGTCGCTGCTGCAACCTCACCACTTATCCTTTCCATACCCATTAAGCTTTGCTAGTCTTGATACCCATGGTAATGGGATTGCTGAGTCCTCATGGCTCACAGATTACTACAACAACAGTTGCAGGTGCAGGTTATGCGATGATCATGACGCGAGAGTGATGCTTGCTGGTTTTAGAATTCTTCTTCTGCTTCTTCTTCGATCAGGGGATAGGTTCCAGGTCGGCAGCATGGGCTAACAGGGTGGATGTCGTTTGAGTTTCTATTTGTGTTTCATCCATAGTCGGATGGTGCTCTTATGTAAGATGATGTATTCGTGTGGCATTGTATGCCCTTTTGTATGTATCCCCATCTATTATGTAATGTTGATGTAATGATATCCACCTTGCAAAAGTGTATCAATATGCGGTTCTATCCTTGGTGGGACCTCCGAGTCTCTTTAGGATTGTATCGCATATTGGACATGACAAGTTGGTATCAGAGCCTCGACCAACCATAGGAGCCCCCTTGATTGTTCGTAGTTGGTCGTTGTTGAGTCTAGAAGAAAACTGTTTTCGGAGTCTAGTTATATCGGAGAGTAGGAATTCTTTTTACTCCTCTGCCCCTTCGTTGCTCTGGTGAGAAACCTTGACGTAGGTGTTTTGAGTTACTCCTCTTCCCCTTCAATTTTTTCTTTAGGATCATGCGGTTAGTTTTTCATTCGTTGTCCATCAGTTCTTTCTCTTTCGATGGTGTTTCCCTGACCGAAGTTTTCCTTGTTTTTTTTCCACCCACCCTCCCTTCTTCTTCTCAGAACCGGAGTCCGTAATCGAGTATCCATCCTACTCGTGCAAAGTCTTTGCTTTCTTTCTTTAATGATTTCAACCGGTTTTTTCTCTTCAAGATATTCGTTGGTTTCCCCTTCCAAGTTGCCTTAGTTTTTCCCGCCCTCCCACCCTTTTTCTTCCCGGAGTTTGAGTCTCTTTCGACCATCAGTTTCATTCGTGCGGAACCTCTTCAGTATTTCGTAAGTTATCTCAACCGGTGAATTCTCGTCTCATTTGACATTCATCATCTCTTTTTCTTCTCCGGTGGATTCAATTCCAATTTTCGGTAGTGATTGTATTCTTTTCCTTGGCTCAAGTGTTCTCCTTGCTCGTTTGCCTCTCGCCATTCAATCATTCCGGAGTTCGAAAGACATCTCAGGAGATTTGTCTGCGTTCCAATTAATTCGAGGTTGTCACCTCATTCAAATATTTCAACCATTCCGGTGCATCATCTACCTCTTCAACAACCCTTTCCAATGGTGTTTTCTTTTAGTGGGCCCTAACCCACATGTTTTTCCCAGGATCTTACCCAACTCTTCTAATTCCCCCGGAGTTATTCTCAATTATTTTCAAGTGTGATGTAAGAATGGATCACATCAGTCACATGCCTTCTCCAAGATCGATTTCAAATCATTTCATTGTTGGCTCAACCTCTTCGCTTTTCATTCTCCCAGAGTATCTCAGTAATTTTGGTGGTGTTTTCCGTTGTCATTTGAAGATCGAAGAAGAGTTTTTCCTCTAAATCTTGCCCGTTCTCTCGAAGACTCGCGGTTCTAGTTTCATGCCATCGTCTCGAATTATTCCATTTGTCAGATATTCTTTTCTTACCCATCCGGAGTATGTCAGGAGTTGTTTTTCCATTTCTTTTCACCGGAGGCCATCATTCCAGAAGAATTCTTCGTCCTCACATTTCAGCTACCGCTATCCAATTATCCCTGTGCTTCGATCAAGTGTTCTTTAATTAGCTCATGATCTCTTTGTTCTTTTGCATCTAAATCCCCTCTATCTTATTGGTTCTTCTAATTCTTCCCGGTGATTCTTACTCTTTAATCAGTCATTTTTTTCCAATTTTTTTACGATGGTTCGTTCAAGATTCTTTTTCTTTGATTTTCATATTACTTCATTCGTTCTTTTCAATCATACCGGTGGTTCATGAAGACCTTCTAAAGTGTGCGATATGTCACTTCTCAATCCTTTTCAAGAAGGATAAGTAGTATGCAAAATCCACTGCTTGTCATCAATTCAATTTGATGAAGGATAAGCATACAATAAATCTTATTCTTATTTCATCCAAGTGAGTAATCCCTTCGTTCGGAGTTTGTTCTTGATGAATAAATTCTAGTTTCAAGTATTTCCATCTTTTCTTTTCTGGAGCTCCATTCTATTCTCGCTTATCTCGTAGGAACCCCCATCTAAATCACCACAAGGCTCATCTTATTCTTTCATCCTTCATTCTATCTCATCTTCCTTTTGTCACCGGAGTTCTCCATGGTGGTTCGTCATGATTTAATTCATTCTTCAAGTGTTCATCAAGATTCTTGTAGGCGAAGCTCAAGTATCTTTTCTTCTTGCATCTCGAAGTGCAATTAATTCTCCGTATTCTTGTAAAGTGGAGTTTTGCATTTTCTTCGTTCCGCTCAGCTATTCAGACTTTTGGTTGTGGTATAATTTCACCTCAAGTTTTGAGATGTTACCTATAAGACCACAACTATCTTATTAATTTTGTTGTTCATTTTCTCAACAACTCCGTTTAAACCTTCCTTCTAAAGATGCTTTCAACTTCACTCGTGGCACAAGTTCTCATTTTCTTCTCTGTTCTTTTCATTCAACTCTTTCAATTCTTTACGGAGGTTTTGTGTCATGTCTTCATCAAGTATCATTCCATCCTCTCAAGCTCGCGTTCTATTCCTCCATGTTTCAGCTGGAGTGCTGCCTAAATCCTTTCAGTCTTATTCGTTTCTTATATCGGTCTAACCGGAGTAGTTTCATAGTCTACCCGGTCCCTTGAGCTTTCGATTCTCATCATTCTCGTCGTTCCTCTCTTCTTCTCGAGTGCTCTCGATTCTTTGCTTCTTCTCTTGAGTTCTTGTTTCACCTCTTCCTCTTTCTCTTCCGTCACGTTCCTAAGATCTCGGGACGAGATCTCTTGTTAGTGGACGAGAGTTGTAACGCCCCGAGTTCGACGCGCCAGGTTTCCGCCTGTTTTTCGCCTTTATTGCCTTGTCGTTTGCTTGCGTGTTGCATTTTATCATGTCATCATGTGCATCTCATTTTGCATATGTGTTCGTCTCATGCATCCAAGCATTTTCCCCGTTGTCCGTTTTGCAATCCGGCACTTCTATGTCATCCGGCGTCCCCTTATTGTCTCTATTCATGAGCGGGTGTTAAACAATCTCGGAATGGACCGAGGTTTGCCAAGCGGCCTTGGTACACCACCGGTAGACCGCCTGTCAAGTTCCGTGCCATTTGGAGGTTGTTTGATGCTCCAACGGTTAACCCCGTAGCCCGAAACCCCTCTCTCTTTGCAGCCCAGCCCCTCTTCACCACAGCCCATGAGCCCGTCCAAACCCCCTCCATGCTCTCGGTCGTTCGATCACGATCGTGTGGGCAAAAACCGCACCCCATTTGGACTCTCCTAACTCCCTCTACCAATATAAACACCTCCCCCCCTTCAAAATCGCAGTCTAAACCCTAGCCCCGCTCCCCTCGCACCGCCGGACACATCCGTCCGCGCCGGACATGTCCGCCGGCCACCTCCCTCCGTCCTATCCGCGGCTGCCACATAAGCCCTGCCGCCGGCCGAGCCAACCGCCGGGCGCCACGTGTTCCCGCCGCCTCTCTCCTCCGCGCCCGCCCCAGCCCGCCGGGCCCAGCCAGCAGCCCTCCCGCCCGGTCGATCACCGCCGCCAGCCAGCGACCGCGCCTCGTCCCCGAGCTACCAGCGCCGCCCGACGCTCCCTCACCGCGGTGCTGCTGCCACCGGCCCCGCCATCGCGGATCCGCCTCCACAGACCCGCCGCGGTCGCCCTAAGCCGCCGCCTTGGCCCGTCGCCGGAGCTTCGCCTTCCGCCACGGCCCGGCGCCTCGTCGCGCTCCTCCACCGGCACCGCCCGTGGCCCGCGCCACCGCCGCCTCGCCTCCCGCCCGTCGTCGCCGCCCTCCGGCGAGCCGCCGTCGCCGGACCAGGACCCGTCTCCGTCCAGATCGGGTCAGGTGGATGAGATCCTCCGTTTCATGCATATAATATATCAAAATGTTCATTGTGAGATGATCTTTAGTTTGTTCCATTGTGCCATGCTTGTTTGAGTCCATCTTGATGCTCTAATCATCGTTGCGGAAGTGCTATATGATGATAACTGCTGTCTGTTAACAGAAATTGCTGATTTGTCTTTTCCATTGCATTTTGTGTGTGCATCCTATGAGATAGATGTCTACATGAGTTTTGAGATACATCGTGCCATATTTACAGTGGTGCAATCCATGTATTTTTGTGTGCCTTGTGGTGAGTGCATCAAGTTCGTGAAGTAGAGTACTTGTTGTTACTGTTTTGCTAGGCTAAATCTATTACATCATGATGCTATGTAAACCTGCTGCTACAAGTCATTCTATGCATAATCTGGAGATGTTCACTAAGGATGTGTTGTTATACATGGCATGCTCTATCGGTCCACGCCCCTGGTTGTATTTATAGCATGCTGTAGCTTGTTGTAATCATTCTCCAAACTTGCTAAATAATGTTGCTGTCAGCATGTTAACATTAAGTTCAGTTTGCCATGTGATTTACTAGTGATCCATGCACCCTATGAACTTGCTCTTGCCATGCTTAGCTTCATAAACATGTATTCTTACTGTTGGTCACCTTGTCATGCCATGAAATACTCTGTGGGGAGTTGTACAAGCTCACTGACATGCCTACTTATCGTTGTTCCTGCCATGTCTGAATCTGTCATATCATTTGCCATGTTTCCATGGATCCTACCATGTTTTCTGTTGATCTTTGGAATTAGTTCAGTAAGGGAGTTTTGTTCTTTCTCTTTATTATTAGCATTCCATGCCTTTGTTAGCAATGTTAATTTCCTGTAACATGTTGTTTGATAGCTCTAATATTGCAACCTGATGTTATTTCTGCAAAGCCTGAAACTGTTATTATTTGCAATCTTCCCATGTCCTTTTGAGCATGTAATATTGTTTTCTGGAGATAGCTCAGTGTTCATGTTTTGTCATGCTTTACCTGTAATTTATGTCCTTGCCTTTTGTTTTTATGGTGGTGTGCTGTAGCATATGTTCATGATGCTTGCAAGGCGCCTAGTTGCTGTTTTGGACAGCTCGTCCTTTAAAACTTGTATTGTGTGTATGTGTTGAACCGTTGCTCCGTTTTGAGTGTGCTCTATATGAAACTTGCTTGATTTTGCATTACGTTTCATATTATCATGTTGCATCCATGTTTGAGAGTGTTTCTTGATGTTTGAATGCATTTTGCGTCAATGCCATGTTTAACTTGTTTTGCTCATATCTTCTAGGCTGTAGCTCCGAATTAAACGAACTTTGTATGTAACTTGACTAGAATTTCATGTAGATCATCTTGGTGCATCTTAACTTGCTGTTTAATAACTTGAACATAAGGTTTATTCAGTTCTAGACCAATTTCTAAATTTGCATATGAGGACTTACCAGAATTGTTATATGTTGTTTCCGGCCTCATTTAAACTTGCTTTGATGTGTTGCTCTTGTATGCATAATCTCTTGCCATGAGTAGCTTCATATAGCCTTGTCATGCATCATACTTGGTTATGCTTCATGCCTTATGTATGTGTTGTGTGTTTACCTTGTTGTTTGCTTCTTTCCGGTTGTGCTCCTTCTTGTTAGTTCCTGTTTCGTTGCGATCGTGAGGATTCGTTCGTCTACGCTTGGTTCGGCTTCATCCGTTCGTATTCTTCATGGACTCGTTCTTCTTCCTTGCGAGATTTTGGGCAAGATGACCGTCACCTTGGATCTCATTACTATCATTGCTATGCTAGTTGCTTCGTTCTATCGCTATGCTGCGCTACCTATCTCTTGTCTTCAAGCCTCCCAAATTGCCATGTCAGCCTCTAACCTTTTCACCCTTCCCAGCAAACCGTTGCTTGGCTATGTTATCGCTTTTGCTCAGCCCCTCTTATAGCGTTGTTAGTTGCAGGTGAAATTGAAGATTGCTCCAAGGTGGACAGGATTATGTTGGGATATCACAATATCTCTTATTTAACTAATGCATCTATATACCTGGTAAAGGGTGGAAGACTCGGCCTTATGCCTTGTGTTTTGTTCCACTCTTGCAGCCCTAGTTTCCGTCATACCGGTGTTATGTTCCCGGATTTTGCGTTCCTTACACGGTTGGGTGATTTATGGGACCCCCTTGACAGTTCACTTTGAATAAAACTCCTGCAGAAAGGCCCAACCTTGGTTTTACATTTGCCTCACCTAGCCCTTTTTCCCTTGGGAGTCGCGCTCCCCAGGGTCATCTTATTTTATCCCGCTGGGCCAGTGCTCGTCGTGAGTGTTGGTCCAAAGCTGTCGACCGCCGATGGTCACGGGGGCAGTGCAGGCTGGCCTACCGGAAGTTTGGACAATCCGGTGTGCCCTGAGAACGAGATATGTGCAGCTCCTATCAGGATTTGTCGGCACATTCGGGCGACTTTGGTGGTCTTGTTTTACCATTGTCGAAATGTCTTGTAAACCGGTATTCCAAGACTGATCGGGTCTTCCTGGGAGATGGAATATCCTTCGTTGACCGTGAGAGCTTGTGATGGGCTAAGTTGGGACAGCCGTGCAGGGTATAAACTTTCGAGAGCCGTGCCCGTGGTTATGTGGCAGATGGGAATTTGATAATGTCCGGTTGTAGATAACTTGACACCAGATTCGAATTAAAATTCATCAACCGCGTGTGTAACTGTGATGGTCTCTTCTCGGTGGAGTCCGGGAAGTGAACACAGTTTTGGGTTATGTTTGACGTAAGTAGGAGTTCAGGATCACCTCTTGATCATTGCTAGCTTCACAACCGTTCCATTTGCTTCTCTTCTCGCTCTCATTTGGGTATGGTAGCCACCATATCATGCTTAGTCGCTGCTGCAACCTCACCACTTATCCTTTCCATACCCATTAAGCTTTGCTAGTGTTGATACCCATGGTAATGGGATTGCTGAGTCAACGTGGATCACAGATTACTACAACAACAGTTGCAGGTGTGGGTTATGCGATGGTCATGACGCGAGAGCGATGCTTGCTTGTTTTGGAGTTCTTCTTCTGCTTCTTCTTCGTTCAGGGGATAGGTTCCAGGTCGGCAGCCTGGGCTAACAGGGTGGATGTCGTTTGAGCTTCTGATTGGGTTTCATCCATAGTCGGATGTTGATCTTATGTATGTTGTATTGATGTACTCTTGTGGCATTTGTATGCCTTGTATGTATCCCCGACTATTTATGTAATGGTTTGATGTAATGATATCCACCTTGCAAAAGCGTTTCAATATGCGGGTCTATCCTTGGTGGGACCTTTGAGTTCCTCTCGGATAGGGTCGCTTATTGGGCGTGACAGATCGGGCCTCAGTCGCAGGAGGGTGAGTGCATCCTCCTCGCAACTCATGTCGACCGTGGTTTCACTCCGCCTCTGCATCTTTTTTTCCGGGGTTTCCTTAACTTTTTTGGTGCCCAACTTCATCATTTCTCTCCCGACAATATCACATGTCTCGCTGCGTATGTCTCTCTGTCTGAAAACTTCTTGGGTTGTCGACCGCATTGGGGTTTATTCAAACACATCTTTACCTGCCATTCCCAAACTGTGAAGAAGGCAAACCTGACTGACGAAAAGACGCACGTGACCCAAATGTGTGGGGCTTTAGGGATTCAGATGAGGATTAAAAGTAATTTTCCTTCTATGACTCTTCCTGAGTCGGTTAGGGTTTGGCAGACGACCTGGTTCTATTGCCAAGATGTTCCGGCCCCTGGTCAACCGACTGGTCTTCCCCCCTTCACCATGGCTCGAGTCCGCCAACCCTCTTCATTGACCGTGACTTCAGCAGGGAAGGTAGAGGTGTCCATGCTAGTCGACTAGGTAGTTCAGTTGGTCCGTGACGGTATGACTGACATGGATTTGTTGGAGGTGTTTCTCAGTCGACGCATCTAGCCCCGCCAAGCCCGTGATCATCCAATGTGGATGTACTCAGGCACCAATGGCACTGCTCGGGTCCACCCAGAGGAGGTCGCAGAGGAGACGGTGGCACAGTGGCTGTGGAGCATCACTAGAAACAAAGACAACCCTAGGGGGTCTAGAAGAGTTGTACCATTCGACGTCGAAAATGAGCCGGACAAGGTCTGATCTTTGTTATCGAGTGCCTTTTCATTCTGATTTGCAACTATCCTTGAATCTGATTAATGCTTGTTTAACTCCTTGCCTTGCAGATTTATACTGAGATGTACTCAATGCCAAACGGGGAGCAAGTCCAGGAGGGAACGGAGAGTGCAGATGAGAGTCGCGACTGGCAATTCCCCGACGATGATGAGGAGGACAATGATGACTCGGACGATAGTGAAGAAGTAGACTCACCACCTCGCTCAGAACACCGATCCAAATAGTCTCAAGACCCTGCAGGTGAGCGTAGCAAGGCAACTCCTTCAAGCACACAAGTGCAAAAATGCACTCGGACCTTGTCTCCGGAACCGTCTGAAAAGGCCGCCAAGCAGCCCAAGGTCGCCCCCTCAAAGCCTCGGAAGGCCTTGCCCAAGATCAAGATGGACGTTCCCGTCACTTAGGCATAAGTGTTTTGTTTTTTCCCTTTGTTTTTGTATCGTTTGGGAACCTCTATGTTATCACCGACTCATTCTCCTGCTTGATCGAGTGGGTTTTGAATCTTTCGGTGCTGCGACTTCTAGGACCTCCATGGACATATACAAGGATCAAGATGATGAGCAAAATGAACACCCGCCCACTTCCAAAGCAGGTATAATTCTACAATCTTACACTCATTTTGTCAGTCGACTGAACTCTTATGGCCGAGTCTTGTGCAGCACCACAAGATGTCATTGAACTTCCAAGCAACGACGAAGACGTGCCCTAGAAGACCACGAGAAGAAAGGGCTAGACTTCGAGCAGGAGGGTGCCTGCGAGCAAGGTACCTCAGTCTACATCAGTGCCGGAAACAGTGATCCAGCAATCCAGAGATCCAATTCGGGCTTCTGTTTGTTTTGCCGATCCTGTGTCGACTTATCGTCCTTAAGTGTCGATCGCTTAAGTCCTTGATCCGTTCATGCAACTCCATGCCTCAGATCCTCTGATTGCTTTGACTGTTCCACCAACTCCGCTCTTTGTTGCCCATCATGTCCCAAAGGACCCGATGAATGCTGCTAAGGAAGCTATGCGCCAAGCAGGCTTTATGATGGAGCAAATGAAGGTGGTGCACGAGGCTAGCAAGGCTGCCTACGATGCCAGCTCTGCTCTTCAGACCAATGTCAAGGTGAGTTGATTTTCGACTGATCTTTCAGCTTGATCTTTGCTCTGTTAGGATATGGTACTTGAAAATTGCTGCTTTATTATCCGTAAGATGTCTGTGGATGAGTGTTTTGAAACCTTTAATGTGCATCTATCTTAAGTCTGTACTTTATATCCGTTCACCCACTAGGTGTTTTAACTATTGCTGAATAGTTCTTCAACTTGAGCCGACCAGGTCGGGTCGAGTGTATCTTTGAATTGGTGGGGGCACGAAGAGTGCACCCACTGGGTGTAGTCCCCGAGACCGCCATCGAATGTTTGATTCGAGGGGTCTTTACCGAATGTCTCTTTACAATTCTTCCACTCAGTCGAGACAGATCGTGCCGAATGGGATCCAGACCAGTAGGAGCACGCCGAGTGCACCCACTGGGTGTAGTTCTCGAGACCGCGGTCAACTATGGGCAGTCGGCAGGGGTCTGAGAATTAATGTTGCTGTTTTTTATTATTACTCATGCTGGGTAGACCATGCCGAGTGGAAAATTGGACCCGTGGGGGCACGCCAAGTGCACCCACTGGGTGTAGTCCCCAAGACTACTATTGAATGTTTGATTCGGTAGTAGTCTTAGAATACTTTTTGCTGTGATTGACCTTTGTTTTTGTCGACTGACGTGTCTTATTTGTTGACTGCAGAAATCTTGTCAGCTCGGGGCCCAGTTTGCTGAATTGGAGAGAAGCAGATCAGTCTCAACCTCGACCTAGAGCTATCCAAGGCGAATCTTCAGAAGGCCAAGGATGAAGCAACCACTATGGGAGGTAATAACTCGTCCACTATTCACCTTGTCATTTTTCCTTTTTTGTCTTTTGAACCGAGTGACTCCATTCGAATAGATGTGCGTAGAGAAAACCGTCAACTCCATGCTCGTTTGAAGAATGTTATTTCTTTAGTCAAAATGAAGCAGGCTCTAGAGCAGAAGTACCTCGACCTTTCCGCAGCGTAGAAGAGGGCGCAAGAGAGAACTAAACTTGCCTACAAGAAGCTGTCTTCAGTCGGCAAGTAGGAAGAGGAAAACGCAAAGTTGAAGACTGCCATTGACGAAGCCGACAAAGAAATCGTGCAGCTGAAGAAGGACAAGGTGGCCTTGTCTAACAAGGTTGGAGATCTCACTCGAAAGAGGGATGAACTGGAGGCTTATCTGGGAGGACTCGCCAAGAAGATGTTCCTGATGCTTGAAGGTACTTTCCCTTGTTTTACTGATTTGCAATTGTTGACTCTTCATATAATTGTCGACTCACCATTTTTCCACATGTGTAGATTCTGTCAAAACTTCAAGGAAGAGACTGGGCGGATCGAGACAGATATGGACCCCATAAACTCCCCCGTCAAGGATGAAGCAGTGATGAAAGTGTTGCGATTCGAGTCTCGCCTTGCCAGTGTTATGGATTATCTTGCTCCTCTGTTGACACGGAGCTCTGGGAAGCTGTGACATTCCAGAATGATCTCGAGTCTCTGATGACTCGACTCAAAGAAATCCCTAGTCGAGTACAAGAGTGGAAGAAGTCGTCTGCTTGTTGTGGCACTGATGTGGCTCTGTCCCTGGTCCAAGTCCATTGCAAGGAGGTCAAAGAAGAGAAGCTCGCAGCTCTTAAGGTTGCCAACACCAAGAAGCACCAATTCAAGTCCTTCATGCATCAATGCTGCCCCTCATATTGCAGATGGCATCGACCTTGACAGTTTCGTCAAGCCAGCAAGCCCTACTCCTGCCGAGTGAACAAACTTAATGCCTGACTTTTATTTGCCTCGGAATGCCGAGTGATTTTGTAACTGTTAAACTCTTTCGGGCTTGACGCCTGAGTACTTCTGTTCATGGTTCTGAACTTTGCTGGATTTATCGGAAATTGGTTTTTCCTTAATATGGTTGTTTTGTCTTCACCACTTTCAGATCTCTTAACTTCTAGTGTGTCTTGATTTCTCACTTGGAATAGACATTGTACTTATGACGCAGCTCCGACGAGAGGGCAGCGGATTCGAGCACTAGGTGTCATACACGATTTGCACCTCGTCGTCCTTGCAGATCAAGATGGAGCAGACGTTGTACTTGTGACGCAGCTCCAACAAGAGGGCCGCGGATTCGAGCACTAGGTGCCGTACATGATTTGCACCTCATCATCCTTGCAGATCAGGATGGAGCGGATGTTGTACATGTGACGCACCTCTGAGGATCTCTATAACTTAGGCAAATCAGATTCGCAGCTAAGTCTCCGAGTGAGACGGTTGCTCTTCACTCAGAGTGGTTATTTAACTTAGGAAAATCGGGTTCGCGGCTAAGCCCCTGAGTGAGAGGGTTGCTCTTCACTCAAAGTGGTTTTGAAATTTAGACGAATAAGGTTCGCGGCTAAGCCCCCAAGTGGGAGGACTTCTCTACACTCGGAGTGGTTTTTCAACTTAGGTGAGTACGGGGTCGTAGTTAAGATCCCAAGTGGGACGATTGCTCTCCACTCGGAGTGATTTTGAAACTTAGGCGTATCGGGTTCGCGGCTAAGCCCCCGGGTGAGAGGGTTGCTCTTCACTCAGAGTGGTTTTTTAACTTAGGCGAATACGGGGTCACAGCTAAGCTCCCGAGTGGGAGGATTGCTCTCCCCTTAGAGTTATTTTGAAACTTAGGCAAATCGGGTTCGCGGCTAAGCCCCCGAGTGAGAGGGTTGCTCTCCACTCGTAGTGATTTTGAAACTTAGGCGAATTGGGTTCGCGGCTAAGCCCCCAAGTGAGAGGGTTGCTCTTCACTCAGAGTGGTTTTCTAACTTAGGCGAATACGGGGTCACAGCTAAGCCCTCTAGTGGGAGGATTGCTCTCCACTCAGAGTGGTTTTGAAACTTAGGCGAGTCAGGTTCGCAGCTAAGCCCCTGAGTGGGAGGATTGCTCTCCACTTGGGGTGATTTTGAAACTTAGGCGAATCGGGTTCGCGGCTAAGCCCCCGAGTGTGAGGGTTGCTCTTCACTCGGAGTGGTTTTGAAACTTAGGAAATCGGGTTCGCGGCTAAGCCCCTGAGTGAGAGGATTGCTCTCCACTCGGGGTGATTTTGAAACTTAGTCGAATCAGGTTCGCGGTTAAGCCCCTGATTGAGAGGATTGCTCTCCATTCTGGGTGATTTTGAAATTGTGGAGAATCGGGTTCGCGGCTAAGCCACCCACTGGGGGATTACAATCATTAAAATACTGCAAAAATCTTGTCTTTTATAAGAAAACTGAAAGATTCTTATTACAACTCATCGATCCGAGTGTTTTAGTTATAGAAATGGCGGAGCAGCTCCGCATTCCACGAGCGTGGCTCATCTTATTTCTTGGCTATGTTGTAGAGGTGCTATGCCCCATTGTGGAGCACCTTGGTGATGATGAAGGGACCTTCCCAGGCCGGCGCGAGCTTGTGAGGTCATTTATGATGCACTCGGAGCACAAGGCCTCCTTCCTGGAACGCTCGACCTATGACATTACATGCATAGAATTGACGCAGGTCTTGTTGATAGATGGTCGACCGGATCAGAGCCATCTCACGTTCCTCCTCCAGGAGATCAACTACGTCTTGGTGTGCCTGTTCTGCTTCAGCTTTTGAAAAGAGTTCCAGTCGGGGGGCGTTGTTCAGCAAGTCACTCGGAAGCATAGCATCAGCACCATACACCATGAAGAAAGGAGTTCGGTCAGTCGACTAGTTGGGAGTTGTTCTCAGCACCCATAAGACAGATGGCAATTCAGTCACCCAGGCTCCAGGAGCGTGCTTGAGGTCGCGCAACAGTCGGGGTTTCAGCCCTTCAAGGATCAAGCCATTCACCCTTTCTGCTTGCCCATTCAACTGTGGGTGCGCAATAGATGTGTAATCGACCTAAGTGCCTTGGGAAGCACAAAATGCCCTGAACTCATCAGAATCAAAGTTGGAGCCATTATCTGTGATAATGCCGCGAGGGACTCCATATCTGAATATCAGCTCCCTAATGAAACTGATGGCAGTGCTTGAATCAAGGTTCTTGATGGCTTGGCTTCGATCCATTTGGTGAATTTGTCGACTGCTACGAGCAAATGAGTGAAACCACTTCTGCCGGTCTTGAAAGGTCCGACCATATCCAACCCCCAGACTGAAAATGGTCAGACGAGTGGAATAGTCTTCAAGGCAAATGCAGGCTTGACGGACAAGTTTGAGTAGAACTGGCAGCCCTTCGCAGTTGTCGACTATATCTTTTGCCATCTCATTTGCACGCGACCAATAGAATCCCACTTTGTATGCTTGGGATATGATGGTCCGAGAGGACTCATGGTGACCACAGGTCCCTGAGTGGATCTCATTTAAAATCATTCAACCTTCTTCTGGAGAGATGCAACGCTGAGCTACTCTTGTGACACTTTCCCTGTAAAGCTGCCAACTTATCACGGTGAAGTCTTTGGATTGACGGATGATCTGGCGGGCCTCATCTTCATCTTCTGGGAGATCCTGACTGAGCAGGTATGTGATATATGGCACCGTCCTGTCGAGGGTGATCACTAAAACTTCCATGATCAAGTCGA
The DNA here is from genome assembly GCA_021437245.1 of Aegilops speltoides. Classification (NCBI taxonomy): domain Eukaryota; kingdom Viridiplantae; phylum Streptophyta; class Magnoliopsida; order Poales; family Poaceae; genus Aegilops; species Aegilops speltoides. Next base: position 194,917,115 of record CM038142.1, on the reverse strand, counting down.
CTACAACTGGGACTTTAATCTCAGTTGGATTGGTTGAACTTATCGGTTGTGGGGGCTCTTCCGTGAAGGGATCTTCTGGAACTGACGGGGTGTGGAGATGCTCCAAGAACACATTACTAGGGATAGGCTTCCAAGTGGAACCTATCTTCGCCAGATCATTAGCAGCTTGATTCTTGATTCGGGGTATGTGGTGGAGCTCTAACCCCTCAAACTTCTTCTCTAGCTTTCTTACTACATTACAATAACCAGTCATTGCTGGACTCCTAATGTCCCATTCCTTCATCACTTGATTGACCACCAAGTCTGAGTCGCCATAGAGCATCAAGCGTCGGACGCTGAGTGAAATGGCCATACGTAACCCATACAAAAGTTCCTCATACTCAGCCTCGTTTGAAGATTCAAAGTGAATCTGGAGGACATAGCTGAGCTTGTCACCTCTTGGGGATACCAAAACCACTCATGCACAAGAGCCATTCAACATCTTGGACCCATCAAAGAACATAGTCTAATGCTTCGGGTGAATCTAAGTCAGTTGTTGTTGTTCAATCCACTTAGCGAGGAACTCTACTATTGCTTGGGACTTGATTGCTTTCTTTGCCTAAAACTTGATATCTAAAGGAAGAAGTTCAATCGCCCACTTTGCCACTCGTCCAGTTGCATCCCTATTGTTCAGAATTTCTGATAATGGAGCATCGCTGACAACTGAAACTGAGTGGTCTGAGAAGTAGTATGCAACTTTCTTCGTGGTCAAGTAAATTCCATAAACAAGCTTTTGATAATGTGGATATCTCTGCTAGGACGGAGTCAAAGACTTCAGAAATATAATACACTGGGCGCTGAACATTGTAGGTTTTGCCTTCTTCTTCCCGCTCGACCGTGAGCACTATGCTGACAACTTGTCCAGTGGTTGTGATGTATAGCAGTAAAGGCTCTTTGCTGATTGGAGCGGCAAGCACCGTCTGGGTGGAAAGCAAGGCTTTGAGCTCTTCAAACGCTGCTTCAGCTTCAGGATTCCACTCGAACTTGTCAGACTTCTTCAATAGTCGGTAAAGAGGTAATGCCTTTTCACTGAAACGTGAGATGAATCGACTCAATGCAGCCAAACAACCAGTAAGCTTCTGAACATCGTGCACATGCACAGGGCGTTTCATTCGGATGATTGTGCCAACCTTCTCTAGGTTTGCATCAATTCCTTGTTCAGAAACTAGGAAACCGAGTAACTTTCCACCTGGGACTCCAAATGTGCACTTTGACGGATTGAGGCTTGATATCATAACTTATTAAGTTGGCAAAGGTTTCAGCGAGGTCAGTCAGTAGGTCGGAACCTTCCCATGACTTGACCATGATGTCATCCATGTATGCTTCCACATTCCGACTGATTTGAGTGAACAGGCACTTCTGAATCATGTGCATGAACGTGGCACCAGCATTCTTGAAGCCAAAGGGCATAGTAACATAGCAAAAACATCCAAATTGGGTGACGAAAGCTGTTTTTATTTCATCGGGTCCATACAGTCGGATTTGATGGTACCTGAAATATGCATCCAAAAAGGACAAGTGCTCACACCCCACAGTTGAATCGACTATCTAGTCGATGCGAGGCAGAGGGAAATGATCTTTCGGACAGTCCCAATTGATATGTTTGAAATCAATACACGTTCAAAGTGACTTATCTTTCTTGGGGACCATGAAAACATTGGCAAGACACTCGGAGTGGTATATTTCGCGGATGAACTCAGCTGCCAGAAGCCGAGCCACCTCCTGGCCAATTGCCTTCCTCTTCTCAACGACGGACTGACGAAGATGCTCTTTAACAAGTTTTGCTTTCGGGTCAACTCGCAAACGGTGATCAGCCAGTCCCCTGGGTACACCCGACATGTCTGATGGTTTCCATGCGAAGATGTCCCAGTTCTCACAGAGGAACTGGATGAGCGATTCTTCCTATTTGCTGTCGATTGTTGTTGAGATATGAGCCGGACAGCATTGGGATCGGTCGGGTGAATGCGAACTTGTTTTATTTCACCGGACGACTAAAATACAGACTCTGAAGCAGGCTTCTTGGCATGCAACAACTCACTCGGATCTGCATTCTTCTGGTATTCTTGCATCTCTACAGCTGTCATCTGTTCATCGGCGATTTTTGAGCCGTTCTGGAGGCACTCTTTTGCTCTCTACCGATTTCCAGTGATAGTGATCACGCCTCTGGGGCTAGGCATCTTCAACTTGAGGTACACGTAACACGGTCGAGCCATGAAACGAGCATATGCAGGCCTGCCTAGAATAGCATGCTAGGCACTATGAAAATCCATCCATCTCAAACATCAACTTTTCCTTGTGGTAATTCTTTGAATCACTGAAAACCACATCAAGAGTGATCTAACCGAGTGAATCGACTTTCTTTCCTGGGATGACTCCGTGGAATCGCATGTTGCTCTCGCTGAGCTTGGACATCGGAATGCCCATCCCTCGGAGGGCCTCAGCATATAGAATATTCAAACCACTGCCACTGTCCATCAAAACCTTGGTCAGTCGAGTGCCCCCAACAACTGGGTGGACCACCAACGCTTGCCGCCTAGGGGTAGCAACGTGCGCTGGGTGGTCGGACTGGTCGAATGGAATGGGGTTTTTTGACCACTTCAAATATATGGTTGTTGCCGGAGCAACCATGTTTACTTCTCTGTTGATAACTTCTAGTCGACTTTTTCTCTCAATGTCAGCAAGAATCACTAAAGTGGCATTTATGTTGGGGTACCCATCATCTTCCTCTTTGTGTTCTTCCTTATCAGATTCTTTTTCTTTCTCACTGGGCTGACCCTCTCGGAAACTCTGAATTAGGAGTCGGCACTGTTGGGTGGTATCCTTGGGAAGAATCAAGTTACCCTCTTCATCTTTTTTGGTGTGTATATGACACGGTAAATCAAGAACATCATTTCTTGCTTGATCTTTCACTTTTTGGTGGGTCCAAGGCCCTTTAGGCTTCCCCTTGAACTTCCCTTGATTCAAAACTACTGCCTCAGAGGACCTGCGGGTTCAGCTTCGCGTTTTTGCTTCCGACTGGAGTTTCCTCCTCCAGTGTCCTGGGCGGCTGATTTGTTCTTGCCGCTCCGGAGTCGGTCCTCTTCTTCGCCGTTAGCATACCGAGTTGGTATCTCCATCATCCGGGTCAGAGACATGTCCCCGGTCCCACCGAACTTCAAATTGAGCTCTCTGTTGAGGACGCCTTCTTTAAGGGCGCAAACTAGTTGATGCTCTGATACATTCTCCACTGTAACATGATGGGTAGTCCACCTCTAGATATAGTTTCTCAAAGTCTCATTCTGCTTCTGAACACAATGCTGCAATTCGGCCAATCCAGCAGGTCGCTTCCAGGTGACCTCTAATGTTTTGGTAAACACTCGTGCTAACTCTTCCCAACTAGAAATGCTCCCATTGGCCAACTGATTCAACCAAGCTCTGGCAGAACCCTCAAGCATCAAAGGGAGGTGTTTCATGGCCACCTCATCATTGCGACCGCCAATGTGCACTGCCACTCGGTAATCCTCTAACCAAGTGTCGGGCTTTGACTCCCCGGTGAAATTACTTACACTGGTCGCCAACCTGAAGTTGTGAGGGATCTCAGTGGCTCGCATGGCTCTTCCGAAACACTCAGGGTCGGAAACATGCACTCTCCTTCCATTGGGTCGATCTCTATCCAGACCTTCTCTATATGCTCCATTCGTGTCAACCAAACCTTGCACGAGGAGTGATCTTACATCGAACCCAGGCTCTCTCGGGTCGACTAGAGCTTTGCGGTCATAACCATATGGGCGCCTATCGTCATACTGTCAGGGCGCGTATGACCCGCCCCTTGGAGGGGGTGAAGGCGCTCAACGGTGGTTGTCATGGGCATATTCACGATCAAACTCTCTGTGGGCTCTTCCTAGGTGCCGACCTCGACAGTGATCACGATCTTCACATCGCAAAGGCGACACAGGACTATGTGCCGACTAAACTATGTCTACCCTCACTAACCTTTTGTGGATTCTGTTGCGAGATTAAGAAACGGCTGAGTTTTGCTCTCTTGCTGCATGGAGCAGCGCTCGGATCTGCATCAAGCCTCTTCTAGCCTCTCAACGGGACGGCTGAATAGATTCTGCTATACGTGCAGCAGCTGTAAGATTTTGGATCAGATTGCGATATACCTAGGGTTCAAGTGGAAACAATTGTCGTTGTCTACGACTGGATTCTGGGATCAATCGACGGGCGTGTTCGTCAAGAGAATGCTGGAGATTCTCCAGACGAGTGCGCTCGGCCAATGTGGCCAGGCGCGCAGCCTCCAAGGCCTGAGCCTCGGAAGTCTCCCCCATGATAGGGGTCTGGAGCATCTCCACATTGCGGCGGTGCAAATCTTTCCTCTGTTGCCAAGTGAGAGGTTGGGGCTCGTACTCATCATGACCATATGATGGGCCATCACTGTCGTGGTTGTCGCTGTTGCGGCGAAACCTGGGTGGGCTGCGACAAGAGTCGACCATGAGAACTTCTGCCACAGGGTCACTGCTCCCGCGCTCGGAAAGAGTGTCTGTGGAGCCAGTCGACGGGTCGAATGGTCCATAAAGAAATTCGTCGAGCTTGATCGCCGTGACTTGAGGGGTGGCCGACTGGTGGGCCACCGCATGCTTTACCCGTCGCTGGAGCCGCGAATAAATGGATCTCTTGCATCGGCGTCCAGCAGAGTGAGTGGATGATGCGGGAGCCGACCGATACTAGGTCGACGGCTGCCACAGAAAGATGCCGCAGGCACTCGCGCGGAAATGCACTGCCCCGCGGATCGGAAGAGCCTCGACATCGAGGGGGGCTTCTTGAAGCCAGGCGGAGTCATCGGCGACGAAAATGAGCACGCCAAGCCGGATCTCATGGCCCACACCCAAACCACCACCGGAAACCATGTTGATGAAGATCGAAAAAATTGCAACCTCACCGAAAGATGCCAAGACGCTTTGCCCTGCGGTGGGCGCCAACTGTTGTGGTACTAAGTCTGACAGTAAGAGTAGGGGGTAAGTATGAGGAGGCAAGGCCCTAACTATGGCGAGGTTGTACACACGAGTTTACGAGTTCAGGGCCCTCTTGGACGATGTAAAAGCCCTATGTCTTGGTGCCCTGAGGCGGTTGTCGGTGTCAAAACCGGCGGATCTCGGGTAGGGGGTCCCGAACTATGCGTCTAGGCGGATGGTAACAGGAGACAAGGGACACGATGTTTTACCCGAGTTGGGCCCTCTCGATGGAGGTAAAACCCTCCTCTGCTTGATTGATATTGATGATATGGGTAGTACAAGAGTGGATCTACCACGAGATCAAGGAGGCTAAACCCTAGAAGCTAGCCTATGGTATGATTGTTGTAATGGTTGTGTGTCCTACGGACTAAAACCCTCCGGTTTATATAGACACCGGAGAGGGCTAGGGTTACAGTCGGTTACAATGGTAGGAGATCTACACATCCGTATCGCCAAGCTTGCCTTCCACGCCAAGGAAAGTCCCATCCGGACACGGGGCGAAGTCTTCAATCTTGTATCTTCATAGTCTTGGAGTCCGGCTGACGATGATAGTCCGGCCGTCCGGAAACCCCCTAGTCGAGGACTCCTCGGTAGCCCTGAACCAGGCTTCAATGATGATGAGTCCGGCCGCATATTGTTCGGCATTGCAAAGGCGGGTTCCTCCTCCGAATAATTCATAGAAGATTGTGAACACCAGGATAGTGTCCGGCTCTGCAAAATAAATTCCACATTCCACCATAGAGAGAATAATATGTACACAAGTTCAATCTGCTGACGTATTTTGTGGCATGACGTCACACCACTACCAAGCGTTTACTCGTTTTTTATTATACCACCTCAGCGCGTTTAGCGAAGCGGTTTCCTTGGCACGTCTTATCGAAGAAGATATCATGTTCCCCTTATTCCGGGATTCTCATCAATACGGATGTGGGTAACCCAACCGCGCCATTGATGGTGGCGCTTGGGAGATAAGCGAGTCTTTCCAGGCCGGTGGGGATGCATAGTCTTCGCCCGCCCATATATAAGGGGATAAGGAGCCACCTTTTTACCTACGCCTTCTTCCTCCTTTTCTTATCCATCTCCGCGCACTCGAGCTCCAGCGCCCAAGCCCGCACATCTCGCGTCGACCTTCTCCAGCCATGTCCGGAGCGGGAGGCAAGTGGTTGGCTTCCTCCGTTACGGAGGAGAACATCAAGCTCCATGGCGCGGATACTGTCGGCGACATCAGCGCGGCTGCCCGACAAGGGGCAGCTCATCCCCACCCCCAGGCCCCATGAGAGGGTCGTAGTCCTTCCCCACTTCCTCCGTGGACTGGGCTTCCCGTTGCATCCCTTCATCTGGGGGCTCATATACTACTACGTCCTGGACTTCCACGATCTGGCACCAAACTTCATCCTCAACATCTCAACGTTTATCGTCATGTGCGAGGCCTTCCTCTGCATCCAGCCCCACTTCGGCTTGTGGCTCAAGACCTTCAATGTCAAGCCGAAGGTAGTGAAGGCCATCCAAGCGGAGTGTGGAGGCGCCATGGTGGGCAAGATGCCCAACGTCATCTGGATCGAAGGGGCCTTCGTGAAGTCCGTCAAGGGGTGGCAATCGGGGTGGTTCTACATCACCGAGCCGCGTGACCCTAAATGGGCAGCGGCCCTCGAGTTCAGATCTGGTATCCCCATGCAGCTCACCTCCTGGAAAGAGAAGGGCTTGCTATGGGGCGATTCGGAGGAGGCGGCAGGACTCGATCTGTCTCCGGACCTGGTGAACAAGCTTAGGCTTGTCAATGTGATCCTGGTCATGCTCGTCCGCCGGATTCTCCCCTACCAACAGCGGGCCTTTAATTTGTGGGAGTTCGATCCGGCACAGCACTGGACCCTGAGCGGGCTCTTCGACACGACGTACAAAGATGCCTGGAGGGTGCTGTTCAAGGGCGGAGAAGGGCCCGCGTCCGCAACGGAAGACCGCGGATTCATCACCAAGCGCCCGGCCGGCGAGGTAAGCTTTGTTATCCTCTATGGGACACTTATCTTCTTTCACAATTTAATTTTATGTGGGATCTAAAACTCCCGATGCCTTTGACAGGACTGGTAGAGGACGTCCGGACAGGTAGACTGTCCGGCTCCCCTTCCCGAAGAACCAGCGGACGCCCGTTTAGCGGGGCTGCTAGTCCCGGCACTTTATGTGGTGCCGGAGAAGAAGGCCAAGAAGAAGGCCACGGGAACCCGAAGGAGTTCCCGACTCCAGGTGATATCGGACTCGTCGTCTGATGGCTCCGAGGCGGACTCCTCCCCTGAAGACGAGGAGGAGAAAGAGGACTCTCCCCCGGATGGGGGAGAAAGAAAAAGGAAGGCTTCCCCAGCAGAGAGGCGAAAGGGTCAAGAGGGAAGGACCCTTCCCCCGGACAGCTCCGCCAATGCCAATGATGGCGACGAGGAGTGGCCCTCAAGGGCCAAGCCCCTGGCAAGATTGTAAGTATCCAGACTCCTGAGTGATTTGTAATTTCTTTTTCGTGCCACGTAGTGTCCTTCTAATGCCGCATACTATCTTTAGCCCGGCCGAGGACGATCTTCCCGCTTCATCCAGCGGGTCCTTGGCGCCGTCGGATGTAGATTCCATTCCGACCGCCTCCACCCTTCGCGATGTTGAGGACACCGAGGTGGGATCCCAGGAGGGGACCCGCCAGGAGGGGGAGGCTCCAAAGGTGCCCCAAGGCAACCTCCCGGACTTCGTGCCGGACTCCGCACCGGAACCTGTAGTGGTTCCGGAGTCCGGCAAGCGGCCCCTTCGCAAGAAGGGCAAGAACGTGACACCGGCAGCCTCCGTCCAACCGGAGGCACCGGACAACTTGTTGGAGGCGCTCAATGGCGCTTCCATTGAGGAAAACACCGCACTATCATGAGTGCGGTGATTGAAGGTTCAGCTCGCCAAGGCGGGCTGACGAAGCTGCGATAGCCTTCTAACAGGCTTTGAGGTAAGAAGTTTAAAATATGTAATGTGATACCGCATAGACAGTAGCCCACGATGCTCGGTTCGGTGTTGGAAAGAAAAACCGGATGAGGATCTAAAAAGATATACAGGAGTGCTAAAAATTATGTCAATATGGGTTTGCGGCTGCGCTGCTTGACCTCTGCCGCCTTGGCTGCGGAGGTCGGTGCTTTGAAGCAGGATCTCGGCGGTCGAGCAAGAGCTCGGCCTTGCCAAGAAGCAGCTCGAGGACAAAGAAGGTGAGTAACACCACTTTGAAATTTGTACCTTCTGATAAAGGATTTTGGTTGCAATAGAAATAACAAGGATAGCGTGGAGTGCTGCGGGGCCACGAACAAGGTGGCGACCACTGAAGGAGGCCGTGTCATGACCGAGCATAATATGGCATGAGCAGGCGGAGCGAGAGAAGCGGGAGGCGGGTGGCGGAGGTGCGGCAAGAGCTCCCGGCTCTCATGGAAAAGCATGAGAGTTTGGGCGTGACTTCGAGACTTCGAGAGTCGAGCTTGCCTCGGCTCTTGAAAGTGCCAAAGCCGCCAAGGCCGAGGCCCATAGTCCCTCCGGAGATTGAGGCGATGAAGAAGATAGCAGCGGGTAAGGCATTTTTATGCAAAGCAAGCATGTGAATGTAAATTACATTACTTACCCGAATTCGGAGCTCTCGAGGCGTTGCAGATCTGCCTCATGGCGTGTCCGATGCCGCCCGCGTTCTACCGGGCGAGGAGGGAGCTCAGCGGAGAAGGTCTTACGGGCTTAGTATCTTTGAGGCCGGACATCCGGTGCCCCCTAGCGACCAAGCCCAAGCAGCTGGTCGAGCTCCACAAGGTAGCCGAGCAGGCCATGAAGGGCCTCATAGTCGGTTGTGGCTGGAGAGGCCATGCACAGGAGCTACGCCGACCTCGTCTGTGGGTGGTGGATCGTGCCCTGGGTGGAGGTCATCAAGTGCTCCGCTTTGTATTGAAGGTGCCGTCGGGCCTTGCCAGCATAAATGTGCATTAGGGCAGGCTGGATGCGGAGGGGCTTGACGAGCAGCGCCGCCCGCCGGGCAAGGAAGTATCGTAGGCCGAGATGTACTATAAGACTGTCTGAAGGGTGCCATAAGATTGCGGATGAGTGCCCCGAGAGATGTAATTATTGAGTAAACTTCGCCATGTGTTATCACATGCGCTGAAAACATTGTTCATATCGCTAAGCAAGCGCTTATTTGATTTAAAATATTACCTTACATGCGGCTGTTTATTAAATCGAGAGATGGCAAGTCGTCGGCTTCAGCCCCATGCCACGATTCTTTGGGGTGTTAGGGATAAACTTGAGCACTCTTGTTCCCATTTTGGGTCTATCTAGGGAGGCGCTCAACACAACGAACAAGGCAAACGGACTTACAATACTTGAACACTCTCACTTAGCCATAGAATTCTATAATTTTAAATTTCGGCGAAGCCCCTAGTGTTCGGAAGACCAAATTCGGGGCGCTATCCATGCCTTGGCCGGACACAGCCGGTTCCTTGCTCTAAGCGGCATAAGTCTTTAAGGACTCGAAAAGACCTCTCGAACAGCGACCAGCTCTCGCCTTATCATGATAGTCGGTTTTAGCTTTCTCCTTTGAGCGCTCGCCCAGCTCAACCCAGGCGCAATCGCGATGGTTCTCCGATGCTACCTTAGCCGAGCCAGGCAGGCGTAAGGTACCAAAACATGGGAGCCGGGCAAACCCAACTATTGACCCAAGACATGATTCGGAGCCGATGCATATAGTGCAATAAGTTCGGGGTGCCGCACTTGTGAAAGTGTTCGGACTTCATACCATAATGTGGGGAACAAAAGCCCCTGGTGTATTTGGCCGTACCAAATTGTAAGGATGCAAGATGTCATAAATGAACATATATATAGAAAGGAATGCAATTTTAAGGGAAAAAGTAATGCATTGTTTATTCAAGGATTCTGCCATGAGTGCAGAACGATACAAATAGTGCGGTAAGCAAGGGAGTGGACTATTTTAAACATGTCCCTCTCCAGGGGTGGGCTGCAGCATGGTGTAATAAATAGATTTAATGCTCGTAATGGAGACCACCTGAGTGTTCGTCGTAGCCCTTGTTCCTCCCTGGCTGTTGCATCGTGAGTATGGCTGGTCTACTGCCGGACAGGGCCTCTTGAAAACGGAGTCCTGTGGATAAAATAAAAAAGGAAAAGAAAAAAGAGCGACACACTTAGGAGCCCCTGGTGTGGTTGAGCCGCACTCTGGGCCTGTCGTGGTCGTGCCCCTCCCCCTATGCCCAAGGTATCTCCAGAGTGTAATGCTGTACGCGGGGAGCTTGTCTTGCAATCATGCAAGGGCTGGGGTGGGGCCGCATTACTCTGGCGATGCTCGGAGCGTGCTGGTGGTCTTGATGTATGTTGCTTCGGGCGCGTTTAATCATGTCCGGTCTTTTAACGGCCGGACTCGAGAATTGCCTTAAGAGGCTGTTCTGTACTTCTGCCGCAAGAGCCGCTGTGTGTTCCTCCGTTCGGAGGGAGCGTTCAGTGTTTTCGTTGACCATGATGACTCCACGAGGGCCTGGCATCTTGAGCTTGAGGTATGCATAATGCGGCACTGCGTTTAACTTTGCAAACGCAGTTGGTCCGAGCAGGGCGTGATAGCCACTGCGGAACAGGACTATGTCGAAGATTAACTCCTCGCTTCAGAAATTATCTGGGGATCCGAAGACCACTTCCAATGTGATCAGGCCTGTGCAATTGGCCTCGACACCTGGTATGAGGCCTTTTAAGGTCGTCTTTGTAGGTTTAATCCTTGAGGGGTCTATGCCCATTTTGCGCACTGTATCCTGATAAAGCAGGTTCAGGCTGCTGCCGCTGTCCATGAGGACTCTAGTGAGGTGAAATCCATCGACGATTGGGTCTAAAACCAATGCGGCGAATCCGCCATGGCGGATACAGGTAGGGTGGTCCCTTCGATCGAAAGTGATCGGACAAGAGGACCATGGATTCAACTTCGGGGCGACTGGCTCCATCGCATATACGTCCCGAAGTGCACACTTCCCCTCCCTCTTGGGTATGTGGGTTGCGTATGTCATATTTACCGTCCGCACTTGTGGGGGGAAACCCTTCTGTCCTCTACTGTTTGGCGGCCGGGACTCTTCCTCGTCGTCGCTGTGCAGCCCCTTGTCATTATTTTTGGCAATTAACTTGCCTGCCTGCTTAAATACCCAACAATCTCTGTTAGTGTGATTAGCTGGCTTTTCGGGGGTGCCATGTATCTGGCATGAACGGTCGAGTATTCGGTCCAAATTGGACGGACCCGGAGTAGTTCTTTTGAATGGCTTCTTCCGTTGACCGGGTTTAGGGCCTCTGAATCCGGCGTTGACTGCCGTATCCTCATTGTTATCGCCGTTAACGCGGCGTTGACCTCCCATTGTGGTCCTTAGTATCCGGACTGTCAGTATTTTTGCTGAGGTTGTTGCTGTGAGCTAGCCAGCTGTCCTCTCCCGCACAGAAGCGGGTCATGAGTGATGTGAGGGCTGCCATGGATTTCAGCTTTTCCTGTCCTAGGTGCCGGGCCAGCCACTCATCGCGGATGTTATGTTTGAAGGCTGCGAGGGCCTCTGCATCCGGACGGTCGATGATTTGATTTTCTTTGTTAGAACCGTGTCGAGCTGTCGGCGATTCATCTGGCTGCTGAATTATGTGGCTTAGGTCATCGGCGTCTGGTGGTCGCACGTATGTGCCCTGGATGTTGTCGAGGAATGCGGCTTCCAGGTCCTCCCAACACCCAATTGACTCTGCGGGCAAGCTCTTAAGCCAATGCCGAGCTGGTCCTTTAAGCTTGAGTGGGAGATACTTGATGGCGTGGAGATCATCGCCGCGGGCCATATGGATGTGAAGGAGATAGTCTTCGATCAAAACCGCGGGGTCTGTTGTGCCATCGTAGGATTCAATATTCACGGGTTTAAACCCTTCAGGGATTTGATGATCCATTACTTTGTCTGTGAAGAATGCATAGTGGGTGTGCGGCGCCTCTATATTGAGCAATATCACGACATAGCTCAAGAGAGCGTTGTCTGCTATGTTCGGCCCGGCCGGAGTTGCTGTATCCGGCGCAACGGTAGTCATCGTGGGTCGTGGGGCGCCCACGTGATCCGTAGATGGATCTGGATTGTCTTGCCTTGTCCTCCAATATATCCCGCAAGTCCGGCGCATTCCCTCGTGGCTTCGTACTTTTCGAGCGGTGCCGGGGTATGGTCCTGAAGGAGGGCCTAGATTCTTCTCTGTCGCGACCAAGTGGTGGTCGGTCTTCCGTATTGTGCGCTGGTGATGAAGGTTTGTATGCTTCCTCCTCTAGTCGGGGGAGCAACTTGCGTTTTGGGTAGCTCTTGGAGGGGCGTTCGAGTTCATACTCTTCGGCCACGAGCACCTCGGTCCATCTGTCAGCCAGCAGGTCTTGATCAGCTTGGAGCTGTTGCTGCTTTTTCTTTAGGCTATTTGCCGTGGCGATAAGCCTGCGCTTAAAATGCTCTTGTTCGACGGGATCCTCGGGCACGACAAATTCGTCGTCGTTGAGGCTTGCCTCGTCTCCGGAGGGAGGCATGTAATTGTCCTCTTCTAACTCCTCGTCTGCCGCTCTCTCTCGAGGGATGGCTTCCCCGTCCTCTTGTGCTGAATTGTCTTTGGAGGGGTTGTCTTGACACTCTACGGGGTGTTATTATCTCGGTGCGGAATCTCCATTCTTCTTTGTGGCGGGTTTTAAGCGGGCGCCGTGGCGTCGGCGCTTGGGCTGTTTCTTAGAGGAATCTGCCTCTGCTGCTTCTTCGCCGTCCCCATCCTTTGGGGTGTCCACCATGTATATGTTGTATGACGAGGTGGTCTTCCAGTGCCCTGTAGGTGCTTGTTCTTGATCGTCTCCGGCATCGTCGTCCATACCGTCGATGTCTTCGGAGTCATAGTCTAGCATGTCGGTTAGATCGTCGACAGTGGCTACGAAGTGGGTGGTGGGTGGGTTTCGAATTTCTTCGTCGTCCGCATCCCAGCCATCCTGGCCGCAGTCCGGCCAGGGCTCTCCTAATAACGAGAGATACTTTAGCGAATTCAGGATGTCGCCGAAGGGTGAGTGCTGAAAGATGTCCGCAGCGGTGAACTCCATAATCGGCGCCCAATCAGATTCGATTGGCAGGGGCGCCGGAGGTTCGGAGTCCGGCAAGAAGTCCGGCACCTCGGTGTCACAAGCTTTGTAAGGGACAAGGTCAGTATTCGGCTCCATCGCCGTGGAAGTTGCAGCTCCCGAGGCGGTGTCCAGCCACCTGTCATCGATCTGCACGGTCTGCTCCGAGCTAAGGGCAAGAGCGGACTCGTGTGCGGCCTCCAGGGCACTGTCCGGCGGCAGAGCTAGATCATGCCCATCATGACAGTGCGGCATGCTCGGCTGTGGCTCGAATCCGTCGAAGATCAAGTCTCCGCGGATGTCGGCCGTGAAGTTTAGGCTTCCAAACCTGACCTGGTGGCCAGGGGCGTAGCTTTCGATCTGCTCCAGGTGGCCAAGTGAATTGGCCTGTAGTGCGAAGCCGCCGAACACGAAGATATGTCCGGGGAGAAAAGTCCCACCCTGGACGGCGTTGTGGTTGATTGAAGAAGCCATCAAGCCTATCGGTGACGACACAGAGGAACTCTCAATGAAAGCACCAATGTCGGTGTCAAAACCGGCGGATCTCGGGTAGGGGGTCCCGAACTGTGCGTCTAGGCGGATGGTAACAGGAGACAAGGGACACGATGTTTTTACCTAGGTTCGGGCCCTCTCGATGGAGGTAAAACCCTACTCCTGCTTGATTGATATTGATGATATGGGTAGTACAAGATTGGATCTACCACAAGATCAAGGAGGCTAAACACTAGAAGCTAGCCTATGGTATGATTGTTGTAATGGTTGTGTGTCCTACGGACTAAAACCCTCCGGTTTATATAGACACCGGAGAGGGCTAGGGTTACACAGAGTCGGTTACAATGGTAGGAGATCTACATATCCGTATTGCCAAGCTTGCCTTCCACGCCAAGGAAAGTCCCATCCGGACACGGGACGAAGTCTTCAATCTTGTATCTTCATAGTCTTGGAGTCCGGCTGACGATGATAGTCCGGCCGTCCGGACACCCCCTAGTCCAGGACTCCCTCAGCGGTCGACTAGAATATGAGTGTGTGTGTGTGTGTGTGTGTTACAGGGAGTGCAAACCCTTGTGCCAGAGGAGGGGGTGGCTTATATAGAGTGTGCCAGGACCCCAGGCATCCCACGTTAGAGGGTTCAATATACATTAAAATAGGGCGTTACTGGTAACGCCAGCTATAAAGAGCTATCAATGATCTTTAAGACTACAAAGTGAACGCCTGACCATTGCCATCCTGGGTGACTCTAGGTCTTCTGCGCTCCGAGTGGTTTCATGTATGGTTGAGTGACTTAATCTTGGTCGAATGGAATTAGGGTATCCGAGTGAGATAATTGCTCGAGTGGATTGCACTCAAAGGTTACTTCAGTCGGTATCTTTTGTTATACTTTGAATGTTCTTGATTCTAGGGTAGTGACCTTGGGTAGGGCATTTAGGTCAGGCCTAGGACCCTACCCTAGGTCCATGGCATCATCAGATAGCCCAATCCCACACAGTTTTCTTCATCAAATTGTGTGTTATGTAGTTGATAAAAGCAAACGGTTGACCAAGGCAGAGCATGTGTGATAGTTACACATATCACACACGAGCCTATACATAAACCTTTGTGGGATGTACATATGAACGGAAACGTTTTCCCTGGATTGACTATGTGGGATGTACATAAGAATGGAAACGTATTCCTTGGATTGACTATGTGTGATATACATACCTACGGAAATGTTTTTCTTGGATTCACCATGTGGGATGTACATCGGAAATGTTTTCTAGGAATCACCGTGTGGGATTTAGGTACCTATGGAATTGATTGGGTTTCGATGCCTCAACCGATCGCACACGAGCTCATTTGGTGTCCCAGGAGGGCCTATCCCCGACGATTTCTGTGTCATATGGGAAGGACGCTCCTATCGCCCACACTCACTTGGCACTGGTTCCAAATGCCGTCGTGGGAAGGGGTTAAAAACCGTTTGTATAGCACCGACGCATACCAGTGCCATCCTTGTGGCCAGGGTGTGGGGCCCCTTCGGTTGAATATTAAGCCAATATTTATTATTTATCCCAAAAGTTATCTCCGTGAAGTTTCAGGTCATTCCAAGAACTTTTATTTCTGCACCAAAATAACTAGAAGTGCAACTAATCATGGGGTGGTTTTGGTAATCCATAACAACATATAGCTCACTGAATTAATGCTCTTTCAAGATCAATATTTTAGAAAGTTCAATTATTGGTATGGCATGGACTAGAGATGTGGACCCCTCAAAATGCTAAGGACTCATATTGGCAAAAGCTCAAGACTCTACCTCTTTTATTTTAGTGATCCAAGATCACATTGAGTCTATTGGAAAGCCAATACTATTAAAAGGGGATGAGGTGTTGCTTAATGGCTTACTTGCTCAAAATGCTTAGTGATATGCTCCAAAATCCCTCAACCACTTTCTCATTTCCAAAACCTAAAGTCAAACTCGGCCCCACCTCTTTAATCTATCCAGCGCCACCGAGTTCACTTGACATAGCCATATCGACAAACCCTAATCAGTTCGATCTTACAGATAGGGATCTCGTTCTCACCGAGATGGGAATGCAAACTCTACGTTTCCCTTCGTAACATTTCGGTCTAACCGAAGTGAGTGATCGGTTCCACCGAGTTGACATTGCAAACTCTCTGTGTCCTTTTCGTAACGTTTTGGTCTAATCGAGCTGAGCGATCGGTCCCACCGGGTTTGCCTGGCCAAGTCTCTGTTTGCTTATTACTCAAATCGGTCTCACCGAGTTCATGTGATCGGTATCACCGAGATGAGGTTTTGCCCTAACCCTAGCACATCGGTCTCACAGACTTGATGTTGTCAGTCCCACCGAAATGCCTAACGTTCACATTTTGAACCAAGTTGGTCTGACCGAGTTTAACAATTTGGTCCCATCAAGTTTGGGAATTTGTGTGTAACAGTTAGATTTTGTGTGGAGGCTATATATACCCCTCCCCCCTTCTCCATATGTGAGAGAGCCATCTGAACATGCCTACACTTCCACTACTCATTTTCTGAGAGAGAACCACCTACTCATGTGTTGAGACCAATACATTCCAATCCAACCACAAGAAGCTTGATCTCTAGCCTTCCCCAAGTTGCTTTCCACTCAAATCATCTTTCCACCATAGCCAAATCTGTGAGAGAGAGTTGAATGTTGGGGTGACCATCATTTGAAGCACAAGAGCAAGGAGTTCATCATCAACACACCATCTATTACCTTTTGGAGAGTGTTGTCTCCTAGATCTGTTAGGTGTCACTTGGGAGCCTCCATCAAGATTGAGGAGTTGAACCAAGGAGTTTGTAAGGGCAAGGAGATCTCCTACTTCATGAAGATCTACCCTAGTGAGGCAAGTCCTTCGTGGGCTATGGCCATGGTGGGATAGACAAGGTTGCTTCTTCGTGGACCTTTCGTGGGTGGAACCCTCTGTTGACTCTCGCAGCCGTTACCCTTCGTGGGTTGAAGTCTCCATCAGAGTAAGGACCTCTATGGCAGCATAAGATGAAAATGCATATTCTTGGACATAACCCTGCCATTTGGGATATTGTGTGCATTGGTTCGCAAGGTGAATTCTTCGATGGGAGAGAACCAAATCATGAAGCAACTGCGGCAGAGTTGAAGATGATGCAATACAATGCTCAAGCTTCCGATATCCTCTTCAATGGATTGTGCCCCGAAGAATTCAACAAAATCAGTCGTGTTGAGAATTCAAAGGAAATTTGCATACTTTGATTGATATGCACGAAGGTATCGAGTCCGTCAAGGAATCCAAGTTGGATTTGCTTCAAAGTCAACTTGACAAGTTTAAAATGAGGGATGGTGAAGGTGTCGCTGAAATGTACTCTAGGCTTGCTCTCATCACAAATGAGATTGCCGGCTTAGGAAGTGAAGAGATGACTGAGAGATTCATCATCAAGAAGATCCTAAGAGCCTTGGATGGAAAATATGATACCGTGTGCACTTTGATCCAAGTGATGCCCAATTACAAAGATCTCAAGCCAACTGAAGTCATTGGAAGAACTGTTGCTCATGAGATGTCACTCAAGGATAAAGAAGAGCTTCACAACAATTCTAGTGGTCCATATAAAGCCTCATGTGATGTTTCTGCAACATCAAGTGAAAAACAAGTCTTCAATGAGGAATTGAGCTTAATGGTGAAGAACTTCAACAAATTCTACAAGAGTAGAAGCAAATAAAGAAGCTCCAAGTCAAGATCCTACCATGACAAAAGATCTTCTAGTCATGAGCAAAATTGCTACAATTGTGGAAGACCTAGAAACTACTCTAATGAGTGTATGGTTCCCTACAAAAGAAGAGAAGACTCGCCTAAAAGAAGAAGTAGAAGAGAAGAATCACCTCCAAGAGAGAGAAGGAGTAGAGATGATCGTTATGAACGACGAACCTAGCATAGAAGCAAGGATTAGGAAAGGAAAGACAAGTCATCAAAGAGTGACACAAAACAAAGACATCAAGCTCATGTTGGTGAATGGGTATCTGGTTCTAACTCGACCACCACTTCGAGAGAAGTTACCACTCCGACTCTGAATATACTCAAGATGAAGGTGTTGCCAGTCTTGCACTTGTGTCAACCAACTCCTACGACATATTTGAGTCACCAAATGAAGGAATTGGAAGATGCTTCATGGCTAAAGGCCCCAACGTATCACACCACGAGTATTTTGATTTCAATAGTGATTAAGATGACTTGCTAGATGATGATGATTTACTTGTTGAATATGCTAGTGATGAAAACTATGATGAAATTGCTATTAATCATTCTAATCAATATGAAATGAATGAAAATGATAAGAAGGAGATTGAGTGGCTAACTAAAGAACTAAACACTCTTAAGTTATCTCATGAAACTACTTTAGAAGATCATTGAGAACTTTTAAAAACTCATGACAAGCTACGCTTCGAGAAGCTCAACCTTGAGCAAGAACATGGGTTATTAAAAGCCATCAATGATGATCTTCGGAAGAAAAGTTCTTCTTACATTGCCAAGCGTTTACTCATGTCTACTTACACGCCACAAGTAAAATCTAGCAACAAGAGTAAGAAAGATTCTTCTTCTAGTAGTAACAATAATCATGCTAAATCCAATAATGTTGCTTCTAGTAGTTCTCTTGATTCTCTAATGATTCTCTTAGCCAAGTTACACTTGAGCAAGAAAATAACTTATTGAAGGGAATGATATAGAAAGGTGTTTACAAGAGCCTTGCCAGAAGTAAGCAATTTGAGGAAATTGTACGCAAGCAAGGAAGGCACCGGAAGAATCAAGGTGTTGGTTTTGAGTGAAAGTTCAATGCCAATGGAGTTGAATGGGAATAAGATCAATACCCCGAGACGAAGTTTGTTCCTCAACAAGAGAAGTATGATCCTACTTCTTTCAAGGGGACACAAGCTCAAGATGATCTTCCACCACAAGACCAGAAGCTAAAAGGCAAGGACAAGCTTCAAGAATAGATTGATGCATTTGAAGATGCTCGAAAGGCCTTGGTCAAGTGGGTTCCCAAGTCTACCTCAAGTTCAACTTCATCAAGTACATCTACAACCCCAAGGATTCCCATCAAGATGATGTGGATGCCGAAGAAGAAGAAATAGAGAGCTCTTGAGGGTGACTCCGCCAACATGCCTCACTCATATTCATATTGGCAAGAACAAGTGCAATCAACTTCCACATCTTTGCACTAGTTCAAGGAGTCACAAACCCTCTTAATAGTAAGTCAAGGGCAAGGTAATCTAATGCTTTCATGGACATCATCATGTGTGTACTTCACTCTATGTCTATGGATATCCTTGCTTGTTCCTTGTGGGACTAACCCATGTAGGTATTGAAAGTGCAACTCACTCCAATGGATTGCTCCAAATGATCTACATCAACTTTGAGCATCCACATCTCCAACATCTACATGAAGTCATCATCGGCAAAACCCAAGGTTAGTTCATCCCTCTAAAACGGGATATCACATATAGGAGGAGCTTTACTCTAAGAATTTGAGCTAAAGCAACTCTAATGGTGTGAACACAACAATGCTTTATGTAAAAGTGGTAACCCCAATTGTGCTTGAACGATGAGTATGACCTATGATCAAATGTTCTCATTTGACTCCTAAGTCAATATACTCATATATAGATGACCTCGTCATCGACAATTGCTTGATAGATGCTAGAGTTTTTGTGGATGCTTGCCACATATTTCATTTGCTATCTTATTGTGTGAGCATGTTGGTTGCATAATTTTCTCCATTCGAGGACATCCATTTGTTGTTTTGATTGTTTCTCCTTTTCTTTTGCCAAATGGATGGACAAGAATGCCTAAGTATTCTCTCTAGCTATCTATGCTTTTCTCGTCTCAAACTCTATTCATTATACATCACAAAGTTTGATCTAAGTCAGATTCGAACCCTCTGGGTGAGGAGCACTCGGCGTCACTGATTCGTCAAAGACTTAAAATTCTAAAACCTCTTGATGCATCTAGGTCTGGCCGATCCATTCCTTTCGGTAACACCGAGTTTATTAAGTTGATCTAGGTTTCAATCTCGGCGCAACCGATTAGAACACTTCGTTCACACCGAGTTGCAGTAACCGTTTGCAATGCTGCATCTCGGTGTCACTGAGTTGTTCCACTCGGTCTCATCGACAGGGTCATGATATATATACTGACGTGTCGAATTTTTGGAAACTTCTCTGAAAACCCTTCACTCGCGATGTCTAGCTCTGCCTACCCAAGTCTCCGGAATGTCGCCTCTGTCGCCAGCGTCCTCCTACCGCTGGTCTCCGCCGCCGTCAACAGGATCTCCTCCGCCGTTGTCGCTGTAGCGAACTCACGGCCAAGTTAGGGTATGAGTTCAATCCTTTGTGCTTTCTCAATCTGATTCTTATTACAAATGCAATGCCATGATTCTTGCCACGATTGAAAATGTTCTGCCCAAAAAAACTCCCGTTAGATTAGATTTGATTCCAAAATTTAGGGTTAGATTTCCGCAGATCTCATCTCGGACCGACCGAATTGTAGAAACCGGTCCCACCGATTCGGCCTAGGCCATTGCACTGTGATTTCTGATCTGACCGAAACTCGCAAATCAGTGTGACCGAGTTCAGAACTTTGTGAAACCCTAGCAATATCGATGTCAGCGAACCGTGCGTCGGTCTGACCGGGTTCACTAGTTTAGACACTAATTGTTGCTTCGGTATCACTGAGTTTAGCAAATCGGTAGCTCCGAAATGACTTCTATAGAAAACTAAAACTAAGTTTTTTGATCATTTGTTTTGCAAAAACTCTGCACTTTGTGATGCTCATCCACTCTCTCTCATCTATAGCTATTCACAGGGTCAGCTTTCAGTTTGCAGCATGTCTGATAACAGTGACAGTCAGAATATGTCAGAGGAACTGGTTCAGATGAGTGAGGGCACTAGTCCCTTAGAAAGCAGTCAAGATGATGGGAGCAGAAGCACTCCCAGTAACCTGCCAAAAGCTGCAACTAGGCAGAGGAAGAAGACGACATCCAAGAGTAAAGGAGAGAAGAAGGAAACTGGCACTGCTGCTAAGCCAGGGTTGTAGACAAAAGCTCCTCCAAAAAGAGTTCCTATGTCCAAAGCCAGAGCCTCAACTCAAGAGACTATGGTGTTCACTCTTGAACCCAAAGAGGCTGCTGAGGGCAAGAAGAGGAAGGAGAGGGTCAAGAAGACAATGGCCAGAGTCATTGGGAAATCTTCTATAATTAGAGACCCGGCTGGAGATGAAGAGCAAGAGGCACCTCCTGCCAAGTCTCAGAAACTGATGGGGGATGCAGTCAGATCAAGGGCTGCTCCTTCTAAGCACAAATCTGCCCCAAGCCAGCTGCTCAAGCCCCAAAGAGATCCACCAGGAATATATCTACTACTGAGAAGAACAAGGCCCAGTGCCTGAAATGGAAGAAGAAGATGATGAGCAAGTTCTGAGAAAGTTGAAGCCAAAGATACTAGATCATGATGACACTCACCCTCTTGCTGAAAACATGATGCTCAGGAAGGATGCAGGTCTCAGGCTACAGACGAAAAATGACCCATATGCCATTAGAAGGAGAATAGCAGTTGACTACAGGTTCCACACAAAGGAACAACAAGACTTCTATGACACTGTGCTACTTGACAACAAGCCAATTGTAAGTGACATGAGATGGATCGACTGGAAATACATTGACATCAATGAAGATCACTTCCCAGGAGTCCATGAGAGCTTCAGATTGACAGGTGTTGATGGTTTTGTTGTCCAGAAGCTAACTAGATGGAATGATGAGTTGATCATGAAGTTTTACTCCACAGGACGCTTGTACCCTGATGGTAAAATTGTGTGGATGAAAGAGGGTACCAAGTACCAATCAACTTTGGTTTAGTGGGCAAAGCTAATAAATGCCCAGAAGAACTTGATGATGATACAGATGTGTATGCAAAGCTAAGGAAGGGACATGACTATGGCTCATACGTACAAGGAAATCCCGGTTGCTGCCTTAGACACCCACAAGTTTGGGTCTATCTATTATCTGCTGTCAGGTCTTCCAACAATCAACACTATTCTTAGACACACCTTGTTTCCCAAGTCTGTAGATGACAAGATGATAAGAGGGCATTCATTTAATCTGCGACATATGTTTAATGTGCCTGAAAAGTTCAAGGTGATGACATTGATTGTTGAGACAATCAAGAGGACTGCTGCAAACCAGAAGAGATCATGCGGCTATGCTCCACAAGTTCAGATCCTCATTAACTCCAAGATGGGCAAGAGCATGTATCTTCTGGAGAAGGAACATCTTCCCCTACTGCCAGAATTGGAAGATAATGTGGTTGTCATGGATCCATCACATCCCACATCTGTGCAGGCTCAGGAGAAGAAAGAGAAAGCCAGAGCTGAGAAGGCTACCAAGATTCCTAGTGCAGAAGAAGCCTCTCATGTTTTCCTGAAATCCGAGCAAGATCAATTGGGCTATCTCATTCAAGCAACATTGAGGATTGAGAAAGGGTTGGCAACCCTGAATCAGGACCAAGAGAGTCTAGAAAGGATCTTTGAGACTAAAATGCATGAATTGGATGTGAAGGTCACAGAAATTCAGTCTAAAATGGAGAAGATCCAAGAAGACCATGAAGATAGGGATGAGGGACCTACTATAGATGCTTTTCAGCAAGTCGCAAGGGGACCAAGGTCATCAGTTGTGCCAGTTGTAATAGATCCCAGACCCATAGTGTAAGCACCTGCAGCTACAGCTTCAGTTGCTCCTCTAGTTGCAAATCCACCAGCTCCTCAGACATCTTTGGAAGCATTCGCTGCAGGACTCCTCTCCACGCCACCTTCATACTCCGGAGCTCCCATAGATTGTGCTTAGAGCCGCATAGCACTATGCATTTTCAAGCTTTTTTGTAACTTGTAGCCAAAGGGGGAGAAAGTGTATAGATCATAGGCTTCGAGAGAGAGACTGCTTGCTTCTTTTGCCTCTTTTTGCTACTCCATTTTCTTTGCTTGTTAGGCTGAAACAATATTCTATGCTTGTGTGTGGAATACTCTTATGATCATATGTCTGATCATATCATACTTTATTGCTTGTTGTCGGTGGGAAATGACACCTATGGGATGATAAGAATCCCTACTACGGTTGCGGGGTGCGGGCTTGTGAGAAGAGCAGGATTAGCAATTGGCACGAGGATCGTTTACCTAGGTTCGGGCCATGAGGATGCATAAAACCCTAGTCCTGCCTGGTGGATGTATTGAGTGTTCTTGAGCTCTCGAACTAGCTATGGGTGATGTGTGGTTTGAAAGAGCCAAATCCCCCTTCTGTATGCCATGGGCCTCCTTTTATAGGCGAAAGGGGCTGCCACAGTGGAACACAGGAGGTGGAAAGAGGCTACAGTGTTGCGAGCTTATCGCCTGTATTACAGGACAAGATGCATTTAATGCATGGCTTAGGTGTCCCTCGCTTTATCAGGGACGGGAGTGATGCCCATCCCATCCATCGCCGCTCCTCCTCGCTTTGACACGCGCCCTGGCCAGCGATGCATGCGGTGCCATGTAGGCAGGCAAGCAGTTGAGGTGGCGCAGTGGTGGAGACTCCACGAATATCTGCATGCCGCCACGTAGGTGCGTGATGAGTTGGCCTGGAAGCTGCATGTTGCCACGCAGGTGCCTTCCCAGCTGGTTGGGCTGGCAGCTGCATGCGAATGGCGGCGGGGAGTTGGTTGGTGCGGGCCTGGCAGTGGCCCTGCTGTCGCCTCTGGTGTAACGCCCCGGACACACCCGCCGGTGGTCGTTACTTCTGGTGGGATCTAGACTGGCCCCAAAGATCAATACTAGTCTTTTCTGCGCACTTTGTCCTCACTCGTGCGCACCCGGGAGCAACTTCCCGGTCGGTCACCCATCTGAAACTACTCCAAGCTGAGCACGCTTAACTTTGGAGTTCTGTCCGAATGGGATCCCGGAAAAGAAGGAATTCCTTATTGATATGAGTAGTCTATCATCCCTATTAAGCCTGGCTATTACATACACCCCCACTCAGAGGAACCGACGTCCTCATCGGGCCACAGGAACGTTCCCTCTTGGCACAACCGTCTGTGCATCCAGTCCGGTACATGTGCCATGTCGTGTGCCACGACGGATCACAAACGTCATGAACAACATGGCGGCGCACCTGTCGCAACCATCCGTGTAACCGCGAGGTCGGCTCGATACCAACTTATAACGCCCGGACACACCCGCCGGTGGTCGTTACTCTGGCGAGATCTAGGCGGCCCCACAGATCAATATTAGTCTTTTCGCGCACTTTGTCCTCACTCGTGCGCGCCGGAGCAACTTCGGTCGGTCACCCATCCTGAAACTACTCCAAGCTGAGCACGCTTAACTTTGGAGTTCTGTCCGAATGGGATCCCGGAAAAGAAGGAATTCCTTATTGATATGAGTAGTCTATCATCCCTATTAAGCAAGGCTATTACATCTGGCAAGGGTCTTGCCGGGTGGCCCGGTGTAACACCCCGGATCCGATGCGCCAGGTGTCCGTCAGTTATTCGCCGTCGTTGCCTTGTCATTTGCTTGCGTGTTGCTTTTGCCTTGTCATCATATGCATTTCATATCATGTCATCATGTGCATCGCATTGGCATACATGTTCATCTCATGCATCCGAGCATTTTCCCCGTTGTTCGTTTTGCAATCCGGCACTCCTATGCCCTCCGGCGTCCCCCTTTTGCCTCTTCTCTTGTGCGGGTATTAAACTTTCTCGGAATGGCCCGAGGTTTGCCAAGCGGCCTTGGTATAGCACCGTGAGACCGCTTTGTCAAGTTTCGTGCCATTTGGAGGTCGTTTGGTACTCAACGGTTAACAAGTAACAAGTAAAGCCCTCTTTGAGTTGCATCCCAACACCCCTTCCAAAGTGGCCCAAAACCCACCAAACTCCCCTCCATATTCTCGGTCGTTCGATCACGATCGCGTGGCCGAAAACCGCACCTCATTTGGACTCTCCTACCTCCCTCTACCTATATATATAAGTCCTCCCCTCCATTTTTCGCGGATGAATCCCCAAACCCTAGATCAAATTCCTCCCCGCGCCGCCGGACGCGTCCGTCCCGCCGGACACGTCCGCCTAGCCACCTCCTCCATAATCAGGGCTTGCCACGTCGCCCCCGCCCTCTCCTCGAACCGCGCCTGCCTGCGTGGCCGAGCGGCCACAGCAGCGCGCCGCCGCCCGCGAGCCATAGCGGGCCCCGAGGCCCGAGCCGCCCGCCGCCCGATCCGCGGGACACGCCGCCGCCCGTCTCGCCGCGCCGCCGCCGCCCGGCGCCTCGGCCCCGCCGCGCCGCCCTTCATGTCTCGGCTCGCCCAGACGCCCGAGCAGCGTCCGCCCGCGGCGCCCGCTCCGCCGCCGCCGCGACCGCCCAGCTCATTGTCGCGCCCGGCGAATCCGCCTCCTCGCCGGCGACCCGCCATGGCCGCCCGCCACCGGAGCTCCTCCACCGCTGCGTGCGCGCGCGCCCGCGCCCTCCGCCGCGGGATCCGGCGGATCGGCGAGATCCGCCCGATCCGCCCGTCTCCGGCGACCCGTCATCTCGGTGTGAACTCCGCGAGCCAGCCATGCCTCGAAGTCCGTGCCACGTACCGCGAGTTGACCCGTATGACTAAGTCCCAGTTTTCAGTAATTTTCATGCCATGTTCATGCCATCACATCTTCGCACCCGCAGCTCCGTTTTGCGCGTATAATATGTCAAATTGTTCTTCTCGATGAGTACATCATTTCAATCCATTGCATCATTTGCATTTGAGCTCATCTTGATGCCCGAAATGCTGTTGGAAGAGTGCTTCAGGATGTTAATCTGCTGAAACTGTTATAACGAGCTCTTTTGTCATTTTTGCCATGATTTATGTGTGCACCCTATGAGTATGAGCTCTACATGAATGTTGAAATATGCCATGCCATCTTTCCAGAGGTGTTGACCTTGTATTTTTGTGAGTTGTGTGCTGAGTGTATCAAGCTTGTAAAGTAGGGTAGTTGTTGTTCCTGTTTTCTTGACAGATTCTGTTATAATTTGATGCTATGTTAACATGCTTCTATTAATCATTCTATGCATAATCTGGAGATGCTCTATAAACATGTTTTGATATACATGTCATGCTATATCCATTCATTCCCTTGGTTGCAATTATAGCCTGCTGGAACATGTTCATATCTTGCTCTAAAGTTGCTTGAAAATGTCTCCTGACAGATTGTTTGCATGAGATTCAATTTTCACGAGGTCGTTGTAGTTGATCCGTGATTGCTATGACCTTGCTCTTGCCATTCGTAGCTTCACAAACATGCCTTCTTACTATTGGTTGCCTTGCCATGCCATGTATTGCTCTGTAGTGAGTGGTTCGAGCTCACGAACATGCCTACTTATTGTTGTTCCTGCCATGTATAAATCTGTAATAAAACTTGCCATGTTTACATGGGTGCCATCATATTTTCCGTGCCTTTTTGGCTCATGGTCAGTAAGGGTCTTTTGATATATGCAATTAGTAGATTCATGCCACGCCTTTGTTTGCCATGATAAGTTCCTGTAACATGTTGTTTTCTTGCTCTAAACATTGCAACCTGATGTTATTTCTGCTAAAGTCTGAAATTGTTATTACTTGCAATATCTCCATGTCATTTTGAGCATGTTCTAGTTGTTTCGGGAGATAGCTCAGTGTTCATGTTTTGTTATGCTTTACGTGTACTTCATGCCCATGCCTTTTGTTATTATGTTGGGGTGCTGTAGCATGTTTTTTGATGCTTGTAAGATGCCTAGTTCTTTGTTTTGGATGATTGTTGCTATGACTTGTATAGTGTGTGTGTGTTGCACCGTTGCTCCGTTTTGAGTGTGCTCTATATGAAACTTGCTTGTTTTTGCATGTAGCTTCATATTACCATGCTGCATCCTTGTTTTGGTGTGTTTGCTTGATGTTTGGGTGCATTTTGCATCAATGCCATGTTTAACTTGTTTTGCTCATATCTTCTAGCCCGTAGCTCCGAATCTAATGAACTTTATATGTAACTTGACTAGAATTTCGTGTAGATCATCTTGGTGCATCTTTACTTGCTGTTTAACAACTTGAACATAAGGTTTATTCAGTTCTGGACCAATTTCGAAATTTGCATATGAGGACTTACCGGAATTGTTATATGTTGTTTCCGGCCTCATTTAAACTTGCCTTGATGTGTTGCTCTTGTTTGCATCATCTCTTGCCATGAGTAGCTTCATGTAGCCTTGTCATGCATCATGCTTGTTGTGCATCATGCCTTGTTCATGTGTGGTGTGTTTACCTATGTTGTGTGTTTCTTCTTTTTACTTCCTGTTTCGTTGCGATCGTGAGGATTCGTTCGTCTCCGCTTGGTTCGTCTTCGTGGTTTCATCTTCTTCATGGACTCGTTCTTCTTCCTTGCGGGATTTCAGGCAAGATGACCGCTACCCTAGATCTCACTACTATCATTGCTATGCTAGTTGCCTCGTTCTTTCGCTATGCTGCGCTACCTATTACCTGTTTGACCAGCCATCCCATATTGCCATGAACCCCTAACCTTTGACACCTTTCATATGCAAACCATTGTTTGGCTATGTTCCCGCTTTGCTCAGCCCCTCTTATAGCATTGCTAGTTGCAGGTGAAGTTGAAGATTTCTCCATGGTGGACAGGATTTTGGTTGGGATATCACAATATCTCTTATATTATTAATGCATCTATATATTTGGTAAAGGGTGGAAGGCTTGGCCTTATGCCTTGTGTTTTGTTCCACTCTTGCCGCCCTAGTTTCCGTCATACCGGTGTTATGTTCCCGGATTTTGCGTCCCTTACGCGGTCGGGTGATTTATGGGACCCCCTTGACAGTTCGCTTTGAATAAAACTTGTCCAGCAAGGCCCAACATTGCCTTTTACCGTTTGCCTCACCACCACCTACTTTTTCCCTTGGGAGTCGCTCTCTCGAGGGTGACGTAAGAATGGATTTCATCAGTCACATGCTTTCTCCAAGATCTTTCAAATTCTTTTCATAGTTGGCTCAACCTCTTCGCTTTTGATTCTTCCGGTGTGCCTCAATAATTCTTGGTGGTGTTTCTCGTTGTCATTCTCATCATTTGAAGACCGAAGAAGAGTTTCTCTTTAATCTTGCTCTATTCTCTTCAAGATTCAGGGTGCTAGCTTGTTGCCATCCTCTCATAATTGCTTTCGATTGAGACAACTCTTTTCTTACCATCCGGAGCATTTCATGAGTTGTTTCCATTTCTTTCCTCCGAAGGCCATCATGTCATAATTCTTCATTCTCAGATTTGAGCGTTCATTCTCCAAATCTTACTGGTGCATCGTTCAAATATCCTCTAATCAGTTCATGATCTCTTCGTTCTCAGGTATCTAAATCCCCTCAAGTATCTTCATTCGTTTTCCAATTCTTCCCGGTGAATTGTGCCTTTGCTACATTCATTTTCCATTCTTACGGTGGTTCTTTCAATATATCTCTTCCTTGTTCATCATATCAATTCATTCGTTCTTTTCAATCCTACCGGTGGTTCATGAAGACTTGCTCAAGTTTTGCGCTATCTCTATCCTTTCTACGAGAATAAGTAGTATGCCAAATCCGTTGCTTGTCATCAATTTAAATTGGTGAAGGATAAGCATAACATAATTCTTATTCTTGTTCATCTATTAATTCTTTATTCCGGAGGCCCTTAAAATTCACGGTTTCATTTGTTTCATCTTCTCTTTTTCCCGGAGTTCCAAGCTCTAATTATCTCGTCGCGAAGCTCCTTCTAAATCATTGCAAGGCTTCACCTTGTGTTTTCATTTTCTCTTTCTTTTCATTCCTTTTGTTTACCGGAGTTTTCCATGGAGGCTCTACATGGTGGTTCGTCAAGGATTCTTTTCATTCTTCAATTGTTCTTCAAGATTTCTCTTGAAGCTATGATCCGTCAAGATATACTCTAAAATAAACATGGTGCTCAACACATGTTTTGTTTTCAGGAGCTCAAGTATTCTTCATCTTGCATCCGAAGTGCAATTCTCTCTATCTTATCTTTTGAGATGGTGTTATGTCACTCTTGACAATTTTCCTTCATGTTTCATGATTCATATTGTTGTCAAGAATGAGGTATTTTAAATCCATCAGTCTCTTCATTGGAGTTATCTTGGGTTATATTTCAACTAAAGCTTTCCCTAAGGATTGTTGCTATTTATGGTGCTTATAAATGACCCAAGTTCTTCATTTGTCCTCCCAGTGAAATAAGTTTATCGTCTCCTTGGTGATATCAATCCAATCAATTGTTTCCATTAGTGGCCGGTTGTCACCTCATAGTTTTGAGATGTTTACATAAGCCCACTACAAGCTTGTTCTTTTCGTTGTTGGTCTTCCAACAATTCTATTCTATCCTTCTTGCAAGGGTGCTTTCTAAGATCATTTGTGGCACAAGTTGGCATTTTCTACTCCATTCTATTGTTCCAATGATCTATCTTCTATTGTTTCTTTCGGAGGCATTATGATGTTGCTCTCTTCACTAATCATCTCGAATTGTTAGGATCGTGTTCTTTTCATTCTTATCCATTTAACCGGAGTGTTGTGTCATCTCTTCAAGTTCTTTTCATCTTATCAAGTGTTCCTTCTTCTTCCAGTCAGAGTGTTGCCCAAATTATACCAATCTTATCCCTTCTCTATCTAGTTTTAACCAGAGTGGTTTAAATATCTATCTTATCACTAAACCTCTTGGTTCTCATTGTATCCCTTGCTCCTCTTTTCTAACGGAGTGTTTTCAACTTTGCTCATCTTCGTTGTTTTCTTCATTTCATTTTGCTCAACCTCTCAAGGTTCATGGGTTTCACTCTTTTGTCGAAGAAGCAACTTAATTTTACCTCTTCTCTTCTTCTTCCGTTTCTCTCTGGTGCCATCCTAGATCTCGGGACGAGATCCTCTCGTAGTGGTGGAGTGTTGTAACACCCCGGATCCGATGCGCCAGGTGTCCGTCAGTTATTCGCCGTCGTTGCCATGTCATTTGCTTGCGTGTTGCTTTTGCCTTGTCATCATCTGCATTTCATATCATGTCATCATGTGCATCGCATTGGCATACATGTTCATCTCATGCATCCGAGCATTTTCCCCGTTGTCCGTTTTGCAATCCGGCACTCCTATGCCCTCCGGCGTCCCCCTTTTGCCTCTTCTCTTGTGCGGGTATTAAACTTTCTCGGAATGTCCCGAGGTTTGCCAAGCGGCCTTGGTATAGCACCGGTAGACCGTCTGTCAAGTTTCGTGCCATTTGGAGGTCGTTTGGTACTCAGCAGTTAGCGGGAAACAGTAAAGCCCTCTTTGAGTTGCAGCCCAACACCCCTTCCAAAGTGGCTCAAAACCCACCAAACTCCCCTCCATATTCTCGGTCGTTCGATAACGATCGCGTGGCCGAAAACCGCACCTCATTTGGACTCTCCTAGCTCCCTCTACCTATATATATAAGTCCTCCCCTCCATTTTTCGCGGATGAATCCCCAAACCCTAGATCAAATTCCTCCCCGCGCCGCCGGACGCGTCCGTCCCCGGCCGGACACGTCCGCCGGCCACCTCACTCCGCCCAATCAGGGCTTGCCACGTCACCCCGCCGCCCCTCTCCTCCAATCGCGCCTGCCACGCGTGGCAAGCCGGCCCGCAGCGCCGCTTCCGGCCCATGAGCCGCAGAAGGGCCCCGAGGCCGAGCCACCGCCGCCCGATCCCATGGGACCCGCCGCCGCCGTCTCCGCCGCGCCGCGCCGCCGGCGCCTCCCGCCGCCCGCGCCCCGCCTCGGCCCGCCGCGCGCCGCCGCCCATGGTCCTCGGCTTTGCCCGCGCGGCCCGGCCAGCGTCCGCGCCCGCTCCGCCGCCGCCGCGACCGCCCAGCTCCGCCGTCTCGCCGGCGAATCCGGCCTCCTCGCCCGCGACCCGCCATAGCCGCCGCCGCCGGAGCTCCTCCACCGCGACGCGCGCCCGCGCCCTCACCGCCGGGATCCGGCGGATCCGGCGAGATCCGCCGGATCCGCCCGTCTCCGGCGACCCGTCATCTCGGCGTGAACTCCGGCGAGCCCGGCCGTGCCTCGAAGTCCGTGCCACGTACCCGCAGGTTGACCCCGTATGACTAAGTCCCAGATTTCAGTAATTTTCATGCCATGTTCATGCCATCACATCTTCGCACCCGCAGCTCCGTTTTGCGCGTATAATATGTCAAATTGTTCGGCTCGACGAGTACATCATTTCATTCCATTGCATCATTTGCATTTGAGCTCATCTTGATGCCCGAAATGCTGTTGGAAGAGTGCTTCAGGATGTTAATCTGCTGAAACTGTTATAACGAGCTCTTTTGTCATTTTTGCCATGATTTATGTGTGCATCCTATGAGTATGAGCTCTACATGAATGTTGAAATATGCCATGCCATCTTTCCATAGGTGTTGACCTTGTATTTTTGTGAGTTGTGTGCTGAGTGTATCAAGCTTGTAAAGTAGGGTAGTTGCTGTTCCTGTTTTCTTGACAGATTCTGTTATAATTTGATGCTATGTTAACATGCTTCTATTAATCATTCTATGCATAATCTGGAGATGCTCTATAAACATGTTTTGATATACATGTCATGCTATATCCATTCATTCCCTTGGTTGCAATTATAGCCTGCTGGAACATGTTCATATCTTGCTCTAAAGTTGCTTGAAAATGTTTCCTGACAGATTGTTTGCATGAGATTCAATTTTCACGATGTCGTTGTAGTTGATCCGTGTATGCTATGACCTTGATCTTGCCATGCTTAGCTTCATAAACATGCCTTCTTACTATTGGTTGCCTTGCCATGCCATGTATTGCTCTGTAGTGAGTGGTTCGAGCTCACGAACATGCCTACTTATTGTTGTTCCTGCCATGTATAAATCTGTAATAAAACTTGCCATGTTTACATGGGTGCCATCATATTTTCCGTGCCTTTTTGGCTCATGGTCAGTAAGGGTCTTTTGATATATGCAATTAGTAGATTCATGCCATGCCTTTGTTTGCCATGATAAGTTCCTGTAACATGTTGTTTTCTTGCTCTAAACATTGCAACCTGATGTTATTTCTGCTAAAGTCTGAAATTGTTATTACTTGCAATATCTCCATGTCATTTTGAGCATGTTCTAGTTGTTTCGGGAGATAGCTCAGTGTTCATGTTTTGTTATGCTTTACGTGTACTTCATGCCCATGCCTTTTGTTATTTTGTTGGGGTGCTGTAGCATGTTTTTTTGATGCTTGTAAGATGCCTAGTTGCTGTTTTGGACAGATTGTTGCTATGACTTGTATAGTGTGTGTGTTGCACCGTTGCTCCGTTTTGAGTGTGCTCTATATGAAACTTGCTTGTTTTTGCATGTAGCTTCATATTACCATGCTGCATCCTTGTTTTGGTGTGTTTGCTTGATGTTTGGGTGCATTTTGCATCAATGCCATGTTTAACTTGTTTTGCTCATATCTTCTAGCCCGTAGCTCCGAATCTAATGAACTTTATATGTAACTTGACTAGAATTTCGTGTAGATCATCTTGGTGCATCTTTACTTGCTGTTTAATAACTTGAACATAAGGTTTATTCAGTTCTGGACCAATTTCGAAATTTGCATATGAGGACTTACCGGAATTGTTATATGTTGTTTCCGGCCTCATTTAAACTTGCCTTGATGTGTTGCTCTTGTTTGCATCATCTCTTGCCATGAGTAGCTTCATGTAGCCTTGTCATGCATCATGCTTGTTGTGCATCATGCCTTGTTCATGTGTGGTGTGTTTACCTATGTTGTGTGTTTCTTCTTTTTAGTTCCTGTTTCGTTGCGATCGTGAGGATTCGTTCGTCTCCGCTTGGTTCGTCTTCGTGGTTTCATCTTCTTCATGGACTCGTTCTTCTTCCTTGCGGGATTTCAGGCAAGACGACCGCTACCCTGGATCTCACTACTATCATTGCTATGCTAGTTGCCTCGTTCTTTCGCTATGCTGCGCTACCTATTACCTGTTTGACCAGCCATCCCATATTGCCATGAACCCCTAACCTTTGACACCTTTCCTATGCAAACCATTGTTTGGCTATGTTCCCGCTTTGCTCAGCCCCTCTTATAGCGTTGCTAGTTGCGGTGAAGTTGAAGATTTCTCCATGGTGGACAGGATTTTGGTTGGGATATCACAATATCTCTTATATTATTAATGCATCTATATATTTGGTAAAGGGTGGAAGGCTCGGCCTTATGCCTTGTGTTTTGTTCCACTCTTGCCGCCCTAGTTTCCGTCATACCGGTGTTATGTTCCCGGATTTTGCGTCCCTTACGCGGTCGGGTGATTTATGGGACCCCCTTGATAGTTCGCTTTGAATAAAACTTGTCCAGCAAGGCCCAACATTGCCTTTTACCGTTTGCCTCACCACCACCTACTTTTCCCTTGGGAGTAATTAACCCAAGGGTCATCTTTATTATAGCCCCCCCCCCGGGCCAGTGCTTGTCTAAGTGTTGGTCCGAATCGAGCAACTTCTTGGGCCACCTCTTGGCAACTCGAGGGCTGGTTTTACTCGTAACTTGACTCATCCGGTCGTGGCACGAGACGAGATCTGCGGCTACTATCGGGATGTCGGCACGCGGGAGGTCTTGCTGGTCTTGTTTTACCATTGTTGAAATGTCTTGATGTACCGGGATACCGAGTCTGATCGGAGTGTCTCGGGTGAAGGTCTATTCCTTCGATGATCGCGAGAGCTTGTCATGGGCTAAGTTGGGACACCCCTGCAGGGTTTAAACTTTCGAGAGCCGTGCCCGCGGTTATGTGGCAGATGGGAATTTGTTAATGTCCGGTTGTAGACAACTTGACATCAGATCCGAATTAAAACGCATCAACCGAGTGTGTAGCCGTGATGGTCTCTTCTCGGCGGAGTCCGGGAAGTGAACACGGTTTCTGTGTTATGTTTGACGTAAGTAGGTGTTCAGGATCACCTCTTGATCATTGCTAGCTTCACGACCATTCCGCTTGTTTCTCTTCTCGCTCTCATTTGCGTATGTTAGCCACCATATCTTGCTTAGTCGCTGCTGCAACCTCACCACTTTACCCCTTCCTTACCCATTAAGCTTTGCTAGTCTTGATACCCATGGTAATGGGATTGTTGAGTCCTCGTGGCTCACCAGATACTTCCAAAACCTGTTTGCAGGTGCCTATGTTACAGAGCAGGTGACGCAATCAAGCTCAAGGAGAAGCTCGATGAAGATCTTGCCCTTTGTGTTGTTTCGTTCTAGCTGATCAGTAGTGGAGCACAGTTGGGGTCGATCGGGGACCTTTTGTCGCATTTGGGGTTCTTCTTTTATTTTGGTTCCGTAGTCGGACCTTGATTGTATTTGGATGATGTAATGCTTTATTCATGTAATTGTGTGAAGTGGCGATTGTAAGCCAACTATGTATCTTTTTCCCTTATGTAATACATGGGTTGTGTGAAGATTACCTCACTTGCGACATTGCTTTCAATGCGGTTATGCCTCTAAGTCGTGCTTCGACACGTGGGAGATATAGCCGCATCGAGGGCGTGACACCCGGAAAGGTTCTTGCCCTGGCGCGCTAACGTCCCCAGCAAGGATCTTGCCGGGGGTCTTCTGGATTTTTTCGGTAAGGGTCTTCGGTGAGGATTGTTGCCTCTCAACCCCCATCTGATCTTGAGCATTATATGTCTCCACAAAGATCTCCATGCCACCACGGAGGTGCCTCCCGAACCCTGGTCCAACGTGGTTGTTGACATTGGAGGCCATGGGTTCAAGGGTGGCTTGCTCTGTCGGTGTGGGCGAGCTGCCCCGGCAAGGGCCTTGCCAGGGCTGCTCATGTTGCCCCCGACAAGAGTCTTGCCGGGGAAACCTGCTTCATCCATCTGCACTTTGTGGCCTTGGTCCTTGATGTTGCCTTGTTTGTCTCGAGCCTTCGTCTTCTCTTCGGCTTCCCTCCTTTGCCCTGCTATGTGTGGCCATGGCGCGTGGCTTCGACTGCCCGTGCACAAGTAAAGGGGTCGAAAGGAGAGCCCCTACTTTTGTACACCGACAGGAGCCCCCGGGCCTGGGCCATACATAAGCGCGACACGTTGTTGGGCCAGGCCTACAACGGTGCGCGGGCAGGCGGGTCGGATTTTACCGTGGTAACTGTTCCGTCCGCTGCGCTTCCTCACGACCCGTGTTGAACGCGCGACGTGGGGTCGTGCGCGTGACATGGGAGGCGTGCGTGGGACGGTTCTTGCATGCATGCGTCGTATTGTAGTTAATGGGAAAGGATGTGGCCCGCGCCTTCCCCGTAAAAAGGAATAACCGCGGGCGCGCTGCTCACTTTACCCTCCTTGCGCCTTCTCCAATCTCGGAACCGCCGCCCCCTTCTTCCTTCTTCTCGAGCTCCTTTGCTTTTGTCTATCGCTGCCTTGCTTCCGCCATCCTCTGCTTTCTCGCTTCTTGCAGCCGCCATGGCTCCCAAGTCCACCAAAAGAAAAGGAGTGGCAAAAGACGTCGGGGCGACGGAGCAGCTGGAGAGCGAGCTCGTGGCGCGACGGGCGCAGTTCGCCTACTTCCCCTCGACGGTCGACGTGTCCGAGCTCCAGATGTTCAAGAATCTGTGGGGGGTGAAGACGGGAGGACATAAGACGGGGCACCCAGCCACACACGTCGTCCCTGCCAGCGCCGGGGCTTCCCCAAATCGGTACCCCTTCTTCCTCGGCTACTTCTCCTGCCGGCTCTACCCCCCTTTTTTTGATTTGTTCAAGGATATCATGCACACCTATGGCTTACACCTTCTAGATTTCACCCCGAATGTCGTGGCGTGCATGGCTCACTTCGCACACCTCTGCGAGGGCTTCACCGGGGTGCACCCCAACATGACGCTCTTCGGCCATTACTTCTCCCCTCGGATCCAAAAAGGAGGTGCCATCTCTGGCTGCGTCGCCTGGATCCCGAGGGCCAAGGGGGCATACCCGGAGGGCGCCATGAAGGAGAGGTGGGAAGAATGGCTGGGCCGGTGGTGCTGGATTGAGGAGAAGGACCTGCCAGCATTCTGCGAGGTTCGCCAGGAGACGCCGGTCCATGGAAGCGATTGGGGCGACGTCGACACCGACGACGCGAAGCTCATGATCGCCACCACGAGGATTCTTCGGCTTACCCAGGAGGCCTTACCCTCGAGATGATCGGGGCGGACTTCATCCGCCGCCAAATTTCTCCCTTGCATGACAAGGGGAGGCCGACCTGGCTTTTCGCGAATGCCGCCAACATCATGAGGCTCCGCCCCGGCCTCGACAACAACCTGACGGTGCTGAGGCACGACCATCTCTGCCAACGGATTTTCCAACTCAAGGTTAGTGATGAAGGAGAGGTTGAGCGGTCCGGCAAGGTCACAAGGGCTGCCGCGAAGGCCGACAAGATTGCCAAGGAGCATGTTTTCAAGCTGCCGGCGGGAGTGGTCCTGCTGAGCAACAACTCTCGTCGGTCCGAGATCATTGCCATGATGCTGCTTTTTAACGCGCATGGCCTGGAACCGAACTGGGTCGAGCCAGACGAGCTCAAGGTGTAGGAGTTCTTCGACACGTTGCATGAGGTGTACGTCACCGCCGAGCCGCAACTTATCCAAGCCACCTCTCCGGCGGAGCTGGACTACATCGCCGCTAGGGTGCAGGAGGCGAGGCTTGCCGTGGATGAGGCAAAGCTCGTCGAGGAGGCTAGCAGCGCTGGCAGCGTGGCAGAAAAGGCCGCGGCAGAGGCGGAGGAAGAGGAACTCGCCCGGTGGGTAGCAGCCGCTGGGGAGGCTAGCGCCACCGGCATCGGGGCTCCCCTCGTCGAGGACACAGCCGAAGGGTCGTCGGAGGAGGAGGGCGAGGGGGAGAAGACCGCGATTGTCGACCCGCCAATCGCCCTCCGGCGAGCCAGTCCGCCCTGCCCGGGCCACGCAGCTGTGGCAGGCCCAGGAGGCGGCTGTGCGCCAGACGAGGGCGGTGGTGATGAAGAAAGCGGCGAAGGCCGTGGCATCTAAGAAGAAGGCATATGCTTCTTCGTCATCCAAGCGCGCCCCGACGCCATCGCCTCCCCCTTCACCGGCAAACATTGGCGCGGGGATTGTGTTTGACTTTGGGCCCCTCAGCCCGGAGAGGAAGAGGAAAGTAGCAGAGGAGGAGGAGGAGGAAGAAGAGTAAGCTCTGCTTTCTCCCTGCCCTCTCTTTTTCCCTCCAATGGTGCCACCTATTCTGAATTATCCTTATCTTGCAGGGACGTGGAGACGCTGGCCCAGAGGGTGAAGAGGTCCAGGATTTCGATGAGTGGCCAGGCCCCAGCAAGCACCTCCAGCACGCCGCTCGTGGTGTTGAGCAGTCTGGACAACAGCCCCCAGCCCAGCCCCCAGCGTGAGTCCATCACCCATCCTTTGTCAACGCGCGTAATGCACGACGCTTTGGTACTAACCCTGTCGTGGATGTAGGAGGGGAGAAACTGTCGGCATTCTAGGAACGGGTGTCCCCAGACTTGCCTACCTGCGGCCTGCGGCATGGCTCAAGTGGGGGCCCAGCGCGGCCCAGCTTCATCAGCTCAAGCTCAAGACCCTCGTGAGGGGCCAAGCCTCACGGGGCAGACGACAGGAAGCATCCTCAGGAGCAGCCTCCTCAGGCAGGCTCACGAGGAGGCGGAGAGATCAAGGCAGGGTACCTCCCGAGGAGCCCGTGACGCAAGCCATGACGATCGAGACCAGGCGGGCGCCAGGCGGGCGCCGGCTTGCGCAGTGTCCTTGTTTCCCCTTCGATGCAAGGGGGGCAAGCACAGGCCAAGGCATCAGGCAAAGGATACTATTTCGGTGCAACAAGACCAAGACCAGCAGAACGGTAGGATGGAGGTCATCGTGGAGCCCAGGACGGCGTCATCGTCAGAACCTTTGGCAGCCGATGACCAACTTTAGTCGGGATAAGTGTACTAGATGTTCCACTTCAAAATGGCCAATTGTTGGCGCCCTTCCAGCTCAT
Source organism: Aegilops speltoides (assembly GCA_021437245.1). Lineage (NCBI taxonomy): Eukaryota > Viridiplantae > Streptophyta > Magnoliopsida > Poales > Poaceae > Aegilops > Aegilops speltoides. The sequence continues at coordinate 194,879,468 of CM038142.1, read as the reverse complement.
TATATGGGAAGAGGCCCAGGGCCCCCCTCTATAAATAGGACTAGCCACCGCAGAGTAGAGGCATCGAGCATCTGTCCCAAAAAGATGCATAGAGAGAGCGAGGCGACTGAACTCCCCTAGCAGTTCATCGCACCAGCTCAAGAATAGCCCCTCGCGAGGATGTTCACCCTTTGTATTGTTCATCATCATCCCCTGAGGCAATCCACCACACCACACACTGAAGTTGGGTATTACACCACAATGGTGGCCTGAACCAGTATAAATGCCGTGTCCCTTATGTGTTCTTCTTTCTAGCCTAGATCCACTACGAGACTTTGACGCGTGAGCTGGTAGGGGAAAGATCTTCATGCGCACCCCAGTGTTCGAACCTCAAGGTTCTGCCGGAACCCGAAATCCAACATTTGGCATGCCAGGCAGGGGTGCGCCGGAATCCTTCTTCCGCCGCCTCGTGTTTCGTCGCCTCACCGCCTTGATGTCAAGCGTCCCGACTGCCAACACCGACCGCTGGGCGGCATGGCCCGCCCATGCCGTGCCGCGGGCCCAGGGCGACCTCAACCTTGCGCCTCAAGCAGCTCGCGCTCCACAGGGCGCTGTGGGGCACGGGCGACGCGGCCAAACGCCGCCTGCCCTCACACCGCAGCAGGTGCACTAGCAAGAGCTTCGAACCACACTGTAGCCACAGCGCCGCACACCCAACGGGAGCAGGCGAACTCCAGGGCCGCGTTCACGGTGGCCCAAGAGCTGCTACGGTGCCGGCTGCTGGAGGGCGGCCGTGACGTGTTACTGGAGCGAGTAGCCAAGCTCCTGGACGCCGCCGCCTCGGGAGCACCTCCTTTCTGCATCTAGCTACCACCCCAGGTCCAGGGCGGGCCGTATGGCGGCCCCATATGTGCCCATGCAACTCCGAGCGGACTCCAGGCCCTACTCAACGCCAACCCGGCCGTCAGCACCGGGTGCCAAGTCGCGCCGGCCCCATCTCTGGCCGACGAAGGAGCACACGCCGCGACCTTCGGCCTCGGCGGGCCACCGCACCATCACCCTCAAGACAACGCTCCAGGCCGGATTGCATGGCATATGGGGCACTACAGCGAGAACAGCGGGGCGGTGGTCCCAGAAGCTTATGTGCCCCACATGGTGGATCGAGAGTGCGCATTGGAAGAAGACCATGGCTCGTTCCTCGGGCCAGGCTGGGGCGAGGAGCCACCAGAAGCTGAGCTCTTTGAGGAGCCCCAAGAAGGCCTCGACGGCCACGCCGGTGGCAGCAACTATCTGGTACCACTAATTCCTCAGGAGCAAGCTTATGCTAACCATGGGTCGCAGGAGGTACAGGTCGCCGTAGCAGATGGCTGCCCCAATGCTACAGCCTCTTACCCCTCGGGAGGAGGGCACCGGGGGCTGCAGGAGAGGGGTCGAGATCCGGGTTCGTCCCGGCGGCGCTCGGCGCAAGGCGCACTCCGAAGGTACGCCCTCTACCGGGAAGGTGCCACAAGGCCTGCCCCCGGCAGAGGACCCGTGGTCGTTGGGGGAACCACTGGCGACCGCTCTACCCCGTTGGCGTCGTCCTTGGTTTCCAGTCGTCGTCGATGGCAATAGAGTGCGGTGCAAGGCGGGTCCCTCATCTGGCGATATGAAGCAAGGCCGGTACCTGTGAAGAAGGCCCAGTGCCTGTGAAGCTCGCTGCCCCGTGACACTCTCACGTAATAATGAGTGGGGCTGTACACGCCCCGGAGTCTCCGGGGACCCGCCCTCGGGCCTCGGGGGCTCCCGCCCACGCCCAGCGGCAGCACTTAGCTTCGCGCTGGTGAGAAGACGTCGAAGACTAGACTAAGTGCCAGACGCGGCTCTTTGCTTTTTGACTTTCCCTCTGTTGACGAGTTTCTTCGATTTGAATTTAAGTTGGATTTGAGCTTGAGACTTGCGTGTGTCTAGGGAAGGGGTGTTTGGTCTCGTTCGAGCAATCTCTCGTGTTCTGCTTTCGGCTTTGCTTCCAAGTTAGCGTCAGCTGCCTCCCCTCGCGAGCCCCTCGCGAGCCGGGCTAGGACAAGCACGTCTACAATCCAGACCGCTGTAGCCGCACCCTCTCCGGAGGTTCTCATCGCAGGATCAATGGGATCACCCAGAGGACACTCGAGGCGTTGCGGCCCCCACAGGCCCGCTCGGGATTCGTCGGGGTCAAAAGGTAAAAAGGTCAGCTGACCCACCACCGGGCCAGTAGCTAAGCTCACACACAGCATTATGGTTACAAGGATATCGATCGCAACCCTTTACATGTGGGGCTTCCCTTCCCAAAATTCTCTTACAGTCTTTAGGGCCGAGCCCGAACCTTCTTCACGCAGGGTAAACAGCGGTGATGTACGATAAGTCGAACATATCACTCGCCGCATCATCTGGGGCGCCTCCAGAGGTGTCGCTGGCATCGCTGGCATCATCACCCTCACCGCCAACACCTCTGCCAGCGCCAGGTGCGTCCACCACACCGCCTTCATCGGCGGCCACGATCACGCCATCATCATCGGATGCGAAGGCCCTGACGAGGGCATTCACATTGTCCTCCACCCATTGCTCCAGGTCGCCTCGGACGGCTATGGGCACAGGTGCAATGGGGGCACCAAAATTGAAGTGGGGATCCCTGTCCTGAAGATATCTGAAGACATGGGAGAAGGCACGCCCGAGCAAGGCTCGGCTCCTCTCCTCGACGAGCCAACGGGACCTCTCGGAGCGGTTCTCCAGAAGCGTCACCACGTTAGTGAAATATTGGAGGTTGCCGGCATAGTTGGTCTCATGCGGCACCTCGACAGTGGCCTCGCAAATGTTGCCCAGGGCCGTGTTAGCCCATTCCCTGAGCGTTCGGAGCATGGGGGCATGCTCAAGCTCCAGAACCCACCTCTGACGGATCTCGTCCTCGTTCTGCCGTGCGATGGCCTCGGCGCCATCAACCCTTTGTTGGAGAAGAAACAACTCGGTGCGGGAAGAGGCCAGCTCCGCCTGCGCTGCGCCAAGGGCGGCTGCGGAGGAGTCCGCACCCATGTCACCGGCGGTTTGGCCACGAGGGCGCGGTCCTACCTCGGCCCGCCCCGATCAGCTCCAACCTCGCTTCGTATTGGCGCTCGAGATCCGAGCGAGCTTCCGCCACGCGGCGGTCGACACTTCTTGGGCTCAGGCTTCGCGCGCGGCGACGTCATCCTCCGCCTGAGCCACCAGGTGCTCCCTCGTCTCCAACCGCTCAAGGTCGAGTTGCGCTCGGTGGCCTCCAGCGTTAGTGCTTCCTTGCGCTTCTGGAGCTTCGCCTGGTCAACGGAAGCCTGCTTCAGCGACAGAAGGGCCGCCTGGCGCAGTTCCACCTGCTGCTCTAGAGAGTTGCTCCAGGCTTGGAGCTCCCACACGCGCTCCTCCGCATCCTTGCGCCGTCGGTCTGCTTCCCAGGCCTCCTCGACGGCTTGAGAGCAGGCATCTCGCGAGGCCGCCAATGATGCTTCAGCCTTCGCATTGTCAAGGTCACGCTAGTGACGCTCAAGGGCGACGGCTACCTTCAGCTTGCGCCTCTCCTTAGCGAGGCGCGCATCCTCGCCAGCAAGCTACACCCCGATCTGGCTCACTGCATCCGCCGCCCCCTGGAGGAATTCTTGGCGAAGGGCGCGGCACTCACAAGCACGCCTGAGTACGTCTTCCGCGTCACCATCCGCCCCTGGCGAATGCAGAGGGCACTGGGACGGCATGCCTCCTCCCGGCGCAGGGCTGGGGGCTGGTGCCCCAGCAATCGCCGGACGGGCCTCTCCAGTAGCCCGGCCTGGCACCAGTCCGTCCCCCGAAGAGGAGCTCAAGACTGACTTTGGCCAATCGCCGTCCATGAACAAGGAAGGAGCACGGGGCAAGCTGGCTGTGCCCTGGGAGAACTCATGAAGGGAGGACAGCAGGCGCGCAGGCTCGAGATGCCCAATGGGACGGGCCACTTCTCTGGCTGGCCAAGTGGCAGGGGCGCCACTCGAGCTCGGGGCACCAAGGGTCAACAGTGAGGACAAAACTTGGGGGGATGGCTCCTTGGTCGTCTCCGCGAATTCAACAGGAAGGGCCCTGAAAGGCCATGATTAGCTGCAAGAACAGAGAAATAAAGGAGCAAAGAAAGAAGAGGACTTACTCATCCACAACAAAGTACTTTCTGTGCTTCAATAGGCGGCAAGGGCGATCGTCACCGCCAAGGCCTCCTTCCTCTTGTGGAGGGCCTCGAAGTCTACGCGAAACCGGCCTAAGCGCTCGGTACAGGGGTCGGTCTGTGGCATGGAAGAGGCGTCAATGCGATTAGTGCCAAGGGGACCGGCCTGAGGGACACCACCGGGCGCCGCCTCATGAGGAACGATCAGGTCCTCGGGAGCCACAACCTCAGGAGCTGTAGGCCGCGACTCCTCGCCTGCCACTACTCGCCTCTCTCTCTCTCTCTCTCTCTGCTCAATGTCCAATCCCCCCTCTCTCTGTGGTGGCTAGTCCTATTTATAGAGGCCCTGGTCCTCTTCCCAAATATTGAGCGGGAAGGGCGCCAACAACGGCCATTTTGAAGGGGAACATCCATTAGAAGTTGTCCTGACGAAAGTTGGTCTTTGGCTGCCAAAAGCACTGGCGATACATTGTTTTGGGCTCCACGCCGACCTCCATCCTGCCCCTCTGCTGGTCTCCGTCTCGTTGCACTGAAATGTCAACCTTTGCCAGATGCCTCGGTACTCCGCGCATGTGCTTGCCCCCTTTGCACCAAAGGGGAAACAAGGACACTGCTCAAGTCGGCGCCCACCTCGCCCGCCTGGTCTCGATCATCATGGATTGTGTCACGAGCACCTCGCGAGGTACCCTGCCTTGATCTCTCCGCCTCCTCGCGAGCCTACCTGGTGAGGCCGTCCCCGAGGAAGCCTTGCGTCGTCCGCCCCGCGAGGCTTGGCCCCTCGCGAGGGTCTTGAGTCTTGTGCTGATGAAGACGGGCTGTACTGGGCCACCACATGAGCCACGCCACAGGCCGCAGGCAGGCAAGTCTGGGGACCCCCGTTACCAGAACACGGACAGTAGCCCCCGGGCCCAAGGCGTTCTCGGACTTGGCTTAGCGGAGAAGCGAAGTGGCAAGTGCGGAGCGCCGGGGGCCCCATCAGCCTGCGGCCTCTGAGTCCGCGTGGCGGTTGATTGGACGTGGGCGTCTCCGCTTCCCCATGCTGCCTCGGCAACTGCTCGACTTGACAAGTCCCTGCATGCAGAAATGGGACATGATTACCTGCGATCGTGGAGGCCGATGGTTGGCTCCCTTCCGGTTATAAATGCGGGGGGGGGGGCACGAGCCTCCGCTGTACATCTCCCTCCTTGCTTCGTTTTCCCCATCCCAGCTACTCGCCATCTCCCATGGCTCTGCCGAAGAGGTTCTCGGCCGCAGAGAAGGGAAAGGCTCGTCGGGAAGGGCCTGACTCTCCCCCTGCCAAGCGCGGCCGAGGTCGTCCATGCAAGCATCAAGTGGCTCCCGCAGTGGCTTCCCGCGGTTGCGGAGGCGATCCCTTGCACGATGATGGGCGCTGGTTGTCGAGGGAAGGCGCGCCATGACTGCGGAGCCTCCCAGGCCGCGCTTCCACTTGGCGGAGGTGCTGACGGAGTTCATCGTGTGGTCGGCGGACCCAACCAGCACCTGGCTCCAGCTTCCCCGCTTCTTTGCAGGTGAACTTCCGGCCGGCGCGCCGGGCGGCCTCTGGCTTTAGGTGGACGGTTGCTGCAGCAGGGCCTCCTAGGCTTCGCTGGAGGTCTCCGTCACCGGGAATGTGGCCCGGACCCGCGGCTGGCAAATGTTTGCACGCGCGCGCGGCCTGAGCCAGTGGTGCACCTGCACTTCAAGTTCGATGGTGACGCTACCCTCTACGTTAGGGTGTTCGGAGAAGACGGTCGCCGCGCTGGGTGCTGCCCCGAAGACGATGACCACGGCCGGGTACCCAGCCGCGGCGATGATTGGGATGAAGATGACGGCAGGCGCGTGGTTGGCGGCGCTCGGAGCTCGCCAAGCTTCGGCGGCTCTCCTTCGGACAGCAGCTCCTCCAGCTGTGGCCGCGACCAGCCTCCGTGTCGTCGTGCTCGCCTCGAGGGAGGTAGCTGTAGGACCTTGAAGTATGTCTAGAGGGGGGGTGATTAGACTACTTGACTAAATAAAAACTTAACCTTTTCCCAGTTTTAGAGTTTGGCAGGTCTTAGCTACTTTAGGACAAGTCAAGCAATCATCACACTATTCAAGCAAGCATGCAAAGAGTATATAGGCAGCGGAAATTAAAGCATGCAACTTGCAAGAAAGTAAAGGGAAGGGTTTGGAGGATTCAAACGCAATTGGAGACACGAATGTTTTTGGCGTGGTTCCGATAGGTGGTGCTATCGTACATCCACGTTGATGGAGACTTCAACCCATGAAGGGTAATGGTTGCGCGAGTCCACGGAGGGCTCCACCCACGAAGGGTCCACGAAGAAGCAACCTTGTCTATCCCACCATGGTCGTCGCCCACGAAGGACTTGCCTCACTAGCTGTAGATCTTCACGAAGTAGGCGATCTCCTTGCCCTTACAAACTCCTTGGTTCAACTCCACAATCTTGTCGGAGGCACCCAAGTGACACCTAGCCAATCTAGCTGACACCACTCTCCAAGAAGTAACAAATGGTGCATTGATGATGAACTCCTTGCTCTTATGCTTCAAATCATAGTCTCCCCAACACTCAGCTCTCTCTCATAGGTTTTGTATCTGGTGGAAAGAAGATTTGAGTGGAAAGCAACTTGGGGAAGGCTAGAGATCAAGATTCATATGGTAGGAATGGAATATCTTGGCCTCAACACACGAGTAGGTGGGTCTCTCTCAGAAATGATAAGCTGGAAGTGTAGGTTTGTTCGGATGGCTCGCTCCACGAATGAAGAGGAGGTGGATGGGTATATATAGCCTCCACACAAAATCTAACCATTACACACAATTTACCAAACTCGGTGGGACCGATTCAACAGACTCGGTCGGACCGATTTAGTAAACCTAGTGACCTTTAGGATTTTTAGTGGGACTGACATGCATCTCGGTGAGACCGATGCGGTTAGGGTTAGGGCATAACGTAATCTCGGTAAGACCGAATACACAAACTCGGTGAGACCGATTTGGTAATAAGCTTTGAAGAGAGTTGGTCAGGTAAACTCGGTGGGACCGATTTGCTCTTTTCGGTGAGACCGAAATGTTACAAAAGGGAAACAGAGAGTTTACATTGCAATCTCGGTGGGACCGATCACTCACTTCGGTTTGACCGAAACGTTACTAAGGGAAACAGAGAGATTACAATCCCATCTCGGTGAGACCGAGATCCCTATCGGTAAGACCGATTTGCTTAGGGTTTGTGGCAATGGCAATGACTTTTGGAATCGGTGGCGCCGGATAGGAAGAATCGGTGTGACCGATTTTGGTTTTAGGTTTTGGTCATTTGTGGATGTGAGTAAGTAGCTAAGGGTTTTGGAGCATATCACTAAGCACATGAAGCAAGAGGCTCATTAAGCAACACCCCATCCCTCCTTTATAGTATTGGCTTTTCCTATAGACTCAATGTGATCTTGGATCTCTAAAATATAAAATGAAGAGTCTTGTGCTTTTGAGCTTGAGCCAATCCTTTATCCTTAGTATTTTGAGGGATCCACTTTGATCATCCATGCCATGCCATTCATTGAGCTTTCCTGAAATAATAGTCTTGGAATAGCATTAGCTCAATGAGCTATATGTTGTTATGAATTACCAAAACCACCTAGGGATAGTTGCACTTTCAATCTCCCCCTTTTTGGTAATTGATGAAAACATATAGATCAAAGCTTCGACAAATGATAATAAGATTTAACAACATCGTCGCTTTGAGAAGTATGTGATAAGCAAGAGCTCCCCCTAAATTTGTGCATAGTTTAAGATTTGCTTTGGACTGCAAATGCACAATGAATTAGGCTCATGGGTTACTCTTCCATGTCACATACATCTTGGTGGAGTGCTCAACATAATAAACATTGAATACATGCACTCATCACCAAGCAAAGTGAATGATCACATAAGATAGATAGGATAATATTATCAAGCATGCATAAGTGTAGCTTATGATCAAACACATGATCATCAATGTCTCACAAGCATAGTATCACAAGCTATCAAAAGCAAACAAGTTTAACCACCAAATAAAGCAAGAGAGAACAAAAGCAACACACACTCTCTCTAAGCCTATGATCTATACATTTTTCTCCCCCTTTGGCAACAAGTTACCATAAAGTTCATAGAAAATGCATAGTGCTAGATCGACTCTCAGGCTTGATCTTCAGGTGGTGGTGTCCGGATAACTCCAAGAGCGAAGGCTTCAGTTGAAGTAGAGGGTGCCGGAGTGGATGCTGGAGCTAGTTGCACTGGAGCTGAAGGGGCTGTAGCTGGTGCAGAAGATGTTGCTCTAGTGTCTGTCACAGGCACTGCAACTGACCTCTGGGCTCTAGGCACTCTGGCAAACACATTTGTGGTAATCTTGCCCTGCCTCTCCTGCATGTCATCCTGCAGCTGCTCTACAACTGACTGAATCTCAGTTACTTTGACATCAAGGTCATGGAATTTGAGTTCCGTGATTCTTTCCAGGCTCTCCTGATTCTAAGTGAGGGTGGCCAGTCCCTTCTCAATCCTCAGTGTTGATGCTATTAAGTAACCAAGCTGCTCCTGCTTGTTCTTCAATAAATACTCAGATGCCTCCTCTTGAGTTGGCATGCTGGCAGCCTTCTCCTTCTTTGCCTTCTCCTTCTTCTCTTGAGCTTGAACTGATGATGGATCATTCTCATTCATAACAAACTCATTGTCCTCAAAGTCTGGATCAAGTGGAAAATGTTCCTTATCCAATTGATATTTCCCTATGCCCATCTTTGAGTTTATTAACTCCTGAATCCGAGGTGCATATCCACAGCTCCTCTTCTAATCTGCTGCAGTCCTCTTAATGGTTTCAATCATAAGGCTCATGACTTTAAACTTTCGAGGCACATCAAACACATGCAACATGTTAATGGCATGCCCTCTGATCATGTTATCGTCACTAGACTTGGGCGACAGAGTGTGCCTCAGAATCCAATTGATAGTTGGCAGCCCTGACAACAGAAAGTGGACTGATCCAAACTTATGTGTCTCAACTGCCTTGTCTGGGATCTCCTTGTACATGTGTGCCATGGAATTGTGATCCATCTTCTTCTTTGCATAGATATCCAGGTCATCCTCATTTTTCTTAGGGGCATTTATCAGACTTGCCCATTCTTCAATAGTGGATTGGTATCTGGTGCCTTCTGACATCCAGACAATTCTTCCATCTGGATAAAAGTGTGCTGTGGAGTAGAATTGCATGATAAGATCATCATTCCAGTGGGTAAGCTTTTGCCCAACAAAATCAGCAACTCCACAAGCAACAAAGCTGTCTTGCACTCCAGGATAGTGCTCTTCATTTTCCTTGATGTAGGTCCAGTCGACCCACCTCATATCACAAACTATGGGCTTCTTATCCAACAGAATTGTCTCATAGAAGTCCTGCTGTTCCTTTGTGTGGAACCTATAATCAACAGCAGTTCTTCTCCTTGAGGCATATGGATCTTCCATCCTCCATATCCTCAGCCCTGAATCCTTCCTGATCCTCATGTCCTCAGCCACAGGATGGGCATCATTGTGGTCTGGTATCTTGGGCTTGAGCTTCCTTAGGACATATCCTTCTTCATCTTCTTCTTCAGCAACATTTGGCATTGGGGCCTTGTTCTTCTCAGCAGCTGGAATACTCCTAGTATTCCTCTTTGGTATAAGCTTGGCCTTGGAGGCAGCTTTGGGTGCTTCCTTGGGCTTAGATGTTGCAGCCCCTGATCTTATAGCATCACCCATAAGCTTGGGTGCCTTAGGTGCTGGTGCAGCTACCTCTTCTTCTTCGGAATCTCTCCTCATTGAGGGCTTTCCAAGAACCTGTGCAGTTGTGGTTCTTGCTCTCTTCTTCTTCTTGTCCTGAGCACCTTCATCCTCTGATTTAATGGTAAACTTCATTGTCTCTCCAGTGGGAACTTTCTTTGGTTTGGAAGAAGTGACTTTCTTTTCAGGTGCCTCTTTGGGTTCAGTCCGTTCTGGCACTTGAGTGGACCTTCTGGCTTTGGGCATTGGTGTCCTCTTGGCAGGAACTTTCCTTTTCAGTCCAGGCTTTGTGCTATGTGCTGAGCCGTATTCCTTCTTGAGCACTACTTTCTTGGAAGTAGCCTCATCTTCTTCAGCTTTGTAGTCCTCATCCTCTGAGTCTGAAGTTCTCTTCCTCCTTTGCCTGGTAGCAGCCTTGGGCAGGTTGCTAGGAGTGCTTCTGTTCCCTTCATCTATAGAACTTGAGGGACTAGTGCCCTTGCTCATGTCAATCTGCTCTTCTGACCTGTTCTGGCTGTCACTCTGGTCTGACATGCTGCAAACACTGACTGCTGACCCTGTGAAGAGATATTGATGAGATAGAGTGGATGAGCATCAAAAAATCCAGAGATTTTTGCAAAATAATGATTCAAAAATTCAGTTTTAGTTTTCCACAGAAAGCATTTCGGATCAACCGATTTTCAAACTCTGTGATACCGAAGCAATTTTGGAACCTAAACTGATGATCTCGGTTGGACCGAGTCACAGTTCAGTGGCACCGAGACTGCTAGGGTTTCATAGAATCTTAAAATCGGTCGCACCGATTAGTAATTCTCAGTCAGACCAAGAGTCACTAGTGCAATGGCATAAGCCAAATCGGTGGGACCGAGTTTTCCAACTCGGTGGGTCCCAGATGGTTTCTGCGGAAACCTAACCCTCAAATTTTGAATCTCACCTAACCTATGGACTACATTTAATGGATAGGATTGTTTCAATCGTGGCAAGATTCAAGAAGAACACAATGTGCTAGGAATCAGACGAGGATAGCACAATGATCGAGTCCATACCCTAGCTTGGTGGTGAACTCGCTACGGTGGCAACAGCGGGGGCGAAATCCATTGACGGCGGCGGAGACCAGCTACTGGAGGCAGCTGGCAATGAGGAGACGATCCGGAGACCTTCGATGGCAGAGCGAGCTATTACGCGGGCGAAGGGGTTCGGAGAAATTTCCAAAATTTTGCCCGCGACTATATATAGCCCGACCCTGTCGGTGTGACCGAGTGGAACAACTCGGTGGCACCGAGATGCATAACTGTGTATAGTTACAGCAAATCGGTGTGACCGAACAGTTCAAATCGGTTGCACCGAGATTGAAAACTCAGATCAACTTAATGATCTCGGTAGGACGGAAATGGAGGAATCGGTCAGACCGAGAGTCACAAAGAGGTTTTGGAATTTTAAGTCTATGATGAATCGGGGACTCCAAGTGCTCCTCACACAGAGTGGTTCGAATCTAACTTGATCAAATTTTGTGATGTAGCATGAATAGAGTTTGAGACGAGAAAAGCATAGATAGCTAGAGAAAGTTCTTAGACATTCTTGTCTATCCACTTGGCAAAAAGAAAAGAACCCAAACAATCAAAACAACAAGTGGATGTCCTTGAATGAGTAAAATATGCACCAACATGCTCACACAATAAGATGGCAAATGAAATATGTGGCAAAGCATGCACAACCAATTCTAGCATCTATCAAACAATTGGCGATGACTAGGTCATCTATATATGAATATATTGACTTATGAGTCAAATGAGAACATTTGATCATAGGTCATACTCATCGTTTAAGCTCAAGTGGGGTTACCACTTTTACATAATGCATTGATATGTTCACACCATTAGAGTTGCTTTGACTCAATTCTTAGAGTTAAGCTCCCCCTGGATGTGAGATCCCCCCTTAGAGGGATGAACTAACCTTGGGTTTTGTCGATGATGACTTCATGTAGGTGTTGAAGATGTGTATGCTCAATGTTTATGTAGATCATTTGGAGCTATCCTTTGGAGTGAGTTGCACTTTCAACTTACCTACATGGGTTAGTCCCACAAGGAACAAACAAGAATATCCATAGACATAGAGTGATGCACACACAAGATGATGTCCATGAAATCATTAGGTTACCTTGTCCCTTGTCTTACCAACATGAGGGTTTGTGACTCCTTGAACTAGTGCAAGATGTGGAAGTTGATTGCACTTGTTCTTGCCATAATGATATGTGTAAAGAATGTTGGCGGAGTCACCCTCAAGAACTATCTAGTTCTTCTTCTTCGGGATCCACATCATCTTGATGGGAATCCTTGGAGTTGTAGTTGTACTTGATGAAGTAGAACTTGACGTAGTCTTGGGGACCCACTTGAACGAGGCTTTAGGTGCTTCTTCAAATGCATCAATCTCTTCTTGAAGCTTGTCCTTGCCTTTGTTCTTGTGGTCTTGTGGTGGAACATCATCTTGAGCTTGTGTTCCCTTGAAGGAAGTAGGGTCATACTTCTCTTATTGAGGAACAAACTTCGTCTTGGGGTATTGATCTTCTTCCCACTCAACTCCATTGGCATTGAACTTTCGTTCAAAACCAACACCTTGATTCTTCCGGTGCCTTCCTTGCTTGTGTACAATTTCCTCAATTGCTTACTCCCGCAAGGCTCTTGTAAACACCTTTCTCTATAATTCCCTTCAATAAGCTATTTTCTTGCTCAAGTGTAACTTGGCTAAGAGAATCATTAGTGGAATCAATAGAACTACTAGAAGCAACAATATTGGATTTGACATTATTATTGTTACTACTAGAGGAAGTATCTTTCTTGTACTTGTTACTAGACTTGAGTTGAGGCATGTAAGTAAATAAGAGTAAACGCTTGGCAATGTAAGAAGAACTATACTTGCGGAGATCATCATTGATTGCTTTTAAGAACTCATGCTCTTGCTCAAGATTGAGCTTTTCAAAGCGTAACTTCTCATGAGCCTTAAAAGTTCTCGATGATCTTCGAAGATAGTTTCATGAGCCAACTTAAGAGTGTTTAGTTCTTTAGTTAGAAGCTCAATCTTCTCCTTATCATTGTCATTCGTTTTATCTTGATTAGCATGATTAATTGACGTTTCATCATAGTATTCATCACTAGAGTTGTCAACAAGTAAATCATCATCCACAAGTAAGTCATCTTCATCACTATTGAAATCAACATACTCAGGATGTGTTACCTTTGGACCTTTGGCCATGAAGCATCTTCCAATTCCTTCATTTGGTGAATCAAATATGTCATAGGAGTTGGTTGACACAAGTGCTACACCGGCAACACCTTCATCTTGATTATATTCAGAGCCGGAGTGATAGCTTCTCTCGGAGTGATTGTCGGAGTCGGAGCCGGATACCCATTCACCAACATGAGCTTGATGTCTTCGTTTTGTGTAGCTCCTTGATGACTTGTCCTTCCTTTCCGAATCCTTGCTTCTCCGTGAGGGTCTTCGTTCATAATGATCATCTCTACCCCTCCTCTCTCTTGGTGGTGATTCTTCTCTTTTGCTTCTTCTTCTTGGAGAATGTTCTCTTCTTTTGTGGGGTGCCGTACACTCGTTGGAATAGTGTCTGGGTCTCCCACAATTGTAACAATTGCACTCTCAACTAGAAGATCTTTTGTCATTGTAAGACCTTGACTTGGAGCTTCTTTCTTTGCTTCTACTCTTCTAGAATTTGTTGAAGTTCTTCACCATTAAGCTCAATTCTTCATCGAAGGTTTGTTTCTCACTTGATGATGTGGGGGCTTCACTTGAGGCATTGTAAGCACCACTTGACTTGTTGTGAAGTTCCTCCTTATCCTTGAGTGACATCTCATGAGCAACAATTCTTCCAATGACTTCCGTTGGCTTGAGATCTTTGTAGTTTGGCATCATTTGGATCAATGTGCACACGGTATCATACTTTCCATCCAATGCTCTTAGGATCTTCTTGATGATGAATTTGTCGGTCATCTCTTCACTCCCTATGCCGGCTATCTCATTTGTGATAAGAGCAAGCCTAGAGTATATTTCAGCAACACCTTCACCATCCTTCATTTTGAACTTGTCAAGCTGACTTTGGAGCACATCCAACTTGGATTCCTTGACGGATTCAGTACCTTCATGCATATTAATCAAAGTATCCCAAATTTCCTTTGCATTCTCAAGACATCTGATTTTGTTGAATTCTTCGGGGCACAATCCGTTGAAGATGATATCACAAGCTTGAGCATTGTATTACAACATCTTCAATTCTTCCGCATTTGCTTCATGGTTCGGTTCTCTCCCATCAAAGAATTCACCTTGCAAGCCAATACAAATAATTGCCCAAATGGCGGGGTTATGTCCGAGAATATGCATTTTCATCTTATGCTTCCAACTAGCAAAATTTGTACCATCAAAGTAAGGACCTCTACGGTGATAATTTCCCTCGCTAGACGCCATACTCTCCTAGGTTCTGAAACCAAGGCTATGACCACCAAAAGCTATGGAAATCAAAGCAAATGGAGACCAAAGCTCTGATACCACTTGTAGGACCTTGAAGTATGTCTAGAGGGGGGGTGATTAGACTACTTGACCAAATAAAAACTTAACCTTTTCCCAATTTTAGAGTTTGGCAGATTTTAGCTACTTTAGGACAAGTCAAGCAATCATCACACTATTCAAGCAAGCATGCAAAGAGTATATAGGCAGCGGAAATTAAGCATGCAACTTGCAAGAAAGTAAAGGGAAGGGTTTGGATGATTCAAACGCAATTGGAGACACGAATGTTTTTGGCATGGTTCCGATAGGTGGCGCTATCGTACATCCACGTTGATGGAGACTTCAACCCACGAAGGGTAATGGTTGCGCGAGTCCATGGAGGGCTCCACCCACGAAGGGTCCACGAAGAAGCAACCTTGTCTATCCCCATGTCCGTCGCCCACGAAGGACTTGCCTCACTAGCGGTAGATCTTCATGAAGTAGGCGATCTCCTTGCCCTTACAAACTCCTTGGTTCAACTCCACAATCTTGTCGGAGGCTCCCAAGTGACACCTAGCCAATCTAGAACACAACACTCTCCAAGAAGTAACAAATGGTGCGTTGATGATGAACTCCTTGCTCTTGTGCTTCAAATGATAGTCTCCCCAACACTCAACTCTCTCTCATAGGTTTTGGATCTGGTGGAAAGAAGATTTGAGTGGAAAGCAACTTGGGGAAGGCTAGAGATCAAGATTCATATGGTAGGAATGGAATATCTTGGCCTCAACACATGAGTAGGTGGTTCTCTCTCAGAAATGGTAAGTTGGAAGAGTAGGTTTATTCTGATGGCTCTCTCCACGAATGAAGAGGAGGTGGAGGGGTATATATAGCCTCCACACAAAATCTAACCGTTACACACAATTTAGCAAACTCGGTGGGACCAATTCAACAGACTCGGTCGGACCGATTTAGTAGACCTTGTGACCGTTAGGATTTTCGGTGGGACTGACATGCATCTCGGTGAGACCGATGCGTTTAGGGTTAGGGCATAACGTAATCTCGGTAAGACTGATTACACAAACTCGGTGAGACCGATTTGGTAATAAGCTTTCCAGAGAGTTGGTCAGGTAAACTTGGTGGGACCGATTTGCTCTTTTCGGTGAGACCGAAATGTTACAAAAGGGAAACAGAGAGTTTACATTGCAATCTCGGTGGGACTGATCACTCACTTCAGTTTGACCAAAACGTTATGAAGGGAAACAGGGAGATTACAATCCCATCTCGGTGAGACCGAGATCCCTATCGGTAAGACCGATTTGCTTAGGGTTTGTGGCAATGGCTATGACTTTTGGAATCGGTGGCGTCGGATAGGAAGAATCGGTGTGACCGATTTTGGCTTTAGGTTTAGGTCATTTGTGGATGTGAGTAAGTAGTTGAGGGTTTTGGAGCATATCACTAAGCACATGAAGCAAGAGGATCATTATGCAACACCTCATTCCTCCTTGATAGTATTGGCTTTTCCTATAGACTCAATGTGATTTTGGATCACTAAAATATAAAATGAAGAGTCTTGAGCTTTTGAGCTTGAGCCAATCCTTTGTCCTTAGTATTTTGAGGGATCCACTTTCATCATCCATGCCATGCCATTCATTGAGCTTTCCTGAAATAATAGTCTTGGAATAGCATTAGCTCAATGAGCTATATGTTGTTATGAATTACCAAAACCACCTAGAGATAGTTGCACCTTCAGTAGCGGGTCAGTCCACCGTCGCGCCTCGGTGAAGCGCGAGGAGGAGTCTGACTAAGCTCCGGAGGCAGTACGAGCCCTCGCTGCGAGTTGGTGCCGAGCAAGTCGTGTCTATTTTGTTTTTCTCCCTTCCCTGCGCAAAAGGGAAAATAGTGTAGGGCCCCGTGGGGGCGTGTTGGACTGTTGATGTTAATTATCATGTTGTTTCCGCCATTTCTGTGCTCAGTTTTTGTTCTGCATGCCCGCGTGCAGGAATTACTTAGCTCGGGAGGACTTGCCGCAGTCTTCGCTTCCCGAGGCTGAGGCCCCGCCGTGCGCTTCATGTCCTGCAAGGATTAGTCAGGAGTGGTAACTCCCGGTCTCGGTCGCGGAGGCAACCGACTCAGGTCCTGTGTTCGTGTAGCGATGCCCGTGG
Source organism: Aegilops speltoides (assembly GCA_021437245.1). Lineage (NCBI taxonomy): Eukaryota > Viridiplantae > Streptophyta > Magnoliopsida > Poales > Poaceae > Aegilops > Aegilops speltoides. Next base: position 194,862,901 of record CM038142.1, on the reverse strand, counting down.
GCACGGACTGGGAGGGGTGCTTCCGTAGTGGACTTGGGTAGGAAATCTTCAAATGATTGGGGCAGAAAACACTCGCAAGGGCGCCCGCGTAGCCCCCTCGCGAGACTTGCGCGAGAGAAAACGAGGCAAGTAGGCAAAAAAGACAGAGGGTCACAAGTTAAGGACGGCAACAACTCCAATAAAACATAAATTAGGGACGAACAAGCCAACTGCGGAAAGCAAATAAAAAAGCCGCGTCCGGCACCTAATCTAGTCTTCGACGTCTTCTCACCAGCGCGGAGCTAAGTGCTACCACTGGGCATGGGCAGGAGCACCCAAGGCCCGAGGGCGGCTCTCCAGAGACTCCGGGGCGTGTACAGCCCCAACTCATTATTACGTGAGTGTCACGGGCAGCGAGCTTCACAGGCATTGGCCTTCTTCACAGGCTCCGGGCCTTTCTCAAGGAAATGAGCTTCACAGGCGTTGGCCTTCTTCACAAGCACCGGTCCTTTCTTAGTTCGTCTAGCTTCACAGGCGCCGGGCCTTCTTTACAGGCTTTCGGCCTTTCTTCAAGGGTAGAACTTCCGGAGATGCTGGATGTTCCATGCGTTCGGGATGGGCACCCCCTCCTGAGTCTCCAAGCATGCAGCGCCGGGCCTAGAGATATGAACAACCTTGAACGGGCGCTCCCACCTGGGCAAGAGCTTGTGCAACCCCTCCCTGGAGAGCACCCGTCTGAGCACGAGGTCACCTACCTCGAGGGTCCTAGGGCGGATGCTGCGGCAGTGGTACCGCCGCAGTGCTTGTTGGTATCTCGCAGCCCGAAGCGCATCCTCCCGACGACATTCCTCCCCAAGCACGAGGTCCACCCCCCGCATGGCGTCCTGCTGTGCTTCGTCCAAAGCCAGGACCCGCGCGGAAGGACCGCCTCAGCACCGTAGACAAGGAAGAACGGGGTTTCGACAGTCGACTTGGTAGCGGTAGTACGGATGGACCATAGCATGGACTGAAGCTCGTCGTGCTAGCCCCTGCCGCAGGCCTCCAGCTTCTTCATGAAGGTTCGGGTTTGGAGGCCCTTTAGGACCTCCGCATTGGCGCGCTCAGCTTGGCCGTTGCTCCGAGGGTGTGCCACCGAAGCGTAGCATATCTGCTTTCCAAGGTTAGCACAATATGTTTTGAAGAGATTGCTGGTGAACTGCAAACCGTTGTCAGTGATCATGCGATTGGGTACCCCAAACCGGCTCACGAGGCCCCTGATGAACTTGACTGCTGAGCCAGCCGGGATGGTGCGGACAGCTTCCACATCTACCCACTTGGTTAATTTGTCGATGGCGACGTAAAGGTAGCGATAACCCCCTGGCGCCCAAGGAAATGGGCCAAGGATGTCCAGTCCCCAAACAGCGAATGACCCTGAGAGGGGAATGGTCTGAAGGCCCTGAGCTGGCTGGTGAATCTGCTTGGCGTGGAACTGACAGGCTTCACAAGCCCTCACCAGCTCGATCGCGTCGTTGAGTGCTGTTGGCCAATAGAAACTGCTGTGAAATGCCTTGCCGACGAGTGTGCGCGAAGACGAGTGGTGCCCGCAGTCTCCACCATGAATGTCTGCCAGCAGCTCTTTCCCTTGCTGCCTGGAGATCCAACGTAGAGTAACGTCATTCGGCCGCTTTCGGTAGAGCTCTCCGTCTTGAATGCAGTAGGCCGTGGCCTGCCGTGCCACGCACTCCGCGTCCTCCTCCTTCTCCGGCAAGGTCCCTTGCATCAAGTAATCCTTGAACTCCACGGTCCAACATCCCTCCTGAGGCTCCAGCACCAGGAGCAAGCGTGCCCCTGAGGTTGGGCCACAGGCCGGGGCTCCCGAGGCAGGCGGTTGAGGGAGCTCCTCCCGAGGCTGTGTTGTGCTCGATAGTGATGGCGCCGCTGAGGGTTTGAAGAGTCACTCCTCGAAGACGCTAGGCTCCTGAGGCAACCGCCTGGACGCCCTCCTGGCGATGTGATTAGCCTCTTGATTGGTGCCGCGAGGCACATGCTGCAACTCCAGCCCCCAAAACTGTTTCTCCATCTAGCGGACCTCCGCGAGATAGGCTTCCATGTTCTCGTCCTTCGGCTCGTATACCTTGTTGGAGAAGTTGACGAGGAGCTATGAATCGCCCTTGATGATGAGGCGCTTCACCCCCAAGGCGGCTGCAACTTTCAATTCTGCTATCAGGCCCTCGTACTCTGCTATGTTGTTGGAGACCTTCTCCCCATGCTGGAAGCAGAGTTGCATAGCATAGTAGAGCTTGTCCTGAGTGGGGGATAAGAGCACTGCGCCAAATTACGCCCTGTCGCGAGAACGCCCCGTCGAATTACATGACCCAGCCGTCTAGTGCTTCACTTCTCGGGGAAAGCGACCGGTCCTCGCCCACTTTGATCCCCGGTGCCTCTGCCCATTCTGCCACGAACTGTGCAAGTGCGGCTCCCTTGATGACTCTGGTCGTGCTGAATTCCAGCTGAAACGCTTGCAACTCGATGTTCCATTCAGCGACTCTTCTAGCTGAGTTGGGGCTCCTGAGTACCCTTTCCAAGGGGTATACTAAGACGACCTTGATGGGATGGCCTTGAAAGTAGTGCCGCAGCTTGCGTGAAGCCACTAATAGTGTGAGGAGGAGTTTTTGGGGCATGGGGTACCGCGCCCACACGTCCCGTAGCACCATGCTGACGAACTATACAGGGTGCTCGACGAGGTTGAGGGTGGTGGCACAGCCCGCGTCCTCCGGAGGTTGAGGTACCTCCTAAGACGACGGAGCCCCAGTAGCTTGGTCACTGGAGAGGTGTGGCGCGATTTAATGTCGACACTAATCATGCATAGCAAACGCGATCAAGATCAGGACTCACGGGAAGATATCACAACACAACTCTAAAAGTAAAATAAGTCATACAAGCATCATAATAAAAGCCAGGGCCTCGAGGGCTCGAATACAAGTGCTCGATCATAGGCGAAGTCGGAAGCAACAATATCTGAGTACGACATAAGTTAAACAAGTTGCCATAAGATGGCTAGCACAAACTGGGATACAAATCGAAGAGGCGCAGGCCCCGCTCAGGATCCTCCTAAACTACTCCCAGTCGTCATCAAGAGCTTGCACGTAGTAGTAGGCACCTCCGATGTAGTAGTAGTCGCCGTCGACGGTGGCGTCTGCTCCTGGCTCCAACATCTGGTTGCGACAACCGTAAAGAAAGGAAAAGGGGAAAAGGGGAAGAAAGCAACCGTGAGTACTCATCCAAAGTACTCGCTTAAGCAAGGAACTACACTACATATGCATGGGTATATGTGTAAGGAGGCCATATCAAGGGGTGAACTGCAGAATGCCGAATAAGAGGGGATAGCTAATCCTCGTCAAGACTACGCTCGGCATCCCACGCCTTGCAAACATGTAGAAGAGAGTAGATTGAAGTCCTCCAAGTAGCATCTCCAAGTAGCATCTCCAAGTAGCATCTCTGGTAGTATCTCCAAGAGCATCGCATAGCATACTCCTACCCGGCGATCCTCCTCGCCGCCTGTTAGAGAGCGATCACCGGGTTGTATCTGGCACTTGGAAGGGTGTGTTTTATTAAGTATCCGGTTCTAGTTGTCATAAGGTCAAGGTACAACTCCGGGTCGTCCTTTTACCGAGGGACACGGCTATTCGAATAGATTAATCTTCCCTGCAGGGGTGCACCACATAACCCAACACGCTTGATCCCATTTGGCCGGACACACTTTCCTGGGTCATGCCCGGCCTCGGAAGATCAACACGTCGCAGCCCCACCTAGGCACAACAGAGAGGTCAAACACGCCGGTCTAAATCCTATGCGCTTGCGAGGGTCCGCCCATCGCCCATGCACACACCGCACGCGTCTGTGACGCGCCGAAGCGCAGACCTAGCAACCTCCATTACAAAGGAAGTCACGTTACGCGGTCCAATCCGGCGCGCGCCGCTCCGTCGCTGACGTCAAGAAGGCTTCGGCTGATACCACGACGTCGGGATACCCATAACTACTCCCACGTAGATGGTTAGTGCGTATAGATCAAATGGCCAGACTCAGATCAAATACCAAGATCTCGTTAAGCGTGTTATTATGAAGCAACCGCGGACACCGATCAGGGCCAGGCCCACCTCTCTCCTAGGTGGTCTCAACCTGCCCTGTCACTCCACCACAAAGATCCACACAGAGGGCCGTCGGAACAAAGGTCCTTTCAGCCCCCAATCCGCGAATCACTCGCGGGTACTCTTCGAGCAGACCCGACTTTAGTCACCATCTATAGTATGTATATATGTATAATATATACCCGTGATCACCTCCCGAGTGATCACGGCCCAATAGTATAGCAAGGCAGACTGACAAGAATGTAGGGCCAATGATGATAAACTAGCATCCTATACTAAGTATTTAGGATTGCAGGTAAGGTATCAACAGATGTAGCAACAATGTCGGGCTATGCATCGTAATAGGATTATCGAAAAAGTAATATGCTACACTACTCTAATGCAAGCAGTATAGAGGAGAATAGGCGATATCGGTGATCAAGGGGGGCTTGCACTGGTTGCTCACGGCAAGAGAGGGTCGTCAACACCGTAGTCGGAACCGGGCAAAGCAAAGCAGCGTCGGTCTCGTAGTCTACCCGAGAGAAGAGGGGAAGAAACAATGAATACAATGCAAACAGATGCATATCGATGCATGACAAGACAAGTAACGATGCTAGGTGTGCCCAATCGCGGTAGTAGGTGATACCGACGAAGGGGGAAAACATCCGGGAAAGTATTCCCGGTGTTCCGCATTTTCGGGCAGAGGAGCCGGAGGGGGAAAGTTGCGTGTTCGATATGTTAGGGGTGTGTGGTGGATGAACGGGCTGCGTTTCCGGGTTCGTCTCGTCGTTCTGGGCAACTTTCATGTAGAAAGTATTTTCATCTGAGCTACGGTTTAATTTATATTAATTTTTAAAGTTTTTAAAACATGTTCTAATTTATTAATTATTAATTAAATTAACATTATCTAGAATAGTGCTTGCTGACGTCATGATGACGTCAGCATGACACCAGCAGTCAACAGAGGTGTTGACTGGTCAAACTGACGTGTGGGCCCAGTGGGACCCACCTGTCATACACTGCTAGGTTGATTAGGGTTTAGATTAAACTAATTACTGTCTAATTAAACTAACAGGTTAATTAGATTAAATAAATAGGATTAATTAACTTAATTAATTTAGTTAATTAATTTAGTTAATTAATTAATTAATTAAATTTATTTTTATTTTTATTTTCTTCTAAAAGCGTTAAGGCGTGGGGCCCCTCTGTCATAGGCCCGGGGTCTTAGCGGTCTTGGCGCTTAGCGATTCTGGCGGCGGTTAACGAGGGCGAACCAAGCCCCGACAGGCACCTTGGCGTCGTCGGCAGGGAGGCTCACTGCCCGGCCGTTTCGGCGGAGGAAGCCGACGCAGAGGGGGCGCCGAGGAAGCGCCAGCGGCTATTCGCTGCGAGGCGGCAGAGGCGAAAGCAGCGCGCAGTAGCAAGCACAGCAGCTGCAAGCAAAGCAGGGCCGCGGCAGGGAGGAGGCAGCGGGCGCGGCAAGCGCGAAAGCAACGTCTTGGCTGCAGGCGCTGGCGTGGAAGGGGCGCGCTGGACGCGACAGCAGCGTTCTTGAGCAGCGTCTGCAAGCGTCTTGAGCGCTGGCCGAGCATGGGATGCGGCGGTGGGGCGCCGCGAAGCTGGTGCGGACGCCTTGTGAGCTTCGGCGTGGGGTGGCGGCGTGTACTCGAGGAGGGTAAGCAACGGCGGGAGCTCCCACGCGCGGCTGATCGACACGGCGGCAAAGCACGATAGGGATGGCAGAGGCGAGGGCCGCCGCGGTAAGGCACTAGGCGGGGGAAGGAGGACCGGGGTCCTCACCGTCCGTTGGAGGGAAGGGGCGTCGAGGCGCGGTGAAGACTTTGGGGAGGAGGACGGGGACGGGTCGGCGACGTAGAGGAGGCAGGCCGGTGGGGAAGGGCGCCGGCGAGGTGGAGGACGGGGACGCGGCGATGACGGAGAGGACGGCGTCGAAGGAGTCCGGCGAGGGAGCTCCGGCGAGGTGGCTCCGACGACGGCGTGGTGGCGGACGAGGGCGAGGTGGAGGCGTCGAGCCCGATCCCGATTGGATCGGGGAGAGGAGAGAAGCGAGTGGGGAAGTGGGTCTGTTGGATTAGGGTTTCGGGGTCCGGGGAATATGGGCGCGGTTGGGCCGGCCAGTTCTGACGGCGGAGGCCGGCTGGGCCACTTGGCCCAGCGGGGGGGAGGGGTTCTTCCTTTTTTTCTGTTTGGTTCTTTTCTCTTTTTTTTCTATTTTATTTCATTTTAATGTATCTAGGCATTTTCTAAAAGGTGTTTTCTGCACTATAATTAACTAGGCATTTAAGCGCACCTCCGAACATTTTGTTTTAATGTTTGAAAAATTTATTGTTTGACTTAATTTCAAATTTGAATTTGAATCCGTTTCGATCTAACGCGAGATTATCAACAGTAATCAAGGTGACATGACATGATTACCAGAGGGTTACTATAGCTTAACTATCCGAGCGTCACAATTCTCCTCCACTACAAGAAATCTCGTCCCGAGATTTAGGAGGGGAGTAAGGGGAAAGTTCTGGTTACGGTATTCTAACGGATCTTCTCGGTCTTGGTTGCTCTTCTCGAAGCGGTCGATCCATTATGTTGATGTCTTCATTTCTCTGCTTTAGTCCATCATGATGTAGTGCACATCCTTTCTTCGGGATCTTCATCATACTTACGAAAAGGATAAGGGGTAGCTTCAAAAGGACAGACCTCCACAAGGTTGCTTATCTGGTAGATAATATTAAGGAAGGTGGCGGAAAGTAACTCTCGAGTTGAAACTTAAGAAATTATCGAGAGCAAAATAAGAAGGTACACCATAGAAGTTTCAAGCGCATAGGCAATCGTTCGGCGCCTGATACGAAATGTGAAAGGGGTTCAGAGCAATGGGAATAAGTATTGCGTCTGATACTAGAATAGATCACTAGGAGGGTGACCCGTCAATTACATACGAGCTGTGCTCGAGAAATAACGTTGGCAACAGGGCGTATACAGGAGAGTCAGGTTTTGATCCTGTGGAACTGTGGGTTATGGGCCCACCATGTGGTTAGAAGTAGGAAAAGCGTTGATATCTTGCACGGTCATGATAGCAAGACATGTCAGAGGGTAGCCTATCGGTTATGTTGGCAACAATGTCGATACCAAGGCGAGGGACGAAGAGAACCGTTTTCACCTTTCGTTGAGCGAGGCGGACCATTAGGCAAAGTTCTCGCCCATCGGTGGCTACGAAATGTCATCAATTATAGTAATTGGGTCTTCTTGGCGAGTTGTACCACGAGCTGCTTACCTAAGCGAGGAATTACCACTGCTCGATTAAGTAGATTATAAGGAAGTTTGAACAAAACAACGGAAAGGAAAATGTGTTTAAACACATATATCGTGGGTATATCCTTCCCAAGGACAAAGCGAGCATGATATCCACGATAGGATATAACGTAGAAAATCCTCTAGGTGAGGGGAGAGAATTTCATGACGTTACCCATACAACGGTGTTTGGATAATTGAGCAGAAAACATTTAGCATTGGGCTTCAAATGTTCTTGTTGAAAATCAGAGTATAACCGACATGCTTTGAGATAGCATTGACATGGTCATCAGGTGAAGATCAGACTTTGGAAACTCAAAGGATCCATTAAGAACAACTTATAGAATAAGTCTTACAATTTCCTCATGGAAGAATGGTTAACCTTGTCAAAAAGTAAACTATAACACTAGGTCCTTCGGCCCGGTGTGCAGAATGACATCACCTTACCGGGTCATCAAAGGAACAACATCATAACTCATGGAAAGTTGTCCCAACCGTCATATCTGACCGAGATTCGGATCCGGTTGGTGTCATGATACCTCAGACTCGGGATGTCCAGGAAGAAAAGGGGCAACACAAATTCGATGAAATGACATTGCAAGATTCTCGGGAAATGAACTATGAGAGCGGGTTCCTGAAACAATAGTTCATCATTACACCAAGGAGGGGATGAGGAGGTGGCTGATGGACTCAGCAAAATATCATTGAGATTTCCAAAAAGATGGGTTCCCACAATTATGCGGACAAGGAGATAACATTTGTCAGATCTGATGATATAATGATGTATGCTCGAGGGAAACATACACAATTAAACATTGGTTGAAAGGTGCACCCGAAATATGGGCTTAGGTAGCATGATCAACGTTAGAATGGCGATTCAATAACCAAAAGACTTAGAATGGAGTTATTGACCATTCACTTCAAAGCAATAGGGTTGCTAGGACTTTTGGATTCACACATCGTAGTTCAATTGTCGGTATTTCGGTTAGAAACAACACGGGGACCAAGAAAGAAGGTGATGGGGAGAAGTATCACTATTTCAAGAATTCTTAAGAGGTGGAGCAATCCTCACAACATTCTTGATAGAAAAGACAGTAATACTTCAAGGCAGAACACAACATTAGCTGGATAGTAAGGATCCCAAGGTATAACACAAAACATGAATAAGTTTGTGTTGATCGGAAGGCAATAAAGTGGTCGGCGATAACACAAACCATTGAGGGGCGAGGATGGTATTTCTTATCAAGAATTCGATATATATCTTGGAAGAGCTCAGGATGTTGATGTCGACCACGACACATTTGTCGAGAGATTTCGTGAAGATGTAATCGGTCGGCGATGACATCAAGTCAAATAATGATGCAGTGAAAGGTTATGGGAACCAAAGTGCGACACAAACTCAAAATCAAGTTTGTGGTTCAAGGCGAAATGATATGATGAGGAAGGTCGGCGTAAGCAGCTCAACATCAAAAATTGTGCTTCGGAAAGAAAGACCGGATAGCACAATTAAAAAGTTAAACGATAATGATATAGCCGATCGGGCTAGGAATGACTTCAAGGATTATTAAACTCATAAGCAACGAAAATTACTTAGAGTTATCAGATCGGAGTGCGGAATCGATTCACTTATCGGTGTTCTCGAGTGACTAATAACTTAGAACCCGTGAAAAATTGGAATCAGTGGGAATGTAGCACTTGATGAAGAACTCATAAGAAGTTATGCACTTCCATGATAATCTCGAGATACCAGTGGGGTAATACTCGATGACAGAACAAGGTAGAGGTTGTACTGGGGTATTGCTCTATAGAAGACAAGTGCTTAAACTTGCATAGGAAATGGTATTTAAAGGAGAACATGGTCGGAACCACGATTGCAAAGGATCAATTCACCGATACCAAAGGATATTATATCAAGGAAATAGTTACAAGAAGCTTCCATGATAGGATCTACATCGTGTCCATGGGCATGAACACAAAGTTCAAGGTCGACTCCCACTTCTTCAATGTATAACCTTCCATTCACCTCTCACTTTCGAGGAAGTTGTAGTGTTGAAATTTTATCTAGCAAAATACCAGAAGAGTATGACTCGTGAAAACTTCCGAGTTCACACATATTAAGGAAGGCATAGGTTCAACCCATCAGGGCATCTTAGGAACATATACCACAACTTAGGAGTAAATAATACAAGCTCGAAAGTAGAGCATTGTTCAAAAGCAAATGATACAATTAACCAAAGGCATTATATACCCATGGAAAGGCTCACAAGGTTATTCAATATGAAGGACACTGTCGGATAAAATCCAACAAGGGAACCGATGGTCCACAAGGGATCTGAGGTGAGCATCGGTACTCAACCAGAGGAAGAAGAATGCAAAGAGATCTGATTATAGAAACATCTGACTAATCCAAAGTTCAATTGCAAAAGAATTATGATTTCCAAATCAGGGGATCAGAAGCAACCTTTGATCAAGGATGGATAAGTTGAGTAGGCTTAGGGGTACAATCGATGGCAATTTGATTGGTCGAGATCCAGCTCATGTTTAAAATGACGTCTGAGCCGAAAAGATAATTTAGAAGGGTTGATAGATGATTCTGTCCATTCGCACACATGTTGAATCAATAGGATCAAAATGACGGTGTCAAAAGATACTAGTGAATATTGCCAGATATATGGGAAGCATCCATAATGCTAGTAGACAAGTATTTGCGAGCAATAAAGCTGCTAAGGATTTTTTGAAGATTGAATAGTATTTCAAAGGCTTTTGTGAAACACGAACAAGCTGGGATGAGCGGATACTCGGAAGGTGCGAGAAATTATTCTTAGGGGTATTCAGTGGCAAAGAACTGCAAGGCAAGTAGGCACAAAATATTCTCGGGTAACTTGTAATAACAAGATCATTGGGAATAAAAGTAAGCACGACAGTGTAAGTATTTATCCATAGGGATATTTCGGTGGTAGGGAATTGCAAAAGCAACGAGCACAAGGTCTCGAGAGAAAATCAGAGAGTATCTCCGAAATCTTCTGGTGCAGCCGGCGATCATCTGGAATGAAGGGGCTCTCCGGAGAAAAGTATATTCGAGAACCTAAAGTTAGATTTTAGTAAAAATTGTTTAACCCGAAGAAGAGAGTTGAGAATCCGGAGTAAAGATCAAGGAGTAAAAGATCCTAATACCACCCAAATGGCGCGTGGGCCCATGGGCGCCTGACCATGTTAGTAAAAGTTTTGCAATGACTAGACTCGACTTGCCAAGGAGTTGGGAAGGGATTCTCTACAGCAATCGGCTCGATACCAACTTGTGGCCCCGATTTAATCGTACACTAATCATGCACGCAAACCTGCATGCGATCAAGATCGAGGACTCACGGAAGATATCACAACACAACTCTAAAAGTAAAATAAGTCATACAAGCATCATAATACAAGCCAGGGCCTCGAGGGCTCGAATACAAGTGCTCGATCATAGGCGAGTCGTGGAAGCAACAATATCTCGAGAGACATAAGTTAAACAAGTTGCCATAAGATGGCTAGCACAAACTGGGATACAAATCGAAGAGGCGCAGGCCTCTGCTGGGATCCTCCTAAACTACTCTGAGGTCGCCGCCAAGACTGCGTAGTAGTAGGCACCTCCAGTGTAGTAGTCGTCGTCGACGGTGGCGTCTGGCTCCTGGGCTCCAACATCTGGTTGCGACAACCAGAAGAAAGGAAAAGGGGAAAGGGGGAAGAAAGCAACCGTGAGTACTCATCCAAAGTACTATAAGCAAGGAACTACACTACATATGCATGGGTATATGTGTAAGGAGGCCATATCGGGACTGAGCTGCAGAATGCCGAGAATAAGAGGGGATAGCTAATCACGTCAAGACTACGCTCGGCATCCTCCGTCTTGCAGCATGTAGAAGAGAGTAGATTGAAGTCCTCCAAGTAGCATCTCTAAGTAGCATCTCCAAGTAGCATCTCTGGTAGTATCTCAAGAGCATCGCATAGCATACTCCTACCCGCGATCCCTCCTCGCCGCCCTAGAGAGAGCGATCACGGGTTGTATCCGCACTTGGAAGGGTGTGTTTTATTAAGTATCCGGTTCTAGTTGTCATAAGGTCAAGGTACAACTCCGGGTCGTCCTTTTACCGAGGGACACGGCTATTCGAATAGATTAATCTTCCCTGCAGGGGTGCACCACATAACCCAACACGCTTGATCCCATTTGGCGGACACACTTTCACGGTCATGCCCGGCCTCGGAAGATCAACACGTCGCAGCCCACCTAGGCACAACAGAGAGGTCAAACACGCCGGTCTAAATCCTATGCGCGCAGGGGTCCGGGCCTATCGCCCATTGCACACCTGCACGTTGCGTACGCGGCCGGAAGCAGACCTAGCAACCTCCATTACAAAGGAAGTCACGTTACGCGGTCCAATCCGGCAGCTACGCTCCGTCGGCCGAGCGTCAAGAAGGCTTGGTGATACCACGGCGTCGGGATACCCATAACTACTCCCGTAGATGGTTGGTGCGTATAGACCAAATGGCCAGACTCAGATCAAATACCAAGATCTCGTTAAGCGTGTTATTATGAAGCAACCGCGGACACCGATCAGGGCCAGGCCCACCTCTCTCCTAGGTGGTCTCAACCTGCCCTGTCGCTCCGCCACAAAGATCCACACAGAGAGGTCGTCGGAACAAAGGTCCTTTCAGCTAATCCATGAATCACTCATGGTACTCTTCAGCGGACCCGACTTTAGTCACCATCGTAGTATGTATATATGTATAATATATACCCGTGATCACCTCCCGAGTGATCACGGCCCAATAATATAGCAAGGCGGATTGACAAGAATGTAGGGCCAATGATGATAAACTAGCATCCTATACTAAGTATTTAGGATTGCAGGTAAGGTATCAACAGATGTAGCAACAATGTCGGGCTATGCATCGAATAGGATTATCGGCGGTAACATGCTACACTACTCTAATGCAAGCAAGTATAGAGGAGAATAGGCGATATCTGGTGATCAAGGGGGCTTGCCTAGTTGCTCACGGCAAGAGAGAGGTCGTCAACACCGTAGTCGGTAGGCAAAGCCGTGTCGGTCTCGTAATCTACCGAGAGAAGAGGGGAAGAAACAATGAATACAATGCAAGCAGATGCATATCGATGCATGACAAGACAAATAACGATGCTAGGTGTGCCCAATCGCGGTAGTAGGTGATACCGAGCGAAGGGGAAAACATCAGGAAAGTATTCGGTGTTCGCATTCGAGCGAGGAGGCGAGGGGAAAGTTGCATGTTCGATATGTTAGGGGTGTGTGGTGGATGAACGGGCTGCGTATCCGGGTTCGTCTCGTCGTTCTGGGCAACTTTCATGTAGAAAGTATTTTCATATGAGCTACGGTTTAATTTATATTAATTTTTAAAGTTTTTAAAACATTTTCTAATTTATTAATTATTAATTAAATTAACATTATCCAGAATAGTGCTTGCTGACGTCATGATGACGTCAACATGACACCAGCAGTCAACAGAGGTGTTGACTGGTCAAACTGACGTGTGGGCCCAGTGGGACCCACCTGTCATACACTACTAGGTTGATTAGGGTTTAGATTAAACTAATTACTGTCTAATTAAACTAACAGGTTAATTAGATTAAATAAATAGGATTAATTAACTTAATTAATTTAGTTAATTAATTAATTAATTAAATTTATTTTTATTTTTATTTTCTTCTAAAACGTTCAGGCGTGGGCCCTCTGTCATAAACCGGGGGTCTTAGCGAGTCTTGGCGCTTCATGATTGGCGAGGCGCCGAACGAGGGCGCAACCGAGCCCGAGAAACTGGCGTCGTTAGCCGAGGCGAGGCTCACCGGCCGGCCGTTCAGCGGAGGAAGCCGGCCTTGATGAAGGCGCCGGAGGCAGCAGAAGCGCTGTGGCGCAGGCGAGCGGCAGAGGCGCGAGATGCGCAGCACTGATGAGGGCTGCAAGCAAAGCGAGGCTGCGGCAGGGAGGAGGCAGCGGGCGCGGCGGTGAAGCCTTGCTGTACTGCAGCGGCCTGGCGTGGAAAAGCCTGTGAGACTTGAGCAGTAACGTTCTTGCAGCGCGTGTCTGGCGGAGGCCTTGGCGGAGCATGGGATCTGGCGGTGGGGCGCCCTTGGCGCTTGGTGCGAGACCTTGCGAAGCTTCGGCGTGGGGTGGCAGCGTGTACTCGAGAAGGGTAGCAATGGCGGGGCGCCGTCGCGCGTCTGATCGACACGGGCGTGAGCGGCATATAGGGATAAGCGAGCGAGGGCCGCGGTAAGGCACTAAGCGGGGAAGGAGGACGGGGTCCTCACCGTCCGTTGGAGGAAGAAGCGTCGGCGCGGTGAAGACTTTGGGGAGGAGGGGCGGGGGCGGGTCGGCGGCGTAGAGAGCGAGGCGGTGGGGAAGAAGCGCGGCGAGTGGAGGAGCAGGGGCAGCGATAGCGGAGAGGGCGGCGTCGAAGGAGTCCAGCGAGGAGCTCCGCGAGTGGCTCGGCGACGGCGTGGCGGACGAGGCGAGTGGGCGTCGAGCCCGATCCGATTGGATCGGGGAGAGGAGAGTGAAGCGCGAGGGGGGAAGTGGGTCTTTGTTGGATTAGGGTTTGAGGTCGGGGAATATGGCAGCGGTTGGGCGGTGGGCCACTTGGCCCGTGAGGGAGGGTTCTTCCTTTTTTCTGTTTGGTTCTTTTCTCTTTTTTTCTGTTTTATTTCATTTTAATGTATCTAGGCATTTTCTAAAAGGTGTTTTCGCACTATAATTAACTAGGCATTTAGCTTGCACCTCCGAACATTTTGTTTTAATGTTTGAAAATTTTTATCGTTTGACTTAATTTCAAATTTGAATTTGAATCCGTTTCGATCTAACGCGAGATTATCAACAGTAATCAAGGTGACATGACATGATTACCAGAGGGTTACTATAGCTTAACTATCCGGGCGTCACAAGAGGCCTCCTCCGCTCCGGGTGCGTTCCCCTGCTGAGGCTGATCCTTTTCTGCTCGGGTCATGGTCTTCGCGAGGCCTTCTTGGACTTGCTCTGCTTCGGCCTGGATGGCGGCTGCGGCCCTGGTCCGGCGCTCCTCTCTCACCGCCACCAGGGCTGCGCTGGCGGAGTAGGGGTGGATGCAAGGTAAAGCACCAGGGGCTCCCGAGGGTGCGGAGCTACCATCACCGGAGGGCTGGTCAGGTACTTCTTGAGATCTTGGAATGCCTTGTCGGCCTCTTCAGTCCACTCGACTGTGCCCTTCTTCTTCATCAGCTTGAAGAAGGGCACTGCCCGCTCCCCCAGCTTGGAGATGAAGCGTCCCAATGCTGTAATACACCCGGTGAGTTTCTGCATCTCTCTGAGGGTCTTCGGCGTAATCATGTCTTCGACTGCTTTGACCTTCTCTGGGTTGGCCTCGATGCCCCTATGGGACACGAGGAAGCCCAAGAGCTTGCCCGAGGGGACTCCAAATACGCACTTCTCCGGATTGAGCCGTAGATCCACTTCACGGAGGCTCGCGAAGGTTTCTTCCAGGCCCTGTATCAGGGTTTTTCCCTCCCGAGACTTCACCACAATGTCATCGACGTAAGCTTCAGCGTTCCTCCCGAGATGCCGGCCCAAGGCGATGTGCATCAGCCGCTGAAAGGTCGCTCCTGCATTGCGCAGCCAAAACGGCATGCGGGTATAGCAGTACACTCCGCACGAGGTCAGGAAGGCCGTTTTCTCCATGTCTTCTACCACCATCTTGATCTGGTGATAGCCCGAAAAGGCATCCAGGAAGCACAATAGGTCACACTCAGCGGTAGAGTCGACGATCTGGTCGATGCGAGGGAGTGGGAATGGATACTGTGGGCAGGCCTTGTTAAGGTTGGTGAAGTCGACACACATCCGTTCCTTTCCTCCCTTTTTTGGCACGACAACAGGGTTGGCCAGCCACTCAGGATAGCGGACCTCGCGAATGACGCCCGCTGCCTCTAACTTGCGGGTTTCTTGGATGATGAAGCTCTACTTTTCAGTGGACTGCCTCCTTGCCTTCTGCTTCATGGGGCGCACGCTGGGGCACACATTGAGATGATGTTCAATCACATCCCTTGGGACTCCTGCCAGCTGATCAGGTTCCCATGCAAACACCTTCTTGTTTCTTGTGCAGGGAACTTCACCAGGCCTCCTCACCTTTCGGGCTCGAGGTTGGCGCCTATGGTGAAGGTGGCGCCAGTGGATCCATCCTCGTCGACCGGTACCTGCTTGGTCTCCGCCTTGTCTTTGCTGAATAGCTACTTCTTCTTACCCGGCGCAGCCCTCTTGGGCTCGAGGACATCTAAGCTGGCGGGCCGCGCCACCGCGGCCATCTTGAAAGCAAGCTTGAGCGCTTGCAGCACATCCCTTGTGTCTCCAGACACGGTAAGGACGCTGCTGCTACCAGGCCTCTTCATGAGGTTGTACGCCGCGTGAGTCGCTCCCATGAACTGGGCCAAGGCTGGGTAGCCGAGGATGGTGTTGTACGGGAGGCCGATGGGGGCGATGTCGAAGTCGATCAGCTCCGTGCGGAAGTTGTCTTCGGTGCCGAAGGTCACCGGGAGGCGGATCTGCCCCAGGGAGCCGGTGGAACCGCCTCCGACACCCAAGAAGGGCCTGCTGGGTTGAAGCCGCTCTAGTGGCACGTGGAGGAGGATGAAGGCCTCCACCGAGTGTCGGCGTTCTGGGAAGGGGGGTACCCAGACTTGCCTGTCTGCGGCCTGCGGTGTGGCTCAGGGAGTGGCCCAGTATGGCCCATCTTCATCAACACAAGCTCAAGACCCTCGCGAGGGGCCAAGCTTCGTGGGGCGGATGACAGGAGGCTCCCTCGGGCACAGCCTTGTCAGGCTGGCTCGCGAGGAGGCGGAGAGATCAAGGCGGGGTACCTCACGAGGTGCCCATGTCGTAAGCCATGACGACCCGAGGCCAGGCGGGCACCAGGCGGGCGCCGGCCTGCGCAGAGTCCTTGTTTCCTCTTTGGTGCAATGGGGGCAAGGGTATGCAAGAGTATCAAGCTAAGGCAACCATTTCAGTGCAACAAGACCAAGACCAGCAGGACGGCAGGATGGAGGTCATCGTGGAGCCCAAGCCGGCATCACCGTCAGGGTCATTGGCAGGCGAGGACCGACTTTAGTCAGGATAAGTGTATTGGATGTTCCCCTTCAAAATGGCCAATTGTTGGCGCCCTTCCCGCTCAATATTTGGGAAGAGGCCCAGGGCCTCCATCTATAAATAGGACTAGCCACTCATAGGGTAGAGGCACTGTCGGTGTCAAAACCGGCGGATCTCGGCTAGGGGGTCCCGAACTGTGCGTCTAGGCGGATGGTAACAGGAGACGAGGGACACAATGTTTTTACCCAGGTTCAGGCCCTCTTGATGGAGGTAATACCCTACGTCCTGCTTGATTAATATTGATGATATGGGTAGTACAAGAGTAGATCTACCACGAGATCAATGAGGCTAAACCCTAGAAGCTAGCCTATGGTATGATTGTTGAGATGTAATGTTGTGTCCTACGGACTAAAGCCCTCCGGTTTATATAGACACGGAGAGGCTAGGGTTACAGTCGGTTACAATGGTAGGAGATCTACATATCCGTGTTGCCAAGCTTGCCTTCCACGCCAAGTAAAGTACCTTGGGACACGAGCGGAGTCTTCAATCTTCTATCTTCGTAGTCTCGGTCCGGCGGATATCGATAGTCCGGCTATCCGGACACCCCTAGTCAGGACTCCCTCGGTAGCCCTGAATCGGTCTTCAATGGCGATAAGTCCGGCGTGCATAATGTTCGGCATTGCAAGGCGGGTTCCTCCCTTGAATAGTCCGGAGAAGATAATGAACACCAGGATAGTGTCCGGCTCTGCAAAATAATTTCCACCTTCCAACATAGAGAGAATAAAATACACACTTAATCCAATCTGCTGACGTATTACGCAGCGTGATGTCACACCGCAGCCAAGCCCTCGTTTGAATCGTTTTTATTGTTCCGCCTCAGCACGTTAAGCGAAGCGGCTTCCTTGGCACGTCCTGTCGAAGCAGAGATCGTGTTCCCTTTTATTCCGAGATCCTCATCAATACGTGCGTGGGTAACCCAACCGTTCCGTCCACGCCTCCTCTATCGAAGGGAATCTCAAGCAGTCACGAGGCGGCCCTTGGTATTATTTCCCCTTTATAAGAGGACCAAGGCCTGTCCTTGTCTTTTAACCTCGCATCGAATCTTTCCTCTGCTCCCGGTTCCAACACCAAGAGCTTGGACTTCGCGCGCCGGATCCCGATAATGTCGGCTCCGACCTCCGGGGCGGTGGATGCCCTCCTCCGTCACGGAGGAGGACATAATGAAGTGCGTGAGGCCAAGTACACAGCCTCTGAAGTCTCGCAGGTTGCTGCCCACTGGGCAGGCGTGCCACCCCCGAGCCCGGCGATGTGTCGTTTTAGCATCTCACCTCCGTCGAGTTAGGCTTCCCGCGGATCCTTTCGTGAGGGGCTTACATTTCTTCTCGGGCTGGACTTCCGCGACTTGGCTCCGGAGTCCATCCTCCATATCTCCGCATTCATTATTGTATGCGAAGCCTTCCTCGCGTCATCCCCACTTTGGCTGTGGCTGAAAACATTCAAGGTGGGCGAAGATGATCGGGCGTCGGCGGAGTGTGGCGAGGCGACCATAAGCAAGAAGGTCGATGCCCGTGCCTCGAAGGTTCCTTCCAAGAGGAACAGGATTGTGGTAGCGAGTGTGGTTCTCGTCACTGCTCCAAGGCAGCAAGCGAGCCGCCGCCTTCCTTCCGCCGGGACATCCACGACAAGCGATGTCGTGGGTCGACCAAGGCTCAGCTGCGGACCGTCAGAGGGCGTGCCCGCGCCTGCGAGGCGGAATCGGGACCTCAAACAAGGGAGATCGATCTGGTCAAGGTGATGCAGGTCATGCTAACTAGGCACCTCCTACCACCGCAAGCGTCGTCCTCTCCGTTTATGGGAGTTCAATCCGGAGGGACCTCGTATCCTCCAAAGCATTTCATGGGTGCGACACGCTTGGAGATGTCTGAGCTGTTCTTGGACCGCAAGTGGCGTGTCGGATTCGCCGAGGATGGGTCTAAGCGCGATCGTCCGGATACTCAAGTAAATAGCTCAAAGCCGGACATCCTGTTTTGTATGCCTTTCAAGAGATCGTCTCATTACCCTTTGCTCTTTTACGGGGAATGGGTGGCGCGATCAAAGCTGATAAGGTGTCGGCCCCCTCCGAGAGACGCCTTTGGAGCGGTGCTGGTCGAGAATGTTGGAGGTTGCGCCACAGAGGGGGGGCGACGGGGAGATAAAGGAGCTAATACTTACGTCCAAAGGCGGCGAAGAGGAGGAACCAAGGATCCCTCCTTCGGGGGAGAAGAGGACCGCCTCTGAAGATCCGGAGGCCCCAGCCCCTAAGCGTGGGAAGAAATCCCCACCAGGGGGTCCGGCGTCCGGAGAGAATCCGGACGCGCAATCATCGCCCAAGGACCAGCCCTCCAACAAGCCGTGAGTATGAAAGAGGAAGTTTAATAAAAAGGTACCTTCGTTTATGCTTCTGTAGGTAACCGAAATATTTATATCGCAGTTCGGATCTGCAGCCGTCTCGAGATGAGTTCGTCCTCGAGGATCTTCTTAGGAGATGATGGAGAGCGTCGCCTCCGTCCGAGCGCCGCCGAGATGAGGCAGGCGAGCCGAAGTGTCATCACGGGCGTCCCGAGTCGGAGGGGTCAAAGAGTTCAACACCCACGAGCTCGGCGGGAGGCTGAAGAGTGCGCTTGAGAGGCGTCCATTTCGAAAGATCACCGTGCGTTAATGCGTATGGTGATTGGAAGATTTCGTCCGCTAAAAGCGGGTTGCGTGATCTGCCATGAGCTTCTTTGGCGGGATTTGAGGTATCTGAAAATAAGCGTACCCTTTGTTTTTAACAGTTGTGCATATAAAAATGCACCTGTATAGATAGTAGCCCACGAGACTCGGTAGGTTGTCGAAGGCGACAGTGTCGAGGATCGAAAATCTAAATATCTCGGGTAATAAATATCACCGTTACGATACTGGTGGCGGATAGTCCGGGGCCAGCGGATGATCGATTCTTGAACTAAGTCGGCAATTGGACATGGCAGATCTTGACATAGCACTTGTCAATCAGCGACTTGGCGAAGTCGCAAGGTAAATAAATTCTCCATAGCCGCTTTATTGAGTGGGTTAAAGCCCTCCTCGATAAGTTATATGCTGTTTATCTGATGCAGTGCTGCTGTGTGAGAGACTTCGGCCGAGCTTGCACAAACCAAGGAGCAAGCCCGAAGGTGATCTTGTTGCTGCCTTGGCCGAGGAGTTGAAGGCGAAAAGGCTGCGCCTGCCTAAGCAGGGCGGAGGTGGCCGATTGGCCAAGAAATTAAAGGATGCTACCGACCGTGGCGAGGCTCTTGAAAAGGCGCCTATCGGGCGGGAAGACACAAGAAGGCCACCGCCAAGACCAAGGATGCCCGCTCGCAATGCGGGCTATGAAGGAGGCTGTGGCAAGCGGAGAAATCACGGTGGCAGGCCGTTTCTTATCGTCGCGGTTTATGGATGCAGTATGCCCAATTTGAAAAGCGATGGAGTTAGGAGGATCCTTACATGGACTTGGCTGCGAGTGCGGTGGCGCCGTTAAGCACTTCCGGAGCCGAGGGGATCACGGGGTGGAAGAGTTATATTGGACTCAATTCCATAGTCCGGATCGCCCTCTTCATTGTCAGACGGAGTTGGCGAATGGGCGAAGCTGAATAGACTGTCCGGGCTGGCTATGGTCGACATCGTGGCCCATGTGGCCGAGAGGTCAAAGGCGACGAGCTATTTTGGCCCTCTTGCAGCGGTTCCTTGGCGGTGCCGCATATCAAGGAGATGAAGCGGTCGGCCTGCATCGAGGGCGCGGATGGCTCGGCCCGTGTAAAGCGCGATGTCCGGAGATGGATGCCACGCTTATTCTGCCGAGGGTTAGGATGGGAACCGGCTTCTGCGCGAACATTATTTCGGGAAGTTATCTTGGCGCCTTCGTATAATAGAGTCGCGATGCTCGAAGAATGTAACGTTCAATTGAGCGCATTAACTTGTTTATGAATGATTATAGTATGAATGCTTTTTATACTTGTGCTTCCAAGTAGTAATACTTCTCCTTGCGGCCGTTTAAGTATACTTGTGTATAACTTTGAAAGATCGAGTCTTGACTTACCCCTTGCACAAGGTCTTGGGGTGTTCGCAAAATAAGCGCTTTTCACACTTTAATCCGACGTCTCGGTCTGTTATAAGGAGGTGGTACCGTAGCGAGCGAGGCAATCGGACTATAATGCTTTATCTCTTTCACTTAGCCAATGGAGCTCGAGGGTGGGGCTACGATATAGCCCTAATGGCACCGCACATCTCGGTTTGGGGTGCGTATGTGCCTGATCGAAGCGGCCCTTCGTCAGCGAAATTCTAAACATTCCGTCGTCGATCAAGTGGTGACAGACTCTTGCTATATCATGATCGGTTTTGGCTTTCTCTCTGAGGTGCTCGCCCGGCCGAATCGGGCACAATCGCGATAGTTCTCTGGTGCCGCGTTAGCGGGTGATCTGAGCGTAAGGCAGACAAAACAAGGGAGCCGGGCAAACCCAACATTTGACCAAAGACATGATTCGGAGGTGATGCATATAGTGCCCAACTTGAGACGCCGAACACTCCACGATGTGTTCGGACTTTATGATAACGAGCGAATTATACCCTAAGCCCCTTGTGTGCAGGTACGGGCATTGTCTTCGACGCGGCCAATGCCAAATCGTCGAGCTCCGCCTCGGCTATAGGAAGAAGCGAGGCCGATTGCTAACAAGAGACGATAATAAAAAGGTCTACGAGGGTCTTAATCGAAAAGAATCCTTGCGACGGGTCCTCTACCGCGTCTGCGCTGTGTCTCCGTTGTGCCGTTATCACGGGCCGATGCACGCGTTGCTCATCTGTAGAAAAGAGAGGAACATTTCAAAAACAGTTAAATGCGAAAATAATGCAAAAGAATAAGCGTAAATAATTAAGGCTAGGTTTATATGAAATCGATGTTAGTTGTGCGGCGCAGCCCTTGTGAAAGGTATGCGGCTAGGAGCCCTAACTGCTGAGTCCAGATTCCTCTATCGAATCCGGGGTCTTTAAGTGACCCTCGCCTTTGAAATGGTGACATGTGGACGGGCATCTTAAGTGTGAGAGGCAGAATGTCTGGTATGGCATTGAAGCGGACAAAAGCCTTTCGTCCTAATAGTGCTTGATGTTCACTTTTAAATGGGACGATATGGAAAATTAACTTTTCGTCGGAAATTGTTCGGTGATCCGAACACGACTTGATAATATCGAGCCTATGCACTTGGCGTAAGGGCGGGCGTAACTCCTTTGAAGGAAGTGCGGGTGTGTCGAATTTTGGTAGGGTCTATCCCCATCCGCCGGATTGTGTTTGACTATAGCAGGTTTAAGTCCCGCCTCGTCCATTAGGGCGTTTGTGAATTGTAGTCCGTCTATTATCGGATTCAATATCGGGAGTCCGTCCTTGATTCGAACACTTTTGGAATAATCCCGGTGGTCAAAAGTGATTGGCTTTGATATCAATCTCTATGGTTTGTGGGGCGGACCGTGCGAGGCTCTTTTAGAAAGTGTCGCCTTTGTTTTCCGTGTCCTCACATGAAGTGAGTTTCTTGCTTTGACCCCTTGTAGGAAAGTCTTTTTGTTTTCCGGTGCCTACTTTGGCGGGGTTTATCTTCTTAAGCAGCGTCGAGCCCCTTGCGTTCGGCGTTTAGTCGGCGGACTGTTTGAAAACCAACAATCCTGTGGGTGTGATTTGCGAGCCTTAGAAGTCTCGTGGTTGTGAGATCCGACCGAGATTTTGTGTAGGTTAGATAGTTCGTCATTGCTGCGTCCTTGATGGGTTGAGCTTTATTATCGGCCGTGAGCTTTTAAATCTGGCGTTGACTGCCGTGCTCTTTGGGCTTTTCTCTTTGTTCGCGCTGATCTTTTTCTGCGCGTGATTTTCGTTCCATCTCTTATCTCGGATGTACTTGGGTCGTTGGTGCTGCTTCTTGCCAACCAGCTGTCCTCTCTAAAATAGCGGGTCATGAGGCTTGTTAATGCGGTCATTGTCCTTGGTTTCTCTTGACGAGGTGTTCAGCGAGCCATTCGTCTCGGACAATGTGCTTAAAAGCTGCTAAGGCTTGGCGTCCGGACGATCGACTATTTGGTTCTTTTGGTAAGGAACCTGTTCCGGAATTTCAGCTGACTCTCCGGGCTGTTGAGTTATGTGACTTAGGTAAATCGCATCCGGAGGCGGACATAAGTCTCTTGAAAATTTGCTCTAAACGCTTCCTCGAGCTCTTCCCAACTTCCAACAAGTGTTTTTCGGGAGGCTTTTGAGCCAATGAGGCTGGCCCTTTGAGCTCGAGGGTAGATATTTTATGGCGTGGAGATCGTCTCCTCGGCCATATGTATATGATATATAGTCTTCTATCCAGACTCCAAGGTCTGTTGTTCCATCGTAGGCTTCTATGTTGATGGGTTTAAACCCTCTTTGAATTCATGTTCCAAACGCCGTCTGTGAAGCATAGTGGGTGTCGGCGCCCTGTGCTTATGCGTGCCGCTATCGTCGGACACTTGGCGTGTTCCTTTGCTTATTGGGGCTATCCTTTTGGAATTAGTAGATGGACTGGCTGGGCCATTTGTGGTGGAGGCTTTATGGCCTCTTTGTCGGTCTGGGAGCAACTGCGCCGGGTAGCTCTTGGTTGGTGGCTGTTGCCTTGTTTATGCGGTTTTGAGCACTTTGCTCCATCTTATCGGAGCGCGTCTTCCGCTGTGTTGAGCTTCGCTTTTCCTCCTTGAGGCTTCTTGCTGTAGTGATGAGCCTGCGTTTGCAAAGATCTTGTTCGACGGGCTCTTGAGTTCGTCGTCATCGGGCTTGATTCATCCTCGGAGGGAGGTACATAGTTGTGATCCTCAACCTTTTCTTGCCGCCCTTTCGTGAGGGCTTGCTTCTACATCCTCCTTGGCTGAGCCTTCTTTGGAGGGTTTGTCTTGGCACTCTCCGAGTGTTATTATCTCCGTGCGGATTCTCCATTCTTGTTGTGGTGGGATTTAGGCGGCGCCCGTCGGCGTTTGGGTTGCTTCTTTAGAGAATCTTCCTCCGCTGCTTTCTCGCCATCCCCTTCTTTTGGGGTATCCACCATGTAGACGTCATATGACGAGGTGGCCTTCCAGTGTCCCGTGGGCGCTGGGTCCTGATCGTCTCCGGCATCATCGTCCATAGCGTCGATGTCCTCGGAGTTGTAGTCTAACATGTCGGTTAGATCCTCGACAGTAGCTACAAAGTGGGTGGTGGGTGGGCTCCGAATTTCTTCGTTGTTCGAACTCCAACCGTCCTGGCCATAGTCCGCCAAGATCCTCGATAGCGTAGAGATGCTTGAGGAATTCAGGATATCGCCAAAAGGCGAGTGTTGAAAAAGATGTCCACGGCAGTGAATTCCATAACCGGCGCCCAATCGGGCTTAATTTACAGGGCGCAGGATGCTCGAGTCCGCGAGGAGTCCGACGTCTCGGGATCACGAAGTTTCGCAAGGACAAAATCGAATTCGCTCTATCGCCATAGATGTTGAAGCCTCGGGTGGCGCTCTATCCACCGACCTCGCTCATGGGCAATCGGGCTATGGGCAAGTGGCGGGCGGATTTAAGGCTGACTACCAAAGCACCGCCCGCGGCGAGCCAGATCATGCCCATCGTCGCAGTGCGGCGCGCTGGCTGCGGCTCGAGTCCGCTAAAGATCAAGTCTCCGCGATCATCGGCCGTGAAGTTTAAGCTTCCAATCGACTGACGCCCCGGGCGTAGCTTCGATCTGCTCCACATGGCCAAGAGAGTTGGCCAGCGTGCAAAGTCGCCGAATCTGAAGATCTGTCCGGGAGAAAAGTCTCACCGACAGCGCTGGAGGTTGAAGATGCCATCCAGCCTATTGGTGACGACATGAGGAACTCCCAATGAAAGCACCAATGTCGGTGTCAAACCGGCGGATCTCGGTAGGGGGTCCCGAACTGCGGCGCCCGGCCGGCCCAGCCGACCGCAAGGCACCCAGCTACGCTTCCAACAAGGTTCCCAGCGACCGGCAAGTTTGCCTGCACAACAAGAGGCTCAAGGCAAAGCACTCTGCCACGGCAAGGCTGCCACCCAACTCCAGCGCGCATCAAAGGACGCTGGCCATCACTGTGCCATCCAAGGGCACGTGGCGAGGCACTACGCAGCCATACGGAGCGAGGTGGCAAACGGAGCTGACAGAGGCGCCCATCGTGGCAACCGAGGCTTACTTAACGGTCACTCCTCACCGACTTTGTTAGCGACGACGGACGGGCATTTAGTGCCCTTGTCCCCCTCGCAATGAGTTAGCTAGAGGCGAGTTGCATCGTTGCACCAACCTGCGATTTTACTCTTCTGCCCCCTTTTCCTACGCTGCCACCTGTGGGTACCCCCTTCAGACTATAAAAGGGCGGCCCATGCGCACGTAGAAGGGGTTCGGTCCATTCGACACCCACAGCACCACCATACGCTCGCACGAGCAAGGTCAAATAACAAACAGAAGTAGCGGTAGGGGTGTTATCTCTCAGGAGACCCAGGCTGGGTAAGGACTGTCTCCCAGCGCTTGACCTCGTCATCACTCTGCACGATCCCGCTCCCTTGCCGAACCGAAGGGGCCCAGGTGCCCCATAGGTGCTCGAGCCCAGAGACACGCCAGAACATCTTTAGCGCGCCCGAGTAGAAGCGTCGAGATTATCAAACGATCCGGTCTCAGCGTGCTGCTCAAGCGTCATCGTCAACATGCCACCGAAGAAGAAGCCTTCGGAGTGGCAGCTCCGTCTACATCGATTCCACCACCAGTATTTGGAGCAAGCGGTGGTGGAGTGAACTGTAGCGGAGGCAGGCGCTCTTGGGGTGGAGTCTCGTGTCGTCACGGATCAAAAACAAAGGCCCATAGCGTCGGCAACCCGAGCGACGCCGCACCTTCCGGGAGGTGCAAGGTCAACAGCGCCGGTGCTCCCTAGCACGTGCTCATGGTGGGTCAGAGCCAACTGCTGAGTGGAGTGGGGCCTCGAGGTCGGCATGCTGCGCCCGCATGCTAAGCCTTGGCGAATCTGGTCGCTGGGCGAGTGTTGCTCCTCCCAATCGGTTGGAAGTCCGAGCACATCCGCTCTCCTTGTTGCTCGTCGCCGCCGCCACCCAAAACCCAATGAGAAGCGGCGAGCCCAGCTGCTTCTAGACTTCCCTCGGTGCTGCTTTAAGATCGGCGGCGGAGGATGGCCGCCTACAGCCTCATCCGGCTTAATATGGCGTAAACCCCGACTACCAGCGTGTCGAGGCAGACAAAAGAGCGCCCGGCGCGAGCCAGCGCCAGCAGAGACGGCTGAAGTGCGCTTCGTGCGTTCCTAACCCCAAAGGCGAGATCCCCAGCTCACGGACCAACCTTGGCGGCAAACTCCACAGCGTCGTCGGACCCGTAAACTTCGCCCGCGATCGCGCCCACGTCCTCCAGGCGGCAACCACGAAGGCGCTCGTACCGCATCGAGCTGCCGGAGAGAAGCGGCGTCGGTCGACCAGCGGCGCTGGGCCCGCTGTTAGCAGCGCCGCGCCCGAAGAACAGACGACTTCCCGTGCAGCGGCGGGTTGCCCTGCGTTCACCAGCGAGCTCGCAGCAAGTCGATGTTAAAACCAGAACTTCAAGCCGGGCGTGCAAAGAAATGCAGCGGCGGGATACACCGTCGGAGTTCCTCGGCATCTACACCATCGCGGTGCGAGGCTGCGGGAGGCGGCGAGAAGATCTCGCCAACTACTTCCGCCCGGTACTCAAGCCCTAACGTCGGATCTTGGCTCATGCACTTGCCGGGCAGCTCCATCTCCTCATGGGGCGGACTGTGCCATCGGTTTGTCGGCGCCTTCACGGGTGGCCACAAGCCTCATGGCCGGAGAGTGACCTCCACTTGCTGCGTCCAGAAGGAGAGCCCCTGCACAAATATATACAAAAGATTGGCCGGTGCAACGCAACATCCCGGCGTCACCCTCCTTGATTATTGGCGTTTCATCGAGCGTGCATAACGCAAGATGAGGGAGAGATGGCGATGTGCAAAGATAGAGATGTTAGTGAGCTTTACGCTCTGGCGACAAGTATGCGGTGAGGAGGAGGAAAATCCAGAAGTGCGAACGAAGGATCGGCAGCGAGGATGCATACCTAAGGAAAGAAGCAGGCCGGAGCAATAGGAAGAAAAGCTAAGGATGCTAGCTATCGAGCATTCCGCAGCAGGCGGCTCAAACAAGGCCAAAACCGGCGACTCCGGCGAGGCTGTAGCAACCGCCGACAAGCGAGGATAACTCCGGCAAAGCGTTATTGCAAGATTCACGCACGAGGCATGACCTCCAAACCTGCAAAAAAGTAGAGCAGATGGGCGGAGCTGCGAGAAAGCTGAGTCTGGCGCGCGATAAGGAGAAACCCAGGAGGTGGCGGAGGATCCGGCAAAAGCTTCCGCCAGGAGAGCCGCAGCAAGAGCAAGCCAAGCGGCAAGGAGGCGAACTCCCAGCCCGTGACAAGAACGAAGATGAAGATGAGACCGATAATCAAGAGTTTGAGAAAGCGAGCAGTATTGTGCATCGTGGCGGCACCTCCGCACCTCGCACCGCCAACTCAAGCGATGGGTGCGAGAAGTGAATCTGGCGAAACCGACCGTCGAGAACGAAGCCTCTGAAGTGGTCAGCCACGCCCATCATCTTGACGTTGAGGACAACCCTGATCGTGTCGCTGCGGTCGGTGTTTGCGATGTTAGTGTCACCAACAATCGCAACCTCAAGGTCACGAAGATGCTGGTTGTGGCGGGGCGGCACGAACTTGATTTCCTCGCGGTGCTCAAGAAGCTCCGGATCTGCAATGAGCTCGAAGAAGCTGGTGCCTTTCAAGGAATAAATCCGGAAGAAGCAAGCCCAAGGGAAGATCACATTGCGGTGGCGTTCGACGCGAGCTGGCTGAACAGGGCCGAGAAGGTCACATTTGGCGTGGCTGATATCCCCTTACCCTACTGGCGGGATACTCGGCCGACCCGCTTTTCGCCAAGTTCATGGCGGCCTCTCCTGCAACGTACAATGTGCTCAAGATGCCGGTCCAATGAGTGTTATCTCTGTCCAAGGCGACAAGAGGGATCGCTCATCTGCGCCGAACAAGATCTACCGAGCAGGGCAGCTGCGAGTGCGAGCCACTTGCCGCTGAAGCTCCCGAGGGGAGAAGAAGGCCAGAATCGACAAGGACAGCTCTGGTGCTCACTCCGTGGCGCATCTCCCGGGGCGCTACACTACCGTCGAGGGGCAGCGCCATCGAGCACCACTGAGGCAAGTCTGCGAGAAGGCGAAGGCAGACCAACTAAAGGCTAAGACCGGCAAGGACAGCTCTGGTGCTCGCTCCGGACAAGCGCATCTTCGGGGCGCCCGCTTGTGTGCCGTCGAGGACAAACCATCGAGCTCCGCCCGGCCCGATGGAGCAAAAAAGTTGCCGAGCTTGAACTTTTGAGTTGTGCTCCACGAAAATCCGTACCTTGTATAGAAGAACCCGAAGCGGAAGGGTCGAATCGTGGATTGGGATTGCGCCGTCGATCCGTTCGAGTCCGCTCAGCGATAAAAGCCGCCGCAACCAGCCCGGCGAGTTCTTCCACGGAGACGCTTACCGCCCGGTGGGCGGCGATGCCCTGCGCTCAACAAGCGTGGATCTAGCGGTGGGTTCCCAGCGTGGGGCGAGAACATACAAGGGGAAGATCGAAAAAAACGCGGCCTCGGCGGATTATTGAAACGGAAAAGCTAAGTCGTCAGAGATTTTTATACGAGCACTTTTAGTTCATGCTTTTTATGTTATGTTCCTCGTGCGTTAGTCCTTTATGCGTAATGCCTGTTGGCGGAGAGCCAACTAAATGGTTACGTTCGCGTCCTTGCTTTGTTTTTGAGTCCGCTCAACAATACAAGTGCCTTTAATGGCCCGGCGAGAAAGGTTGCTTGCGGAAACAACACCGCCCGGCCGAACTCGCTGATGTCCGTGCTCGATGAGGTGTGTTAGCACGGCAAGTTCCCTAAGCGTGGAATAAGCGCACAAAGGATATAGCAAAGTAGAGGCGTAACACTGTAAGCCTTGCCGTAAAAGGCGCCCTTAAATATGAGAAACTTGTGCGGTGGAGGAACTAACTCACGGCTGAGTTGCGTCCTTGATTTGTTCGAGTCCGCTCAACAATTCAAGTGCCTTGCCTGGCACTTTGAAGGTTTCTTGCTTGGAAACAACGCCGCCCGATGATTTCTTGATGTCCGTACTCAGCAAGTGTGTTAGCAGCCAGCAAGTTCCCTAGCCAGCGTGAGTATAAACATCTGAAGGGCAAAGCATGGCATCGTTTTGCAAATCGCACATAAAATAAAATATAGATAAAGAATAACTTATTACAGCGCTGTCTCGATCGTTTTTCGTGGCTATGATCACGGTGACAAAGAAAGCGAGAAAAGCGTACTGGCGCTGAGCTGAAACAAGCCAACCCATTTGGGGCTGCAAGTATAAGAATCCTTAGCACTGACACCGACTTGTGTGTCTTGCGGAGCGAGAGTTGCGGGGCTCGCGAAGGCCAAGTCCTTCCGGCAAGCTAAGGTGGTGGGGAGCTCTGAAGTCGAGATAAGTTCTTTTCATTCCTCGTCATGCATCCTCTTGTGGACCGGGAAGGCGGGGCGCGTCCTTGAGCAGTGTGCTTTGT
This sequence comes from Aegilops speltoides, assembly GCA_021437245.1. NCBI lineage: Eukaryota > Viridiplantae > Streptophyta > Magnoliopsida > Poales > Poaceae > Aegilops > Aegilops speltoides. Next base: position 194,833,732 of record CM038142.1, on the reverse strand, counting down.
AAAAAGAAACCTGTGTTGCGGAGGGCAGTGGCGCCTTGAAGGTTCGCGTGGTTTTGTTTCGAGTCCGCTCAACGACACAAGCGCTTCATTGGCCAACAAGGTTTCTTGCTTGGGCAGCTTCCGCAATGAACTTGCTGACGTCCACTTTTCAACAAGCGTGTTCGTTCCAGCAAGTCCCCTAAAAGCGTAGGGTGGGAATGTACAAAGCACAAAATCAAGTAAAGGACTTAGTCCGGCAAGCATTCCTCTCTTTTTCATTAAAAACATCCCAGTTTAGTACAAGTCCATAAGAGGATGAAAAACATAATAGAGATGATTACAGATTTAAATGCAGCTAAGGCCCGAAGACTTACAAATTAAAAGATAAGATGCCCATAATCCCCCTCCTATTTCTCTGTTCAGGAGGTAGGTCAAGGAGGCGGCAAGAAGCTTGCAGGGAGAGAGCAAAGGCGCCTAGGAGAGCTCTCAGGCGCGAGAAGACACCAAGAGAACTTCAGGGGGGCCGAGGAGCTTGGCGGAGGCGAGGCCTTGGGAGCCGAGGCTTGAAGGCAGGCGGTGGGCGTCGGCCTGCTGTCGAGGCTCCTCGCCCTCGTACTCGACACGGCGGCCTTGCCGCCGCCCTCTTCCTCTTCCGCAGCCTCCCTCTTGGCCGCCCAAGAGGCGGCCCGGGGAGTTCGAAGGCGGCGACCGGATGATGGGGTCGCCCGGTGGCCTTGAGCAGCGTCCGGCGCCTAGTCGGACCCGCCATCCTCGTCCTCGTCGCTGTCGCTTCCCTCCTCGTCACTCTCGCTCGAGGAGGGCCGCCGCTCTCGAAGGAGCTGTCCACGCAGCACCTCACCCGGTCTTGAGTCCCGAAGACCTTAGCCGGCGGAAGGTGCGCCCTCCATTAACTTAAAATGGAGGTGAACCCGCCGTCAAGCTGTGGATCTTGGCGGCGTCTTCCACCCTCGGTGAAGTACATCACGCGGGGGCTGGGGATCGACACTCACTCAGTGCCTTGCCGATCCCACAGCCCCTCATGCGCCAACTCAACATCTCGGGCGGATCCGGCTCCATCGCTGCTTCATGACAGGGCGGACGGCGGCCGGCGGCAGGTGCAGGGCGCAGCTTGATGAAGAACTCCCGAGGATCGTCTCGGTGTGGACCGCCTCGAGGAAGGAGCAGCTGGTGGAGGCAGGAGGCGCGCTCGCCCGGCCGCCCCTCCCAGGCGCCTGCGACCACGTCCTCGACCTCGTCCACGGCCTCGCCCCTCCCTCTCCCCTCGTGGCGGCCCGCCACCACAGGTCTTGAGGATAGGGAAAGCCGCGCTACTGAGGCAACCCTGTGCTACCGTTGAAGGACCGAGATTCCCTCCCTCCATGGCGAGATGAGAGGAAAATGAGAGAGTTGAGCGAAGGGAGAAGAGGAAGTGCAAGACTATTGTGCTCCCCTTCCGCCCCTTTTAAAGAAGCGAGTGGGGCTCAGCCTTCCGCCAGCCAATCGAGGGCGAGGAGGCAGAGCAGGGCGGGCGGCTCGCCATCCTCGCTTGCGTGGCTCGGTCTCCCACCCGCCGCCCGACCCCCACGCATGTGAGCAGCGTGGCGGCGAGGCGGAGACGGGTGAAGTGACCTCGCCTGCGCTATGATCACGAGGTGGATGCCTTAAAAATGTACAGCGCCACACCACGTCTCCCGCGGCCTGTCGGCGTGCGTTGCGGTGCGAGGGCGTGGTGGGCGCGGGCCGTTGTTGTGCGAACCCAGGCCGCGCGTGCCCGTGCACTGTTTTGGGCCTGGCCCAACAACGCTCGGCACCATGTATGGCCCAGGCCCGGGGGCTCCTGTCGGTGTACTAAAGTAGGGGGTACCTTAATACCGCGAACTTGTGCACGGAGGCGGTCCGCAGCACCAGCGGCCCAGGCTTGCGGGCGCCCGGCAGGCTCTCCACCACTCCTTACTGCCATTCAAGAACAAAGTACTAGCCAAGAACACGAAGGCCCGGCAGAGGAGCTTGCCGGGAAGGCGGCTGGGCATCACCGGAAGACTTGCCGGCGCCCAGCAGCGCCCAGCAAGGCCGGCGACCCGGCAAGCAGCGGCACAGACAAAGGCACGCGGCAAAGCACTTGCCTTGGCAAGGCTGCCACCCAACTCCAGGCGCACCCGGTGGCGTCATCACGAGCCATCCCAAGGGGCGTGGCGAGGCACTATGCAGCCATATCGGAGGCGAGGTGTGGCAAGCGGACGCAGCAGGCGCCATCGTGGCAGGAGGCTCACTTAGCAGTCACTCCTCCTGCCTTGTTGGGCGCGACCGGGACGGGCATTTAATGCCCTTGTCCCTGCCGTCGAGTTAGGTAGGGGCATTGTTGTGCTGTTGTTGCACCAACCTGCGATTTTACCTTCCCCCCCCTTTTCTGGCTGCCACCTGCAGGTACCCCTTGAGACTATAAAGGGAGGCCCATGCACTGCGTAGAAGGGGTTCGGTCCATTCGACACCCATAGCACCACCATCGCTTCGCCACGAGCAAGATCAAATAACAAACCACGAAGCAGGCGGTGGGGTGTTATCTATCTGGAGAGCCCGAAGCTGGTAAAGATTGCCGTCTACTTGTAGCCTTCCGACCTCGATCTGCTCTGCACACAATCCCGCTCCTTGCCGAAGACGGAAGGGGCCCCGATTGCCCCATAGGTGCTCGAGGCCCGAGAGACTGCGCCCAGAGCAGCTCACGACCACACCGTCGTCATCGGTGGTGAAAGGCCCTAACAAGAGGCGTCCATGTTGTCTTCCACCAATCGCCCGATCGCCCGGATTGCCGGGTACGGTGCGATGGCAACGTCGAAGTCAAAATGGGGTCCAACTGTCGGCTCTGCCCGACCGAGTCTCAACTACGTCACCCATCGGTGAAGAACTGAGTTACGGCATAGTTAACGAGATGAGGCTCACGGCGGCTGCCTGCGAAGATGTTGCCCAAAGGCCGTGTTAAATTTGTTTCCCAGAGCGTGCGGAGCATGGGGCCATGCATGTGCTCCAAGGTCTCCCGCTAGCGTATCTCGTCCTCGCTCCGTCGCGCGACGGCCTCAGCCGCGTCCACCCTTGGACGGAGAAGAAGCACCTCGGCGCGGGAGGAAGCCAGCTCCACCTGTGCCGCGCCAAGGGCGGCCCCGGCGGTATCCGCACGCCGCATCACTTCGTCCAGCTTGGCCTTCAGGGTGCCGGTCCTGCCCTCTGCTTCGACCCTGATCAACTCCAGCCTCTCCTCGAACTTGCGCTCGAGGTTCGTGCGGGCCACCGCCACCCGATGATCTACCTCTTCTGAGGCCTGGGCTTCCCTCGCGGCAACTTCATTCTCCACCTGTGCCACCAGGCGCTCCCTCGTCTCCAACCGATCGAGGTCCAGGGTTCGCTCGGTGGCCTCCAGTGTCAGTGCCTCCTCATGCCTTTGGAGCTCCGCCCGGTCGACCTAGGCCCCCTTCATCGATGCTAGGGCCGCCTCATGCAACTCCACCTGCTGCTCTAGGGAGCTACTCCAGGCCCGGAGCTCCCACGCCCGCTCCTCTGCAGCCCTGCACCGCTGGTCAGCCTCCTGGGCTTCCTCGGCGGCCCGGGAGCAGGCCTCTCGAGCAGCCGCTAGCAACACCTCGGCCTTCTCATTGTCGAGGTCACGCTGGTGGTGCACAAGGGCAACGACCACCTTCTGCTTGCGCCTCTCCTCAGCTAGACGCAGGCCCTCAGCCTCAAGGCACGCGTCCTCTTCAGCAAGCTCTACACCGAGCTGGCTCACTACATCAGGCGCCCTCCGGAGAAACCCTTGGCAAAGCACGCGGCGCTCCGAGCGCGCTCGAGCACGTCTTCCGCGTCATCCTTCGCACCTAGCGCGCGCGGGGGGCTACGAACCAGCACTCCCCCTCTGGGCAGGGGGCTGGGGGCTGGCGCCCTCGCGATGGCCGGACGCGCCTCGCAAGAAGCCTGGCCCAGAGACAGTTCATCCTCCAAGGAAGAACGAAAGACCGAACTCAGCCAGTCGCCGTCCACGACCAATCGAAGAGCCCAGGGCAGGCTGGCTATACCCCGGGAGGGCTCGCGAAGAAGGGTCGCGAGGTGCGCAGAATCCTGATGCATCACAGGGTGGCTCACCTCTCCAACCAGCCTCACCACAAGGGCAGTGCTTGAGCTCGGGGCACTTGGAGACGGTGGAGAGGGCGAGGCATGGAGGGATGGCTCCTCAGCCGTCTCCATGAACTCGGCAGGAAGGGCCCTGCATGGCAATGATCAGCTGAAGCAACATGAAAGTAAGGGACTAAGAAAGGGGAAGGCTTACTCATCAATGGCGAAGTACTTCCTACGCTTCAATAGGTGGCAAGGGTAATCATCATCCAAGGCCTCCTTTCTCTTTCAGAGAGCCCCGAAGTCCATGCAGAAGCGGCCTAGGAGCTTGACGCAAGGGTCAGCCTGCGACGAGGAAGAAGTGCCAATGTGACCAGCGTCGAGGGCATCACCCTAGCGCACGCCGCAAGACGCCGCCCCGCGAAGGGTGGCTGGGGCCTCAGGAGCCTCTACCACGGGAGCCGCGGTCCGCGGCTCAACACCTTCAGCCGCCACAGGGCGAGCCTCAGGAGCTGCCGCCTCAGGAGTTCTGCATGGCGTTATCATCCTGACGGCGGCTCCCTCAGCCCCCGGCGGCCCTTGCCTCCCAGCCCCACCACTCGAGGAAGGACCGCCGCGGGCAACCGGAAGGGCAACCTCCACAACTGGGTTCTCACGAGGTCCCATGAGGCCTGCGTGGCACAGCCCCCATTCGTCGAACCTGGGCATCTGCTTCACAAAATCATCCCTGCGTGAGCAAAGTGCAGTGAGGGCACCGCTTGCGAGCTTGCCAGGGAAGGTCCCCGGTCGGGATCATGAGAACCTTCTCTCGGACTTGGGCACGGATCTTCCTCCTGGAGCCTCATGCGGTCTTCACGCCGCCCGAAGGCCCACATCTGGTGGGAATGGCGCTGGAGAGGGGCAATGCGGCACAGGAGGAACTCCTTCACCACCTTGGGTGTCGTCACACCGAGCACCCTCAAGTTCGCAAAGCGATGCCAGACGAAGATGAGCCGGGGGCTCGTGAGCGTCTCCTGGCCCTAGCCCGAATTGGGGATAGCGGGCAAGGTTGGCTCCGAGAGCAGGGGCTGGGCACTCTGACATCCACGTACAGCCACCGATCTCAGAACCCAGTCGCTGGCTGAGGAAGACTGAAATCAATTCCCGAGGCCACCGTTTCTAGTGCGGCAAGGAAGCTCACGCACCCCGAGCATTCGGAGGGGTCACTGAGGCGCAAAGAAAAGAAGTGGCGCAGCAAGGAAACTGAAGGAGGTATGCCCACCATCGCCTCACAAACAAAAGGGAAAACGGCAAGAAGAGTAATGGATTCGGGAGCCAAATGCATCATGTGGATCTGTTAATGGGAAAGTACGGCGTTGAAGAAATCGGAAAAGGGGGGAACCAGTCCCGCCCACAGGGCGTCGGCGAAGTACCGGACCTCAGTGACTATTCTGTCAATGGAGAAGTCAGACGCGGGCTAGACCGTCGTCCTCCCACACTCGTTGAAGATGGTGGCAAGGGCAGAACTGACCTTGTCCAAGCCTTCCAGGTTGAGTATGATTGAATGATCGACAGCAGGAGCTGTCGACGGCGGGAGTGGGGCGAGGGCACAGGCTTCAGCCCTTTCCCCTTCTTCGTCGGTGCCATGGCGACAGGAAGGGGGAGAATTCGAGATTGGATTGGAAGCGGAGGCTGGTGCTCGAGAGGAGGAAGAGCAGGAGATGCGCGAGCGGCGAGATGAGGAATGACTGTGTGCAACCGTGGGTCCGCCTAGCTGGGCACAAAATAAGGAGGCGTGGGGAAACAGGGACGCCCACGTCCAATCAACCGCCATGCGGCGCCCAAGGCCGCAGGCTATTGGGGCCCGCGGCGCTTCGCACTTGCCCCTTTGCTTCTCTACTAAGCCAAGTCCGGGTGCTCCTTGGGCCCGGGGGCTACTGTCGGCATTCTGGGAATGGGGATACCCAGACATGCCTGCCTGCAGCCTACGGTGTGGCTCAGGGAGTGGCCCTGTATGGCCCATCTTCATCAACACATGCTCAAGACCCTCGCGAGGGGCCAAGCTTAGCGGGGCGGACAACAGGTGGCTCCCTCGGGCACAGCCTCGTCAGGTTGGCTTGCGAGGAGGCGGAGAGATCAAGGCGGGGTACCACAAGGTCCCAATGATGTAAGCCATGACGATCGAGGCCAGGCGGGCACCAGGCGGGCGCCGGCCTGCGCAGAGTCCTTGTTTCCTCTTTGGTGCAAAGGGGCTGCCTTGAGCAAGAGCATCAAGCAAAGGCAACCATTTCGGTGCAACAAGACCAAGACCAGCAGGACGGCAGGATGGAGGTGATCATGGAGCCCAAGCCGGCGTCACTGTCAGGGTCTTTGGCAGGCGAGGACCGACTTTAGTCAGGATAAGGGTACTGGATTTTCCCCTTCAAAATGGCCAATTGTTGGCGCCCTTGCCGCTCAATATTTGGGAAGAGCCCAGGGCCTCCATCTATAAATAGGACTAGCCACTCATAGGGTAGAGACACCTAGAGAGAGATTAGAGGCATCGAGAGAGAGAGACAGAGAGGCGACTGAACTCACCCAAGAAGTTCATCACACCAGCCAAGAATAGCCCCTCGCGAGGCTGTTCTTCCTTGTACTTTTCATCATCAGCCCCTGAGGCAATCCACCACACCACAAACTGGAGTAGGATATTACACCACAATGGTGGCCTGAACCAGTATAAATCTCGTGTCCCTTGTGTTGTTCTTTGTGTAGTTTAGATCCTTGTGAGGCGACGTGACATGGGTAGGCGGGAGGTGCGATCTCCGCGTGCACCCCAGAATTCGAACCTTGAGGGTCTGCCCTTAAGGTTTGAACTCTGGGGTGCGCACGAAGATCCCTCCCCTACCGATCTACGTCTGATCCCCTCGTGAGATCTAAGCTGAAAACGATGAACGACACGAGGACATTAAGATATATAATCGTTCGCCACCATTGTGGTGTAATACCTACCCAGTGCGTGTGGTGGATTGCCTCCTGATGTCAATGAACAAGACAATGGAAGAACGACCTCACGAGAGGTGTTCTTGAGCTGGTGCGATGAACTGCTTGGGTGAGTTCAATCGCCTCTCTCCCTCTGCTTAATGTCCGATACCCCCTCTCTCTGTGGTGGCTAGTCCTATTCATAGAGGCCCTGGTCCTCTTCCCAAATGTTGAGCGGGAAGGGCACCAACAACGGCCATTTTGAAGGGGAACATCTAATACAATTTATCCTAACTAAAGTTGGTCTTCGGCTGCTAAAAGACTGGCAATGACGTTGTCTTGGGCTCCACGGTGACCTCCATCCTGCCGCTCCACTGGTCTCGGTCTTGTTGCACTGAAATGGCAACCTTTTCCTGATGCCTCGATACTCCGCGCCTGTGCTTGCCTCCTTTGCACCAAAGAGGAAACAAGGACACTGCTCAGGCCGGCGCCCGCCTGGCGCTCGCCTGGTCTCGATCGTCATGGCTTGTGTCACGAGCACCTTGCAAGGTACCCTGTCTTGATCTCTCCGCCTCCTCACGAGCCTGCCTGGTGAGGCCGTCCCTAAGGAAGCCTTGCGTCATCCGCCCCGCGAGGCTTGGCCCCTCGCGAGTGTCTTGAGTCTTGCGCTGATGAAGACGGGCCGTACTGCGCCACCACTTGAGCCACGCCGTAGGCCGCAGGCAGGCAACTCTGGGGACCCCCGTTCCAAGAACGCCGACATATTAAATAGCAATTCAGCTTGATCAACTGTTCTTTCCCAGAAAACACAACCAGCACAACTATCCAAGTGGTCTTTGGAAGCATCCGTTAGTCCATTATAAAAGATATCAAGTATTTAATTTTTCTTAAGAGGATGATCAGGCAAAGCATTATGTAACCGGAGAAGCCTCCCCCAAGCTTATGGGAGACTCTCTTCTTCAATTTGCACAAAATTATATATTTCCCTCAAGGCAGCTTTTTTCTTATGAGCAGGGAAATATTTAGCAGAGAAGTAATAACTCATATCCTGGGGACTACGCACACAACCAGCATCAAGAGAATTAAACCATGTTTTAGCATCACCCTTTAATGAGAATGGAAATATCTTAAGGATATAATAGTAGCGAGATTTCTCATCTTTAGTGAATAGGGTAGCTATATCATTCAATTTAGTAAGATGTGCCACAACAGTTTCATTCATGGCCATAAAAAGGATCAGATTCAACCAACGTAATTATCTCAGGATCAACAAAGAAATCATAATCCTTATCAGTAACAATGATAGGTCAAGTAGCAAAAGGAGGGTCATATTTCATTCTAGCATTCAGAGATTTTTGTTTCAGTTTAGCTAATAACTTCTTAAGATCAGATCTATCATTGCAAGCAAGAAAATCTCTAGCAGTTTCTTCATCCATAACATAACCCTCAGGAACAACAGGCAATTCATATTTAGGGGGAGAGCCTTCATCATCACTATCTTCAATAATATCAGTTTCAAGAATTTCATTCTCTCTAGCCCTAGCAAGTTGTCCATCAAGATATTCACCTAATGGCACAGTAGTATGAAGCACAAAAGTAGTTTCATCATAAGTATCAAGCATAGTAGAAGTGGCATCATCAATAACATGTGACATATCAGAATTAATAGCAGAAGCAGGTTTAGGTGTTGCACACTCATAACAGAAGGAGAATCAAGTGCAGAGATAGATGGCAGTTCCTTACCTCCCCTCGTAGTTGAGGGATAAATCTTAGTTCTTTCATCTTTCAAGTTCCTCATAGAGATCAGCTGTAACGCCCCGGATTCAATGCGCCAGGTGTCTGCCAGTTATTCACCGTCGTTGCCATGTCATTTGCTTGCGTGTTGCACTTTGCCATGTCATCGTATGCATTTCATATCATGTCATCATGTGCATCTCATTCTGCATACATGTTCGCCTCATGCATCCGAGCTTTTTCCCTGTTGTCCGTTTTGCAATCCGGCACTCCTATGTCATCCGGCGTCCCCTTCTTCTCTCCTGTTGTGAGCGGGTGTTGAAATTTCTCGGAATGGACTAGGTTTGCCAAGCGGCCTTGGTACACTACCAGTAGATCACTTGTCAAGTTTCGTGCCATTTGGAGGTCGTTTGGTACTCCAACGGTTAACCGGGTAACCATAAAGGCCTCTTTTGTTGCAGCCCAACAACCCTTACAAAGTGGCCCAAAGCCCAGCAAACTCCCCTCCATGCTCTCGGTCGTTCGATCACGATCGCGTGGCCGAAAACCGCTCCTCATTTGGACTCTCATAGCTCCCTCTACCTATAAATATGCCTCCCCCTTCCAAAATCCCGGATCATTTCCCCCCTAACCCTAGATGAAATCCCTCCTCCGCCGCCGGACACGTCCGGATCGGACCGGACGCGTCCGTCCGCCGCCGCCCTCGCCCCAGTGCCAATCAGAGCCTGCCAAGTGGCACCTCCGCCGCCGTATATCGTCCTCGCCGCTGCCGCCTCCCTCCTAGCCGGTGTTCGCCGTTTGCCGCCGCCACCTCGTCTCGCGCCGCCCAGCGCCTCGCGCGCCGCCGCCCGCCGCCACGCCCGCCGCCTCACGCGCCCCGAGCAGCGTCGCTCTGCCGCTTCGCCTCCCAGCAGAGCAGGGCCTCGCTGCCGCCGCCGCCTTGCCGCTACGCGCCGCCCCGCCTCGGCCCCTCCGGCCTCTTCCGCGCCGGATCCGGCCGGCCCCGACCCCGGTGACCTCCCCCGAGCTCCTCTTCGGCCATTCCCCGCAACTCCGGCGAGTTTGCTCCGGCGAGCCTCGAAAACCGCGCCCGGGTCAACCCCCAGATCCGGAGGTGATTTTTCACTAAGTCCCGTATATTTTACATTATCATGCCATGGTCATCATGCTGTATCTGTGCATCCGTAGCTCCGTTTCGTGCGTGTAATATGTCAAATTGTTCGTCTCAACGAGTACTTCATTTCATTCCATTGCATAATTTTCATTTGAGCTCATCTTGATGCCCGAAATGCTGTTGGAAGAGTGCATGTTGCTATTAATCTGCTGAAACTGTTATAACTTGCTCATTTATCATTTTTGCCATGTTTGATGTGTGCATCCTATGAGTATGATCTCTACATGTGTTTTGATCTATGCTATGCCATCTTTCCAGGGGTGCCAACCATGTATTTTTGTGAGTTGTGTGCTGAGTGTATCGAGCTTGTTGAAGAGGGTACTTGCTGTTGCTGTTTTGCTAGACAGATTCTGTTATATTTTGTTGCTATGTAAACATGCTTCTACTAATCATTCTATGCATAATCTGGAGATGTTCTATAAACATGTTTTGATCTACATGTCATGCTCTATCCATTCCTGCCCTTAGTTGCAATTATAGCCTGCTGGGACATGTTGTTATCTTGCTCTAAAATTTTCTAAATGATGTTGCTGTCAGCCTGTTAACATTAAGTTGACTAGTTCCCATGTGTTTTGCTAGTGTTCCATGCACCCTATGACCTTGTTCTTGCCATTCCTAGGTTCATAATCATGCCTTCTTACTGTTGGTTGCTTTGCCATGCCATATATTGCTCTGTGGTGAGTGGTTCAAGCTCACGAACATGCCTACTTATTGTTGTTCCTGCCATGTATGAATCTATAATCTAACTTGCCATGTTTACATGGGTGCCATCATATTTTCTGATCCTTTTTGGCTCATGGTCAGTAAGGGACTGTTGTTCTATGCATTTAGTAGTATCATTCCATGCCTTTGTTTGCCATGATATGTTCATGTAACATGTTGATTGATAGCTCTAAACATTGCAACCTGATGTTATTTCCTGATAAGTCTGAAACTGTTATTATTTGCAATCTTCCCATGTCTTTTTGAGCATGTTCTAGTTGTTTCTGGAGATAGCTCAGTGTTCATGTTTTGTTGTGCTTTACCTGTACTTCATGCCCATGCCTTTTGTTATTACGTTGTGGTGCTGTAGCTTGTTGTTTTGATGCTTCCAATATGCCTAGTTGCTGTTTTGGACAGATAGTTGTTATGACTTGTATAGAGTGTGTGTTGCCCCGTTGCTCCGTTTTGAGTGTGCTCTATATGAAACTTGCGTGGTTTTGCATGTAGCTTCATATTATCATGTCGCATCCATGTTTTGAGGTGTTTGCTTGATGTTTGTATGCACTTTGCATCAATGCCATGTTTAACTTGTTTTGCTCATTTCTTCTAGACTGTAGCTCCAAATCTAATGAACTTTATATGTAACTTGACTAGAATCTCGTGTAGATCATCTTGGTGCATCTTAACTTGCTGTTTAACAACTTGAACATAAGGTTTATTCTGTTCTGGACCAATTTCGAAATTTGTATATGAGGACCTACCGGAATTGTTATATGTTGTTTCCGGCCTCATTTAAACTTGCCTTGATGTGTTGTTCTTGTTTGCATCATCTCTTGCCATGAGTAGCTTCATGTAGCTTGGTCATGCATCATGCTTGTTGTGCATCATGCCTTGTTCATGTGTGGTGTGTTTACCATGTTGTGTGCTTCTTCTTGTTAGTTCCTGTTTCGTTGCGATCGTGAGGATTCGTTCGTCTACGGTTGGTTCGGCTTCATCCGTTCGTCTTCTTCATGGACTCGTTCATCTTCCTTGCGGGATTTCAGGCAAGATGACCGCTACCCTGGATCTCATTACTATCATTGCCATGCTAGTTGCTTCGTTCTATCGGTATGCTGCGTTACCTATCTTTTGGTCTTCAAGCCTCCCAAATTGCCATGAACCTCTAACCTTTGACACCCTTCCTAGCAAACCGTTGTTTGGCTATGTTACCGCTTTGCTCAGCCCCTCTTATAGCGTTGCTAGTTGCAGGTGAAGTTGAAGATTTCTCCATGGTGGACAGGATTTTGGTTGGGATATCACAATATCTCTTATAATATTAATGCATCTATATACTTGGTAAAGGGTGGAAGGCTCGGCCTTATGCCTGGTGTTTTGTTCCACTCTTGCCCCTAGTTTCCGTCATACGGTGTTATGTTCCCGGATTTTGCATTCCTAACGGTCGGGTGATTTATGGGACCCCCCTGATAGTTCGCTTTGAATAAAACTTGTCCAGCAAGGCCCAACCTTGGTTTTACCATTTGCCTCACCACCACCTATACCTTTCCCTTGGGTCGGCCAACCCGAGGGTCATCTTTATTTTAGCCCCCGGCCAATGCTTGTCTAAGTGTTGGTCCAAACCGAAGCGATGTCCGGCGCCCCTCGGCAACTGAGGTCTATGCCAACCCGACGTCTGGCTCATCCGGTGTGCCCTGAGAACGAGATATGTGCAGCTCCTATCAGGATTTGTCGGCATAGCGGGAGGCTTTGCTGGTCTTGTTTTACCATTGTCGAAATGTCTTATAAACCGGGATTCCGAGACTGATCGGGTCTTCCTGGGAGAAGGTCTATTCCTTCGTTGATCGCGAGAGCTTGTCATGGGCTAAGTTGGCACACCCCTGCAGGGTATAAACTTTCGAGAGCCGTGCCTGCGGTTATGTGGCAGATGGGAATTTGTTAATGTCCGGTTGTAGATAACTTGACACCAGATCCGAATTAAAACGCATCAACCGCGTGTGTAGCCATGATGGTCTCTTCTCGGCGGAGTCCGGGAAGTGAACACGGTTTCTGTGTTATGTTTGACGTAAGTAGGTGTTCAGGATCACCTCTTGATCATTGCTAGTTGACGACCGTTCCTTTGCTCCTCTTCTCGCTCTCATTTGCGTATGTTAGCCACCATATCATGCTTAGTCGCGGCTGCAACCTCACCACTTTACCCCCTTCCTTTACCATTAAGCTTTGCTAGTCTTGATACCCATGGTAATGGGATTGCTGAGTCCTCGTGGCTCACAGATTACTACAACAACAGTTGCAGGTACAGGTTATGCGATGATCTTGACGCGAGAGCGATGTTGCTTGTTTTGGAGTTTCTTCTTCTGCTTCTTCGATCAGGGGATAGGTTCCAGGTCGGCAGCCTGGGCTAGCAGGGTGGATATTGTTTGAGTTTCTGTTTATGATTCATCCTTAGTCGGATGTTGTGTTTGTATGTTGTATTGTTGTATTCATGTGACATTGTATGTATTGGATGTATCCCCACTATTATGTAATGTTGATGCAATGATATCCACCTTGCAAAAGCGTTCCAATATGCGGGTCTATCCTTGGTGGGACCTTCGAGTTCCTTTTGGATAGAGTCGCATATTGGGCGTGACAAGTTGGTATCAGAGCCTCGACCGACCTTAGGAGCCCCCCTTGATTGATCGTGTAGTTTGGCCGTTGTCGAGTCTAGAAGAAAACTGTTTTCGGAGTCTAATTATATCGGAGAGTAGGAATTCTTTTTACTCCTCAGTCCCCTTCGTCGCTGTGGTGAGGAATCTTGACGTAGGTGTTTTGAATTACTCCTCTTCCCGTTCAAATTTTTCTTTAGGATCACGTGGTTAGTTTCGTGAGTTGTCCATCCTCTTTTATCCGGTGCATTTCTCGTCAAGTTGACTCGAGCCTCTTCATCTTTGCCAAGTTCAATCCTCAGTTGTTGTCTTTTCCCACCCGCCCACCCCTTTTCATCTCGAAACCGAAGTCCATAATCGAGTATCCATCCTACTCATGCGATGTTTTTTCTTTCTTTCCTCAATGTTTTAACCGGTGTTTTCTCTTCAAGATATTCATCGGTTCCCCTTCTAAGTTTCCTTTGTTTTACCGCCCTCCCACCCTTTTTCTTACCGGAGTCTGACTCTCTCTCGACCATCTATTTCATTCGTGTGGAGCCTTTTCAGTCTTTCGTCAATCATTTCAACTGGTGAATTGTCGTCTCGTTTGACATTCTTCATCTCTTTTCTTTTCCGGTGGACCCAATTCAAGTTTTTTGGGTTGATCACATTCTTTTCCTTGGATCAAGTGTTTTCCCTGCTTGTTCCCCTCTCGCGAGTTTATCCTTCCGGAGTGTTCAAGACATCTTAAGAGGTTTGTCTGTGTTACAATTAATTCGAGGTTGTCACCTCATTCAAATTCTTCAATCATTCTGGTGCATCATCTATCTCTTCAACAATCCTTTTCAACGGTGTTTTCTTTTAGTGGGCCCTAACCCACAGGTCTTTTCCCAGGATCTTACCTGACTCTTCTAATTTCCTCGGAGTTATTCTCAATTCTTTTCAAGTGTGACGTAAGAATGGATTCCATCAGTCACATGCCTTTTCAAGATCGATTTCAATTATTTTCATCTTTGATTCAACCCTCCCTCTTTTTCTTTCTCCCGGAGTAGCTCAGCAATGTTGGTGGGGTTTCTTGTCATTATTTGAAGATTGAAGAAGAGTTTTTCCTCTAAATTTTGCCCGTTCTCTCGAAGTTTCGTGGTGCTAGCTTGATGTTACCCTATCAAGTTGTTTCCAGTCGCGCAGTTCTTTTCACCATCCGGAGTATGTCAGGAGTTGTTTTTCCATTTCTTTTCACCGGAGGCCATCATTCCAGCTATCGTTCTCTATTTATCCCGGCGCATCTGCCAAGTATTCTTTATCAGCTCGCGATCTCTTTGTCCTTTTGCATCTAAATCCCCTCAAGCATATTTGTTATGCTAATTCTTCCCGGTGATTCATTCCCTCTCATCAGTCATTTTCGAATTCTTACGGTGGTTCGTTCAAGATTCTTTTTCCTTCATTATCATTTTAATCCTTTCGTTCTTTTCAATCCTACCGGTGGTTCGTGAAGACCTTCTCATGTTTGCGATATGTCACTTCTCAATCCTTTTTTTCCAAGAAGAATAGGTAGTATGCAAAAATCCATTGCTTGTCATCAATTTAATTTGATGAAGGAGAAGCATAAAATAAACCTTATTCTTATTTCATCCAAGTGATTAATCCCTTCCTTCGGAGTTTGTTCTTGATGAATAAATTCTAGTTCCAAGTGTTTTCATCTTTTCTTTTCCGGAGCTCAAATTTTCCTCGGCCATTTCGTCGGGACCTCCATCTAAATCACCGCAAGGCTCATCTTATTCTTTTATCCTTCAATTCTATCTCATTGTCTTTTGTTACCGGAGTTCTTCACGGTGGCTCGTCACGATTTAATTCTTTGTTCATGAGTTCATCAAGTATGATTCCATCCTCTCAAGCTCATGCTCTATTCCTCCATGTTTCAGCCGGAGTGCTGCCTAAATCTTTTCAGTCTTATTCATTTCTTATCTCGTTCTAACCAGAATGATTTCATAGTCTATTTGATTCCGTGAGCTTTCAATTCTCGTCATTCTCGTCGTTCCTCTCTTCTTCTCGAGTGCTCTCGATTCTTTGCTTCTTCTCTAGAGTTCTTGTTTCACCTCATCCCTTTTTTCCTTCCGTCTCGGTCCTAAGATCTCGGAAAGAGATCTCTTGTTAGTGGAGGAGTGTTGTAACGCCCCGGATTCGATGCGCCCGGTGTCTGCCAGTTATTCGCCGTCGTTGCCATGTCATTTGCTTGCGTGTTGCACTTTGCCATGGCATATTATGCATTTCATATCATCTCATCATGTGCATCTCATTCTGCATACATGTTCGCCTCATGCATCCGAGCTTTTTCCCCGTTGTCCGTTTTGCAATCCGGCACTCCTATGTCATCCAGCGTCCCCTTCTTCTCTCCTATTGTGAGCGGGTGTTGAACTTTCTCGGAATGGACCGAGGTTTGCCAAGCGGCCTTGGTACACTACCGGTAGACCGCCTGTCAAGTTTCGTGCCATTTGGAGGTCGTTTGGTACTCCAACGGTTAACCGGGTAACCGTAAAGGCCTCTTTTGTTGCAGCCCAACACCCCTTCCAAAGTGGCCCAAAGCCCAGCAAACTCCCCTCCATGCTCTCGGTCGTTCGATCGCGATCGCGTGGCAAAAAACCGCTCCTCATTTGGACTCTCCTAGCTCCCTCTACCTATAAATATGCCTCCCTCTTCCAAAATCCAGGATCATTTCCCCCCAAACCCTAGACGAAATCCCTCCTCCGCCGCCGGACACGTCCGGATCGGACCGAGCGCGTCATTCGCCCGCCCTCGCCTCGCCAATCGAGCTCGCCACGTGGCACCTCCGCCGCCACCCGCCGCCCTTGGCGAAACCCGCAGCTGGCCCGCTTGAAAGCACATCGCGCCGCCGCCGCGCCTCGGCGCCCGACCCGCCGCCCAGATCGTCCTCGCCGCGGCGCCTCCCGCCGCCCGGCGTTCGCCGTTCGCCGCTGCCACCTCGTCTCGCGCCGCCCGCGCCTCCGCTACCGCCTCCGCGCGCCCCGAGCAGCCCGCTCCGGCCGCTTCGCCTCCCAGGCTGGAGCCCGGCCCCGCCTGCCGGCGCGCCGCTGTGAGCCGCGCCACCCGCCTTGGCTCCGCCGGCAGCGGCGCCCGTCTACGCGCCGCCGTCCCCGGCCCCTCCGGCCTCTTCCGCGCCGGATCCGGCCGGCCCCGACCCCGGTGACCTCCCCCGAGCTCCTCTCCGGCCATTCCCCGCAACTCCGGCGAGTTTGTGCCGGCGAGCCTCGAAAACCGCGCCCGGGTCAACCCCCAGATCCGGAGGTGATTTTTCACTGTCCCGTATATTTTACATTATCGTGCCATGTTCATCATGCTGTATCTCTGCATCCCTATCTCCGTTTCGTGCGTGTAATATGTCAAATTGTTCGTCTCAACGAGTAATTCATTTCATTCCATTGCATCATTTTCATTTGAGCTCATCTTGATGCCTAAATGATGTTGGAAGAGTGCATGTTGCTGTTAATCTGCTGAAACTGTTATAACTTGCTCATTTATCATTTTTGCCATGTTTGATGTGTGCATCCTATGAGTATGAGCTCTACATGTGTTTTGATCTATGCTATGCCATCTTTCCAGGGGTGCCAACCATATATTTTTGTGAGTTGTGTGCTGAGTGTATCGAGCTTGTTAAGGAGGGTACTTGCTGTTGCTGTTTTGCTAGACAGATTTTGTTATATTTTGTTGCTATGTAAACATGCTTCTACTAATCATTCTATGCATAATCTGGAGATGTTCTATAAACATGTTTTGATATACATGTCATGCTCTATCCATTCATGCCCTTAGTTGCAATTATAGCCTGCTGGGACATGTTGTTATCTTGCTCTAAAGTTTGCTAAATGATGTTGCTGTCAGCCTGTTAACATTAAGTTCACTAGTTCCCATGTGTTTTGCTAGTGTTCCATGCACCCTATGACCTTGTTCTTGCCATGCTTAGCTTCATAATCATGCCTTCTTACAGTTGGTTGCCTTGCCATACCATATATTGCTCTGTGGTGAGTGGATCAAGCTCAAGAACATGCCTACTTATTGTTGTTCCTGCCATGTATGAATCTGTAATCTAACTTTCCATGTTTACATGGGTGCCATCATATTTTCTGATCCTTTTTGGCTCATGGTCAGTAAGGGACTGTTGTTCTATGCATTTAGTAGTATCATGCCATGCCTTTGTTTGCCATGATATGTTCCTGTAACATGTTGTTTGATAGCTCTAAACATTGCAACCTGATGTTATTTCCTGATAAGTCTGAAACTGTTATTATTTGCAATTTTCCCATGTCTTTTTGAGCATGTTCCAGTTGTTTCTGGAGATAGCTCAGTGTTCATGTTTTGTTGTGCTTTACCTGTACTTCATGCCCGTGCCTTTTGTTATTACGTTGGGGTGCTGTAGCTTGTTGTTTTCATGCTTCCAATATGCCTAGTTGCTGTTTTGGACAGATTGTTGTTATGACTTGTATAGAGTGTGTGTTGCCCCGTTGCTCCGTTTTGACTGTGCTCTATATGAAACTTGCGTGGTTTTGCATGTAGCTTCATATTATCATGTTGCATCCATGTTTTGAGGTGTTTGCTTGATGTTTGTATGCATTTTGCATCAATGCCATGTTTAACTTGTTTTGCTCATATCTTCTAGACCGTAGCTCCAAATCTAATGAACTTTATATGTAACTTGACTAGAATCTCGTGTAGATCATCTTGGTGCATCTTAACTTGCTGTTTAACAACTTGAACATAAGGTTTATTCAGTTCTGGACCAATTTCGAAATTTGTATATGAGGACTTACCGGAATTGTTATATGTTGTTTCCGGCCTCATTTAAACTTGCCTTGATGTGTTGTTCTTGTTTGCATCATCTCTTGCCATGAGTAGCTTCATGTAGCTTGGTCATGCATCATGCTTGTTGTGCATCATGCCTTGTTCATGTGTGGTGTGTTTACCATGTTGTGTGCTTCTTCTTGTTAGTTCCTGTTTCGTTGCGATCGTGAGGATTCGTTCGTCTACGGTTGGTTCGGCTTCATCCGTTCGTCTTCTTCATGGACTCATTCATCTTCCTTGCGGGATTTCAGGCAAGATGACCGCTACCCTGAATCTCATTACTATCATTGCCATGCTAGTTGCTTCGTTCTCTCGCTATGCTGCGGGATTTCAGGCGGAATGCTTACTTCGGCTCTCATTCAAGTCACTGGCCCGCTTGGCCAGCTCCTTGACATGGGAGTTGTAAGCTGCCGCGCAGAGGTTGTGGTAGTCCTGCAGCAAGGACAAAGGAAGAATAGAAAATGAGTTAGCACTCGGAACTCACCTTGAAGTTCCGAGCACACCGCTTTCAAACAGCCGCCCAACTCGGGCTACACCTAGTGGGTCTGTTGCCGCCTTCACCAAAGATTGCGAGAAGACAAAGACAAAAACAAGCTCGTACCGAACGACCGCTCGCATCATCAGGAACTCCTGCACAAAGACAAAAAACAAGCCCAGTCCGCTGTGTTGGCACTGGTGGCCTCAACATCGCGCACCGCCGAGCTGGAGACTCCGACCTCCATCAGCCGCAGCGCCAAGATCGCCTTCAACGGGCGCTGGCGCGCCGAGATGCGGACCGTGGGAAGCGGCCCCAACGTCAGCCTGCCGTCAGACGGCGCCGCCTATGGCCCCTCGGGCTGGCTGCCCTGCGCATCGACAGTCAGTGAGGGTGGAATCACCTCTTTCCCAACCCCGGGGCCACCTCCTTCCCTCTCCACGGCCGGCTGGACAACACCGGCCCCGGCAGCCGGCTCCGAGACCTTTGGCGCAGGCGACTCCTAGTGCCGCGAGTCGACGGGCCCGGAGGCCTGACCGCGGGATGCCTCCACCTCCTGCGCCTTGGCGGCCGCGTCCGCCTGCTCCTTGTTCACGGCCTCGGCCTGCGCCTTGGCCGTAGCATTGGCCTCCGCCTGCGCCGTCCTGGCCGCCTCCTCCCGCTCCTCGTGCGCCTCCCACGTGTTCCTCTCTGTGGCTTCGTGGTGGTCAGCAAGCAGGTCCACACTGCGGGGGATAGTAGAGCTATCGGCCGCCCCAACCACCGAAGCAGCCGGAGCTCGCGAGAGGGACAGCGGGGCCCTGCTCAAGCAAGCAGGAAAGATCATTCAAGAAAAAGCAAAGAATAAAGAAATGAAAAGCAATAAAAGGAGAATCATAATCACTTACGCAGACACCACGGGGCGCGGCTTCGAGACCCTCTGGTACTGGGCCGCCCTCGTAGCAGCTGTCGGATTTCGGGTTCCGGCAGACCCTTGAGGTTCGAACATTGGGGTGCGTGTGGAGATCACGCCCTCAGCCTACCCATGTTTCACCGCCTCGCTAGGATCTAAACTACACGAAGAATAACACAAGGGACACAAGATTTATACTGGTTCAGGCCACCATTGTGGTGTAATACCCTACTCCAGTTTGTGGTGTGTTGATTGCCTCTGGGCTGATGAGGAACAGTACAAGGGAAGAACAGCCTCGCGAGGGTCTGTTCTTGGTTGGTGCGATGAACTGCTAGGAGGGTTCAGTCGCCTCTATCTCTCTGTGTGTCTTTCTATCCTTGTTCCCTCGGTCCATCCCCCTACCCTGTGGGTGGCTAGTCCTATTTATAGGCGAAGGCGCCGGGCCTCTTCCCAAATATTGAGTGGAAGGGCGCCAACAATTGGCCATTTTGAAGGGGAACATCTAGTACACTTATCCTGACTAAAGTTGGTCCTCGCCTGCCAAAAGACCTGACGATGACGCTAGCTTGGGCTCCACGATGACCTCCATTCTGCCGTCCTTCCGGTCTTGGTCTTGTTGCACCGAAATGGTTGCCCTTGCTTGATACCCTTGCCTGCGCTTGCCCCCTTTGCACCAAAGGGGAAACAAGGACTCTGCGCAGGCCGGCGCCCGCCTGGCTTGCATCACGGGCACCTCGTGAGGTACCCCGCCTTGATCTCTCCGCCTCCTCGTGAGCCGGCCTGACGAGGCCGTGCCTGAGGAAGCCTCCTGTCATCCGCCCCGCGAGGCTTGGCCCCTCGCGATGGTCTTGAGCATGTGTTGATGAAGATGGGCCGTACTGGGCCACTCCTTGAGCCACGCCACAGGCCGCAGGTAGGCAAGTCTGGGTACCCCCGTTCCCAGAACGCCGACAGTAGCCCCCGGGCCCAAGGCGCGCTTGGACTTGGCTTAGCAGAGAAGCGAAGAGGCAAGTGCGAAGCGCCGCGGTCCCCAATAGCCTGCGGCCTTGGGCGCCGTGTGGCGGTTGATTGGACATGGGCGTCCTGGCTCCCCCACGACGCCTCGGTAGCTACATGATTTGACAAATCCCTGCATGAAAAACGGGTCATGATTACCTGTGATCGTGGAGGCCGTCGGTTGGCCTCCCTCAGCTATATGTATGGAACGGCGCGAGCCACTCCGGTTCATCCCTCCTTGCTACTCTCTGTCTTCTTCTCGGCCGCTCGCCATCCCGATGGCTCCACCGAAGAGGTTCTCGGCCACGGAGAAAAGGAAGGCTCGCCAGGAATGGCCCGGCTCCCCTCCAACCAAGCACGGCCGGGGCCACCCTCGTAAGCACCCCGATGCCCCTGCTGCGGCTTCCCGGGGCCGTGGAAGCAGCCCTCTATGCACCGGTGGGCGTTTGGCTGCTGTCGAGAGGTATGCTGGGGCTGCACGAGCCCCAAGGCCGCGCTTCCGCTCGGCGGAGGTGCTGCCGGAATTCGTCGTGTGGTCGGCGGACCCGACCGGCACCTGGCTCCAACTTCCGGCTGGTGCCCCGGGCGGCCTTTGGCTTCAGGTAGATGGTTGTTGCAACAGGTCCTCTTGGGCTACCCTGGAGGTCTCCACTGCCGGGGAGGCGGCCTTGACCTGTTGCTGGCAGACATATACCCGCGCGCGCGGCCTGCACCGACGTTGCACTCTGCACTTCAAGTTTGGCGGTGACGCCACCCTCTACGTGAGGGTGTTCGCGAAGACGGCCGCCGTGCCGGATGTTGTCCTAAAGACGATGACCGTGGTCGCGCGCCCAGCCCCGGCGTTGGTCAGGTGAAGGGGGCGGAGGGCGCGCAGGCAGCAGAGCCCGAGATCCACCATGCTCCGGCGACTTTCCCTTCAGGCAACAGCTCCTCCAGTGGTGGTCGCGACCAGCCCCCTTGTCGTCGCCCTCGTCTGGGAGAGGGCAGCGGGTCGGCCCGCCGCCGCGCTCCGGTGAAGCAGGAGGCAGAATCCAGCTGAGCTTCTGAGGCAGTACAAGCCTACGCTGAGAACTGGCGCCGAGAAAGTCGTCCCCCCTTTTGCTTTCCTTTCTTTCCTGCGCGAAAAGAATGTTATCCGTTGCCCCGCGGGGCGTGCTGAACCGTTTCCGTAATTGGTGCGTTGTTTCTACTGCTTATGTGCTATGTTTTCATTCTGTGTGCCTATGCGTGAAAACTACTTATCTGGTGGGGCTTGTCGCGGTCCTCGCCTCCTGAGGCCAGTGCCTCGTCCTGCACCTTGTATCCTGCAGAATTTAGTCAGCAGGGGTAGTCCCCAGCCTTGGTAGCGAGGGGAACCAACCCAAACCCCGTGATCGTGTCGCGATGCCCGTGGGGCACGGACTAGGAGGGGTGCTCCCGCAGCGGACTCGGATAGGGAAGTTCCAAATTGCTGGGCAGAAAACACTCGCGAGGGTGCCCACGCTCCCCCTCGTGAGACTTTGCGTGGGGGAAAACGAAATGAACAAGTAAAACGGAAGAGTCGCGAGCTCGAAATGGCAACAGCTTCGGAAAAACTTCAAATAGGAATAAACATGCCAACTGCGGAAAGCAAATGAAAAAGTCCGCGTCCGGCACCTAGCCTAGTCTTCGACGTCTTCTCACCAGCGCGGAGCTAAGTGCTGCCACTAGGCGTGGGAGGAAGCCCCCGAGGCCCGAGGGCGGCACTCTGGAGACTCTAGGGCGTGTACAGCCCCACTCATTATTACGTGAGAGTGTCACAGGAGGCGAGCTTCACAGGCGTTTGCTTTCTTCACATGCACCCGGCCTTTTCCAAAACGCAGTTACTTCACAGGCATTTGCCTTCTTCACAGGCACCGGGCCTTTTTCAAAACACAGCAACTTCACAGGCATTCGCCTTCTTCACAGGCACCGGGCCTTTTTCAACACACAGCAACTTCACAGGCATTCGCCTTCTTCACAGGCACCGGGCCTTTTTCAAAACACAGCAACTTCACAGGCATTCTCCTTCTTCACAGGCACCGGGACTTTTAGAAAACACAGCAACTTCACAGGCATTTGCCTTCTTCACAAGCACCGGGCCTTTTTCAAAACACAGCAACTTCACAGGCATTCGCCTTCTTCACAGGCACCGGGCCTTTTTCAGAGGTAAAACCTTCGGAGGTGTTGGATGTTCCACGCGTTCTAGATGGGCACCCCCTCTTGGGTCTCCAAGCGTGCGGAGCCGGGCCTGTAAACAGGAACAACCTTAAACGGGCCCTCCCACATGGGAGAGAGCTTATGCAACCCCTCCCTGGAGAGAACCCGTCTGACCGCGAGGTCCCCTACCTCGAGAGTCCTAGGGCAGATGTTGCGGCAGTGGTATCGCCGCAGTGCTTGTTGGTACCTTGCCGCCCGCAGGGCGGCTTCTCGGTGATGCTCCTCCCCTAGCAAGAGATCCGTCCCCCGCATGGTGTCCTGCTGCACTTCGTCAAACGCCTGGACCCGCGCGGAATGACGTCTGACATCGTGAGGGAGAACAGCTTCACCTCCATAAACCAGGAAGAACGGGGTCTCGCCAGTCGACTTGGTTGCGGTCATGCGGATTGACCACAGCACGGACTGGAGCTCGTCGTACCAGCCCCTGCCGCAGGCCTCCAGCTTCTTCTTGAAGGTTCTGATCTTGAGGCCTCTCAGGACCTCCGCGTTGGCTCGCTCGGCTTGACCGTTACTGTGCGGGTGCGCCACCGAAGCGTAGCATATCTGCGTTCCAAGGTTAGCACAGTATGTTTTGAAGAGGTTACTGGTGAACTGCGAACCGTTGTCGGTGATGATGCGGTTCATCACCCCGAATCGGCTCACGAGGCCCTTGATGAACTTGACCTCGGAGCCTGCGAGGATGGTGCGGACAGCTTCCACCTCAGCACACTTGTTGAACTTGTCCACGGCGACGTAGAGGTAGCGGTAGCCCCCTGGCGCCCGAGGGAACGGGCCTAGGATATCCAGTCCCCAGACTGCGAAGGGCCACAAGAGTGGTATAGTCTGCAGACCTCCCACAGGCTGATGGATCTGCTTGTCATGGAACTGACAGGCCTCGCAAGCTTTCACCAGTTCTGCAGCGTCATTGAGAGTCGTGGGCCAATAGAACCCACTGCGGAACGCCTTACCAACGAGGGTTCGTGACGACGAGTGATTCCCACAGTCTCCACCGTGTATGTCCACTAGTGGCTCCTTCCCTTGCTCCCTGGAAATGCAACGTAGGGACACATCATTCGGTCATCTTCGGTTGAGCTCTCCATCCTTAAGGCAATATGCTGTGGCCTGCCGTGCCACACGCTCCGCTTCCTCCTCCTTTTCCGGCAATGTGCCTCGTGTCAGGTAACTCCTGAGCTCCATGATCCAGCACCCCTCCTGAGGTTCCAGCGCCAGGAGCAGGCGCGCTCCTGAGGTCGGGCCGCAGACTGGGGCTCCCGAGGTAGGTGGCTGGGGGAGCTCCCCCGAGGCTGCGCCGTGCTTGACATTGTTGGCGTCGCCGAGGGCTTGAAGAGCCGCTCCTCGAAGACGCCGGGCTCCTGAGGTAGCCACCTGGACGCCCTTTTGGCGACGTCATCGGCCTCTTGATTGGTGCAGCGAGGCACATGCTGCAACTCCAGCCCCCAAAACTGCTTCTCCATCCTGCGGACCTCCGCGAGGTAGGCTTTCATGTGCTCGTCCTTTGGTTCTTATACTTTGTTGGAGAAGTTGACGAGAAGCTGCGAATCACCCTTGATGGTGAGACGCTTCACCCCCAGGGCGACTGCAGCCTTCAGGCCTGCTATCAGGCCTTCGTATTCTGCTATGTTATTGGAGACCTTTTCCCCATGCTGGAAACAGAGTTGCACGGCGTAGTAGAGCTTGTCTTGAGTGGGGCATACGAGTACCGCACCAGCCCCTGCGCCGTGTCGGGAGAACGCCCCGTCGGAATACATGACCCATCCGTCTGGTGCCTCGCTCCCTGGGGAGAGCGATCGATCCTCGCCAGCCTCGAGGCCTGGCGCCTCTGCCCATTCCACCATGAAGTCCGCAAGCGCAGCCCCTTTGATGACTCTGGTTATGCTGAATTCTATCTGAAATGCCTGCAGCTTGATGTTCCACTCAGCGAGTCTTGTAGTTGAGTTGGGGCTCCTAAGCAACCTTTGAAGGGGGTATGCTGAGACAACCTTGATGGGATGGCATGGAAAATAGTGCCGCAGCTTCCGCGAGGCCACCAATAGCGCGAGGAGGAGTTTCTGGGGCATGGGGTACGCGCCTTCAAGGCCCCACAATACCCGGCCGACGAAGCACTTGGGTGCTCGACTAAGTTGAGAGTGCTGGTGCCACTAGCGTCCTCCGGAGGCCGGGGCATCTCCTGAGACAACAAAGCCCCCAGCGACTGGTCGCCTGGGGGAGGGGCCTCTTCTGTTTCGGGTGTGCTTCCCTTCTGTGGTTGGTCCTCCTTGGCTGTAGCCGTAGTCACTATGAGGCCCTCTCGGCCCTGCTTTTCTTTAACCCGGACGGTTGTTGCGGCCATGGTCCTACGCTCCTCCCTAACAGCCACCAGGGCTGCGCTGGCAGAGTAGGGGGTGGCCGCAAGGTAGAGCACCGGGGCTCCCGAGGACGCGGAGCCACCATCACCGGGGGGCTGGTCAAGTACCTCTTGAGATCCTGGAACGCCTTGTCATCCGCTTCAGTCCATTCAAAGGGGCCCTTTTTCTTCATCAGCTTGAAGAAGGGCAACGCTCGTTCCCCCAGCTTGGAGATGAAACGCCCTAGTGCGTTCACGCGCCCGGTGGGCTTTTGCATCTCCCTGAGGGTCTTTGGCGGGCTCATGTCCTCGACTGCTTTTACCTTTTCCGGGTTGGCCTCGATGCCCCGGTGGGATACTAGGAAACCCAGGAGCTTGCCCGAGGGGACTCCAAACACACACTTCTCCGGGTTGAGCCGCAGGTCCACCCTGTTAAGGCTCGCGAAGGTTTCCTCCAAGTCCTGTATCAGAGTTTTTGCCTCTCGAGACTTCACCACGGGGTCAGGAAGGCCGTATTTTCCACATCTTCTACTGCCATCTTGATCTTGTGGTGGCTGGAGAAGGCATCCAGGAAACACAACAAGTCGCACTCGGCGGTGGAGTCGACGATCTGGTCGATGTGAGGGAGCGGGAACAGATCCTGCGGTCAGGCCTTGTTGAGGTTGGTGAAGTCAACACACATGCATTCCTTCCCCCCCCCCCTTCTTCGGCACGACCACAGGGTTAGCCAGCCAGTCTGGGTAGCGGACCTCGCGAATGACCCCCGCCACTTCCAACTTGCGGGTCTCTTGGACGATGAAAGCTTGCTTCTCAGTGGACTGCTGCCTTGTCTTCTGCTTCACTGGGCGCACGTTGGGGCACACATTGAGGTGATGCTCGATTACGCCCCTCGGGACCCCTACTAGCTGATCAGGTTCCCATGCTAATACCTTTTTGTTCGCGCGCAGGAATTTCACCAAAGCTTCCTCCTGTTCGGGCTCGAGGTTGGCGCCTATGGTGAAGGTGGCACTGGTGGATCCGTCCTCGTTAACCAGTACCTGCTCTGTTTCCGCCTTGTCCTGAGTGAATAGCTGCTTCTTCTTGGCCGGTGCAGCCCCCTTGGGCTCAGAGGCGTCCGAGTCGACGAGCCGTGCCGCCGCCACGGCCTTGAAAAGGAGCTTGAGCGCTTGCAACGCGTCCCCGGTGTCCCCAGACACTGTGAGGACGCCGCTACTCCCGGGCATCTTCATGAGGTTGTATGCCGGGTGAGTTGCGGCCATGAACCGGGCTAGCGCTGCAGCAAGGATGGCGTTGTATGGGAGGCCGATGGGGGCGATGTCAAAGTCGATTAGCTCCGTGCGGAAGTTGTCGTAGGTGCCGAAGGTCACCGGAAGGCGGACCTTCCCCAGGGAGCCGAGGTAGCTACCTCCAACGCCCAAGAAGGGCTTGCTAGGCTGCAGCCGTTCGAGTGGTACATGGAGAAGGCTGAAGGCCTCCACTGAGAGCACGCTGAGGCTAGCGCCGCCGTCGATGAGGGTCTTGGTGACCGCCACGTTGCAGATGGTGGGGGTGCATAACATTGGGAGCGCGCCCGAGCAGGCCGAGTTGGAGGGGTGATCATCTGAGCTGAAGGCCAGATCGGCTTTAGCTGCCGCCCAACCAGAGGCGCCCCGCGCAGCACAAGAGCGGCGCCGATCTAGCGGACAAATGGCTTGATGTGGTGGTATGAAGGTGGTACCTGCGATCCGCCCAGGAGGGCTGTGATGATGGGGGGCACCGGCGCGGCATGATGGGCAAGGAAGAGGTTGCGCAACTCCTCCCAGGAGGCCACAGAAGCCGCCGGCAGGTGGAGCAGCCACATGCGCGGGACGCCGGTGAGGGCCATGGGCAGCCAGTTAGCCAGGACCCTGTCATCGCCTCCGGCCTTGCGGACGACTTCTTCATATGCTAGCACGAAAGCCAGTGGATCAGCCACGCCGTCGTAGCGCGGCGACATGTCCGGCTTGAACTTGTTCGGCCACTACACCTGTCGCAAGGCGGGGGCTAGGGCTCGAAGACCCCTGGTTCCCGCGCCAGCGTCGACAACCGGAGCAGGCGGTGCGTTGGCCGCCAAGAGGGCGGAGCGCGGTGCTGATGGAGAACGGGTTGGCGGAACGGAGAGCTCCGGCGCACCCCGTACCTAGCGCACCAAATGTCGGATTTCAGGTTCCGGCAGACCCTTGAGGTTCGAACACTAGGGTGTGCGCGGAGATCACACCCTCATCCTACCCATGTTTCACCGCCTCGCTAGGATCTAAACTACACGAAGAACAACACAAGGGACACAAGATTTATACTGGTTCAGGCCACCATTGTGGTGTAATACCCTACTCCAGTTTGTGGTGTGTGGATTGCCTCTGGGGCTGATGAGGAACAGTACAAGGGAAGAACAGCCTCGCGAGGGTCTGTTCTTGGTTGGTGCGATGAACTGCTAGGAGGGTTCAGTCGCCTCTATCTCTCTCTGTGTCTTTCTATCCTTGTTCCCTCGATCCATCCCCCTACCTTGTGGGTGGCTAGTCCTATTTATAGGCGAAGGCCCCGGGCCTCTTCCCAAATATTGAGCGGGAAGGGCGCCAACAATTGGCCATTTTGAAGGGGAACATCTAGTAAACTTATCCAGACTAAAGTTGGTCCTCGCCTGCCAAAAGACCTTGATGATGACGCTGGCTTGGGATCCACGATGACCTCCATTCTGCCGTCCTGCCGGTCTTGGTCTTGTTGTACTGAAATGGTTGCCTTTGCTTGATACCCTTGCATGCGCTTGCCCCCTTTGCACCAAAGGGGAAACAAGGACTCTGCGCAGGCCGGCGCCCGCCTGGCGCCCGCCTGGCCTTGGTCGTCATGGCTTGCGTCACGGGCACCTTGTGAGGTACCCCGCCTTGATCTCTCCACCTCCTCGTGAGCCGGACTGACGAGGCCGTGCCTGAGGAAGCCTCCTGTCGTCCGTCCCGCGAGGCTTGGCCCCTCGCGACGGTCTTGAGCATGTGTTGATGAAGATGGGACGTACTGGTCCACTCCTTAGGCCACGCGGCAGGCCGCAGGCAGGCAAGTCTGGGTACCCCCGTTCCCAGAACATCGACAGCAGCCTCTTGCCACTTGGTTGCGGCGGTCGAGGTCTTCGGCTGCCGTAGAGCCCACCCTCAGCCCGGCGCTTCGGCGCACTTGCTGCTGCAGTCGGCACAGCCAAAGAGCTGGCTCCCGCGTTGTTGGTGCGGTGGCCGTGGCGGAGTTCGTTTTCTTTCACATCGTCGTCCGGCCACTCCCCCAGGCCACCTCCGGAGAAGCCGCCTACTTCCCCTCCACCACCGCCTGTGGCGTCATCCTCCTCCATGGTGGCCGCCCCCAAGTTGGGTGGCTGTCTGGCCCAGGAAGTACTGCACCAAGGATGACTGCTCAAGCAGCGGGAAGAAGTCGGACCAGATAAGATAAAAAGAGAGAGAAGTGAAGGACTAACCGTAGGCCGTGGGTTAGCTCGGATGTACGGTGGCTTGTCGAACTGCCACTCTTACTCCGAGAGCTTGCAGTCGGAGATGTAGTTCACCAGACGGACGACCTCCATGACTGGCATCTCCTTGGTGGACATGCGGGATGGATCCCGGCGCCCATTCATGGCGCAGATGATGTGGGGCGGACCTTGAAGAGGCAACACCCGGTGCTCCACGAAGGCGGCCAGCAAGTCAGAGGCCTTGAGGCGCTCCGTGTCCAACATCACCTAGAGCCTGGCGAGGATGCTGGCAAAGGGGATCGATAGAGTCTTCGGCCGGAAGCTCTAGTTGGCGCGGGGCTCGGCAGGCGGGCCGGCTGTGTAAGCCGGCAAGTTGATGTAGTTCCGCATCGAGTGGATGTTCTCGATGTAGAAGTAGGACCTCTGCCACAGTTTTGCCGATTGCAGCAGGGTGATCGCCGGGAAGCGAGCCCCGCTCCCGGTCCTGGTGTGTCGCACCGTGACGCAGGCTCCGCACTGCGCCGCCTCACCCTTGGCGGCAGTTCCAAGCTTGAGGTAGAAGAGCTATGCCCACAGCTCGAGTGTGGACAGGGTGCCGAGGTAGCCCTCACAAAGAGTGATGAAGCCAAAGAGCAGCACCACCATGTTCGGCGTGAGGTAGTGGGGCTGCACTCCGTAGAAATCCATGAGCGAGCAAAGGAACCCGCTCGCCGGAAGCTCGAAGCCGCGAAGAAAATGCGACCGGAAGACGACGCGCTTGTCGCCCTCTGGCGCCGGAGAGATTTTCCTGGCTAAGGGGAGGCGCACCTTGACATTGGTATCATGAGGGAGGCGCCATGTCTCGTGAAGGAACAGGATGCAATCCTCGTAGAGGGTAGAGCTGTCCCAGTCACTGGCGCGGCTGCTAAGCGCCATGGGCTCTGTGCTCAGTACTAGCGATGGGTGGAAACGACAAAGAAAATCTCGGTGACGACAAGTCACGGCAGCGCTCCGGCGAGGTATGAAGGTGTAGCGGTAGCGAGGAAGAAGAAGTGAGACGAAGGGAGAGGAGGGCGCGCGTGCGTTTTGCCACCCCTCCTCCCCCTACTTATAGCCCCGCGGCGGTGGAGCCGAGGGGGCGAGACGTGGGGGAGCGTGGGATTAACTGCGCCCACTGCCCCCACGACCTCGCGACTTCCGCGCCTTTAAGGCTTGTATTAACCGCCCGGGGAAGAGTAACCGGCTGCCCCGGCCGCAGCGGATCCACGCGCGTGCCGAGGCCATGTAGTGGCGGGCCCGGACCTACGGCGACGACCTGTCGCGCGCGTGGCTTGGCAGGCCGACCTGGCTGGCAGGCGCCGCGTGGCGGGTAGGCGGCGGGATTGTCGCCCAGACGGCACGCAACCTGGCCCCCACCATGACTATTTAAATTCCACCAGGCGGTCGCGACCGCGTCCGGCTCCTGGCACCCGACTCCTTCTAGTCGGACGGAGCAGAAGGCGAAAGGCCCTTCAAAGAGGGAAACTACTGAGGCTCTCCGGTTGCACAAGCCGTAGAACCTCACCAGCTTCAGGGACTACTGACGGGGGGATAGACCCTAGGTAACCTCATCCACACCTGAGGAGATTTCAAGACATCGGGGCTAGCCTAGCCCCTCAGTCCGACTGGTCGCAAGGCCGGCATCCATGGCCGGCTGGAGCCGTTAGGTCGCCTCCTAGAAGGCGGCGCGCCTCAAAAGACGGCGAGGTCTTGGTCCGACTCCTGGCAGGCGGACCATCGCCACCTCAAAGTTTGCACCCATCTGCTACGACAAGACCGGGCATGGCAACAGTGCCACCTGCCACCCCCGAATCCCGGAAGGAACATGGCCACAGTGCAGATGTACCAGGCAGACAACCCCCGCCTGGCACGACACTTTAGCCACGCGGCCCATGATGATGCCTAAGTCAGGCAGGGCCATACCCCACCAGCCCGCGTATCCCCAGAAGACAGCAGGGCCTAAGCAGGCGGCTTCAAGGTGAGGCTGACTCCTAGCAGGCGGCCGCCCTTCCCTTGGAGTATGTGCACCATTAACCAGAGGGGACGGGGTGTGGCTACAGTGATCGCCCTCCAGGCGGCGGCATTGTAGCCACGCGCCACCCCCCCGACCAAGCCATCATCATCAGAGGCAAGGAAATAGTGCAGCCAGGTCCCCCTAGCCCGCAGGTGGCAGACCCTACCCGCTGGCCAAGTTCACGGCAGGCGATGGGCCCTAGCTGTCGGTGGAGAAGCCAGAGCCGAAAGGCACTAATGGCCGGGTCCAAGGACCAACCGGATTACCATTGTACCCCTGGAGGTAGGCCTATATAAACCCCCCAAGGACACCCATGCAAAGAGTTCAGCCCATTAGATCATCACACGCCCACATAGCTAAGGAGAAGTAGAGCTAGCTGCCTTCTTACTCCTCTATCCCGAATAGCTCGAGGAGCCACCTTGTGTTTGCTATTGATCATAGTGATGCAGAGACCCCGCAGAGCAGGATTAGGGGGTGTTATCTCCATGGAGAGCCCCAAACCTGGGTAAGACTTGGAGTCGTTTGAAGTCTTGCCTACTCCAGCATCTAGAGCCTGAGAACGTTATATTGACCCCCTACATGATTAGCCACCTGTTGTCATATGTCGAGGAAATACCACGACAGAGACTATCATTTGAAGCACAAGAGCAAGGAATTTATCATCAACACACCATCTATTACCTTTTGGAGAGTGGTGTCTCCTAGATTGGTTAGGTGTCACTTGAGAGCCTCTGTCAAGATTGTGGAGTTGAACCAAGGAGTTTGTAAGGGCAAGGAGATCGCCTACTTCATGAAGATCTACCCTAGTGAGGCAAGTCCTTCGTGGGCGATGGCCATGGTGGGATAGACAAGGTTGCTTATTCATGGACCCTTCATGGGTGGAGCCCTCCGTGGACTCTCGCAGTCGTTACCCTTCGTGGGTTGAAGTCTCCATCAACGTGGATGTACGATAGCAGCACCTATCGGAACCACGCCAAAAATCTCTGTGTCTACATTGCGTTTTCTCCCTCCAAACACATCCCCTTTACCTTCATATGCAATGATTTACATTACGCTGCTATACTCTTAGAATTGCATGTGTAGGTTGTTTGCTTGACTAGTGCTAAGTTGCTAAAATCTGCCAAAACTTAAAAGTGGGAAAAGGCTAGATTTTTTTATTTGGTCAAGTACTCTAATTACCCCCCTCTAGACATACTTTCAATCTTACAATAACACCATGGCAATTCTGCTGAAAACAGCGTCAGTCCGGGTTAATTCCATTCGAATCATGCAAATTAGAGTCCAAAACAAGGGCAAAAGA
The DNA here is from genome assembly GCA_021437245.1 of Aegilops speltoides. Taxonomy (NCBI): domain Eukaryota; kingdom Viridiplantae; phylum Streptophyta; class Magnoliopsida; order Poales; family Poaceae; genus Aegilops; species Aegilops speltoides. The sequence goes on along the minus strand of CM038142.1, from coordinate 194,801,932 downwards.
GTTTAGAAAAGTAGAAACGATGGAGACGTATCAACCCCCTAATGCATGTGGATCTCCTGGGGGTGTTTCATCACCTCTAGTAGGTAGGGGTTGATGACCTTCTTATAGAACTTGTCCTTGGAAGAGCTGGTGGAGCCATGGTGAGCTAGATATGTCAAAGAAAACAGCACGAAACAAGAACAAAAGATATCTCTTCAATGCGGTAGTCAAAACCTCGGGAAGTATGTATAATGATTTTTTTCATGCAGGACAAGTAATATGGGAGAAAAACGGAGACGGGAAAGTCAACGAGGGGGCCACAAGCCTGGGGGCGCACCCAGGGGGTGGCCCGCACCCCTAGGGCTTGTCGCTCCCTCCTGCACTTTTCGGATTGTTTATTATTTTACAGTTTTTTAAATATTCCAAAATGGACAGAAAATACTTTTATGGAACTTTTGGAGTTGGTTTACTTACAGTACCACATACCTGCCCCTTTTTCGTGGTTCTGGAGCGTTCCAAAAGGTTTCCCTTATGTGTTCCTCCAGTGTCATAGTTTGAATAATATAAGTTTTAACATTAATGGGCGTACTTAAGATATAATGTTTAATTCTTTGCCCATTAACCATATTCGAATTACTGCCTTCGATGTTGTTTATCTTGATAGCTCCGAAATGATAAACTTCTTCAATGATATATGGTCCTTCCCACTTAAGAAAGGCTTTCCTGCAAAGATTCTTAAACGAGAGTTCTATAAGTAAACTTGATCTCCTATTTTAAATTCCCATTTTTGGATTCTTTTATCATGCCATCTTTTAACTTTTTCCTTAAATGATTAAGAATTTTCATAAGCCTATGTCCTCCATTCATCTAGAGAACTAATATGGAATAACCTCTTCTCACCGGCAAGTTTGAAATCATAATTAAGTTCTTTGATTGCCTAATATGCTTTATGTTCTAACTCAAGAGGCAAATGACATGCTTTTCCATAGATCATTTTATAAGGGGACATACCCATAGGATTTCTATAAGCAGTTATGTATGCCCACAATGCATCATCTAATTTCTCAGACCAATTCTTTCTAGATCTATTGATGGTCTTTTGTAGAATTAATTTTATTTCTCTATTGCTTAATTCAACTTGACCACTAGACTAAGGATGATAAGGGTGATACAATTCTATGGTTGACATCATATTCAGCAAGGAGTTTATGGAATGCAGCATGGATAAAATGAGAACCACCATCAGTCATTAAATAACTAGGGACTCCAAACCTCGAGAAAATAACTTCTTTAAGCATTTTAATATAAGTGTTATGATCAGCACTTCCTGTTGGAATAGATTCTAACAACTTAGTAACTTAATCAACAACAACTAGAATATGAGTATACCTGTTGGAAGAAGGAAAAGGCCCCATATAATCAAATCCCCAAACATCAAATGGTTCAATAACAAGTGAATAATTCATAGGAACTTCCTGACGTCGACTAATATTACCAATTATTTGACATTAATTACATGAAAAGACCAACTTACGTGCATCCTTGAAGAGAGTAGGCCAATAAAAACCAGATTGTAATACCTTATGCGCAGTTCTATCTCCAGCATGGTTTTCTCCATATGCCTCGGAATGACACTTCCGTCCGATTTGTCCCTGTTCATGCTCAGGTGTATAACGTCTAATAATACCATCTATGTTGGTGCAATAGACCCTGGGTATGTTGCCTTGACTGCGCACAGGCACGGGAACAAGATTATGGCACCAGGCTATGCCAGAGTACAAGAGTCCAAGATCTTCGAATGACCAGCATGTAGAACAAAAGGACCAAAATCAAGACAGATACCACCAGGAGAAAATCCTCCCTTGCCAGGCAAACGGGCTTGGCAAGGGTAGAGCCACCCCTAGCAGAGAGCGTCCCAGACATTCCGGTAGGGCCTGCCGGGACTCGCGGAGGCAAGAAACACATCATCAACCACTCCCCCACGATGCACGTCATCAATCAGTGTAGTGTCAAGCCGCAAATGGATTAAGTGGCAGCCATTCGCTACATAGCAGCCTCTTTCTACAGGAAAGCCTACAGATGACACCCGTCCTACGACGTGTCAAACCAGCAGGCGTGGAGCTGGCAGAATAAGCCCGCTTGTTGGGCGGACAATGATATGACGTTGAGCGGTGCATTTAATGCGCTCTATCTGCCTACAGAGTTAGGTATGATAGCACTATTTGCTATCTTATCAGTGCATAATGACTAATTTGCCATTGTGGTGACCCCTTGACCTATAAAAGGAGGCCCATGGGAACAATAGAAACGGTTCATGAGGCTAGAAGGTTGGACGCCCATACGCTCGTAGCCACTGCCGCCCTTCCGGGCAAGTGTACTACGCTCCACCACCATTCTTCCACCATCAATCCACCAAAGTAGGAGTAGGGTTTTACGCCTCGCGGCGGCCCAAACCTGGGTAAAATTGCTCTTGTGATCCCTGTCGTGCTGCCCCACGCTCCTGTACTCTTTGGGAAAGATGACATCCCCCCTGCCGAACCAGCAAGGGGCCCTTCGTCCCATAGGTGGTCGTGGTTTCCCATGACATCTTAGGTGCACCAGGTATGGGGATTACTTGTGTGAACCTGAAAGCATGCGCAGCATGTCATCTTCATCGCCATCTTCATCTTCGACGGCACCATCGACCATGTAGCACAAGAAGAAGTTCGGTGTTTCGGCTCAACCGTCCACCTCAAAGGCTCCGCCACCTGCAACCAACGCTGCAGCAGGTGCGGAGGCACGCGAGGATGTGAACACCATTGGGGATGTGGTCGGAGTAGGCGACACCATCACCATTTCCCTCGCGACCGAAGCAGGAGCAGGAGCCATCGAGGGATAGCGACGTCAGCAACACCCCGACGGCCACGCTCTGCGAGGTACGGGTGAAGGGGCTACTCCATCCACACTCCCTCCTCTCACCGACGGGCACAGCCGTAGTGATAGCGCTCAGTCTGGCGCGAACCACTACCCTCTGGCCGCCCCTGTCATGGGAGCGACCATTGTGCGTGTGCCTTCCCCTGGGCGACTCAACCAAGCCGATGCACCCGACGGAGCCACTGGCCCTCAAGAGCCTTTTTCGTGCCACCATGCCATCCAGGTGGCCGCCCCGCAACAGCGGGGGCGTAGTACTGTCGCTGCTGGCACCGTTAGAAGCCGAGCGACGGTACGATCCGCGTCATCATCGCCCATGCCGAGCACAGCTATGGAGGCCGTGGTGCGGGCTCAGCTGCTACTCAGATTCCCGCCAGTAGCTGCGTAGATGGACGAGTGGCATGACACTATCTAGAGCCTGCTCGGATTCGCCGAGGCTAGGGGCTCACAGCGAGTCGGCCTGCTACGGCCTCACCAAGCGACAGCAATGGCTCGTGCTGCTGGTCGTATGGAAGGGGCCACCCCCACGGTGCAGTCCCCACTGTGGCAACTATCACGAGCTCGATAGCATCAGGAACCTGATGACGTCTCGATGGCCGCTTCGAACCCTCGAGCGCGTCCAGATCGACGGCAAGCCCCGAAGGACAGGTGGAGGGAAGAAGCGAGCATTGTCATCGAGCAACACCGTGATGACCGCTGTTGGACCGATGGGCGTGGTGGTCCTGACGTCGATGAGCCCGCGCTCGATATTGGCGGGTGCCTACCTTTTGAGGTTGGGAGCCCTGCCTTTACTCATGAGCTGTGGCAAGTCCGTTGGCCGTCCGTCCGCACATTCAAGCCAGAGATACCCGAGAAGTATGATGGGAGGCTCAACCCGGCAGAGTATCTGACCATCTACACCATTGTCCTCCAAGATGCCGGCAGAAGAGATGAGAAGGTATTTGCCAACTACTTTCCTGTGCCTCTTAAGTCCAACGTGAGGTCTTGGTTAATCCATCTGCCGGAGAACTCCATTTCGTCATGGGCTGACCTTTGCCATGAGTTCATTGGCACCTTCACTGGCAGCCATCGAGAACCAGGTTGGCCCAGTGATTTGCAGCTTCTCCAGCAGAAGGAAGGAGAGACTCTCTAGAAGTATTTGCAGAGGTTCAGCAGAGTCCAGAAAAACATCCCAAACATCCATCCGACAGCTATAATAGCCGCCTTCCAGTCCAACGTGCGCAACCGCAGGTTTCGTCCCAAGATGAATGTGTGGTTGCCCAAGACTATGAAGGAGCTTTACACCCTGGTGGACAAGTGTGCTCGGATGGAGGGAGGAAGGAAGTTATCTGGGGCGGAGGACTGCATCAATATTGATTCAGAAGAAGATGATGAATCCACTAGTAAGAAGAAGAGTAAGAAGCACAATAAGAGGCGCAACGATAAGGTAGTGATGATTGTTGAAGGATCGGATACGCCTAGTACCGACAAGATAGCCAAGGCTGAAGTCCCTCGCAAGGAAGTTGTCGTGTGCGCTAACTGCCGCGAAGGCTGGGAAAGGTGCTGAGCCGTATTGCAAGATCCGTCGGACCAAGGGCCACGACCTTCAAGAGTGTTATCAGGTTGAGCAACTTGTCAAGAGGCAAAGAGCTGTGTATGAGAAGCGTGACAAGGAAAAGGGTGAGAATATTGCTGACGGTAAGGGTCGAGGAGGTAAACAAAATCTCCCTGGCAAACCTTTTCAAAACAAAGGAAAACCCGCTAGAGGTCAAGAGAAGGAAGCCTATGATGATGAGAGTGATGGAGGGGATGAAGAGGAAACCAGTGAGCAAGAGTTTCAGAAGGCCACTGATGCCCTGTGCATTGATGGGGGTGCATCCCTGCACACCTCTCACCTCCTACTCAAATGATGGGCGCGTGAGGTCAATGTCGTGGAACCAGCACCAGAGGCCCAGAAACAACTCAAATGGTCACGCACGCCCACCATCTTTGACAAAGAGGATCATCCTGACCATACCACTGCGGTAGGGGTGTTTACCATTGTTGGTCCCTCCGACAATTCGCAACCTAAAGGTCACTAAGGTATTGGTGGACGGTGGGGCCGGGTTGAATCTGATTTCCCCAAAGGTTATCAACAGGCTTCAGATAGAAGAAGAGGAGTTAGAAGTATCCCGACAGGATTCATCCTAAGGGAAAGATCATGTTGCTGGTGACATTTGGAGGGGAGTTGAACTATCGGACAGAAAAGATTGTGTTTGATGTGGTCGACCTCCCCTTGCCGTACAATGGGATCCTTGGACGACCAGCCCTAGCCAAATTCATAGCGGCATCCCACTGTGCCTACAATACCTTGAAGATGCCTGGGCCACTTGGAATCATTTCCATCCCATCCGATGAGAAGGACGCAATCATTCGTGGATAAGATGTACCGGGACGCTGTCGCGGCAGAGGCAGCGGCAGCGGAAGTTCCCGCCTAGGAAAACAGAGGAAAAAAGAAGGATAGCAAGAATGTCGGCAAGGAATTCGGGAAGCGTACCTCTTCGGATTGCACTGCGCCCGTTGATGATTTGTCGGAGAGTTCCAACAGCAAAAAGACCAAGGTTACTGCTCCAAAAGTGAAAAAGGTCCTGGTAGGGCTGGCTGGCGTTGATGGTACCTACACGATCAGCGCCACCCTTGATAAAAAATAGGAAAGCGCGCTCATTGCCTTCCTACAGAGGAAAATCGATGTGTTTACATGGCAACCATCTGATATCCACAGTGATCACAGGGAGGTAATCGAGCACCACTTGTTGTCTACCCACACGCCATACCTATCAAGCAGAAAGCCCGGAAGTAGGCCTTGGAGAGGTAGCAGTTTATTGCAAAGGAGATCAAGAAGAGTAGCTGGTTTGGTCAGGGTAGTGCTACATCCCACTTTGCTAGTGTCGGTGTCAAAACCGGCGGATCTCGGGTAGGGGGTCCTGATCTGTGCATCTAGGCTGCTAGTAACAGGAAGCAAGGGACACAATGTTTACCCAGGTTCGGGTGTCGGATTTTGGGTTCTGGCAGACCCTTGAGCTTCGAACACTGGGGTGCACACGGAGATCACACCCCCAGCCTACCCATGTTTCACCGCCTCGCAAGGATCTAAATTACTCGAAGAACAACATAGGGGACACAAGATTTATACTGGTTCAGGCCACCATTGTGGTGTAATACCCTACTCCAGTTTGTGGTGTGTGGATTGCCTCTGGGGCTATGAGGAACAATACAAGGGAAGAACAGCCTCGCGAGGGTCTGTTCTTGGCTAGTGCGACGAACTGCTAGGGGGAGTTCGGCCGCGTCTCTCTCTCTCTCTCTCTCTCTCTCTCTCTCTCTCTCTCTCTCTTGGGTGTCGATCCGATCAGATCCAGATGCCCTACCCTGTGGGTGGCTAGTCCTATTTATAGGCGAAGGCCTCGGGCCTCTTCCCAAATATTGAGCGGGAAGGGCGCCAACAATTGGCCATTTTGAAGGGGAACATCTAGTACACTTATCCTGACTAAAGTTGATCCTTGCCTGCCAAAAGACCCTGACGATGACGCTGGCTTGGGCTCCACGATGACCACCGTCCTGCCGTCTTGCTGGTCTTGGTCTTGTTGCACCGAAATGGTTGCCTTTGCTTGATACCCTTGCCTGCGCTTGCCCCCTTTGCACCAAAGGGGAAACAAGGACTCTGCGCAGGCCGGCGCCCGCCTGGCGCCCGCCCGCGCCTTGGTCGTCATGGCTTGCGTCATGGGCACCTTGTGAGCTACCCCGCCTTGATCTCTCCGCCTCCTCGTGAGCCAGCCTGACGAGGCCGTGCCTGAGGAAGCCTCCTGTCGTCCGCCCCGCGAGGCTTGGCCCCTCGCGAGGGTCTTGAGCATGTGTTGATGAAGATGGGCCGTACTGGGCCACTCCTTGAGCCTTCTTCTTCCTTGGCCTCCCCCTAAATGGTAGGAGGGTTCCCCCTCTGGTCCATGTCCTCCATGGAGGCGGAGGGGCAGGAGCCCCGCCGAGATTGGATCTCCCTCTCTATTCTCTTCTGTTTCGCGCTCCTGAGATCTGGCCCTTCACGGTTTCTTAAATTCCCGGAGATCCGTAACTCCGATTGCGCTGATTTTTTTACACCACTTTTTTCCGGTTATAAGCTTCCTTGCGCCCGAAGTATAGCTCCAACCGACGTTCGAGGAGGGCGTGATACACCAGGGCGCGCTTAGGCCTGGTGGCGCGCCCTGGTGGGTTGTGGTGGCCTAGGGTCTCCGTTTACGTTGATTCCACCTCCAAAAATTCACAAATATTCCAAAATAATTCTCCGTTGAGATTCATGACATTTGGACTTCGTTTGATATGGATTTACTGCGATACAAAAAACATGCAACAAACAGGAACTGGCACTGGGCACTGGATAAGTAAGTTAGTCCAAATAAATCATATAAAAAGTTGCCAAAAGTATGTAAAAGTTGAATAATATTGGCATGAATAATATTGGCATAAAACATAATTTTTGATGTGGAATGCTACCTAACATAAACTTGATCATATATCTATTCATGGCATGAATATTAAGACATAAGAGATTTAAAGCAATAATCTATAATTTGACATAAAGACATCAATACCCAGGCATCCCAACAAACAATCATGTCTTTCAGAATATCAACGCCAAAGAAAGATATCCTTACAAAATCGTATAGTCTTGTCATGCTCTGTCTTCTTAACACAAAGTATTTATCATGCACAACCCCGATGACAAGCAGCGCAATTGGTTCATACTTTTTAACGCGCTTCAGCTTTTTCAACCCTCACGCATTACATGAGTGCAAGCCATGGATATAGCACGATGGGTGGAATAGAGTATGATGATAGGGGTAAATATAAAGAAGACAAAAAATTAAGAAAGTCTCACATCGACGCAGCTAACCAACGGGCTATGGAGATGCCCATCAATTGATATCAACATGAGGAGTAGGGATGGCCATGCAACGAATGCACTAAGAGCTATAAGTGTATGAAAGCTCCATATGAAAACTAAGTGGGTGTGCAATCTAATCCTATAATGAAATATTCCCACTAGTATATGAAAGTGACAACATATGAGACTCTCCATATGAAAAACATGGTGCTACTTTGAAGCACAAGTGTGGTAAAGGATACTAACAATGCCCCTTCTCTCTTTGTTTATATATTTTCTTCCCTTTTTTCTTTTTCTATTTTTTCTATTTTTTTCTTTTTCTCTTTTTTTATTTTTCTCTCTTTTTTCCTTTTTTTTCTTTTTCTCTTTTTTCTCTCTCATTGTCCAGAGTCTTATCCCGACTTGTGGGGGAATCATAGTCTCCGTCATCCTTTCCTTACTGGGGCACTGCTCTAAAAATGAATAATGATGATCATCAAACTTCTATTTACTTATAACTCAAAAGAAATAAAAATTATAGCTCGATACCTATAAAAAAATATGACTCTATATAAATGCCTCTGGCATGTACCACGATGTGCAATGATCTAGCGTAACATGTCTGAAAATTGATGAACGGTGGCTGAGCCACAACTACTATGTCAGCTATATGATCATGCAAAGCAATATGGAAATGATTGCTCAAGTCATCAAAACAGAAGCAGTGGAAGTTGCATGGCAATATATCTCGGAATGGCCATGGAAAAGCCATAATAGGTAGGTATAGTGGCTGTTTTGAGGAAGATAAATAAGGCTTATGTGTGAGAGAGCGTATCATATCACAGGGTTTGGATGCACCGGCGAAGTTTGCACCATGTCTCGAGGTGACAAGGGGCAATGCACGGTACCGTAGAGGCTAGAAAATTGATGAAAGGTAAGAGTGCGTATAATCCATGGACTCACATTAGTCATAAAGAACTCATATACTTATTGCAAAAGTTTATTAGCCCTCAAAGCAAAGTACTACTATGCATGCCCCTAGGGAGATGGATTGGTAGGAAAAGACCATCGCTCGACCCGACCGCCACTCATAAAGAAGACAATCAATAATAAATCATGCTCCAACTTTCATAGCATAACGAGAGACTATATGTGCATGCTTCGGGAATCACAAACCTTAACACCAATATTCTTACTAACTGCAACCGTTTACTAGTACTTCCGACATATTCCATCTCTATATCGCAAAACTATTGCAAGGAATCAAACATATCATATTCAGTGATCCATAAGTTTTATGTAGGATTTTATGACTAACCATGCAAATGACCAATTCCGTTTGTCTCTCTAAATAGACATAAGTGAAGCAAGAGAGTTTAATTCTTTCTACAAAAGATTATGCTCTAACAAATATAAGTGAAGCAAAAGAGCATTCTACGAACATCGGTTTTCTTTGTGAAGAGAAACATGCAATTCAAACTTTAAATGATATAAGTGAAGCACATGAAGCATTCTATAAAGCCATACGCAAAAGATATAAGTGAAATGCAATGAGCATTCTATAAATCAACCATGGAATATCTCATACCAGCATGGTGCATAAAATAAAATGAAAACTAAATGCAAAAGACTCTCCAAGATTTGCACATATCACATGAACAAAACGAAGACGAAAACATACCGATACTTGTTGAAAAAAGATGGGATGCCTTCCGAGGAATCCCCAAGCTTAGACACTTGAGTCTCCTTGAATATTTACTTGGGGTTCCTTGGTCATCCCCAAGCTTCAGCTGTTGTGTCTCCTCCTTCTCATATCGAGACGACCTTCATCTTTGATCACTTCATCCACACAAAACTCAACAAAGAGCTTGGTAAGATCTGTTAGTACAATGAAGCAAATCACTACTGTAAGTACTATTGAAAACCAATTCCTATTTTGTTTTTGCACTGTAGCTAATGTAATATAACTTTTCCATGTCTCATACCACCGATAATAATCGATAATTTCATCAAAACAAGCAAAACAATGCATCAAATACATAATCTGTCTTAAACACGACAGTCTGTAGCAACCTGAAAAAAACATACTTATGATACTCCAAAAATTCTACCAAATTAGGAAAACATAAAAAATTGTAGACAAAGATTGTGCAAAATGTTTCACAAACGTTTGACATTCCAATAAAAAATGAAAATTCACGCGCTACAGCCAAAGTTTCTGTTTCTGCACCGCACAAACCAACAGGCAATCTAATCATCCTAAAGGCAAATCTTGGCACATTATTTTTATAATACAATGGAATTGTACAAGGGGATAATTATTTTTCTAAAAATCTTCATGAAAAAATTCTACGTTGTTTACATGAGCATGAACTCAAGTGTTCAAGGTCAACCCTCACTTCTCCAATGCATATCTTCCAATCGCTTCTCTTTCATGAAAAGTTTTAAGTTCCCCTCTATATATTTTTTTGTTTTAAAACTTTATAAAAGCACTCAACAGAAATAAATGACTCTCTAAAACTTCTGGGTTGTCTCCCTGGCAGCACTTACTTTAAAGCCATTAAGCTAGGCATAAAGTGCTCAAGTAATGGATCCACCAGATCCCAAGGTATATCAAAGCCAATTTGAATTAACAACGATTTGGCATTTACTAGTGAGCACAAAGAAACATAAATCAAGCAATGACGAAGTATAACTCTCTTCCTATGCATCGGCGTGTCATACAAGAACAATTCACGCACATCAAGTAAAGGACAATACATAGCATAAGAAGTTTCTTGCAATTTTATCGTGTTGGAAACACAGAGGTAGAGATGTAGTTCCTCTCTCATAATAATTGCAAGTAGGAGATGCAAGCACATGCATATTATATTCATCAAAATAATCACGTGCAACGGTAAAAGGCAACCCATCAATATAATCCTTAACAAGTGCAAACTTCTCCGATATAGTGTAGTTTGGAGAATTCAAAAAGATAATAGGACTATCATGTGTAGGTGCAATAGCAATAATTTCATTATTGACATAAGGAACTATAGCAAATTCATCTCCATAAGCATAATTCATATTGGCGTCATGGCCACAAGCATCAAGTTCATAAAAAAGGGATATTTCAAATGAATCAACGGGATCATAGCCATTCATCCTTCGGTATGAACAAAGGGACATTAAACAATGTATGAGTTGAAGAGTTACTCTCATTAGAAGGTGGGCGCGGGTAGCTAATCCACTCTTCCTCCTTTTGTTCTTCACTCTCATCATCTTTTTCATCGAATGAGCTCACATTTTCATCAATTCCTTCTTCCATAGACTCCTACAAAATATTAGTCTCCTCTTGGGCAGCGGAGATTTTTTCTCAATAAATGCATCAATATCGGAATTGTATTTATAATTGTCATAGCACTATTTAAGGATAGTAAAATTTTCAGGTCTATAAACTGAATCATCAAAATCTTCAAACTTTTCGAACAAAGATTCAATTTCATAAGCACCCTTAAAAGCAACAAATTCTTCTATTCGTTCCACATCATAGTAATCATATATACCATTAGCATAAGAAGCCAGGCTTTCATTATCATTAAATTTACATGAAAAGGGAAGATGTGAAGCAGTCATCATAGGGCAACAAGTGTAATCATATCTCAAGCATAGTTGCCTAGCATACCAATGCAACATATAAATTTGATCCCATAACAATTTCCGTTTATGCGTCAAGCGATAATCCCTAAAGTATTCACGTTGATCCAATGTTACTCCCATCGTAAAGTTGAATGGGGTTTTCTTAGGATTATCAAAATGGTGCATAATATCTTTCACATAACGATCATCGAGGGTTTTAGGATGTTCCCTGTCTCCATGAGTAGCAAGTACAACTAATTTTTTTGGTGTTTCATGTTCCATATCCATAACTAAAGATAGAGAACAACTTAGAATAGGAAATAAAAAGTACTTAGTGATAAAACAAACAAGCACACACAAGAATATTCACCCCACGCTATTGCTTTCCAGCAACGGCGCCAGAAAAAGGTTTTGATAACCCACAAGTATAGGGGATCGTTTGTAGCCTTCTTCGATAAATAAAAGTGTCGAACCCAACGAGTAGCTTAAGGCAGAACAAATATTCCCTCAAGTTCTATCGACCACCGATACAACTCTACACACACTTGCGTTTGCTTTACCTAAATCCCAAGCCCCTCTGATATTGGATCTCACTCTCTATTCTCTTCTGTTTCACGCTCCGGAGATTTGGCCCTTCACGGTTTCTTAATTTCCCGGAGATCCGTAACACTGATTGCACTGATCATTTTACACGATTTTTTCCAGATATAAGCTTCCTTGCATCCGAAGTATAGCTCCAACCGATGTTCGAGGAGGCCACGATACACCAGGGCGTGCTTGGGCCTAGTGGCACACCTGGTGGGTTGTGGCGGCCTCGGTCCTCCGTTTACATTGATTCCACCCCCTAAAATTCACAAATATTCCGAAACAATTCTCCGTAGGGTTTCATCACGTTTGGACTTTGTTTGATATGGATTTTCTGTGATACAAAAACATGCAACAAACAGGAAATGGTAGTGGGCACTGGATAAGTAAGTTAGTCCAAATAAATCATATAAAAAGTTGCCAAAAGTATGTAAAAGTTGAATAATATTGGCATGAAATAATCAAAAATAATAGATACGACGGAGACATATCAGGCGTTTGACGGGATGCGTTGTCGCGCTAAGAAGATTCATCTCCAAGTCTACCGAGCGCGCCCTGCCGTTCTTCAATCTTGAAGAAGGAGGGAACCATGAATTGGACCCAGAAGCAGATGAGGCCCTGCAAGAGTTGAAGGCCCATTTATCTTCTGTGCCCACCTTGGTTGCAACCAAACCACAAGAGTTGTTGCTGCTATACTGCCATACTTAGTGGCAACCAACCAAGTGATTAGTGCAGCCTTGGTGGCGCAGCGGGAAGTGGACGAGGCAGAGAGTGAGCAAGGACCGACAGAGTCAGATAAGGATCAGGACGGAAGTAAGCACGACAGCGATGGCAACCCCAAGGACACGGCAAGGAAGAAAGTGGTGCAGTACCCAGTGTACTTCGTCAGTTCCTTGTTACAAGGGGCTCGATCGATGTACTCTAGTGTGCAAAAGTTGATCTTTGGCCTCATCATGGCCACAAGGAAACTGCGCCACTACTTCCAAGCCCATGAGATCATGGTTGTCACTCGCTTCCCATTGCAAAGGATACTTCGAAACCCTGACGCTACTGGTAGAATAGTGGAATGGGCTTTGGACTTATCCAGTTTTTGTCTGAAGTTTGAGAGCACATCAAGAAATTCTGAGCAGGGCGTTGGCAGAGCTTATTGTAGAATGGATGCCAACCCCTGATGAGGAAGTGACAGAAACATCTACCCCCAACAAGGAGGCATTCAGTATTGGATTATGTATTTTGATGGTGCCTTTTCCCTAGAAGGTGTAGGGGCTGGCGTGCTTCTTTTCGCACCCTCAGGGGAGGACTTGAAGTACGTCGTCTAGATGCATTTTGCCCGGGAATAGGCAACCAACAATACAATAGAGTATGAAGGACTCCTTGTCGGGCTCAGGATTGCCGCTGAATTGGGAATTAAGAAGCTGATCATTCGAGAAGATTCACAGCTTGTGGTGAGACAAGTCAACAGGGTTTACCAAAATCCATTGATGGAGGCATATGTTGAGGAAGTGAGAAGATTGGAGGAGTGCTTTGACAGATTGCAAACAGAGCATGTACCCCATGCAGAAAACAACATAGCTGATCGTATGTCAAAGTGTGCTGCGCAAAAGCTTCATGTGGAACCAAGAACTTTTATTCTCCATCTTACTCAGCCCTCCGTATCCCCAGCAACAATGGCCCGGAAGAGGAGAAAGATGGACTCCGGTAAGCCTCTCCCGGTAGAGCCTCGTGCTCCTGGCAGGGACACTGCCGCAAACTCACAACTTGCCAGTCTGCACCCTCCTGCCGGGCCCATGGTCCCCACGGATGAGGATTGTGCCCCCACAGTTGAGGAGGTGCCACTAGTCCTCGTTATCGAGCCCCAGGCTCCAACTTGGGCAAGGCACATAGTCCACTTTCTTAAACTGGAGAACTCCCTAATGACCAAGATGAGGCTGAAAGAGTAGCCCGGAGGGCCAGTATGTACCAGTTCATTGATGAAACTCTGTACAGAAGGACGCCCAACAGTGTGAAATTGAAGTGCATCTACTGGGAAGAAGGAAAGGAACTGCTGGTTGAGATTCACATAGGCATGTGCGGCTCCCACATTGGATCAAGGGCATTAGTTGGGAAAGTATTCCGTTAGGGATTCTATTGGACCACAGCCCTCCAAGATGCGGTCGAGCTAGTCACAAAATGTGAAGCCTACCAGTTCCATTCCAAGAACATCCACCTGCCTGCCCAAGCTCTTCAGAGAATCCATTTATCATGGCCATTTTCGGTCTGGGGGCTCGATATCCTCGGCCCTTTCCTCCGAACAATCGGTGGCTTTGAATTCTTTTTCGTTGCCATCAACAAGTTTACAAAGTGGCTGGAACTGATCCCCGTGAGAAACGTGACTGCTTGGTCAGCTATCAAGTTCTTGAAAGAACTGGTGTGTCGTTTTGGAGTTCCAGCAAGGATCATTACCGACAATGGCACCCAGTTCACGAGTCGCGCCTTCATGCAATATGTTCGCACACTCGGAAGCAAGGTCTCATTTGCCTCTATTGCACATCCTAGAAGCAATGGGCAAGGTGAGAGAGCGAAGGCTAAAGTGTTGCGGGGCCTCAAAACAAGAACCTTTGATACGCTGCGGAAGCACGGCAGGCGGTGAATCGATGAGTTGTCGGTAGTCCTCTCGTCCCTCAGAACGACACCAAATCGAGCTACCGGGCAGACTCCTTTCTCCCTGGTCTATGGGGCAGAAGCAGTTACCCCAACGGAACTCATTTACGGGTCACCTCTAGTGCTTGCCCACGATGAACTAGCGCAATATCAGCACTGGCTTGCGACTCTATGCTACTCGAGGAGAACCGACTCTGGGCTGCTACGCGTGATGCATTCTATCAGCAAGCCCTGTGTCGCTATCACAACAGGGTTCATGCCTGGTGTTTTGAGGAAGGCGACCTTGTCCTTAGGCGCGTTCAGTCGGCCAAGGGTACAAACAAGTTGACGCCAAAGTGGGAAGGCCCTTACCGGGTAGTACGAGTCACCAGACCTGGCACTGTCCATCTGCAGACCGGAGATGGCATTCAATTGCAAAACTCATGGAATATTGAGCATCTCCGCAAGTTCTACTTGTAAGGCGCGACTGTCGGGCCTTGCCTGGCAGCCACCCATTTGTACAAGCCTTGCCTCAGCTGCATGTAACCCCTTGTAGAAAGTCAGGGCAATGACCCTGTGCACCAGAGAAATAAACAAAGCACTGGGGGGCCCGACCAAGTTGCATGCATGCATGATCATTCCAAGAGCATTTGCATAAGCATTTCATGAGCATCTGCATATGCATATAGATAGGATCGCATCCTGCATCATTCTCATCTGCATAAAGTTGCACGTTCCTACTGTGAACTTGGCTTCTACAAGGAGTTGAGAAGATGGACTAGCACTGCGATCCGCGGCAAGTCAAACAGATAAGTTCTACCTCCTGTCCATAAGTGTTCTGTAAGCTAAAACTTGTGCATTAGAAAGCTTCGCCACTCTTCTAAGATTAGGTGCTCCCACTCTTGGCTCAAACGTTGCTTCAGTCTAGGTGGTCGCAGTTTCTTTTGCTGAGAAAGGGTTGGCGGGGGGATGGTCCCTTTATTTTTTGCCAGGTAGACCCCTGTCCCCGGCAACAAAATAGAAAAAGGGTACCGACAGTATAGCATGCTGGGGAAGGCTCATTTATTTAACTAAAGAGGAATCCCACCTCTGCATGGACATACACATGCACGAGTTCCCGTCAAGGCTCATCTTTTTCATTAATATGTTGATTATACAAGTTCAAGCCTTACAGAACACATACATGCACTCGAGAGATTACATTATTGAATTTAAATTTGGTAAATGCCTACAAGTTTAAGATTGAAAAAAGATAAGTGCCACGTAATCCTCTTTCTTGTCCCTCTCCTCCCAGGCATGGCAGGTGAAGGCAAAGAGGGAAAAAGGAGACACCGGTGAACACGTCAATGGAGAGTTGGCGGAGGCGACCCAACAACCACCTCCACCAGGGCCAGCAGGACACGGTATGGCTAACGAAGCTGCAGCCCGAGAGGAAGCCTGTCGGGGTCCAGCTGGGGAGCCACTGGAGCAAGCCAGGAGACACCACTATCGCCTCTGCACCCAACTCCCCGGCAAATCACCCTGCCGGGGAGGAGATGTAGATGCAGATGATGGTGCTACCACCCGATGAAGATGGTGTGCGCGACATTCAGTTGGAGTCAGAGTTGTCACCCTCCTGCCCGCTGCAGTCATCATCGCCACCACTGTCCTCCCCGTCGCTCTCACTCTGGGAAGAGCTTGTCGTCGGTGGAGCTCTCCACGCAGCAACCTAAGCGAATTCCCGAGCGCCCGAAGATTTTGACAGAGAGAAGGCCGCTCTCTATTAATTTAAAGTAGAGAACGTGCCCCTCCGACAAGCTATGGGCATGGGAAAAGGTCTTCCAACCACGACAGAGATACATGACAACCCACATGCCGCCATTCCCGCAGCCCCTCATGTGCAATCTCAGAGCGTGTGGTGGGTCAAGCTCCATTTGCCATGCGAATGGAGTAGGAAGATGGAGGTGGCCGCACAGAGGCTTGTATAGCTTGATGACAAACTCCCGAGGCTGGTCTCGGACATGGCCTTCCATCGGGGGAGCAGCCGCCAGCGAGGGCGCGGCCAGAGCGCCACCCCGTCCTCCTCTCTCGAGCATCGTGGTGGCCATGTCCTCGCCCCCTCCCTCCACCCCTTGCAGCAGGTTCCGGCGCCACGGGATCCAGAGGAGGGGGAATGCGATGTCGAGTAGAAGCCCTCCTCGCCGTCGCTGGAATACCACCATGTCCTCGTCCTCTCACCATGGCGAGTGTAGAAAGACAACGGGGGAAGTAGAAGAAGCAGGTGCGTATGGAGATGCACCGCTTCTACCCCATTTTATAGAAGGACAAGGTAGGGGGCTAACCCCTCACTCAGGGGACAGCCGCCCCGCTCATCCAATACAGCCTCCCCGCCCATCCAGAGGCGCAAGGGATCAGGATCGACCTGCTGCCCCAACCAGCTATGCCTGATTTCCCGCCATGGCACTCACACCCGTGCTCTCCATATTCACCACCTACCCCTCCCAACGAATGGGGTACACATGGCGGATTCTTTCGAAGCATGGAGGCAAGTGGGATGGAAGTTTCCATCCCGTGATCGTGGGATGCGAGCGCCATGCGGGCCACAATCTGTGTTTTTCCGTAACGTTGTGCACGACGCGCGGGAAAACTGGAAACCGGCCCGGACTCAAGAGTAAGGAAGAAGCAAAGAAGACCCCCAGAGGCCAGCCTCTTCGACGCCCCTGCCTATGCACTTATTTGGGCCTACCCCGACAATGCCCGGCAACGCGATCGGGGCAGGCCCAGGGGCTTCTGTCGGTGCAACAGACCCTGGGTATGTTGCCCTGACTATGCACAGGCACGTGAACAAGATTATGGCATCAGGCCATGCAGAAGTACAAGAGACCAAGATCTTCAACGGACCAGCATGCAGAACAAGAGTACCAAGATCAAGCCATAGAAGCCAGATACCGCCAGGAGAAAAGCCTCCCATGCCGGGCAAACGGGCTTGGCAAGGCCAGAGCCACCCCCGGCAGAGAGCGTCCCAGACGTCCCGGCAGGGCCTGCCGGGACTCGCGGAGGCAAGAAACACCTCATCAACCACTCCCCCACGACCCATGTCGTCAACCAGTGCGGTGTCAAGCAGCAAACTGATTAAGTGGTAGCCATTCGCCACATGGCAGCCTCTTTCTATAGGAAAGCCTACAGATGACACCCGTCCTGCAACGTGTCAAACAAGCAGGCGTCAAGCTGGCAGAATAAGCCAGGCAAGGCTTGCCGGGCGGACAACGATGTAACATTGAGCGGTGCATTTAATGCGCTCTGTCAGCCTACAGAGTTAGGTATGATAGCACTATTTGCTATCTTATCAATGCATAATGACTAATTTGCCATCGTGGTGACCCCTTAACCTATAAAAGGAGGCACATGGCAACCGTAGAAAGGGTTCGCACGGCTAGAAAGTTGGACACCCATACGCGTGTAGCCACTGACGCCCCTGTCGGGCAAGTGTACTATGCTCCACCACCATTCTTCCACCATCAATCCACCAAAGCAGGAGTAGGGTTTTACGCCTCGCGGCGGCCCGAACCTGGGTAAAATTGCTCGTGTGATCCCTGTCGTGCTGCCCCACGCACCTCTACCTTTTCTGTAATGTGACATCCCCCCTGCCAAACTAGCAAGGGGCGCTTGGTCCCATAGGTGGTCGTGGTTTACCACGACAATCTACTTCTTTATAATGGTTGGATCATTCAAGAAGTAGTGTCTCAAATTAAAGAACTTTTTATTTTGTTGGTATGTAAAACTAGGTGGTATGCATTTAGCAACAATGTAATTAGCATAGTCTGCATACCAAGGAGTATTACGAGAAGCATTTATAGCAGCTAGTTGTTCATCAGGAAAACTGTCATCAATAGGTAGTGGGTCATCAAGAACATTTTCTAAACTAGACAAGTTATCAGCTATGGGATTCTCAGCTCCCTTCCTATCATTAATATGCAAATCAAACTCTTGTAGCAAAAGAACCCACCTAATGAGTCTAGGTTTAGCATCTTTCTTTTTTATAAGGTATTTAATAGCAGCATGATTGGTGTGAACAATTACCTTAGAATCAACAATGTAATACCTGAATTTATCACAAGCAAACACAACTGCTAAAAATTCTTTCTCGTTAGTGGCACAATTTCTTTGAACACTATCTAGAGTTTTACTAGCACAATGGATATCATTTAATTTCATATCAACTCTTTTGCCTAGAACAACACCAACAACATAACCACTAGCATCACACATAATTTCAAAATGCAAGTTCCAATCAGGTGGTTGAACGATAGGCGCAGATGTTAAGGCTTTCTTAAGTGTTTCAAAGGCTTCTACACAATTATCATCAAAAACGAATGGAACATCTTTTTGCTAGAGATTATTAAGAGGCCTAGAAATTTTAGAGAAGGCTTTAATGAACCTCCTATAGAAACCAGCAAGACCAAGGAAACTTCTTATAGCTTTAATATCTTTAGAATAGGGCATTTTCTCAATTCCATCAACTTTAGCTTTATCTACTTCAATACCTAATTTAGAAATTTTATGCCCCAAGACAATACCTTCATTAGTCATAAAGTGACACTTCTCACAATTCAAGACAAGATTAGTTTCTTCACATCTCTGCAAAACTCGATCAAGGTTGCTTAAGCAATCATCAAAAGAAGTTCCATAAAAGTAAAAATCATCCATGAAAACCTCAACAATCTTTTCACAAAAGTCAGAGAATATAGCAGTCATACATCTTTGAAAGGTACCAGGTGCATTGCATAAGCCAAAAGGCGTACATCTATAAGCATAAGTTCCAAAAGGACAAGTGAAAGTAGTTTTTTCTTGGTCAGGTTGTGACACGGGTATTTGAGAGAAACCAGAATATCCATCAAGAAAGAACAAGTGTGTGTGCTTAGACAATCTTTCTAACATTTGATCAATAAAAGGCAAGGGATAATGATCTTCTCTAGTTGTTTTATTTAATTTTCTAAAATCAATTACAATCATATAACCAGTTACAATTCTTTGTGGGATAAGCTCATTTTTATCATTAGGAACAATGGTAATGCTTCCCTTCTTAGGGACACAATGAACAGGACTTACCTGTTGACATCAGATTTTGTCATGGTCAAAAACATAATTAAGAAGGCCTCAAATGGAAAAGTGCTCAAAGTGAGAGAGTTCTGTATTGTCAAAAGGAGAAAAATTTATATTTGGGTCATAGCCATCCAATCTCGTCTCTAAGGCCAAAGTTGTGTTCGAAGTATTGAGATTTTGTATGCAGAACATTATTCGGCTGATTAAGCTCTCAAGACGGCCTCATATGAGAAAACTTTCTACACAAATTGTCTTCCTCTCATCGACACAGTCGATTTCTATATAAAAAAATGTCTCAATCGGAGTTCATAGGCAAAAGTTAGAGACAAAACATTGTGCTGCAAAATTTTAGCCCAGAAGTTCCGGGCAAAACTTCCAGGGTGGTTCTGGGCTAAACAGAGAGTTCACACGTGGTGCGCCCCGAACGCTGGAATTTCAACATTATTTGTAGATTTTCAGGCCAGAACTCATCCTCAATATGACCTCGTACGAAAAAGTTATCAACTAATGAACTTTTCTCCATTGCAAGATCTACAACTTTTCTTTTGAGACCGTCGCAATCTGAAGCCATATGCGACCTGCAGAAGCGGTGCAAGAGGGCTACCTGATGTCATTTTAGCCCGGAAGTTCCGCCCCCCTAGTCCGAGTTTGGTTAACTCCTGATGTTTTGGACGGGATCTGAGCCCTTCTGTTGTACGGAAAGTTCAGACGCCTCATATATATGTAAAAGGTGACGGCCGATTGAACAACACACAATCAATCAATTCATCTACCACTTTCTACCTTTACTCTAACCTCTCTCCCTTGTTCTTCTTCCCCGTTCTTCGTTCATACTTCTTGTTGCGGGGCAGCGAACCCCGAGGCCCTAGGGGCGATCAGGTTAACCTAGAGCAGCCCATATCCGCCGCGCACCCTAATGAGGTCCCTCCTGGGCGTATGGGTTTTCGAGTCTACAAAAGCACTCGTTGGATTGCTTGCGTACCGCGCTTCCAGCTGGGTCTCCTTCGACGGGAGCTGCAGTGCATCACCCCCGGCGTCGAGGGTACACGGTGACGTGTTCGTGTACAAACATTACCCATCTACTATTGGCTATGGGATAGATTATGCCTGCTTCAAGAAGCTTTAATATTTCAGTTCTTACCACCTTCTTCATCTTAGGATTTAATTGTCGTTGATGATCAACAACTGGTTTAGCATCAGGCTTCATATTAATCTCATGCTGACATAAAGTGGGCTAATGCCCTTAAGATCATCAAGGGTATATCCAATAGCCGCACGGTGCTTCCTTAGAGTTTTTAGTAATCTGTCTTCATGCTCTCAAAGGTTAGCACTAATAATAATAGGATATATCTTCTTTTCATCAAGATATGCATATTTCAATGTATCGGGCAATTGTTTTAGTTCAACTACAGGATCATGTTTAGGTGGAGGACCTCCAAGAGTTTCAAAAGGTAAATTATGTTTCAGGATAGGTGGTTCATCAAAGAACATCTTATCTATTTCATTTCTTTCATTCATATGCATATTGTTTTCGTGGTCTAGAAAATATTGTTTAAAAGGTTCAGTAGGAGGTACGGCAATACAACCAATAATTTCATCCTTACTATGTAATTCTTTATCATGGGGTTGTCTACGAAACTTAGAAAATTGAACTCATGAGAAATATCACTAAAGTTAATAACCACAATTTCTTTAGCGCAATCGATCTTAGCATTAACAATGTTCGAGAAAGGTCTACCAAATATTATGGGACAAAATCATCTTGTGGAGAACAAAGAACTAGAAAATCAGTAGGGTATTTTATTTTTCCACACAAGACTTCAACATCCCTAACAATCCCAAGTGGTGTAATGTATCTCTGTTTGCAAGCTTAATAGTAACATCAATGTCTTCTATTTCAGCAAGAGCAATATCATTCATAATTTCTTGATATAAGGTAAGCGAAATGGCACTCACACTAGCACCCAAATCACATAAGCCATGATAACAATGATCCCCTATCTTAATTGAGAGAACAGGCATGTCACCAACAAGTTTATTCTTATCTTTATCATCGGGCTTAGCAATTCTAGCAGCTTCACCACAAAAGTAAATAGCATGCCCATCTATATTATCGGCCAAGAGATATTTAACCATATCAACATTAGGTTACACTTTAACTTGTTCAGAGGATCTAGGTGCTCTAATGTTACTTTTGTTAACCATGGTTGAAACCTTAGCATGTTCCTTTATCCTAACAGAAAAAGGTGGGTTTTCAATAAAAGCAGTAGGAACAACTAGATCAACATTATAATGATAGTTTCATCTTTAACTACAATGGGCTCGTCAATATTTTCTTTAATAGGAGGATGGTATTTAAACCACTTCTCCTTAGGGAGATCAACATGGGTAGCAAATGATTCACAAAATGTAGCTACTATCTTAGAGTCAAGCCCATATTTAGTGCTAAACTTATGAAAAAGCTTCAGTATCCGTAAAAGATTTAGTCGAACATAAGCATTATACCTGACTCAATACCTTTGCCGGGTAAACCTTCAAGCATAAATAATCCACAAACTTCATCCACATAGATTAGGTGCATATCAGGATGTAGTGTTCCATCTCCTGCATAAGGATTAACTAGCAGTTTCTTTATCATACCCGAAGGAATCTCATAATAAATATTTTTAGTAGGTGTAGTAGGTTGAGGAGCCACTCTTTGTGCTTCCGGTCGAGGTGAAGATACCCCAAATAAATCTCTCAAAGGATGGTTTTCCATAGTAACAAGTGACAGTATGTTTCAGCACACAATATAAATGTTTCCTTACCAAAGGCACTTCACTCCCGGCAACGATGCTAGAAAAGAGTCTTAATAACCCACAACTATAGGGGATCAATATTAGTCCTTTCGATAAGTATTAGTGTCGAACCCAACGAGGAGCAGAAGGAAATGACAAGCGGTTTTCAGCAAGGTATTTTGTGGAGGCACTGAAATTGTCGGTAACAGATAGTTTGATAGCAAGGTAATTTGTAACGGGCAAGTATAGTAACTATAAAAAGGGTCAGAAAGGCATCCCAATCCTTTTTGTAGCAAAGGATATGCCAGAAAGGTCTCTTATAATAAGCAAAGCGTTCTTGAGGACACACGGAAACTTCATCTAGTCACTTTCATCATGTTTGTTTGATTCGCGTTCGTTACTTTCATAATTTGATATGTGGATGGACCAGTGCTTGGGTGCTATTGTTACTTGAACAAGCCTCCCACTTATGATTACCCCCTATCACAAGCATCTGCAACTATGAAATAAGAATTAAGAATAATCTAACCATAGCATGAAACAAATGGATCCCAATCAGTCCCTTACGGAATAGCGCATAAACTTGGGTTTAAGCTTCTGTCACTCTAGCAACCCATCATCTAATAACTAATCCACAATGATTTCCCTTAGGCCGAAAGATGGTGAAGTGTCATGTAGTCGACGTTCACATAACACCAGTAAGGGAAATGACAACATACATATCACCAAAGTACCAAAGAATACCAAATTCACATGATTACTTATGACAAGACTTCTCCCATGTCCTCAAGAACAAACATAACTACTCGCAAAACATGTTCATGCTCAAGATCAAAGGGGTATTGAATAGCATAATGGATCTGAACATATGATCTTCCAAAACCAACAAGCATCAACTACAAGATGTAATCAACACTACTAGCAACCCACATGTACCCATCTAAGGTCTTGAGACAAAGATTGAATACAAGAGATGAACTAGTCTTTGAGATGAGATGGTGCTGGTGAATATGTTGATGAAGATTGGTCCTCCTATGATGAGAGGGTCATTGGTGACGACGATGGCTTTGATTTTCCCCTCCTGAAGGGAAGTTTCCTCAGTGGAATCGCTCCGCTGGAGAGCAAAAGTGCTCATGCCCAAGTTCTGCCTCGAGATGGCGGCGCTTCATCCCGAAAGCATTCTCTAGATTTTTTTTCTAGGGAAAATGGGGTTATATAATAGAAGAAGGGCCCCGGAGGCCTGCCAGGATCACCACAAGCCCTGGGGGCGCGGCCCCAGGGCTTGTGGCTACCTGGTGGGTCCCCCTCTGGTACTTCTTTCGCCAATAATTTTAATATATTCCAAAATAATTATCTATCAATTTTTAGCTCATTTGGAGATGTTCAGAAAAATGCTTCCGATATAGCCCTTTCCGGTACAGAATTCCACTTGTCGGCAATCTCCCTCTTTTTGTGAATCATGGAAAATAAGAAAGAAAAGACATAAGAATTGTATCATAAAGTGAAATAATTGTCCATAATGCAATAAATATAGACATAAAACATGATGCAAATGACGTATCAGTTGTCTGAGGTCATCGCCCATAGTGTTGTCTCAAAAACCGTTTGCAATAGAAAACCCCAATAAGCAGGCTAATTGGCCTATTATTATTAACCCATTTTTAATCAAATTGACATTTCATATTAAGTACACAAATATACTTCATTTTTGTATTATGGAACTAGGGTTTCATAATTGAAATACATTAGAGTACAACATCATATAGCTTCAGCACTCAGTTACACCATATAGGCATATAGCTAGCTACCCCATTACACAATTGCACCAGCACCAAGTTTCACATGCAACATCTATAGCCTCTGGAAATTAGCATCATATATGGTAGATAGACAGATGAATCTCATCTAGAAAACTGCTGAAGCGGAAGGCGAATATTGAGCCTTCAATGATGTTGAAGGTACTTTCAACTTTAGGCCAGTGCCTGTGGATGACTGACCATCCATCATTCGTCCTCTTGAGGAAGACTTCAATACTGTACCATGGGTGTTGTATGACCATATAGGTGGTTTGAGAAGTAATCAGTGATGAACTGCTTTGGAAAGACCTGAAAACAAACATATGCATAAGTATCTTCTCTAAACTTGGACATGGCGCAAAGGAATAAAAAAGACAAGGTATCAGAGTTGGTACCATCCTATAATTCACTAATGTCTTCTTCATTCTGCAGACAAAGATCTTGTTTTCGTCACTAGTTTCTTTATCATAACAATCTATCTGAGTTCCTTGACTTGACTCATATTCATGGACAACTCATTTCCCCATATGCAGAATGGGTCGAACAGTGGGTCAAAACCTCTAAACGCGGGACCTACATGTTTAAGACCAAATTGTTAAAAAACTAAATATTAGAATGGTTCCTGCAATTGCACAATAATGTGCTATTAGACAAAGGACCATGCATGTGCAAACCTTGATGGTAAACCTCAGTGCCTCCCATTATTTCCCTAGAACACATATAAGGTAGTTATTGATTAGGTTAAGTGAGGGTTGGCATACTATCAGTAAAATATGTTGATAAAAAATAAACACATTGCAGATTCAGCAGATTAGTTCGAGCCATAAGGAAAAGCCATTTATCCAAAGAAAGCATGATTAAGAACTAGGAAATATAGCAATTTTATATCTTTCTCATGTATTTAGTACAATAAAATTTGATTTATTCCTCACAAGCATAACAATACAAAGTACCCCAACAATTGAACATCACAATGCAGAATTGAACAAAACACTTAAGTAAACACCACAACAAATGAGCCAAACATTAATTGAGCACCATATTGCACAATATAACATAAAAGAAGATCAGATAGTTAACCAAACCAATCATGCTTAACAACTTGGAAATATAGCAATTGTATTTGTCTCTCATGTATTTAGTACAGCCAAATTCGATTTATTTATCACATGGAAGACAATACAAAATTGCACCCATATCAATTGAACATCGCATCACAGAATTGAACCAAATAGTTAACTAAACACCACAACAAATGAACCAAACATTATCCGAGTAGCACACTGCACAATATATAACATACTAGAAGATCGGACAGTTAACCAAACCAAGCATTCTTAACAACTTGGAAATATAGCAATTGTATTTGTTTCTCATGTATTTTGTACAGCCAAATTCGATTTATTTCACACATGAAAAACAACACAAAATTGTACCGATAAGAATTGAACATCACATTGCAGAATTGAACCAAATAGTTAATCGAACATGACAACAAATTAACTAAACAGTTAATAACTGAGGACCACATTGCATGATATATAGAACATATATACTAGAGGATCAGATTGCATGGTAACAATACATAGGACAATTCACTAGAATTAGTTAAGGAAATGCAAGAGAAGCACATGCAACAGGTAAACCAAACATGCTTAACCGGCATAGCTAGCTAGCTGAACATAGGTCCTTATAGTGAGTAAGACAAGCCACTCCTCGTCGTCGGAGATATCGATGACGATTGGCTCCTTGTACTTGGAAGAGGGTGCGGCCTCCACATCGTGGGTGCCCTCCTCGTAGTGG
The DNA here is from genome assembly GCA_021437245.1 of Aegilops speltoides. Classification (NCBI taxonomy): domain Eukaryota; kingdom Viridiplantae; phylum Streptophyta; class Magnoliopsida; order Poales; family Poaceae; genus Aegilops; species Aegilops speltoides. The sequence continues at coordinate 194,775,890 of CM038142.1, read as the reverse complement.
TGAGTTCACCAAGCCACTCCGGGCACCAACCTGTTGGCTCTGGAGTGGACGTAAGCACAAGCATGTTGTGAAAACACCTCATAGTCTTTGTTGAAGGCACCGATGGTGGCCTCGAGAAAACGCCAATAACTGTCATTTAAAGCAGCCAACCGCGTGATGGCGTTAGCGGCGAGACATCGACGGTGGCCTCAATGGCGAGGTGCTCCTCCAAGATCTGGGGTTCAGCATGAATGGTAGCCATCGCGACCTCATCCACGCGTGCGACTGCTACTTCTTGAGCTTGCGTTGGTTTTTCCCTTGAAGAGGAAAGGGTGATGCAGCAAAGTAGAGTAAGTATTAACCTCAGTTTGAGAACCAATGTATCATCCGGTAGGAGAAAACGCACAAGTCACCGAATAGCTGCACAAACGATCAAACAAACTTGCACCCAATGCGATAAAGGGGTCGTCAATCCCTTCATCGTTACTTTCAAAAGTGAGATCCGATATAGAGAGATAAACGGTAAAGTAAATATTTTTGGTATTTTTGGTGTATAGAACAGAAAGTAAAAAGATTGCAAAGTAAATAAACCACGACAGAAAATGGTTAGTTGAGGGGAAACTAATATGATGTAAAATAGACCCGGGGGCCATAGGTTTCACTAGTGGCTTCTCTCAAAGTAGCAAATATTCGGTGGGTGAACAAATTACTTCCGAGCAATTGATAGAAGAGTGCATAATTATGATGATATCTAAGGCAATGATCATGAATATAGGCATCACGTCCGTGTCAAGTGGAGCGAAACGATTCTGCATCAACTACTATTACTCCACACATCGACCGACTCCTGCCTGCATCTAGAGTATTTTCATGAAGAGCAGAGTAACGCATTAGGTAAGATGACATGATCTAGAGAAATTAACTCAAGCAATATGATGAAAACCCCATCTTTTTATCCTCGATGGCAACAATACAATACATGCCTTGCTGCCCCTACACTCACTAGGAAAGGACACCGCAAGATTGAACCCAAAGCTAAGCACTTCTCCCATTGCAAGAAAAACCAATCTAGTAGGCCAAACTAAACCGATAATTCGAAGAGACTTGCAAAGATATCAAATCATGCATATAAGAATTCGGAGAAGACTCAAATAATATTCATAGATAATCTGATAAAAAATCCACAATTCATCGGATCTCGGCAAACACACCGAAAAAGAGTATTACATCAAATTGATCTCCAAGAACATCGAGGAGAACATGGTATTGAGAATCAGAGAGAGAATAAGCCATCTAGCTACTAGCTATGGACCCATAGGTCTGTGGTAAACTACTCATGCTTCATCAGAAGGGTAATGCTGTTGATGTAGAATCCCTCCATGATCGAATCCCCCTCCAGCAGGATGCCGGAGAAGGCCCCTAGATGGGATCTCATCGGTACAGGAGGTTGCGGCGGTGGAAAAGTGTTTCCGTGGCTCCCCTGATGTTTTTGGGGTATAATAGTATATATAGGCGAAGGAACTAGGTCAGGAGAGCTCCAGGGGGCCACAAGGTAGGGGGCGCGCCCTCCACCCTCGTGGCCGCCTTGTTGAGTCTCCGACTTCATCTCCAAGTCTCCTGGTTTTCTTCTAGTCCAAGAAAGATCATCGCAAAAGTTTCATTCCGTTTGGACTCTGTTTGGTATTCCTTTTCTGTGAAACTCTAAAACAGGCAAAAACCAGAAACTGGCACTGGGCTCTCGGTTAACAGGTTAGTCCCAAAAATAATATAAAATAGCATATAAATGCATATTAAACATCCAAAATAGATAATATAGTAGCATGGAACAATCAAAAATTATAGATACGATGGAGAGGTATCAAGCATCACCAAGCCTAATTCCTGCTCGTCCTCGAGTAGGTAAATGATAAAAACAGAATTTTTGATGTGGAATGCTACCTAACATATTTATCCATGTAATTCTCTTTATTGTGACATGAATGTCAGATCCGAAAGATTAAAAACAAAAGTTTAATATTGACATAAAAACAATAATACTCAAGCATACTAACAAGGCAATTATGTCTTCTCAAAATAACATGGCCAAAGAACGCTTATCCCTACAAAATCATATTGTCTGGCTATGCTCCATCTTCATCACACAAAATACTCAAATCATGCACAACCCCGATGACAAGCCAAGAAATTGTTCCATACTTTGATGTTCTCAAACCTTTTCAACTTTCACGCAATACATGAGCGTGAGCCATGGACATAGCACTATGGTTATGGTGGTTGTGGAGATGACAAAAAGAGGGCGATAGTCTCACATTAACTTGGTGTATCAACGGACTATGGAGATGCCCATCAATAGATATGAATGTGAGTGAGTAGGGATTGCCATGCAACGGATGCACTAGAGCTATAAGTGTATGAAAGCTCAAAAAGAAACTAAGTGGGTGTGCATCCAACTTGCTTGCTTATGAAGACCTAGGGCATTTGAGGAAGCCCATCGTTGGAATATACAAGCCAAGTTCTATAATGAAAAATTCTACGAGTATATGAAAGTGACAAAATAAGAGACTCTCTATCATGACGATCATGGTGCTACTTTGAAGCACAAGTGTGGAAAAAGGATAGTAACATTGCCCCTTCTCTCTTTTTCTCTCATTTTTTCTTTTTTTCTCTTTTTTTCTTTTTTTTCTTTTTTTTCTTGGCTTCTTTGGTAACTTTTTTTCTTTTCTATTCTTTTTTTTATTTCCTCACATGGGACAATGCTCTAATAATGATGATCATCACACTTCTATTTACTTAAAATTAAAAAAATTACAACTCAATACTTAGAGCAAAATATGACTCTATCTGGCTGCCTCCGGCGGTGTACCCGGATGTGCAACGAATCAAGAGTGACATGTATGAAAGAATTATGAAAGTTGGCTTTGCCACAAATACGATGTCAACTACATGATCATGCAAAGCAATATGACAATGATGAAGTGTGTCATAATAAACGAACGGTGGAAAGTTCCATGGCAATACATCTCAGAATGGCTATTGAGATGCCATAATAGGTAGGTATGGTGGTTGTTTTGAGGAAGGTATTTGTTGGGTGTATGGTACCGGCGAAAGTTGCGCGACACAAGAGAGGCTAGCAATGGTGGAAGGGTGAGGGTGTGTATAATCCATGGACTCAACATTAGTCAAAAAGAACTCACATACTTATTGCAAAAATCTATTAGTCATTGAATGAAGTACTACGTGCATGCTCCTAGGGGGATAGATTGGTAGGAAAAGACCATCGCTTGTCCCCGACCACCACTCAAAAGGAAGACAATCAATAAATACTTCATGCTCCAACGTCGTTACACAATGGTTCACCATACGTGCATACTACGGGACTCACATACCTCAACACAAGTATTTCTCAAATTCACAATTATTCCACTATCATGACTCTAATATCACCATCTTCATGTCTCAAAACAATCATAAAGAATCAAACCTCTCATAGTATTCAATGCACTTTATATGAAAGTTTTTATTATATCCCTCTTGGATGCCTATCATATTAGGACTAAATTTATAACCAAAGCAAATTACCATGCTGTTCTAAAAGACTCTCAAAATAATATAAGTGAATCATGAGAGTTCATATATTTATATAAAATAAAGCCACCGCTGTGCTCTAAAAAGATATAAGTGAAGCACTAGAGCAATATTGCCTAGCTGGAAAGATATAAGTGAAGCACATAGAGTATTCTAATAAATCACGATTCATGCGTGTCTCTCCCAAAAGGTGTGTACAGCAAGGACGATTGTGGCAAACTAAAAAGAAAAGACTCAAATCATACAACACGCTCCAAGCAAAACACATATCATGTGATGAATAGAAATATAACCTCAAGTAAAGTTGCCGATAGACGAAGACAAAAGAGGGGATGTCTTCCGGGGCATCCCAAGCTTAGGCTTTCGGCTAGAATATTACCATGGGGTGCCTTGGGCATGCCCAAGCTTAGGCTCTTGCCACTCGTTATTCCATAGTCCATCAAATCCTTACCAAAAACCTGAAAACTTCACAACACAAAACTCAACAGAAAATCTCATGAGATCCGTTAGTATAAGAAAATAAATCACCACTTTAAGGTATTGTTGCAAACTCATTATTTGTTTATATTGGTGTAATATCTACTATACTCCAACTTTTCCATGGTTCATACCCCCCGATAGTACCCATAGATTCATCAAAATAAGCAAACAACACGCAAAAAATAGAATCTGCCAAAAACTAGAACAGTCTGTAGTAATCTGTAACTCTTGAATACTTATGTAACTCCAAAAATTCTGAAACATTAGGAAAACCTGAGAAATTTGTGTACCAATGCAGAGAAAAAAAAATCAAATCAAAAGCACGTTTCTGTGAATTTTGAAAATTATTTTCCTGGGCGCAAAAATTTCTGATTTTTAGCAGGATCAACATAACTATCACTGTAAGCTATCCTAAAGGTTTAACTTGGCAAAAACACTAATCAAAACATAAAACCACATATAAACAGAGGATAGATGAATATTTGTTACTAAACAGGAACAAAAAGAAAAGAACAAAAAATAAAATTGGGTTGCCTCCCAACAAGCTCTATTGTTTAACGCCCTTAGCTAGGCATAAAACACGAATTGATCTAGGTATTGTCATCTTTGGTATGCAATCCATAAGTGGCTGTCATAATAGATTCATAAGGGAATTTAATTTTCTTCCTAGGAAAGTGTTCCATGCCTTTCCTTAACGGAAATTGGAATCTAATGTTTCCTTCTTTCATATCAATAATTGCACCAACCGTTATAAGGAAAGGTCTACCAAGAATAGAAGAGATAATTTTGCTCCGCAGTTTCTTTCCTCTCTTGCGGGTGGTGTTGATTTCGACTGGCATTGCCTACCTCCACGTGGACGATCGGGAGGTATCTTGTTGGGAGTGAGATGCGATTCCCTTGAGGTCAGGAGTGTGGTAATGGGAGACTTTGCGGTTAAGTTTCGGGTTAGGTCAAAAGTTGATGGGTTCGACTGGGCTTTGGTGGCGGTGTATGGAGCTGCACAGCCCGAACTTAAACCGGAGTTTCTGGCGGATCTTGTTTGTTTTTGTGGGTCCGAACAGCTTCCAATGTTGGTCGGGGGTGATTTCAATATCATTCGGGGGAAAGAGGAGAAGAATAATGATAACTTTGACGGGAGATGGTCCTTTATGTTCAATACTATTATTGAGAGTTTGGACCTGAGGGAGATAGAACTTTCTGGTAGAAAGTTTACTTGGGCTAATGTGTTGCCAAACCCGACATATGAAAAGCTTGATCGAGTTCTCGCCAGCGTGGAGTGGGAACAGAAGTTCCCTCTTGTGACGGTACAAGCTTTAACGCGGGGAATATCCGATCACACACCACTGTTTGTGGACTCCGGGGAGTCCAACTATGTGGGAAACAAAAACACCTTCTCTTTTGAGATGGCCTGGTTCGAACGTGAAGGGTTCTTAGACCTCGTTGCCAGGGAATGGGCTAAGGGTGTTGGAGGTACGACGGCGGTCGAGCGTTGGCAGAATAAAATAAGACATTTAAGAAGTTTCTTACGGGGGTGGGCTAAGCACCTAAGTGGCGTGTATAAGATTGAGAAGGATAGACTCCTTTCTCTTATATAGGCCCTAGATACTAAAGCCGAATCTACGATTTTGCTGCCTGCTGAGCTCCAGGTTAAACATGAGGCTGAAAAGAGGTTGAAAGAACTTCTCCGTGAGGAAGAGTTGAAGTGGGCGTTGCGAGCCAAGGTTCACAAGTGGTTCAAGGGGACGCTAATACTCAATTCTTTCACCTCATTGCTAATGGCAAGAACCGTAAGAAACGAATCTTCCAACTTGAGCAGGATGAGGGTACTATTGTTGGGCAGGATAATCTAAAAACTTACATCACCGAGTATTATAGGCAGTTATTTGGACCACCAGAGGTTAATTGTGTAACCTTGGATGAGTCTCGGACTGAGGATGTTCCTCAACTGTCAGCTGCCGAAAATGATATCTTGCTAGCCCCATATACGGAGAAGGAAGTGTTTGATGCTATTGCACAATTGGAAAACAACAAGTCTCCCGGTCCGGATGGGTTTCCGGTGGAGTTTTATAAAAGGTGCTGGCAGATTATTAAGGGGGATCTGTTACCTATGTTTCACGATCTTTTCTCTGGACAGCTTCAATTATTTCAGGTTAATTTTGGAACTATCACATTGCTCCCTAACAAAATGGAGGCTGTGCGAATTGAGCAATTCAGGCCAATTTGCCTTCTCAATGTTAGTTTCAAAATCTTTACCAAGGTCGGGACGAACAGGCTCTCACAGATTGCGCTTTCTGTGGTGCAACAATCCCAAACTGCTTTCATGCCGGACAGAAACATCCTCGAAGGGGTGGTTGTCCTTCATGAAACGCTCCATGAAATTCACTCTAAAAAATTAGATGGGGTAATTTTTAAGGTGGATTTTGAGAAGGCGTATGATAAGCTCAAGTGGCCGTTCCTTCAACAGGCATTGCGTATGAAAGGTTTTGATGAGGCTTGGCGCCATCAGGTAGAATCTTTTATGCAAAAAGGGAGTGTGGGTATTAAAGTCAATGACGATATAGGTCATTACTTCCAGACTCATAAGGGCCTCAGGCAAGGAGATCCAATGTCCCCCGTCTTGTTTAACATCGTGGTGGATATGCTAGCAATTTTGATCGGAAGGTCTAAGCACCATGGTCAAGTGGGTGGTTTAGTACCTCATCTGGTTGATGGAGGTGTATCCATCCTTCAATACGCTGATGATACAATCATCTTCATGGAGCATGATTTGGCCAAGGCGAGAAATATGAAGTTGTTGTTATGCCTCTTTGAACAATTATCAGGGTTAAAGATTAATTTTCATAAGAGTGAATTGTTCTGCTTTGGTAGGGCCAAAGACGAATAGGACTCCAATAGGCAATTGTTTGGGTGCGAGTTGGGAAGTCTGCCCTTCTCCTACCTTGGCATTCCGATTCATCATTGTAGGCTAACAAACAGAGAGTGGAAGTGTATCGAGGATCGATTTGAAAAGAAACTGAGCTGCTGGAAGGGTAAGCTCATGTCATATGGAGGTCGGTTAGTCTTGATAAACTCGGTGCTCACGAGTATGCCTATGTTCCTCTTAGCGTTCTTTGAGGGCCCAGTGGGAGTGAGGAAAAGATTGGACTTCTATCGATCACGCTTCTTTTGGCAGGGTGATGAGCTTAAAAGAAAATACCGGCTTGCTAAGTGGGATATTATCTGTCGACCCAAAGACCAAGGCGGGCTTGGCATTGAGAATCTTGAGGTTAAGAACAGATGCCTTCTTAGTAAGTGGTTGTGGAAGCTCGCTAGCGGTTCGGAAGCTATGTGGGCACAAATCATTCGCAGCAAGTACCTCCAGACTAGGACGTTGTCCCAGGTAAGAGTTAGGCCGATGGACTCGCCTTTCTGGAAAGGGCTCATGAAAGTCAAACAATTAATGTTCAATAGTACAAAAGTTGTCGTTGGCAATAGGGCCACTACACGTTTCTGGGAGGACGCTTGGCTAGGTGACTCACCCCTGGCCATTCAATATCCGTCTTTATATCGTATTGCTCTACGACGTGAGGTGTTCATGGCAACGGTATTTCAATCTATCCCCCTTAATATTCAGTTTAGACGGTCATTAGCGGGCAATCATTGGGAGGTTTGGCTCCAGTTAGTTAGGAGACTAATGGAGGTTCAACTTTCTGTCCAACCGGATAAATTACACTGGAAGTTGACTATGTCTGGAGTATTTACAGTGAGGTCAATGTACATTGATGTTATTAATACAAACTCCATTCCAACTTCCAAGAGTGTCTGGGATGTCAAAGTACCTTTGAAAATAAAAGTGTTTATGTGGTTTGTTCATAAACAAGTTATTCTACCAAAGGACAACTTAATAATGCGTAATTGGACAGGACCTACTAGGTGTAGTTTCTGTGATCGAGATGAGACAATTAAACATCTCTTTTTTGATTGCCCGCTGGCCAAGGTTCTTTGGCAGACGGTCCACATTGCTTTTAATATCACTCCACCGAATACTGTTAATGCTTTATTTGGGAATTGGCTATATGGGATTGACTCTACAATAGCAAGACATATTAGGGTTGAGTCGTGCTTTAATGTGGACCATCCGGCTGTGCGTAAATGATTTGGTTTTAACAGATCATCACGAATTCATTTTTGCAGGTTATCTTCCGAGCTATGGCATTGATCCGTTCATGGTCATTACTCACTCCGATGGAGGCCGGGAGCATTTGGTTCTTGGGTCTATCCGTGGGAGATGGTTGCTCAGGATATCTTCAACCGGTTTGGATGGCGGTCATGTAATAGGATAGGCAATTAGTTTTCCTATCTCTTTAGCCAGCCGGTTGTGGCTCTTTTATTGGCTAGTTAGTGTTTCTAGCCTTCTGCGCTCTGTGTGGGCTGCTTTTTATTGTTTTCGGTTTGAGACTATGGAACTTTGTACGCACATTTTGTTGCTTCGTTAATAAGATGGCTATATGCATCACTCTTGATGCAAAGGCCGGGGAGTCCCCCCTTTTAAAAAAAAGAATAATAGGACATGTAAGATTGCAATCTATATAAAAACAATGAAATCTACAGGCGCATAATTCCAATTTGCAACAATAAAAACATCGTTAATCCTTCCCATAGGTTTCTTAATAGTGGAATCCGCAAGGTGCAAATTTAAAGGATAATCATCAAATTCATGGAAACATAACACATCGCACAAAGTTTTTGGAATCGTGGAAATACTAGCACCAAAATCACACAAAGCATGGAATCCATAGTCTTTAATCTTAATCTTAATAGTAGTTTCCCACTCATCATAAAGTTTTCTAGGGATATAAACTTCTAATTCAAGCTTTTCTTCAAAAGATCGCATCATAGCATCAACGAAATGTATAGTAAAAGCTTTGTTTTGATTATAAGCATGAGGAGATTTCTACTCGGATTGCAACAAGGAAATACATTCTATTAAAGAACAATTATCATAATTAAATTCCTAGAGATCCGAAAGAGTGGGTTCATTGCTACTTAAAGTATTGACCTCTCCAATCCCACTTCTATCAATTTTTGCATCTAGATCTAAAAACTCCGAATCATTGGGACACCTTTTAACTAAAATTGACTCATCTCCAGTCCCATATTTATCAAGATTAATATTGGAAAACAAAGATTCAATAGGAGTCACATCAATCACTTTGAGATCTTCATCATTTTTATCATGAAAACAAGGAGAACATGCTTTTACAAACCAATCTTTTTTAGCACACATCTTAGCAGTTCTTTCTTTGCACCCATAAATTTAAATTCCAATGGCTTTGAGAGACTCATCGATATCATGCTTAGGTGGAATAGATCTAAGTTTCAAAGAATCAACATCAAGACTAATTCTATCCACGTTCCTAGCCAAATCATCAATCTTGAGAAATTTTTCTTCAATCAAAGCATTAAAATTCTTTTGTGAACTCATAAATTCTTTAACACTATTCTAAAAATCAGAGGGCATCTTGTTAAAATTTCCATAAGAGTTGTTGTAGGAATTACCATAATTCTTATAGGAATTACTAGGAAACAACCTAGGATTAAAATTGCCTCTATACGCGTTGTTACCAAAATTGTTCCTACCAACAAAATTCCATCCATAGATTCGTTATTATTATTAATCAAAGTGGACAAAGGCATATCATTAAGATCAGAAGAAGCACTCTTATTAGCAAATTATTTCATAAGTTCATCAATCTTTCCACTCAAAACATTAATCTCTTCAGTCGCATGAACCTTTTTACTAGTGGATCTTTTGGTGTGTCATTGAGAATAATTAACCATGATATTATATAGGAGCTTAGTAGCCTCTCCTAAAGTAATTTTCCTAAAAGTGCCCCCCGTGGCCGGATCTAAAAGATTTCTAGAAGCAGAATTCAATCCGGCATAAAAATTTTGTGTAATCATCCACAAATTCAAACCATGTGTAGGGCAATTTCATAGCATCAATTTCATCCTCTCCCAAGATTGTGCAACATGCTCATGATCAAGTTGCTTAAAATTCATAATATTGTTCCCAAGGGAGATGATCTTAGCGGGAGGAAAATACTTAGAGATGAAAGCATCTTTACACTTATTCCATGAATCAATACTATTTTTGGGCAAAGATGAAAACCAAGTTCACTACGAAAAAAATACACTTCCGTGATGATACGTGTTTGTCACAGTAGGTCGCGTTTTTTGTTATGCATGTACATCCATGACAACTTTATGACAGAATCAAGATAGCCATACCTGTGCTGTCGTAGAAGTGTTCGATGACATTACCAAAATTATCATCACGGAAGTGTCCACTTCCATGACGATAAATCACGCGTCACAGAACTACTTTCGTCAAGGGTGACCGACACGTGGCATCCACCTTAACGGAACGTCGTTAAGCTATCGGGTCGGGTTTTGGATCCGATAACCCGTTAACAGCCCCGACCAATGGGGATTTTCCACATGTAAAATCATCATTGGCTGGAGGAAAGACGTGTCGGCTCACCGTTGGGATAGTTGTCATCCACTCATTGGATAGAAGGTGCCTATGATACGTCGACACGTGGCACGACCCAACAGAGGCCCATTCCAGTGAAAAGGCCGGCCCGTTTGACTTGGTCAAAAGGTGGCGGGCCGGCCCATGGAAAGCCTGTTAATGGCCAGTTCGCATATAGCCCATTTACAGCCCGCTAACCCAAGGCCCGTTACGCCCTATCCGAATTAGGCCCAGTAGCGTCATCTGGGCCATCCAATATGATTCCAGCCCGTTTTCACTTCTGGCCCATGCATGGCCCATGACGTCTTTCGGCCCATATGAGGCCCTATGTAACTCTTGGCCTATTAACGGCCCGTGGTGAAACTGGCCCGCAATGAACAGTGTATCACTTTACACCCACTAATGGTCCGTGGCGAAACTGGCCCGTAATGAATAGTATATCACTTTATACCCATTAAGGACCCGTTATTCAGTTGGGCCATTGAGGGAGTCCTGGACTAGGGGGTGTCCGGACAGCCGGACTATCATCGTCGGCCGGACTCCAAGACTATGAAGATACAAGATTGAAGACTTCGTCCCATGTCCGGATGGGACTTTCCTTGGCGTGAAAGGCAAGCTTGGCGATACGGATATGTAGATCTCCTACCATTGTAACCAACTCGGTGTAACCCTAGCCCTCTCCGGTGTCCATATAAACCGGAGGGTTTTAGTCCGTAGGACATATAACCATTACAACAATTATACCATAGGCTAGCTTCTAGGGTTTAGCCTCCTTGATCTCGTGGTAGATCCACTCTTGTACTACCCATATCATCAATATCAATCAAGCAGGAGTAGGGTTTTACCTCCATCGAGAGGGCCCGAACCTGGGTAAAAACATCGTGTCCCTTGCCTCCTGTTACCATCCGCCTAGACGCACAATTCGGAACCCCCTACCCGAGATCCGCCGGTTTTGACACCGACATTGGTGCTTTCATTGAGAGTTCCACTGTGTCGCCACCGATAGGCTTGATGGCTTCTTCAATCAACAACAACGCCGTCCAGGGTGAGACTTTTCTCCCCGGACAGATCTTCATGTTCGGCGGCTTCGCACTGCGGGCCAATTCACTTGGCCATCTGGAGCAGATCGAAAGCTACGCCCCTGGCCACCAGGTCAGGTTTGGAAGCCTAAACTTCACGGCCGACATCCGCGAAGACTTGATCTTCGACGAATTCGAGCCACAGCCAAGCGTGCCGCACTGTCACGATGGGCATGATCTAGCTCTGCCGCCGGATAGTTCCCTGGAGGCCGCACACGAGTCCGCTCTTGCCCTTAGCTCGGAGCAGACCACGCAGATCGAGGACAGGTGGCTGGACACCGCCTCGGGAGCTGCAACTTCCACGGTGATGGAGCCGAATACTGACCTTGTCCCTTACAAAGCTTGTGACACTGAGGTGCCGGACTTCTTGCCGGACTCCGAACCTCCAGCGCCCCTGCCAATCGAATCCGATTGGGCGCCGATTATGGAGTTCACCGCTGCGGACATCTTTCAGCACTCACCCTTTGGCGACATCCTAAATTCGCTAAAGTATCTCTCGTTATCAGGAGAGCCCTGACCAGACTGCGGCCAGGATGGCTGGGATGCGTACGACGAAGAAATTCGAAACCCACCCACCACCCACTTCATAGCCACTGTCGACGATCTAACCGACATGCTAGACTATGACTCCGAAGACATCGACGGTATGGACGACGATGCCGGAGACGATCAAGAACCAGCACCTACAGGGCACTGGAAGACCACCTCGTCATACGACATATACATGGTGGACACCCCAAAGGATGGGGACGGCGAAGAAGCAACAGAGGCAGATTCCTCTAAGAAACAGCCCAAGCGCCGACGTCAGCGGCGTCGCTCTAAATCCCGCCACAGCAAGAATGGAGATTCCGGCACCGGAGATAATAACACCCCAGAGAGTGCCAAAAAAACCCCCTCCAGCACAATTTAGCACAGGAGGACGGGGAAGGCAGCCCTCGAGAGAGAGCGGCAAACGAGGAGTTAGAGGAGGACAATTACATGCCTCCCTCCGGAGACGAGGCAAGCCTCAACGACGACGAATTTGTCGTGCCCGAGGATCCCGTCAAACAAGAGCGTTTTAAGCGCAGGCTTATCGCCACGGCAAATAGCCTAAAGAAAAAGCAGCAACAGCTCCAAGCTGATCAAGACCTGCTGGCCGACAGATTGACCGAGGTCCTCGCGGCCGAAGAGTATGAACTCGAACGCCCCTTCAAGAGCTATCCAAAACGCAAGTTGCTCCCCCGACTAGAGGAGGAAGCATACAAACCTTCATCACCAGCGCACAATACGGAAGACCGACCACCACGTGGTCGCGACAGAGAAGCATCTAGGCCCTCCTTCAGGACCATACGCCGGCACCGCTCAAAAAGTACGAAGCCACGAGGGAATGCGCCGGACTTGCGGGATATATTGGAGGACAAGGCAAGACAATCCAGATCCATCCACGGATCACGTGGGCGCCCCACGAGCCACGACGACTACCGTCGCGTCAGATACAACAACTCCGGCCGGGCCGAACACAGCAGACAACGCTCTCTTGAGCTACGTCGTGATATTTCTCAATATAGAGGCGCCACACACCCACTATGCTTCACAGATGAAGTGATGGATCATCAAATCCCTGAAGGGTTTAAACCCATGAACATTGAATCCTACGATGGCACAACAGACCCCGCGGTTTGGATCGAAGACTATCTCCTTCACATCCATATGGCCCGCGGCGACGATCTCCACGCCATCAAGTATCTCCCACTCGAGCTTAAAGGACCGGCTCGGCATTGGCTTAACAGCTTGCCCGCAGAGTCAATTGGGTGTTGGGAGGACCTGGAAGCCGCATTCCTCGACAACTTCCAGGGCACATACGTGCGACCACCAGACGCCGATGACCTAAGCCACATAATTCAGCAACCAGATGAATCGGCCAGATAGTTCTGGACACAGTTCTTAACAAACAAAAATCAAATCGTGACTGTCCGGAAGCAGAGGCCCTCGCAGCCTTCAAACATAACATCCGCGACGAGTGGCTGGCCCGGCACCTAGGAGAGGAAAAGCCGAAATCCATGGCAGCCCTCACATCACTCATGACCCGCTTCTGTGCGGGAGAGGACAGCTGGCTAGCTCGCAGCAACAACCTCAGCAAAAATGCTGGCAGTCCGGATAGTAAGGACCACAATGGCAGGTTGCGTCGAACCAAAAACAAACGCCGCGTTAACGGTGATCACAATGAGGATACGGCAGTCAACAACGGATTCAGAGGCTCTAAACCCGGTCAACGGAAGAAGCCATTCAAAAGAACTACTCCGGGTCCGTCCAATTTGGACCGAATACTCGACCGCTCATGCCAGATACATGGCACCCCCGAAAAGCCAGCTAATCACACCAACAGAGATTGTTGGGTATTTAAGCAGGCAGGCAAGTTAATTGCCGAAAACAATGACAAGGGGCTGCACAACGACGACGAGGAAGAGACCCGGCCGCCGAACAGTAGAGGACAGAAGGGTTTCCCCCCAAAAGTGCGGACGGTAAATATGATATACGCAACCCACATACCCAAGAGGGAGCGGAAGCGTGCACTGCGGGACGTATATGTGATGGAGCCAGTCGCCCCGAAGTTCAATCCAAGGTCCTCCTATCCGATCACTTTCGATCGAAGGGACCACCCTACCAGTATTCGCCATGGCGGATTCGCTGCATTGGTTCTAGACCCAATCGTCGATGGATTCCACCTCACTAGAGTCCTGATGGACGGCGGCAGTAGCCTGAACCTGCTTTATCAGGATACAGTGTGCAAGATGGGCATAGACTCCTCAAGGATTAAACCTACAAAGACGACCTTCAAAGCCGTCATACCAGGTGTCGAGGCCAATTGTACAGGCTCGGTCACGCTGGAAGTTGTCTTCGGATCCCCGGATAATCGAAGCGAGGAGTTAATCTTCGACATAGTCCCGTTCCGCAGTGGCTATCACGCCCTGCTCGGACGAACCCCGTTTGCAAAGTTCAACGCAGTGCCGCATTATGCATACCTCAAGCTCAAGATGCGAGGCCCTCGTGGAGTCATCACGGTCAGCGGAAATCTTGAGCGCTCCCTCGAGCGGAGAACACCAGCGGCTCTCACGGCAGAAGTACAGAGCAGCCTCTTAAGGCAATTTTCGAGTCCGGCCGTTAAAAGACCGGACATGATTAAACGCGCCCGGAGCAACATACATCAAGACCACCCGGCACGTTCCGAGCACGCGTAGCAATGCGGCCCCAACCCCAGTCCTTGCATGATTGCAAGACAAACTCCCCGCCTACATCATTACGCTCTGGAGATACCTTGGGCATAGGGGGAGGGGCACGACCACGACAGGCCCAGAGTGCGGCTCAACCACACCAGGGGCTCCTAAGTGTGTCGCCCTTTTTCTTTTCCTTATTTTATTTTATTTTATTTTATCTACAGGACTCCGTTTACAAGAGGTCCTGTCCGGCAGTAGATCGGCCGAACTCACGATGCAACAGCTAGGAAGGGGCTACGACGAACACTGAGGTGGCCTCCATTACGAGCATTAAATCTGTTTATTACGCCATTCCACAGCCCACCCCTGGAGGGGGACATGTTTAAAATAGTCCACTCCCTTGCTTACCGCACTATTTGTATTGTTCTGCACTCATGGCAGAATTCCCTGAATAAACAATGCATCATTTTTTCGCTTATAATTGCATTCCTTTCTTTATATATATGTTCATTTATGACATCTTGCATCCGTACAATTTGGTACGGCCGAATACACCAGGGGCTTATGTTCCCCGCATTATGGTGTGAAGTCCGAACACTTTCACAAGTGCGGCACCCCAAACTTATAGCACTATATGCATCGGCTCCGAATCATGTCTTGGGTCAATAGTTGGGTTTGCCCGGCTCCCATGTTTTGGTACCTTACGTTCCGTTCCGTCGGCTAAGGTAGCACTGGGAGAACCACTGCGATTGCGCCCCGGTTGAGCTGGGCGAGCGCCTCGGTGGAGAAAGCTAAAACTGACTGTCATGATAAGGCGAGAGACTGGTCGCTGTTCGAGAGGTCTTTTCGAGTCCCTAAAGACTTATGCCGCTTAGAGCAAGGAACCGGATGTGTCCGACCCAGGCGTGGATAGCGCCCCGAACTCGGTCTTCCGACACTAGGGGCTTCGCCGAAATTTAAAATTATAGAATTCTATGGCTAAGTGAGAGTGTTCAAGCATTATAAGTCCGGTTGCCTTGTTCGTTGTGTTGAGTGCCTCCCTAGATGAACCCAAAAATGGGAACAAGAGGGCTCAAGTTTATCCCGAACACCCCATCACTCGTGGCATGGGGGCTGAAGCCGACGACTTGCCATCTCTCAGATTTGATAAACGGCCGCACAGAAGGTAATATTTTAAATCAAATAAGCGTTGCTTAGCGCATATGAACAAAGTTTTCAGCGCACAGGATAACACATTGCGAGTTTACTCAATAATTACATCTCTGGGGCACTCATCCGCAATCTTGCGGGCACCCTTCAGGACAGCCTTATAGTACATCTCGGGCGTACGATACTCCTTGCCTGCCAGCGGCGCGTCCGTCAGAAGCCTCTCAGCATCCATCCTGCCCTAGTGCACCTTTGCGCGGGCAAGGGCCCGACGGGCACCTTCAATGCAGGCGGAGCGCTTGATGACCTCCACCCAAGGGCACGCATCCACCAGCCGCCGCACGAGGCCGAAGTAGCTCCCAGGCATGGCCTCTCCAGGCCACAGCCAGACTATGAGGCCCTTCGTGGCCTGCTCGGCTACCTTGTGGAGCTCGACCAGCTGCTTGAGCTGGTCGCTAGGGGGCACCGGATGTCCGGCCTCAGCATACTGAGACCAGAAGACCTTCTCCGTTGAGCTCCCCTCCTCGGCCCGATAGAATGCTGTGGCATCGGACACGCTGCGAGGCAGATCTGCAAACGCCCCTAGAGAGCTACGAATTCGGGTAAGTAACAGGTAATTTACATTCACATGCCTACTTTGCATTAAAAATGCCTTAACCGCCGCTATCTTCTTCATCGCCTCAATCTCCTGGAGGGACTTATGGGCCTCGGCCTTAGCGGCTTTGGCACTTTCAAGAGCCGAGGCAAGCTCGGACTCTCGAGTCTTCGAGTTGCGCTCCAAACTCTCATGCTTTTCCATGAGAGCCTGGAGCTCTTGCTGCACCTCCGCCATCCAAGCCTCCTGCTTTTCCCGCTCCGCTCGTTCCGCGGCCGCATTGCGTTCGGCCGCAGACACGGCCTCCTTCAGGGTCGCTGACGGTGTCCTGAACTAGGGGGTACTCACCCCGTCGTCCCCCAATCGGTTAGATTGGGCCGAGGACCCCCAGGGCCGCATACTCATGGGCCAGTCCGGATAGGTGCCGCATACAAGGAAGATTCCACAAGACTTGGCGATCAAGACAAGGACTCCTCCCCCACCGGCGTATTTGGCTAGGACTCTTGTTATCCTAGGCCTCGGGTGCATTATATAAGCCGAGGCCAGGCTAGTCGATAACCTCCATTACAACAATCATACCGTAGGCTAACTTCTAGGGTTTAGCCTCCTTGATCTCATGGTAGATCCACTCTTGTACTACCCATATCATCAATATTAATCAAGCAGGACGTAGGGTTTTATCTCCATCAAGAGGGCCCGAACCTGGGTAAAACATCGTGTCCCTTGTTTCCTATTACCATCTGCCTAGACGCACAGTTCGAGATCCCCTACCCGAGATCCACCGGTTTTGACACCGACATTGGTGCTTTCATTGAGAGTTCCGCTGTGTGATCGACAAAAGGATCGATGGCTCGCCTGCAGATCAACTGCGACTTCGGCACCTTCGTCACCAGCTCGACTGGTCACCTTGGTTCGACCAAGAGTTGCGTCCCGTGTTCGGATCACCATGTTCGGACGAGGGCCTTCATCAAACATCAAATCCGATCCCTATCAAGATCACGGAGGAATCATCCATGGAGCTCGGGGGCTCAACGTCAACATTGCCCTCTAGCGACCGTGCTGTTTTTCTGGACAGCGAACTCGTATCTGCTGCCACTACCTCCTCAAGTATCGCTTTGACGATCGCTTTGGTGGAATTCTGCGGAATTGAGTCTACAACAACCCTGGAAAATTTCGTCGAGTTCCGATGGAGGAATCTCTGGCAATCCACGATATACCGGAGCCCTGTCAAATCTGGACGGGAATCTGGACGAGTTTAGGGCGTGGTGTCCAGCTTCTAGCTCGGACGTCCATTGGAAGATCCAACCGTTGATCGGCTACGGAATTCCTATATCTACCACCCCTCCAAATTTCAGCTCGATCCGACCGTCCGAACTCCGGGAACCTTCCTATTAGTGCAACACTTTTTGTATCTGTTTTCTGCGCGAAAACGAATCCGACCCGAATTCGTCCTTTTTATGAACGGGATTTCGGACATCCTTTTTGAAGGAAGTTTTGTATGGGATATTGTGTATTGTTCCCGAACACATCCCACTAACTTTAAGATCTTTTGAAACATGATCTTCAACATCATGCTGGTGTCAAACCAGTCCGGCAATATTGCTCCGCGGCTGCCGACTTGTGCTAGACACGTCGTCACCTTGTTGAGCCGAGCTCAACTTCTTCGGATCATCATCTCGGCAGGCCGAACAAGAGTCCGGCATCGCGAAGGACAAATCATCACCAACATCGCCGCCCCACGGATTACGCGGAGCAGGCATACCGGCATCACCGCATGGTCGCTTCATCAAACCGGCATCGACCACGTCACGACCTGCATCGGCAAGGTCGCACTGTTGCTCCTTCAAGCCGGTGTCCATCACGCCGAACTACTTCGACTCATCAGCTGGCCTCGAGGCTTCGACATCTCGGCTGGACCGGAGGATTCATCATCTCTTCATCAACCTACTCCGGATACTTCGGCGTCACTAGCCGACCAGCTTCGTCACGATTAGCTGGACCGAGGGCTTTGCCTCGGCAAGCCAACCTTTGCCAGCATCATCTTCCTTCGAATTGCTACAACAAATAAACCAGGTGCTATTAATCCTAATATTTTTTGCTTGTTTGGGTTCATTTTTCCCAAGGAATTATTACTCTGATTTGTCCATCATATGTTCACAGGTCTATCAAATGGTGGCGCGTGCGACGATCGCATGATGGTTCGGTCAGTCTCCGTACATAGTCCGGCGAACGCCGCATCCGGAGCGCGGACCGACCTGTGAATTCAGGCTTTGCTACGCCTTTACCGCATCATGCCGACGCCCTGCATCGACATCGACTTTGGCGACAGGCCATATTTCTTTTATTACTCACTTTGCATAAATTATTCATTATGCAACGATTTTTTTAATTATCATTATTACTATTATCTCCCGTTTGCACTATTTTTTGTGCACAGGAAAATGATCCGGGGACTTCGGCGACACTCTACCGATCTGCATTGACCATGCCATGCCACCACTTCGGCGCGTCGAGCTCTTCGCTCCGCCACCTCGGGATCGGCTTAGGGGATGGAACCTTGTCCCGCATCAAGCTCGGACCGCGTCGTCAATACCGAACACATTAACCAGCTAAGTTGCCTTCATGCTCAAAGTTTTAAATTTCTAACTTGTGTTCGGTTCGACCAAGCATTATACTTTTTTGAAAAGAAAAAAAGTTGCTTGTAAAGTTATTTCTTGTTCGAACTTTGTTCGCACATATGACGCGCTACCCGCTCATTATACTGGGGCTTCTTTAATGAAGCTTATTATCTGAGCTTTATGCCCGACACATGTGTCACACTTCGCATGTACCTTTTATTCACCATTATATGCATCGATATGACTTAAGTTTTGGCCAAGCTGGGTTGCTGGCTCCTGTGCTTACCCCTCGTTCCCGATAGTTCAGCTAGGTGGTAAAGGAGCACCTCTGCGATTATTCTTGCGGGTCGGCGGATGTGTACCTCGGTAGGTGAAGCCGAAAGCTAGCGTTCTTAAGGGAATACTCGGTCGGTGAACTAAAAGATGATTTCTTACCTATTTATTTACCTGCCCCAGATGTTTTTCTGCTCTTTTCGCGGTCGGACATGCACTTTAGGGCATGCCTCCGAGAAAGGAACCCCTAACGGAACTATTCTCCTGGAAGATGTTTCTTACTAACCATGTAATACAACATAACTAGTTGGGCACTTGTCTGATAAAGCACTAATGACCCCTATGCCTGGTCTCCACGATGCCCCGATTTTTATAACCGCGAGGGTATTCGGACACACTCCGGACTATTGGGTCCAGAGGTTGAAGCGAAAAGGTCCGCCACGACAAACGATCTACAATCCGGCTAGAAGGAATTCTACATGTCACCTTACATTATATAGTCAACTTTTGCCCAAGTCACTTGGGGGCTCTTATGTTTATTTGAGCCGTTTCATACTAAGTGTTTTTCTTCTTAGTCGTTGCAAAGTTTTATTATTATTTATCACTCCTTTTTTCGACACGAGTTTGCGGTCACTGGCCGGGGAGCCTAATTTCTCTCTCAACGCTGCTAGAGTTTAGTTTGCTAAACTGGCCTGATGAGAAGTACTCCGCCCTCGGGATAGGAGGTTGAAGCCGTAGGCTGACCCGCTCGAAGTCTTGAGATAGGATGTATCATGTTAAAGCACGACAGAAGCACTTCTTTTTTCTAAGACCAATTTTCGGGTTGGCACCGAACACTTGATATTGTTCGGGCGTCATGTTTTTACTGACGTTTCTTGGTTTTCCAAGCTTTTTGGCACCTTTAAACTATTTGTGCTTTTCCAGTATTAGTCTCGCAATGCAATGCCAGACACCTTTTAGGGATTCGGCAAAAACATTCTCAGATATTGCTATGTTAAATAACAGGCCATTCTCAGATATTGCATCAGTTTCGATCTGTGTCTTCGGTCAATAGTTGGGTTTCCCGGCTCCTGCACTTGCTTCCTACGTTCCGTTTTGTTCGGCTAGGCGTGCAATGGGAGAACCACTGCGATTGTGCTTCCAGCTCACATGGTTAAAGCACCTCATTGAAGAAAGCCGAAAACTGACTGTCACAATAAGCGTAAACTGGTCAGCAATCCGATGACTATGTTAAATAACAGGCCATTCATAACATTGGCCGAAATGTTTACGGCTTGACCTCGACTGTCACCGAACACTACCGGGGGCTATTAACTAGCCTCCCAAACTAAATCCTCGATATTTTGCTCTTACATTGGAGCTGAGGTTTTATGATCATGCTTAGCATGACAACCCAAAGAAAGGAACCGATAGCGGGACTATTTTCTTTGGAAGACATTTCTTCTGTTAAATAGTAATATAACATATCTCTCCGCGTACCTTTGTTTATAAAACCTTATGGCCAGATTGCCCTGTTTGTCGTAAATCTTTGCCCTCATAAAGGCTTTATAAAGTAAGACAAACACTCCTCGGCTACTGGCCGAGGAGGTGGAAGCCGATGGTCGGTCAACAAAGTTTTGTACAATGCGGATCCGGCGTTAATGGCGTAAAGTACTTGGATACATAGAGTCATTACACATAATTTGTGCTTTCTTGTGGATATTGATCCTTAATTCGGCCACCGATGCCCGCATTAAGGCCCGGGGGCTACTGGGCTTCGGGCTTATTATTTACAAATATTAAAGGGCACATCGATCCTCGATCTGGTGTTGCCACCCGATCGGTGTCTCGGGGGCTCTTGCATTGCTATCAATGCGAGAAAATTTTAAGTCTGTCTGAGTTTCGAGGAGATTTTGATCCTCGGGTTGGTCGGCCGCACCCAACTTTGAGTCTCAAGACCGAGCACGCCGCTTTTGTGTCGAAGTATTTGCGGGCTGGGACTTGATCCTCAGACCGATTTTGCAAATCAACCTGAGTCTCAGCAGCTATGGGGATCAGCGGTCTTATGTCATCCTTCATGGGAATCTTGGGTTTTAGACCGATACCCACCTTGAGGGCTACTGGCTATGTATATCGGCAGAGAATAAATTGCACCAACAAAAAATATTGACAAAAATTGGCCCACATTCGGGGTGGTGCACCACCTCAGGAGCAGTCCGGCATAAAGCTCGGGCGCTAGTGGCTGGCTCCATAGAGGGCATTTCCGGCATTAAGCTCGGCTAAACTCCTTCAAACTTCTTTGAACCAAGGTGATTTACGACACCTCGGATACAGTCCGGCGTTGGAGCTCGGATACATAGTCCGGCGTTGGAGCTCAGATACATAGTCCGGCGTTAGAGCTGGGAAGCAGTCCGGCATTGGTGCTCGGCTGCAAAAGATACCTCGAATGCAGTCCGGCGTTGGAGCTCGGATGCAAGAGGATGTTGCCGCTCGGGAACAACTTCAAACCCGAGGTGTGGCATAAAATAACAAGGCATTGATAAAGGCCGGAAACTTAAAGGGGCTCCTCGGATACCCGACGTCGGAGCTCGGATACCCGAGGTGTCCCTAACTTGAAGACCGATTCAGGGGGCTACTGACGGTGTCCTGAACTAGGGGGTACTCACCACGTCGTCCCCAAATCGGTTAGATTGGGCCGAGGACCCCCAGGGCCACATACTCATGGGCCAGTCCGGACAGGTGCCGCATACAAGGAAGATTCCACAAGACTTGGCGATCAAGACAAGGACTCCTCCCCCACCGGCCTATTTGGCTAGGACTCTTGTTATCCTAGGCCTCTGGTGCATTATATAAACCGAGGCCAGGCTAGTCGATAACCTCCATTACAACAATCATACCGTAGGCTAGCTTCTAGGGTTTAGCCTCCTTGATCTTGTGGTAGATCCACTCTTGTACTACCCATATCATCAATATTAATCAAGCGGGGCGTAGGGTTTTACCTCCATCAAGAGGGCCGAACACAGGTAAAACATCGTGTCCCTTGTCTCTGTTACCATCCGCCTAGACGCACGATTCGGGACCCCCTACCGAGATCCGCGGTTTTACACCGGCGATCGCCACCTCATTCGTGGCCCTGCGATACCACGTTATCCTTGTTATTTCTATTGCAGCAAAATCCTTTTACAGAAGGTACAAATTTCAAAGTGGTGTTACTCACCTTCTTTGTCAACGAGCTGCTTCTTGGCAGGGCCGAGCTCTTGCTCGGACCGCTCGAGGTCCTGCTTCAAAGCACCGACCTCCGCAGCCAGTGCGGCAGAGGTTAGCAGCACGTCCTGCAAACCCATATTGACATAATTTTTAGCACTCCTGCGTATATCTCTTTTAGATCCTCAGTAAGGTTTTTCTTTCCGAACACCAAACCAAGCATCAGGGGCTACTGTCTATGCGGTATTACATTACATATTTTAAACTTCTTACCTCAAAGCACATTAGAAGGATCTGCGAGGCTTGATCGACCCGCTCTTGGCGAGTGAACCTTCTGAATCACTGCACTCATGATAGTGCGGTGCTGTTCCTCGATGGAAGCGCCGTTGAGCGCCTCCAACAAGTTGTCCGGCGCCTCCGGTTGGACGGAGGCTTCCGGTGTCACGGTCTTGCCCTTCTTGCGAAGGGGTTGTCACATCCCTAGTTCTAGTCTGCTCTAGGTTAGCTAGTCTTGTATTGCATCATGTTTAAATTTCTCTTAAACCTGAAATGGGGATGTCCAAAACCCTAGCACCAAATGGAATTCAAATAGGTTCAACCTAAAAATATTTTCAATGAACCTGAAATGCCCTTCATAAATGTTCATCATTTTTGTTTTGGTCCAGAACCTCTGCCAAAAATGGTGCACACTTTTCTAGGACACTATGGGTTATTGAATTAAATCATACAGTATTTGTACTTGGACATTTAAATGCTATAAATTATTTTAAATGTCCAAATAATCATGAGCTGAAATGATGGCTGTTGGAAATATTCCAAACAGTGCTCTCAAGCAGTTACATGATTTTTTAATAGGTTCTAGTATTTTTAATAAAGCCAAACATCTGCAGAAAAATAGAAAGCAGAAAATAAGAGAGAGAGAAAGAAGGACTACCTGGCGCTTACCTACAGCCCAGATGCCCACTATTGTGCGGCCCAGCCCACCAGGGGCATACCTGTCTTCAACCTCTGCCTACTGGCAGAGGCAAGCCGAGCACGGCTCCCGCGCGTGCCGGCATGCAGGTGCCTGCCTGCCCCCTTCCGCGACGACGCTGCGGAAGCCACGACACCTCCTGGACCCTCCTCGCTCTCTCCCTCACCCTCACTTTCCCCTGGATCCCACTCTCTTCCCCACCGAGCGGAGCTCATCGCCGCCGACGCTTTTTACCATGGCCACAACCACCCCCTCGCCCCTCTCACGTGCCCATGAGCTCCGCCTCCGTTGTCTACGCCTCCTCGACGACTCACGCGACGCCGGACGCCCCGACGCATCGTCCCCGACCTCTTCTTCAACCTCAGGATGCCGAGATCGCCACCGCCGTGCCGTCTACTCCGAGCCTTCCCCAAGCCCACATCGACGCCTCTGCAACCACTGTGAGCTCCCGCGACGGAACCCCCTCTCCCCGAGCTCGATTACGCCTCTAGTCGTCGCCCCGCGAGCATCGAGCTCCGGCCATCGCCATGGCTGGCGAGCCTCGCGCTCCCGAGCTTTCCCGCTCGTCTCCGTAGCACCAGCGTGCTCTCTAGGTCCCTAGGAAGCCGTTGAGGCCCTCGGTTGGCCTCCCCGTGCACCACAGCGACGCCTGCCTCGTGCTGTGGCTTCGGCAGCCGCCCGGCTCAACGCCGTTGCCAACTCCGGCGACCCCGCGCCCCCCTGCTGCCTCCGTTGGATGCGTGGGAGGAAGGGCTACCGCCTGGTGCCCTTAGCACATCGTACCGCTGCCGTAACAGCGCCTCCGGCGAGCTTCTGCCGCGGTTTTGGTCGCCGCCTACTGTTTTCATGCATGTTAGAACAACTTATCACTACTGTTTAGGACAAATGAAATGAATGGCATTTAAATAATCACATGTGGAGTTGGAATTTGAATCTTGGGTTCAAACCAACTTCATTTAACCTGCTGCTAGTTGCATTAGCTCAAACCACATCATATTGCCATGTCATGATCATGCATCATATTGTGCATTGCATTGATTGTGTTCTTCCTTGTTTGTCGGTGTTTGTCCCCTCCCGATAGACGTGGTTCCGATGATGAGTTCGATCACACCGATGAAGAGCTATACTATCTTCAGAAGTGCCAGGCAAGCAAAACCCCCTTGTTCATTCCGATACAATCCCACTGTCTCGCTCCTGCTCTCTTTTACTACATTAGGACAACACAATTCAACTGTTACATGCTGCGGTAGTTGAACCCCTTTCCTCTGCATGACCTGTCATTGCCACAGTAAATAGATGAAACCCACTAGCATGAGTAGGAGTTGTTTGAGCCCTGATGTGCCTACTCATTCATGCTTGTTTGTCATGCCTGCTACTGCTTAGAGTTGAGTCAGGTCTGATTCATCGGGGATGAATTGGAGGTGTGTAAACATGTCGTACTGTGTGTGAGCTAAGTGTGTGAACACGATTTGGTAAAGGTAGCGGTGAGAGGCCATGTAGGAGTACATGGTGGGTTGTCTCATTGAAGCCGTCCTCAGGAACTGAGTTCTGTGTTTGTGATCCATGAACAGCTACTACCACACATTGGAATGCTTAAGTGCCCCTCTCGACTTATTAATCAACTTGATCTCTGTCCAGGAGTTGCAACTAGTTTCTAGTGTTTGTAGGTAGTGTTAGTAGTCTACCAAGTGGCACCCGGTACAGGTGGGCTTGGGACAGACTAGGCATAGTGGCACGGTGTACCAAGTGGCACCTGGATGGTGGGCTTGGGAACCCTGCTCACATCGTTTGGGGCCTTGAGCGACACCCCGGCCGGATCTCCTTGCGGAGGGAACCCGAATAGGCGATAAAACTGGACTAGAGACTTGTGTGGTTAGTCGGTCGTGGCCGACTCCTCGCCGAGCTTCCGCTTGAAGGTTGCCGAGATACCGTGGTGTACATGGTGG
Organism: Aegilops speltoides; assembly: GCA_021437245.1. Classification (NCBI taxonomy): domain Eukaryota; kingdom Viridiplantae; phylum Streptophyta; class Magnoliopsida; order Poales; family Poaceae; genus Aegilops; species Aegilops speltoides. The sequence continues at coordinate 194,750,325 of CM038142.1, read as the reverse complement.
TAAGTGGCAGGCGTGTGTGAAGAAGTACACCCTGCAAGGTTAACATCATCTATTGAATAGCCGTGTCGCGATAAAGGACTTACGGGTTGCTGTGCAGTTCATAGACAAGTGAAAGTGGATACCTAAAATCGCAAGATAAGCGTGAGTGCTATGGATGGCGTTCTCGTGGGAGGCGGGATCCATAGTGGTGTATTGATATTGTGAATATGTGGACTCGTGTGCCACCTCAAAAGAGTTACTTGCGATCGTAGTTCGGGATAGCCCTTGAGTCAAAGCTGGCTTGCTGCGGTTAAACTCCACCACCCCTTTGTTGATACCGATGCATATGTAGATAGTTACGATGTAAGTCTTCTTTGGGTACATTTGTACTCACGTTTGCCTATTTTATGTTTTTGCGAGAGAGACTTGAGTCTCGCTAGTAGTTCTGCGTGGACTTGACCTTTAGCTTGTTACCTCAGCTACGATCTTGTGCCCTCGGCGGAGATCAGTAGATAGTCAGGCTTCTCAGCCTTTTTCATTTGTAGATGTCTGTACTCAGACATGTTAAGCTTCAGCATGTGCTTTGACTTGTATGCTCCAAATGCTAGGTTGAGAGACCCATGATTGTAATATCTCGCTCCTCGGAGCCTATTGAATAAAATACTTGAGTCATAGAGTCATGTTGTGATGCCATGTTGTATTTGCACATATCGGGCATATTGTGTGTATGTTATTGAAATGCTTGGTATGTGTGGGATCTAACTATCTAGTTGTTTATTCTTAGTAGCCTCTCTTACCGGGAAATGTCTCCTAGTGCTTCCTTGAGCCATGGTAGCACTCTTGCTCAGGAACACTTAGGCTGGCGGCATGTGTCCTTCTTCGTTCTGTATACATCCCTTGGAAATGTCACGCGATGAATCTAGGAGTCTGTTAGCCGCTTCTGCCGGTTCACGAGTCTGCTAGCCAGTGCTACAGCTGGATTCACTCGATGATGACCGACACGTTCGATCTTTGGGTCATGGATGCTGTCCTGTAAGTTTGTGCCACCTTGGGTTTATGACTAGCCATGTCAGCCGGGCTCCTTATCATATCGATGCTAGCGACACTATCATATACATGTGCCAAAAGGCATAAGCGGTCCCGGGCAAAGGTAAGGCGACACCGTGGCGATACTGCGTGCGTGAGGCCGCAAAGTGATATGAGGTGTTACATGCTAGATCGATGTGGCATTGAGTCGGGGTCCTGACAGCTTTGGTATCAGAGCTTGACTGCCTGTAGGATTACCAAGCCAAACTGGTCGAAGTTGAGTCTAGAAATTCTTTAGTTATATAAGGAATTGATTGTGGGATGGAACGTAAGGCTCTTTTACTCCTTTACCTTATGCCCTTTGATCTGAGTCATCTTATCTTCCCTACGGGTTTAAGAACTAGGCCTTCTCTTCTCTTTATCAGGATCACGTGTTACTAATCCGTAGACTTATAGGATTGTTGGTTTCAAGCCTCAGTTAAGTTCCTACTACTTCCATATGTTAACTGTTGATCTCGAAATCTTGATATTGTGCTTCTGAGTGGCTATGCCACCATTTTTGTAGCATGTCTAAATTCTTTTGAGCATCACAACCATTATGTTGTCCGAGTCATCCCAGGTTTCTAAATAGTCTGATGCATTTGCAAATTCCTTCTTACCGTTCCGATGTTCCTTTGGCCAGATTAACCACACCAACTAGTGTCTTGAGGTACTTCATTGCCTCGGTATATATGTTGGAGCTAGTATTATGACCCTAGGTGTCTTAGAGTACCACCTAGTAAGCTAGCCATGATTTGTGTTCCCAGTGTGATTATTCTGGCCTTTATTCTCGAAAGCATCCCGTGATGCCACTTAGTAGTAGGTATTCTACTCCTTGGGTTTTGAACCCGAGATTCACCCTACTTACCTCGTGTTGATAGTGTTTGCTAGTTCCTTTAGGATATTAGTAACCTTTGGGATAGTCCTCGAGGTCCGTGGTATATCGTTCTTCCAAATACCATGAACCATTCTTGGCAGGAGTTCTTTTGAACCAAAAGATCACAACCAGAGTGCTCTTGATGAGTTCTCCATTCTATATTGTGAATCTGCCAGTTCTACCTTCTGCATGGGTTATCCGGAAGAAATGTTGAGCTTTGCTCGACATACTAATCTATGCATCCACAACTCAGAAAGATATATGTTCCTTTGAGTTGTCTCTCTTCAGTCGTATTCCAATCTTCGTCTATCAAATGATAGTCAGGAGTAATTGTGCATTCATGTTATCGATGCTTATTATTCTTGTGGTTCATCAAGCCATTCTATTCAGGATGACTAGGAGAAACAAACTCCAGTACCTCATCCATATCCAGGATTGGGTCAAAATAGTTGTGCTCCGCAGATCAAAATGCCAACCCAGCTTTTGATTCTGTTCTACCCTGAAGTATTACCGTCTTTATGTCAGGATTTTCATGAGAATTGCACCGGCTCTTGTGAATTCTTGACGTAGTGATACTTCTCGCCATCATTACTCATTCCTCGGTTCCGTGTTGTCGCACCGGAATGCCGACAAGTGAATCGTGATGTGTGAAATCTATACTCCTAGCAACTCCGTTGCCCTAGCAACTCCGTTGCTTGGTTGTTAAATGGACAACAACCTCATTCTTAGCATGCTGATTATTGAATCATCATTCTAAGATAAATTGTGCTACCTAGTCCTTATTTCCGGTGCACTCCTTGATCAATGAGTTAGGATTGTGCCAGTCCCTCGCTCTTGTGATCATATCGTCTTGCCCTGAAAAGCAAGGTTGTTCTCGAGCTTAGTAACATATCGGTGGTTTGTGATTTTCCGAATATCTTCTCGGAAGTATTACTAGGTTGTCACCTGACCGCTATGTTGAGTTTGTGATCAAGATGGTTTCTTATAAACCACCCCTTCTCCAAGAATCTGTGTGGGATACCCCTGAGCTAGTTGGTCAAGCTAAACAACAACATGGAGAGTTGGAAGATAAAAGCTTGTCTGACTTAGTTCATGTTAAGGGATATCTTTCTGTGTGTGTGTTGAAGAAAGATGAAATCTTCATCAATTGGTCCTTGTGATCAGTTGTTGGACCTATTGTCTTACCCTATCTTTGATTTGAGTATGGGCTATCGTCAAATCAAATCAGAACTAACGATGTTCATAATGTCGTCTTACTCGTGGTTGATCCTCGAGCATACATCATTATATTTTTTCGTCTGATCAATGCTATCCCCGTGTTCACATGATGGTGGAAGTCCAGTGATATGGAAATTCCGATGTATTGCTGTTGAGTCCATCAGCAGCATTTTGTCTCCTCCATGATTCATGTTGAACATCAAGCTAGTGTTGGAAACTTTTGTACGCATTATCTTCATGTCCCGAGCATGAAGCATATGTTCGGATGAAAGAAGTGACCTCCTCTAATTCATGTGCATTTGATGCAAGTAGCCGCCGTGAATTCGAGAAAGTCAATGTTGCCTCCTCTAAAACCATCTCAAGTCAGTCATGCATGTGCGAAGTATGCTATGGTTTGACAGGCTCGCTACCTCCATTCTATATGTGTCCCTAGCACACCAAGCCACTGATTGACTTGTTCTAGGTAAAGAAGTCTAATTTAAGTGCACAAGACTCCGATATGCTCGATGATGGTTCCCAACCTGAACCCGGTAGTGTTTTATTATAAGACTACCATGTGGTCATGTTTGTCTGTGACAGCGTGTTCACATGTGTGTAGCAGAACTAGCTCATGTTTGGGAGCTTGCTATCGTAGTTCATTTCCCAGGAATCTCGCAACGTCATCTCATCGATTTGTGTTGCAAACTTTCATTTTCTTTCTAGACTCGATGAGTCGGATTATTCGACACCAACGGATCTGAATCTCAGGCAGATATGATGGTTGGAGAAATTTTCCAAGAACTATAATACTGGACTCTCTGTAAACTGTAAAGAGGATGTCGTGGCCAACACACCCAGCTGGAAGACCTATTATTGTAGTATCTTGATTGAGGAAGTTGGCCACCTCCCCATAAGGATTTCGTAGGATTTACTCCCTAGTTGTTCCTTATGGATTTTTGTGTTCCCGAAGTCCAATCTTTTACTTAATGTTCTAGATATCAAACCATATCTATGAATGGATTACGCTAGCACATCAAGGAGAACATTAGAAGCGGAGTGCTAAATGTCTCTCGGTCGATCATCTAGATTTTGTTTCCTTGGCCTCGCTAAGGTGAAATCTGAGAAAGTGTTATCTTCCTTTGCATCTGCATCGTCCATCACTATTCGTCACGGTAGTACGTTGTGTTGCCGGGATCCTTGACACGGATATTGGTAAGACCTTGATGAATATGGAAATTCTCAAGTTCTTGAGAGCACGCTCATTCACTAGGTTATATCCTCGGTAACAATTGGAATGTGCCTTCCGTTTGCCGAGTTGTTCTATGACCATAGTTTCCTTCCCGACCTGAGTATGCCATTTCTTCGAACTTCCTCAAATAATCGTTTGTGAAATGCGTTAGCCTGTTACGAAGAGTTTCCATGATCAATGTATCAAAAGTAATTCTTTTTGCCACTTAAAGGATAATTCTACAAGTCACCTTCCCTGAGGTGCCCCGTTATGGAATCATGGCAATTTTTCCTCGCTACTTTGAAACTCTCATCAATTGTTTCTTTTGTCCTTTTAAGGTGTGTTTTGCCTCTCAGCTCAAGAGATGTTCAACGTCTCATTCCGTGAGTTGATCTTGAGTGTTCCATCTTCGAGGAGATCGTTTTCTATAGAGTCTATTTTGTCGTCATCGAATTGGATAAAGATCTCGAAAGAGAAGACGTCAAGATCAATTTGAAGCAATGAATCAACATCTTCGAGAAGGGCAAATGGATCATGAAGATTGTGATAGTTTGTGACCCCCTTTCCTCTTACCTCACACCTTGAATCTGGGGCCGAGATTCTCGTTTAATGGGGTGAGTTGTCACATCCTAGTTACAGTGCTCTGGGTTAGCTAGTCATGTGTTGCATCATGTTTAAATTTCTCTTAAACCTGAAATGGGGATGTCCAAAACCCTAGCACCAAATGGAATTCAAATAGGTTCAACCTAAAAATATTTTCAATGAACCTGAAATGCCCTTCATAAATGTTCATCATTTTGTTTTGGTCCAGAACCTCTGCCAAAAATGGTGCACACTTTTCTAGGACACTATGGGTTATTGAATTAAATCATACAGTATTTGTACTTGGACATTTAAATGCTATAAATTATTTTAAATGTCCAAATAATCATGAGCTGAAATGATGGCTGTTGGAAATATTCCAAACAGTGCTCTCAAGCAGTTACATGATTTTTTAATAGGTTCTAGTATTTTAATAAAGCCAAACATCTGCGGAAAAATAGAAAACAGAAAATAAGAGAGAGAGAGAGAAGGACTACTGTAAACACCTACAGCCCAGATGCCCACTACTGTGCGGCCCAGCCCACCAGGGGCATACATCTTCACCTCGCCTCTTGGCGAGAGCAAGCCCAGCACGGCACTGCACCAGCGTGCCGACGCGCAGCAGCTGCTGCCCCTTCCATGATGCCGCTTCGGACGCCACGACACCTCCTGGACACTCCTCGCTCTCTCCCTCACCCTCACTTCCCCCTGGATCCCTCTCTCTTTCCCACCGAGCGGAGCTCGTTGCCGCCGACGCCGTTTACCGTGGCCACAACCACCCCCTCGCCCCTCTGACGTGCCCATGAGCTCCGCCTCCGTCGTCTACGCCTCCTCGATGACTCACGCGACGCCGGACGCCCCGACGCATCGTCCCTGACCTCTTCTTCAACCTTGGGATGCCGAGATCGCCACCGCCGTGCCATCTACTCCGAGCCTTCCCCGATCCCACATCGACGCCTCTGCAACCACCGTGAACTCCCGCGACGGAACCCCCTCTCCCCGAGCTCGATTACGCCTCTAGTAAATGCGCCCATGAAGATCGAGCTCCGGCCATCGCCATGGCCGGTGAGCCTTGCGCTCCCGAGCTTTCCCACTCATCTCCGTAGCACCAGCGTGCTCTCTAGGTCCCTAGGAAGCCGTTGAGGCCCTCGGTTGGCCTCCCAGTGCACCGCAGCGACGCCTGCCTCGTGCCGTAGCTTCGGCAGCCGCCTGGCTCAACGCCGTCGCCAACTCCGGCGACCCCGCGCCCCCCTACTGCCTTCGTTGGATGCGCGGGAGCAAGGGCTACCGTCTGGTGCCCTTAGCACGTCGTACCGCTGCGAGAACAGCGCCTCCGGCGAGCTTCTGGCGCGGTTTTGGTCGCCGCCGGCCAACTCCGGCGGGCTGACGTGGCACCACCATTAGTTTCTAATGATCCAACTAATCACCGCCCCGTGCCACTGACTGCCGGGCCCCACCGTCTAGCAAAACATGGTTTAGTTTTTTTTTATATTAAATTAACCCCACTGGTCCCACAGGTCAGTTTGACCTGGCCACGTCACCTGTTGACCCGACCCCACCTGTCAGTGACACAAACAACACTTGGTCACTGACCAGTGGACCCCACTGGCCAGGTTTGACCTGGATCGGCCTCATTGACTGCTGACCTCATAGTGACGCAATGCTGACGCGATAAGTATTTTCTGGATTTATTTTTATACAGGAAATTCCATAAAATAGTTTAAACTTCTAAAATTCATATAAAATCAACCGTAACTCCAAATGAAATAATTTATATATGAAAAATGATCAGAAAAATCCAATCTATCCATCTGTACCATTTTCATGCATGTTAGAACAACTTATCAATACTGTTTAGGACAAATGAAATGAATGGCATTTAAATAATCACATGTGGAGTTGGAATTTGAATCTTGGGTTCAAACCAACTTCATTTAACCTGCTGCTAGTTGCATTAGCTCAAACCACATCATATTGCCATGTCATGATCATGCATCATATTGTGCATTGCATTGATTGTGTTCTTCCTTGTTTGTCGGTGTTTGTCCCCTCCCGATAGACGTGGTGCCGATGATGAGTTCAATGACACCGATGAAGAGCTATACTATCTTCAGAAGTGCCAGGCAAGCAAAAACCCCCTTGTTCATTCCGATACAATCCCACTCTATCGCTCCTGCTCTCTTTTACTGCATTAGGACAACACGATTCAACTGTTACATGCTGCGGTAGTTGAACCCCTTTCCTCTGCATGACCTGTCATTGCCACAGTAAATAGATGAAACCCACTAGCATGAGTAGGAGTTGTTTGAGCCCTGATGTGCCTACTCATTCATGCTTGTTTGTCATGCCTGCTATTGCTTAGAGTTGAGTCAGGTCTGATTCATCGGGGATGAATTGGAGGTGTGTAAACATGTCCTACTATGTGTGAGCTAAGTGTGTGAACACGATTTGGTAAAGGTAGCGGTGAGAGGCCATGTAGGAGTACATGGTGGGTTGTCTCATTGAAGCCGTCCTCAGGAACTGAGTTCTGTGTTTGTGATCCATGAACAGCTACTACCACACATTGGAATGCTTAAGTGCCCCTCTCGACTTATTAATCAACTTGATCTCTGTCCAGGAGTTGCAACTAGTTTCTGGTGTTTGTAGGTAGTGTTAGTAGTCTACCAAGTGGCACCGATGCAGGTGGGCTTGGGACAGACTAAACCTGATGTACGGTGTACCAAGTGGCACCGGATGGTGGGCTTGGGAACCTGCTCACATCGTTTGGGGCCGTGGCGACACCCGGCGGATCTCCTTGCGGATGGAACCCGAATAGGCGATAAACCTGGACTAGAGACTTGTGTGGTTAGTCGGTCATGGCCGACTCCCTCGCCAGGCTTCCGCTTCAAGGTTGCCGAGATACACGTGGTGTACATGGTGGTAAGTGGCTAGAGTGTGTGTGAAGAAGTACACCCCTGCAGGGTTAACATCATCTATTCGAATAGCCGTGTCCACGGTAAAGGACTTCTGGGTTGCCTGTACAGTTCATAGACAAGTGAAAGTGGATACCTAAAATCATAAAATAAGCGTGAGTGCTATGGATGGCGTTCTCGTGAGGGAGGCGGAGGCGGATCCATAGTGGTGTATTGATATGGTGAATATGTGGACTCGTGTGCGCCACCTCAAAAGAGTTACTTGCGATCGTAGTTCAGGATAGCCACGAGTCAAAGCTGGCTTGCTGCGGTTAAACTCCACCACCCCTTTGTTGATACCGATGCATATGTAGATAGTTACGATGTAAGTCTTGCTGGGTACATTTTTACTCACGTTTGCCTATTTTATGTTTTTGCAGAGAGACTTCAGTCTCGCTAGTAGTTCCGCGTGGACTTCGAGCTTTAGCTTGTTACCTCAGCTACGATCTTGTGCCCTCGGCAGGATCTGGTAGATAGTCAGGCTTCTCAGCCTTTTTCATTTGTAGATGTCTGTACTCAGACATGTTACGCTTCAGCATGTGCTTTGACTTGTATTCTCTAAATGCTGGGTCGAGAGACCCATGATTGTAATATCTCGCTCCTCGGAGCCTATTGAATAAAATACTTGAGTCATAGAGTCATGTTGTGATGCCATGTTGTATTTGCACGTATCGGGCATATTGTGTGTATGTTATTGAAATGCATGGTATGTGTGGGATCTGACTATCTAGTTGTTTATTCTTAGTAACCTCTCTTACCGGGAAATGTCTCCTAGTGCTTCCACTGAGCCATGGTAGCTTGCTACTGCTCCGGAACACATAGGCTGGCGGCATGTGTCCTTCTTCGTTCTGTATACATCTCTTGAGGAAATGTCACGCGATGAATACCGGAGTCTGTTAGCCCTTCTGATCCGGTTCACGAGTCTGCTAGCCAGTGCTACTGACTGGATTCACTTTCGTGATGACCGACACGTTCGATCTTTGGGTCATGGATGCTGTCCCTATAAGTTTGTGCCACTTTGGGTTTACGACTAGCCATGTCAGCCCGGGCTCCTTATCATATCGATGCTAGCGACACTATCATATACATGTGCCAAAAGGCGCAAACGGTCCCGGGCAAAGGTAAGGCGACACCTGTAGGGATACCGTGCGTGAGGCCGCAAAGTGATATGAGTTGTTACATGCTAGATCGATGTGGCATTGAGTCGGGGTCCTGACAGCTTTCATATCAGAGCTTGACTGCCTATAGGATTACCAAGCCAAACTGGTCGAAGTTGAGTCTAGAAATTCTTTAGTTATATAAGGGAATTGATTGTGGGATGGAACGTAAGGCTCTTTTACTCCTTTACCTCATGCCTTCTGATCTGAGTCATCTTATCTTTCCTACGGGGTTAAGAACTAGGCCTTCTCTTCTTTCTATCAGGATCACGTGTTACTAATCCGTAGACTTATAGGATTGTTGGTTTCAAGCCTCGGTTAACTTCCTACTACTTCCGTATGTTAACTGTTGAACTCGAAATCTTGATATTGTGCATCTGAGTGGTGATGCCACCATTTTCGTAGCATGTCTAAATTCTTTTGAGCATTACAACCGTTATGCTGTCCGAGTCATCCCAGGTTTCTAAATAGTCTGATGCATTTGCAAATTCCTTTTTACCGTTCCGATGTTCCTTTGGCCAGATTAACCACACCAACTAGTGTCTTGAGGTACTTCATTGCCTCGATATATATGTTGGAGCTAGTATTATGACCCTAGGTGTCTTAGAGTATCACCTAGTAAGCTAGCCATGATTTGTGTTCCCAGTGTGATGATTCTGGCCTTTATTCTCGAAAGCATCCCGTGATGCCACTTAGTAGTAGGTATTCTACTCCTTGGGTTTTGAAACCGAGATTCACCCTACTTACCTCGTGTTGATAGTGTTTGCTAGTTCCTTTAGGATATTAGTCACCTTTGCGATAGTCCTCAAGGTCCGTGGTATATCGTTTTTCCAAATACCATGAACCATTAATGGCAGCAGTTCTTTTGAACCAAAAGATCACAACCAGAGTGCTCTTGATGAGTTCTCCATCCTATATTGTGAATCTGCCAGTTCTACCTTCTGCATGGGTTATCCGGAAGAAATGTTGAGCTTTGCTCGACATACTAATCTATGCATCCACAACTCAGAAAGATATATGTTCCTTTGAGTTGTCTCTCTTCAGTCGTATTCCGATCTTCGTCTATCAATTGATAGTCAGGAGTAATTGTGCATTCGTGTTATCGATGCTTATTATTCTTGTGGTCCGTCAAGCCATTCTATTCAGGATGACTAGGAGAAACAAACTCCAGTACCTCATCCGTATCCAGGATTGGGTCAAAATAGTTGTGCTCCGCAGATCAAAATGCCAACCCAGCTTTTGATTCTGTTCTACCTTGAAGTATTACCGTCTTTATGTCAGGATTTTCATGAGAATTGCACCGGCTCTTGTGAATTCTTGACGTAGTGATAGTTCTCGCCATCATTACTCATTCCTCGGTTCCGTGTTGTCGCACCGGAATGCTGTGTGAAATCTATACTCCTAGCAACTTCGTTGCCCTAGCAACTCCGTTGCTTGGTAGTTAAATGGACAACAACCTCATTCTTAGCATGCTGATTATTGAATCGTCATTCTAAGATAGATTGTGCTACCTAGTCCTTATTTCCGGTGCACTCCTTGATCAATGAGTTTGGATTGTGCCAGTCCCTCGCTCTTGTGATCATATCGTCTTGCCTTGAAAAGCAAGGTTGTTCTCGAGCTTAGTAACATATCGGTGGTTTATGATTTTCCGAATATCTTCTCGGAAGTATTACTAGGTTGTCACCTGACCGCTATGTTGAGTTCGTGATCAAGATGGTTTCTTGTAAACCACCTGAGGGAGTCCTGGACTAGGGGGTGTCCGGACAGCCGGACTATCAATATCCGCCGGACTCCCATACTACGAAGATAGAAGATTGAAGACTCCGGCTCGTGTCCGGAAGGTACTTTCCTTGGCGTGGAAGGCAATCTTGGCAATACAGATATGTAGATCCCCTACCATTGTAATCGACTCTGTGTAACCCTAGCCTCTCCGGTGTCTATATAAACCGGAGGGCCTTAGTCCGTAGGACGAACATACATCTCAACAATCATACCATAGGCTAGCTTCTAGGGTTTAGCCTCCTTGATCTCGTGGTAGATCTACTCTTGTACTACCTATATCATCAATATCAATCAAGCGGGGCGTGAGGGTTTTACCTCCATCGAGAGGGCCCGAACACAGGTAAAAACATTGTGTCCCTCGTCTCCTGTTACCATCTGCCTAGGCGCCTGATTCGGGACCCCCTACCGAGATCCGCGGTTTGACACCGACATTGGTGCTTTCATTGAGAGTTCCTGCAGGTGCGTCACCGATAGGCTCGATGGCATCTTCAACCATCAACGCTATCTTGGGTGAGGCTTTTCTCCCGGACAGATCTTTGTATTGGCGGCTTTGCCTGCGGGCAATTCTCTTGGCCATCTGGAGCGGATCAGCTACACCTGGCGTCGGTCAGATTTGGAAGCTTAAACTTCACGGCCAATGACCGCGGAGACTGATCTTGACGGACTCGAGCCTGACCAAGCGCGCCGCCTTTGTGACAATGGGCATGATCTAGCTCTGCCGCGGACGGTGCTTTGGTAGCCACACTCGGATCCGCTTGGCCACTGGCGGAGCCGATTGCCCATATCGAGGGCGGTGGATGAGCGCCGCCACAGGGGCTTCAACATCCACGGTGATGGGCGAATACCAATCTTGTCCCTGCGAAACTTCGTGACCCGGCGCGGACTCCTTGCGGACTCTGAGCCTCCGCGCCCTACCGATTAATCCGGTTAGGCGCGGTTTTAAATTCACCGCTGCGGACATCTTCGGCTTTTCGCCTTTTGCGAAATCCTGAATCCTGAAGCATCCCTCGCTATCGGGAGAATCTGGCGAGACTATGGCGGGGCGGTTGGAGATTCGGACGATGGAGAAATTGAGCCCACCCACCACCCACTTTGTAGCCCTTGCCGAGATCTAACCGACATGCTGAACTACGACTCCGGCGACATCGGCGCCATGGGCGATGATCTTTGAGGCGAACAAAACCAGCACCTACGAGGGCCGCTGAAGGCCACCTCGTCATATAGCGTATACATGGTGGATACCCCAAGAGAAGGGGCGGCGAAAAAAAAGCGGAGGCAGATTCTCTAAAAAGCAGCCCAGACGCCCGGCGTCATCGGCGCCGCTCTAAATCCGCCACAACAAGAATATAGATTCCGGCACGAAATAACAATACCCCGAGAGTTCGAAGACAACCCCTCCGGCAAGACTCGGTAGCGGGAGGATGCGAAAGCAAGCCCCACGAAAGGCGGCGGAAGAAAAGGTTGAGGATCATAGCTATATACCTCCCTCGAAGACAAAACAAGCCTCAATGGCGGCAATTAAATCGCACCCGAGGACCCGTCGAACAAGAGCCTTTTAAGCACAGGCTCATCGCTACAACAAGAAGCTGAAGAAGGAAAAGCGGAAGCTCAAAACAGCGGAAGGCGCGCTCCGGATAAGATGGAGCAAAGTACTTAAAACCCATGAATAAATCTGCAATAGCCACCAATCGAAGAACTACCCAAAGCGTAAGCTGCTCCCGAGTCGACGAGGAAGCCATAGAGCCCCCACCGTCCAACGGCCTAGCCAGTCCATCTACGGACCAAAAAAAAAGCCCCAAGAAGCAAAGCAACACGTCAAGTGTCCGGCGATAGCGGCACATACAAGTCTGGGCGCCGCACACCCACTATGTTTCACACACGAGTCTTTGGATCATTAATTCCCAGCAGGGTTTAAACCCATAAACATAGAATCCTCGATGGAACAACAGACCACAGATGCGGATGAAGACTATATATTGCATATACACATGGCGGAGGAGATGATCTCCACGCCATAAAATATCTCCCCTCAAGCTCAAAGGCCAGCCGTCATTGGCTCAAAAGCCTCCCGAGAAAACACTTGTTGGAAGTTGGGAAGAGCTCGAGGAAGCATTTAGAGCAAATTTTCAAGGGACCTATGTCCGTCCTCCGGATCTGAGACGATTTAAGTCATATAACTCAACAACTCGGAGAGTCGGTAGCGGAAATGCGGAGCAGGTTTCTTACCAAAAGAACCAAATAGTCATTGTCCGGACGCTGAAGCCTTAGCAGCTTTCAAGCACAATGTCCGAGACGAATGGCTTGCCAGACACCTCGGTCAAGAGAAACCGAGGACAATGACCGCACTAACAAGCCTCATGACCTGCTTCTGTGCCGGGGAGGATAGCTGGCTAGCAAGAAGCAGCACCAGCGACCCAAGTACATCCGAGATAAGAGATGGAAACAAAAAATCACGGCGCAGAAAGGAGCAGCGCCGGCATAAAGAGAGAAGCCAAAAGAGCACGACAGTTAACGCCGGATTCAAAAGCTCGTGGCCCAATCATAAAACTCAGCTCCTCAAGGATGACAGTGACGAACTATCTAACCTACATAAAATTCTGGGTCGGATATGTGAAATCCACAGTACCCGGAAGGCCATAAATCACACCCACGAGGATTGTTGGGTTTCAAACAGTCGGCGATTAAGCGCCCGAACACAAGGGGCTCGGCAGCGTCAGCGAAGAAGATAAACCCCGCCAGCGAGGGCACGGAAAACAAAAGACTTTCCCACAAGGGTCAAAAAGTAAACTCACTTCGTGTGAGGATCTGAGAAAAACAGTGCGGCACTTTCTAAAAAGAGCTTCACACGGTCCAGCCCAGCAAACCATAGAGATTGGATATCAAAACCAATCACTTTCGACCACCTGGACTATTCGAAGCGTTGAAAGCGGGGCGGACTCCCGATATTGAATCCGATCATAGGCGGATTACAATTCTAAGCGTCCTAATGGGCGGAGGCAGCGACTTAAACTGCTGTATTCAAACACAATCCGTCGGATGAGGATAGACCCTACCAAAATTAAACACAGCCGCACTTCCTTCAAAGGAGGCGCGCGAGGCCCTTACGCCAAGTGCAGGCTCTATATTACTAGAAGTCGTGTTGAATCGCGAGAAACTTTCGGCGAGAAACTAATTTTCCATATCGTCCCGTTCAAAAGTGAATATCAAGCCTTGTTGGGGCGAAAGGCTTCGTCGCTTCAATGCCATACCGCATTCGCGTCTCTCAAACTCAAGATGCCGGTCCACATGGCACCATTTCGGTCTTGTGGTCACTTAAAGACCCGGACTCGGATAAACGAATCCGGACTCGGAAGGATAGGGGCTCCCTAGCCGCATACCCTTTCACAAGGGGCTGCGCGCTGGCCCAGCGGTTTCATATCAACCTAGCTTTAATTATTTATACTTATTCTTTTGCATATTTTTCGCGCGAACTGTTTCTAAAACTAAAATGTTCCTCTCTTTCTCTGAGATGAACAACGTGCGTACCGTCGAGATAATGGCATAGCGGAGACACATCTTGTGAGCGTGCGGTAGGGACCCGTTGCAAGGATTCTTTTGATTAAGACCCTCGTAGACCTTTTTATTCTGTCTCTTGTTGTTAATCTCCTTGGCTCATTCCTATAGCCAAAGCGAACTGGCAGCTTTGGCATCGGCGCGTCGAAGACCATGCCGTGCACGGACACAAGGGGCTTAGGGCATAATGCTGCCCATTATCATAAAGTCCGAACACCTTGAGGAGTGTTCGCCGTCTCGAGTTAGGCATTATATGCATCAGCTCGAATCATATCGTGGTCAAATGTTGGGTTTGCCCGGCTCACGTGTTTTGCTGCCTTAAGTTCCGTATCACCCGGCTAACGCGGCACCGGAGAACTCTGCGATTGTGCCCCGGTTAATTTGGCGAGCACCTCGATGAAAGCAGCCATTGTCATGATCTGATGAGAGTCTGGTCGACCACTTGTTTGACTATCGGAATGTTTAGAATTCCCGCTTTGACGAAGGACCATTTCGGTCGAGCACATCGCACCACGAATCCGGAGATGTGCGGTGTCATCGGGGGCTATATCGTAGCCCACCCTCGAGCTCCATTGGCTAAGTGAAAGAGATAAAGCATTATAGTCCGGATTGCCTCGTTAAGCTCGCTACCACCTCCTTATAACAGGACCGAGGCGTCGGATTAAGTGTGGCAGCGCTATTTTGCGAACACCCGGCACCTTGTGCGAGGGCTGAAAGTGAAGACTGCATCTTCGGGTTATACAAAAGTATACTTAAGCGGCCGCCGGGAGAAGTTTTACTACTTGGAAGCACAAGTATAAAAAGCATTCATACTATAATCATTGATTTACAAGGTCTGCGTTCATTTGAGCGTTACATTCTTTGAGCACTGCGCCTCTACTTTCTGAGCACGCGCATGACTTCTCAGTAGTGCTCGGCGAGGCAGCGTTCATCCGGACCCTGGGTGGCAATGGCGGTGGCATTCATCTCCGAATAATGCACCTTCACACGGGAAAGAGCCATCCGCGCGCCCTCGATGCAGGCCGACCGCTTCATCTCCTTTATATGCGGCACCGCCCCAAGGAATTGCTGCAATAAGCTTTAGTAGCTCATCGCCTTGGACCTCTCTGGCCAGACATGGGCCACGATGTCAGTCATGGCCAGTCCGGACATTCTATTTAGTTCGGCCCATTCGGCCAACCTGTCCGTCAGCGAAAGAGTGCGATCCGGGCTGTGGAATTGAGACCAATACAACTCTTCCGCCTCGTGATCCCTCTGGCTCCGGAAGTGCTTAACGGCATCAGCCGCTTTTCGCGCCAAGTCCATATATGGATCCTCCGAACTCCTGAGCCGCTCAAATTGGCGTGCCAGCATCCATAAACGGCGGCGCATTAGAAAAGGCTTGCGGCCGCGATTTCTCGGCTTGGCGCAGCTCCTCTTTCATAGCCCGCATTGCGAGGCGGGCATCCTTAACCGGCGGTGGCCTTCTTCAGGTCTTCCGCTCCGATAAGCGCTCCTTTTCAAAAACCTCATTGCGGTCGGTAGCATCCTTTAATTTCTTGGCCAAATCGTACATCCGCCTGCTTAGGCGGTCGCGCGCCTTTCGACCTTCAACTCTCGGCTGCCCTAGAGGCAGCCGCGTCTCCTCGGGCTTGCTCCTTAGCTAGAGCAAGTTCGGCCCGAAGACTCTCCACCGCAGCAGCACCATCTGTATACACAGCATATAATTTATCAGAGGTGGGCTTCAACCCCCATTAAATAAAGCAGCTGCGGGGAATTTATTTACCTTGCGACTCGTCAAGTCGCTGGTTGACAAGTGCGATGTCAACATCTGCCACGTCAAGTTGTCGACTCAATTCGGCAAACTTATTAGTCCGGCTGGTCCCGGGACTATCCGCCACCTGTATTAGAACGGCGGTATTCATTACCTGAGATGTTGAGATTTTCGATCCTCGGCACGCTGTCGTCTTCGACAACCTACCGAGTCTCAGGGGCTACTATCTATACAGGGCGCATTTTTTATATGCACAACTGTTACAAAACAAAGGGGTGCGTTATTTTCGCATACCTCAAAACCCGTCAGCAAGCTCATGGCGGCGTCACGCAATCCGCTTTCAGCGGACGAAATCCTTCCAATCACCATACGCATTAACGCACGGTGATCTTTGAAATGGGCGCCCTCTCAGCGAGACTCTTGATTCTCGGCGGCCTCGGCTGGGTGCAACTCTCTGGCCCCTCGGACTCGGGGACACCCTCCGTGGCGACACTTCGGGCTACTTTGCCTCATCTGGCGGCGCTGCGAGCGGAGGTATCGCTCTCCATCATCTCCGGAAGAAGGTCCCGAGGATGAACTCATCCGAGGCGGCTGCAGATCAAACTGCGATATAAATATTTGGTTACCTCTGAGCGTAAATGAAGGTACTTTATTAATTAACTTCATCTTTCATACTTACGGCTCGTTGGAGAGCTGGTCCTTGGCGGACGATTGCGGCGTCGGATTCTCTCCGGACGCGGACCCTGTGAGATTTCTTCCCGCTTAGGGGCTTGGACCTCCGGATCTTGAGGCGGTCCTCTTCTCCCTATGAAGGGAGGGATCTTTGGTTCCCTCCTCTTCAGCCGCCCCTTTGGGCTAAGTATTAGCTCCTTTATTTCCCCCGGCGCCCCCCCTCGTGGGCGCAACCTCAACATTCGACCAGCCACGGGCTCGGTCACGGTCTCTGGGAGGGCGAACACCTTATCAGCCTTGATCGCGCCACCCATTCCTGTAAAGAACAAAGGGTCAGGAGACGAACTTTCGAAAGGCATACAAATATAATGTCCGGGCTCTAAGCTATTTACACGAGTATCAAGGCGATCGCGGCTCGAACTGCGTCCTCGGTGAATCCGGACCGCCACTGCGGTCAGAAAAACAGCTTGTACATCTCCATGGGTGTCGCACCCATAAAATGCTGGAGAATCTGAGGTCCCTCGGTTGAATTCCCATAGGCGGAGAGGGCGGCGTTTGCGAGGTAGGAGGTGCACGATTAGCATGACTGCATCACCTTGACTAGGTCGATCTCCCTTGTTTGGAGGTCTCGAATCCGGCCTTGCGGTGCGGGCACGTCCTTGGGCGGCCCCAATTGAGCCCTTGGTTGACCCACGACATCGGTTGGCGTGGAGGTCCCGAAGCGAAGAAGGAGGCGGCGGCTTTGCTTGCTGCCCCTTGGAGCGATGATGTAAAACCAATCCTGCTGCCACAATCCAGTTCCTCTTGGAAGGAACCTTGAGCCCACAGGGCCTCGACCTTCTTGCTTATAGTCGCCCCCCGCACTCCGCTTAGCGCCCCGATCATCTTGGCTCCACCTTAAAGTTCTCAGCCACAGGCGAAGTGGGGATGGCGGAGGAAGGCTTCATGAGACAATAATGAATGCGGAGATATGGAGGATGGACTCCGGAGCCAAGTCGTGGAAGTCCAGCCCGTAGTAGAACATGAGCCCTCTCACGAAGGGATCCGTCGGGAAGCCTAATCCCCAGCGGAGGTGAGATCACAGCAGCGTGTCGCCGGGCTCGGGGGCTGCACGGCCTGCCCAGGGGCAGAGCAACTGTCTGAAACCTCGTGGGCAGGTGCTTGGCCTCTCGCAACTTCAATATGTCCTCCTCCGTGGCGGAGGAGGGCATCCACCGACCCTGGAGGTCGGGCGGACATTGTTGTGGATCCTAAGCGCTCGAGTCTGAAGCTCTAGGTGTTGGGCTGGGAGGCGGAGGAAAGATTCGATCACGAGGTTGAAAGAGAAGGATAGGCCTTGGTCCCTTATAAAGGGAAGAAATACCAAGGGCCATCTCCGTGACCGTTTAGGATTCCCCTTTCGATAGAGGCGTGGCGGCAGGAGCGGTTGGAGTTACCCATGCGTATTGATGAGGATCCCGGAATAAAGGGAACACGATCTACTGCTTGACGGGGCGTGCCAAAGAAACCGCGCCGCTAAGCGTCTTTGGCGGAATAAAGCGATTCAAAAAGGGCTTGGCTGCGGTGTGATGTCACGCCGCTCGTCGGCAATTGAGCTAAGTGCATATTTTATTCTCTCTACATTGGAATGTGGAATTTATTTTGCGAGCGGACACTATCCGGTGTTCATTGTCTTTTCGAATTATTCAAGGAGAGAACCCGCCTTGCAATGCGAACATTATGCCGCCGGACTTATCGTCATTGAAGACTGGTTCGAGAGCTCTTGAGGAGTCTGGACTAGGGGTGTCCGGACAGCCGGACTATCAATATCCGCGGACTCCCATACTACGAAGATAGAAGATTGAAGACTCGGCTCGTGTCGGAAGGTACTTTCCTTGGCGTGGAAGGCAAGCTTGGAAATACGGATATGTAGATCTCCTACCATTGTAACCGACTCTGTGTAACCCTAGCCTCTTCGGTGTCTATATAAACCGGAGGGCCTTAGTCCGTAGGACGAACATACATCTCAACAATCATACCATAGGCTAGCTTCTAGGGTTTAGCCTCCTTGATCTCGTGGTAGATCTACTCTTGTACTACCTATATCATCAATATTAATCAAGCAGGACGTAGGGTTTTACCTCCATCGAGAGGGCCCGAACTTGGGTAAAAACATTGTGTCCCTCATCTCCTGTTACCATCCGCCTAGACGCACAGTTCGGGACCCCCTACCCGAGATCCACCGGTTTTGACACCGACACCACCCCTTCTCCAAGAATATGTGTGGGATACCCCTGAGCTAGTTGGTCAAGCTAAACAACAACATGGAGAGTTGGAAGATAAAAGCTTGTCTGACTTAGTTCATGTTAAGGGATATCTTTCTGTGTGTGTGTGTGTTGAAGAAAGATGAAATCTTCATCAATTGGTCCTTGTGATCAGTTGTTGGACCTATTGTCTTACCCTATCTTCGATTTGAGTATGGGCTATCGTCAAATCAAATCAGAACTAACGATGTTCATAATGTCGTCTTACTCGTGGTTGATCCCTCGAGCATACATCATTATATTTTTTTCGTCTGATCAATGCTATCCCTGTGTTCACATGATGGTGGAAGTCAAGTGATATGGAAATTCAGATGTATTGCCGTTGAGTCCATCAGCAGCATTTTGTCTCCTCCATGATTCATGTTGAACATCAAGCTAGTGTTGGAAACTTTTGTACGCATTATCTTCATGTCCCGAGCATGAAGCATATGTTCGGATGAAAGAAGTGACCTCCTCTAATTCATGTGCATTTGATGCAAGTAGCCGCCGTGAATTCAAGAAAGTCAATGTTGCCTCCTCTAGAACCATCTCAAGTCAGTCATGCATGTGCGAAGTATGCTATGGTTCGATAGGCTCGCTGCCTCCATTCTATATGTGTCCCTAGTACACCAAGCCACTGATTGACTTGTTCTAGGTAAAGAAGTCTAATTTAAGTGCACAAGACTCCGATATCCTCGATGATGGTTCCCAACCTGAACCCGGTAGTGTTTTATTATAAGACTACCTGATTGATTCATGTACCTAGGGTAGGGTCATAGACGACCTAAGCGTCCTACCAAGGACACTCTTAGAAGAGATCACCTCGATCGACCAGCGAGAAATCCACTCATTGGTTAGAAGGACTCGACCATAGAAGACTCACTCGACCATGAAGATACACTCGACCACGAGAAGGTGGAAGGCACTCCATAGCGGCACTGTAATTGAATAGACTTAATGATAGTTAAGGCACTTTATGAGGGGCGTTACCAGTAACGCCCCAGGCTTAATGTACTTTAACCTCTCCATTATGTGGGCTGGCTGGGGTCATGGCACACTCTATATAAGCCACCCCCTCCACAGGCGGAGGGTTCGCACTCTGTAATACCTACTGCGATAATCCACTCGACCGCCTCGGGGCTCAGGGCGTGGGGCTTTACTTCCTCGAGAAGGGCCCTAACTCGTACATCGCTTGTGTTCACAACCTCTCCATAGCTAGGACCTTGCCTCTCCATACCTACCCCCCACTCTACTGTCAGACTTAGAACCACGACAGTTGGCGCCCACCGTGGGGCAGGTGTTCTAGCGATTTGTGGAGAAGTTGCGGTACTTCCGAGTACTTTCATCATGATGACTGCTGGAGTTTTGGTTGAGGCGCGAGATCCGTCTCGGTGCTCTCACCTTTGTCACCGGCGACTCCGCATGGCTCAGGAGGCTCCACTCGACATCGGCGCTCCCGTCATGAGGCGACACACTTCGCGCATGTGTCGCGGCGTTACTGCTGCGGTAACCGTCGACCCGTATTGGTCGACTCCTTTATCGATCGCCCACCGGTCTCCCACCCGGTATAAGCGCTCTGGTGGTCGAGACTCCAGCGGTGGGTGAAACCTGTGATGGCTCGCCGGACAGCCATCGCCCAGTCGCAACAATTGAGCCAGCGAGTCCCTCTGGCCTGTTCGATCTGTCGGTGGCTCCATAGAAGCGCATCGAATGCGATAGCGATGATCCGGCGGCGGAAATCCTCATGGTCGGCGGCCCGCGATCCTCCCGCCGCATGCGGCGGCGGAGCAGCCGGAGGCGACCCGTGCAAACACGAGGAGTACCAACCGAGACACTCGACTCTTTGCGAGAGAAGAGCTTCACCGCAGAACATGGATGCCCCTGCATACTCCCATCATTGGAGAAACCCACGAGGCTCGCGCCTTGGAGGAAGCACGTTTGGCCAATGTCGCGAGCAGCGCTCGCTGGAGAACCTTCAGCGAGCACTTTCGGCGAGAGCGCGCAGCAGCGAGTTCTGAAGCGGTCGGCGTCGACTCTTCCGCCGACTCAGGTATACCGCCGCCGATTCAGAATTTAGCGGTGCAACCCGTATAGCGAGTCCATCCGGCCTTCTCGGTCGGAGGGTGGGAGAGGCTTGATCTGATCGAGATTTACTCCGAGCAGCGGGAGACGAGAACTCAGCCGTGTCGCGATCGCGCAGCAAATTCACGGTCGATCCGTCGCTGCGAATCTTATCGATCGGCTCCACGATCCCGATCGCCTCAGCGGCGAGAGGGCGCGATTCTTCGGCGAATCAGTATGGAACCGACATGACCGGGATAGCGCGTCAGTGCCCATTTCCCCTCGAGGAAGGTCTTACGCTCCTCGGCGGCGGGAGGACGAGCGTCGATTCAGTATGGGGCGAAGAGTTCGGTCAACCCTAGGGAACCGAGGCTTCGATGTGCGATACATTATCGTGCAAGGCTTGGTCGGCCGAACGAGCCCATCGGCGGACCGAGAGGATGCACCCTGGCGATGATCCCCCAATTTCAGGTTGGCAGCGAGTCAGCAAATTCTTCGGGGAGTCCAAGCCGAGACACGGCTTGAAGATTACCAGTGGCTGTTCAGATTGGTGGTGGGAGCGATGAGGTGGCCATGAAGCATTGCCCCTCATGTTGGAAGGTTACGCGCATGGCTGAATCGATTACCTCCTAGCGATATATACACTTGGGAAGATTTGTCCAGTGTTAAATCGAACTTTTGAAGGAACCTGCAAGTGATCGGCTGGCTTGCAGAGCTGCAAGTCTGTGTGCGAAGACCAATGAAACTCTCGAGAGTACATTGAGAGGTGGATCACTCTGCACCATCTTGTGGAGAATGTGTCGGACCATCGAGGCAGTTTGCGCCTTCAAAGATGGCGTCAGAATAGAAATTGAGTATGAAGTTTGGTCGAACGGCGACATGACCTTGAGTCGAATGATGGAGATTGCTACCAAATGCCAACGGCGAGGAAGAAGCCCGACTCAGCGGCAAGTATAAGCCAAGTCGATCGGAGAAGGAAATTCGGTCGGAAGCGAGCGGAAGCCGAGCCAGCAGCTCTGGAGAGGCCACGGCCGTCACTCGGGGAAGTTCAAGGGAAGCGAAAGGATCACGGAATCCCAAGAAAGTAAAGGATAAAGAAGGAAGCGATGTGATGGATATGCCATGCCATATTCACACAAAGAAAGATGAAGAGGGCAACATCATTTACCCAAAGCACACCACTGCGCCCGATGTCGACTCACGATCCGGCGGTTTAGGAAAGCAGTCTAAGGACAAGGAGAAGGATCCGGACAAATTTGGAGACAAAGAGGGCGATGAGGAGGAATATCCACCGTCAACTCCACTCGATGATCTTGGCGGATGTGGAAAGCAAAATTCGATTGAAAGTCATTAACCGTGAGGTGAACATGGTTGCCCAAAAAGCCAAGATACGTGAAGTCGTCCCAAACACCCATCACATTCGACCAATCGATCATCCGACTCATATTGCCACCTACAGGCGACAGCGTTGGTGGTCGACCCAATTGTCGAAGGCACTCGATGACGAAAGTCTTGATGGATGGCGGTAGTGGACTGAACTTGTTTCCACGGATGGGCATTCGATGTCGGTGAGCACCGACAACATGAGTTTCCACGAGTCATACCGGGAAGAAGGCCAATTCACTCGGCCAAATAGCTCGGGCGTGGTTTTGGTGATTCAAGCACTTTCGCAAGGAAAAGTTGACCTTTGAGGTTGTGGATTTTGAGTGCATACCACGCCATTTTGGGAGGCCAGCCTACGCACGATTCATGGCTCGACCATGTTACGTGTACCTCAAGCTGAAAGTGCCAGGCCCCAAGGGAGTGATCACATCACCGGTGATCGGAAAAAAGCGAAGAGTGCTTTCAAAGGGCTCGAAGATTGCCGACTCCCAAGTAGCGATGGTGGTCGAAGGATATAAGCAAAGCGCAGATCCGAGTGATTTCTCTGCGGTCCAAGAAGCGGCCACATAGTTTGCATTTGATCGTCTGGTGAGGCGAAGCGAGTTCATATTCGCCGCCGACCCCAATGCAGCCCGACCCACATCTCCACGACACTCGACCGAAATAGGAAGAAGCGCTCATCCGGTTCCTCCGTGAAGCGGGACATTTCGCATGGAAGCGGTGACATGCCGGTGTTCAGGGGCTGGCTGAGCATCGCCTCCGAGTCGACAAGTCAGCAAAACCAGTTAAAAGCATCTTGGCGGTCCGCCGTCGAAGAAGAAAAGCTATTGGTGAAGAAGTGGCTCATTGTTGGCGCAGGATTTATCAGAGATATACCACTCAGTGGCTCGCTAATGTTGTCATGGTTCCCAAGAAGGACAACTCGCTCCGCATGTGCATTGACTTTAAGCTCATCAATCGGGCCTGCCGAAGGATCATTCCTCTCCCGCATAGATCAAATTGTTGACTCGACGCGGGATGTGAGAGGTTGTCTTTTCTAGATGCATATTCCTGGTATCATCGGATCCGTGCTGTATGGACCCGGCGAAATAAAACAGCTTTCATCACTCCATTGGGTGCTTACGCTATATCACCATGCCATTCGGCCTCAAGAATGCGGAGCCACATTTATGCGAATGATTGAAGAGTCTTCTCACTCAAATCGGTCGGAATGTGGGCGTATATGGATGATATCATCGTTAAGTCGCGAAAAGGTTCCGACCTGCTTGCTGACCTCGCGAAACATTTGCCAACCTTAGAAGGTACGATATCAAGCTCAATCCGTCAAAGTGCACATTCGGAGTTCCTGGTGGAAAATTACTCGGTTTTCGTTTCGAGCGAGGATCGGCGCTAATCCGAGAAGATTGGCACTATTCTCCGAATGAAAGCATACATGCGAGTGCACGATGTCGAAGCTTCTTGGATGCTTGGCGCTTTAAGTCGATTCATTTCATGACTCGGTGAAAAGGCATTGCCTCTTTACCGGTGATGAAGAAAGCGAGAAAAGTTCGAGTGGACTCGAAGCTGATGCAGCGTTTGCGAGCTAAAAGCTCGCTATCCACCCAGCCGGTGCTTGCTGCTCCAATCAGCAAAGAGCCTCTGTTGCTTTATATCGCAGCCTTTGGACAAGTCGTCGATCACGATTGCTTACGGTCGGCGGGAAGAGGAAGGAAAGGCCTTCAAAGTTCAGCGCCGGTGTATTATTTATGCGAAGTCTTGACTCCATCCAAG
The DNA here is from genome assembly GCA_021437245.1 of Aegilops speltoides. Taxonomy (NCBI): domain Eukaryota; kingdom Viridiplantae; phylum Streptophyta; class Magnoliopsida; order Poales; family Poaceae; genus Aegilops; species Aegilops speltoides. The sequence goes on along the minus strand of CM038142.1, from coordinate 194,726,034 downwards.
TAGAGATATCCTCATTATCGAAGCTTGTGTATGGCATATACATGACCACGAAGAAGGTTGCTCACTATTTCTCGATCATTCTATAACGATCGTCGTGACGCTCCTCTATCGGAGATTACACTGTGAGAGATGCAACCGGTCGAGTGGCGAAGTGGGCGATTGAACTTCTTCCCTTGATATCAAATTTGAGGCAAAAGCCATTAAGTCGAGCAATAGCTTATTTCCTCGCCGAGTGGATTGAACAACGACAACCGGTGAAGTTCACTCGGAGCATTGGACCATGTTCTTGATGGCTCTAAGATTTGAATGGTTACGGTCTTTGGGGTGGTTTGGTTTCCCCGGAGGAGACAAGCTTAGATATGTGCTCGATTCACTTTGATTCCTCCAACAATGAGGCGAGTATGAGGCCCTTTTATATGGATTGCGCATGGCCATCTCACTCGGCGTCCGTGCTTTGATGGTTTATGGCGATTCAGATTTAGTGGTCAACCGGTGATGAAGGAGTGGGGCGTGAGAATCCCAGCCATATTTGGATCTTGCAATGCGTGAGGAAGCTGGAAAAAAAGTTCGAGGGTTGGAGCTCCATCACATCCCCATTGAAAAATCAAGCGGCAGATGATCTGGCAAAGATAGGTTCCAAAGAAGCCATTCAGTGGTGTATTTTTGGAACATATCGCCTCCGTCGATTAAAGAAGACCCTCCCAGAGGAAGCTCCACAGCCCAAGAGTGCCACAGATCCGGTGAGGTTGAGGTCCCAGCGGTGGTCGACTTGGTCATGGAGGTTTTGGTGGTCACTCCGATTGGACAATTCCTATATCGCATATATCACGAGAAAAGAACTCCCGGAGGATGAGGAAGAGGCCGGCGGATCGTCCGTCGATCCAAAGCCTTTACCGTTATTAAAGGACAATTTGTATAGAAAGCCCGGTGGAGTTGGTCAAAATGCATAACGCCGGAAGAAGGTCGAGTCATTCTCCATGATATCCACTCGGGGACTGTGGTCACCATGCATCCTCTCGGACCATTGTAGCCAAAGCATACCGAGCTGGATTTTCTTGGCCGGCGAATGAGATGGCGAAAGAAATAGTGGACAAGTGCGAAGGATGTCAATTCTACTCCAATATGTCGCACAAGCTGCGTCGACTCTGAAGACCATTCCGCTCGTCGGCGTTTGCGGTATGGGGGTTGGACATGGTGGGTCCCTTGAGCGGGTCGTAGTGGTTTCACACATGTCTTGGTAGCGATCGACAAGTTCACCAAGTGGATTGAGGCTAAACCCATCAAGAATCTTGGCCTTGATCTTCTGTCTCCTTCATCGAGAGCCGCGTTCGATCTGAGTCCCTTACGGCATTATCACGGATAATGGGTCAAATTTTGACTCGAGAGGAATTCAAGGATTTACGCAGCGCTCAAGGCACGAGTCGACTACGCTTGATCGCCCATCCGCGATCGAATGGGCGAGGCGAGCGAGCCAATGGTTTAATCCTCAAAGTGCGAAACCCGGTGATCACGAGATCTCAAGCATGCGGCTGGAGCATGGGTCGACGAACTCCCTTGATGCTTTGGGGATTGCGGACCACACCTAATCGGTCGGCCGGAGAACTCCATTCTTCTTGGTCTATGGAGTGAAGCAGTCTGCCGAGTGATCTTCTTCTAGCGCTCCCGAATTGAACTCTACAGCAAGCGAAGCTGAGCGGTAGCGTCGGGGCCGCGATCGACCTCTTAGAGGAGGAAAGGGAGATGGCTCGATCCGCTCGACCATCTACCAGCAAGACTTGCGTCGACTTTATGCCAGAAATGTGAGAGGTCGAGCCTTCCAGGAAGGAGATCTAGTTCTCCGAGTAGATCAGCAGAAACAGCATAAGCTCGCTCCTTCCTGGGAAGGGCCCTTCATCGTCACCAAGGTTCTCCACAATGGAGCATATCGTCTCTACAACGTCGAACACAACATCGAAGAGCCCCGAGCTAGGAATGCGGATCTGCTCCGCCCGTTTTACACTTAACATTTTCACTCGGATGAGTTGTAATAAAATACTTCTGTAGTTCATGAAGTTCGAAATAATAGTGTCATAATTCCTTCATGATTTTTGTCACTTTTTATTTTTTGTTCAGCAAAATTTTCCCCCAGTGGGTGGCTTAGCCGCGAATCCGCTTCGCCTAAGTTTGTACAAATCTTACCGAGTGGTAAGCCAGACTTCCACTCGGAGGCTTAGCTGCAGCCCAGTGCTCGCCTAAGGTATAAAAATCCTACCGAGTGGTAAGCCAGACTTCCACCCGGGGGCTTAGCTGCAGCCCAGTGCTCGCCTAAGGTATAAAAATCCTACCGAGTGGTAAGCCAGACTTCCACTCGGGGGCTTAGCTGCAGCCCAGTGCTCGCCTAAGGTATAAAAATCCTACCGAGTGGTAAGCCAGACTTCCACTCGGAGGCTTAGCTGCAGCCCAGTGCTCGCCTAAGTTATTAAAAATCCTATCGAGTGATAAGCCAGACTTCCACTCGGAGGCTTAGCTGCAGTCCAAGTACTCGCCTAAGTACAACGTACGCTCGCAAAGAGGACGAGGCGCAGGTCGACTGCGACCCTCTCCTCCGAGCTACACCAAAAGTACAACGTCGCTTTCATAAAGAAGGGCGAGGCGCGGGTCATTGCGACCCTCTCCTCCGAGCTACACCATAAGTATGATGTGCGCTCGCAAGGAAGACGAGGTGCAGGTTGTCTGCGGCCCTCTCCTCCGAGCTTCGCCACAAATACAACGAAAATCCTGCCGAGTGAAGAGCAAACCTCTCACTCGGGGGCTTAGCTGCAGCCCAGTGCTCGCCTAAGGTCTAAGAAATCCTACCGAGTGAAGAGCAAACCTCTCACTCGGGGGCTTAGCTGCAGCCAGTGCTCGCCTAAGGTATAAGAAATCCTACGAGTGAAGAGCAAACCTCTCACTCGGGGCTTAGCTGCAGCCAGTGCTGCGCCTAAGGTATAAGAAATCCTACCGAGTGAAGAAAATCTCTCACTCGGGGCTTAAGTGCAGCCAGTGCTCGCCTAAGGTTTAAGAAATCCTACCGAGTGAAGAGCAAACCTCTCACTCGGAGGCTTAGCTGCAGCCAGTACTCACCTAAGGTATAAGAAATCCTACGAGTGAAGAGCAAACCTCTCACTCGGGGCTTAGCTGCTGCCCAGTGCTGCGCCTAAGGTTTAAGAAATCCTACGAGTGAAGAGCAAACCTCTCACTCGGAGGCTTAGCTGCAGCCAGTGCTGCGCCTAAGGAATAAGTCATTGCGATAAGCATCTCATTGTGAACACGCAAAGGGCAATTCAAGCCAAAAGCAATCATGTCCAAACATCAATCCAAGTTTAGGTCGATACCTAAAGGAACCGAGAGTGCTCGGGCACTAAGCACATTAAGGTTTTATCGGTTACAATTCCACTCGACATACCGAGGCAAATTTAAAGTGTCGGACTTAAAGAAAGTTTTTACCCTCTCTGTGGAGGCTGGAAGAACAACGAACTCGTCGAGGTCGATCCCATCTGCGATCCGTGTAGCAGCAGCGATGAAAGTTTCCATGAAGGACCTGAAGTCGTGTTTCTTGGTGTTGGCCACTCGGAGATCCATGACTTATCATCTCGTGCATCCTTGTAGTGGACTCGCGCCAGGCACAGGGCGACATCTGCGCCGCACCGAGCCGAGGACTTCTTCCACTCCTGCACTCGGTTAGGGACGGCGTTCAATCGAGCCATCAGCGACTCGAGGTCATTTTGGAGTGTTGCCCCAGGCCAGAGCGTCGAGTCGATGCGGGATGTAGCAACCTTCAGCCTTGCGAGGTAGTCCACGACAGCGGCAACACGGGACTCCAGTCGGAAGACATTCATGGCAACTTCATCATTCACCGGAGAATTGACAGGGTCAATGTTCAGCTCTAACTGGCTGGTTTCTTCTTCAAAGTTGCAACAGAATTCTACAAAGACAAAACCCCGAGTCAAGACGATGGTCGAACGGAAACATCACAGTTGGAAGAATTGGTCGAGCGAAAAAGACTACCTTCAAGCATAAGGAACAATTTCTTAGCAAGACCACCCAGGAAACCTTCCAGGTCATTCTTCTTCCCAGTCAACTGGTTGATCTTCTCAGTCGGAGTGGTCTTGTCAGCTTTCAGTCGGTCGACATCCTTGGTGGCAATGGCCAGAGCAGCCTTTAGATTGGTGTTGTCCTGTTCGAGCTTGGTGACTGAGGCTAACTTCTCGTCAGCAAGCTTGATCTTCTTAGACAACTCAAGATCCTTCTTCCTCTGGGCCTCCTTCACCTTGCCTGCAAATTACAGCAAAGTCAGATTTGAAACAGATGGGGGAAGAAAGGAGTCGTCGAAGTCTCACCGAACATACCTTTGGTCTCCTCCTTCGCCTTCGTCAGATTCTCCTGCACTAGCTTCAAGTCCAACTCGAGCTGAATATGCTACGCTCCGATTCGATATAAGCGCCGCAAGATCACAGGATTTCTCTGAAGAATCAATCAACAAAATGTCAAAAGATGATTCACTTCCGAGTGAATAAGAGAAAATCGTCGTTTCTAAGACCACGATCGAATGCAAGCATTCGACCGTAGTCTCGAGGACTACACCCGTGGGTGCACTCAGCGTGCCCCCTGGTCCTATTCAAGACAGAGTCGACCAATCGACCAAAAAAAAGTCGACCGATCGACCAAAGCTTCTTCAGACTTTAATCAGCGCCGTGATCGACCACGATCTCGGGGACTACACCGGTGGGTGCACTCAGCGTGCCCCACTGGTTTGGCTCCATTCATTTTAGTCGAATGATGATCAATATTTACTTGTAAAGCCTAAGGCCATTGCCGGTGATCGACCTTATATAGGGACTACACCCGGCGGGTGCACTCAGCGTGCCCCGCTCTCACGGAGTTTTATCAACACACCCGGTGGGTGACTGCTATGGATTTCGAGAAAGAAAAGAAGTTTTGATAGCATATCCCTATGAGCAGCGGTGGTCGTGACTGAACATTGCTTTGAAGGCGGGCTGGCATCATAAGCTGCTTGGCTTGCATCCGGACGATCTTCACCTACTCCATCATGATTCTGCTTGGCGTATCGCCTCCTTAGCGACACTAGCTTGGTCCTCCGGGGCGTGGTGCGTGGTGAAGAGCGAAGGTTGCCCAGCACTTTCGGCGAAGTGGGTTGAGCACTCGTCAGCGATGCTGCGAAGGACACGATATGTCGAGTGGTGATCTCCCCTCCGTTACTGCAGATCTCGGCGCCGTCACATCTTGGGCTGCTTTGCGGTGGATGCCTTCTGCTCCTCCTATACCTCAATGGTTCTTCATCCTCATCGTCATCGGGAAGGGTGATAATGTCATTGGTTGGAGCTTCAAAAGAATCAAAGTTAGAAACTATGAGTCGGTCCGAGAAGCAGAATCAAGGATACAATACCAGGATTTGAGGTCGCCGCGTCCTCCATCTCATGGTCCTCGGCCTTACCTGAGGTTTCGAAAGTCGCCGCACTGAAGTTTCAAAGAATCAGTCGATTAATTCAAGTATCAACCAGAGATAAAGCTTGTACCAAACAGGAAGACTCAAGTAATACTTTACCCTGATATGGTGGGGATGGACACCTTCATTTTTGGCAGAGGCTTGGTTGGCCGGCGGAGACTACTTTCATTGCTTGGCGCCTTCTCGGTCGGCACGGAGAAGCGGTCCGAGGCGTTTGGTCGATCATGAAGCGATTCGACTCCTTACAGCGTTGATCGAAGGGTCATGAACAAGTTTCAACCGCCTTTCCGAGCGCGGTGGTGCAACCTCTTCCTCCTCCTCCTCTTCTTCATCCTCATCATCGTCGTCGTCGTCATCATCATCCTCAATGGCGTCTGAATCCCACTCTTCCTGGCTCTCACCCCCACTAGCTTCTCCCTCCTCAGTCGGAGCCTGAGCTCCGTTGGGCATTGAGTATAGCTCGGTAAGGGCACAGGAAAGCGTCAAAACGAGTTCAATCGACCAAATTGTAGGACATCTGAAACACATTCAGCGGACATACAATGGAAGGCGAGTAAATGAACCTTATACGGAGCGTTGTGATGGTCGAGTGGAGAAATCCTCCGGGATCCACGAGGATTGTCCTTGTTTCCAGTGATCGCGGCCATCCACCTTTCCACTATGGCGTCGTCGACTGCCTCCGGGTGGACTCGAGTCTCGTCTTCGGTTCCGTAGTACAGCCACATGCAGTGGCTCCGGAACTGAAGAGGTTGGATTCGCCTCCGAAGGAACACCTCCAAGAGGTCCATGCCAGTCACGCCGTCCCGAACCAACTGCACCACGCGGTCCATCAACATCTTCCGTCAGCTCTCTCCTCGGAACCACCTTGAGGAGGAGGGTTTGTTCACTCGACTCATGGTGAATGGAGAGTCCGCTCGACCGGCGGCGTCAACTCATTCAGCGGTAAAACCAGGTCATTGCCAGCCCCGACCGACTTCGGGAAAAGACATAGCTGGGAAGGTGCTCTTATTCCTCACTTGGATTCCTAGGCCCCCACATCTGGACCACTTGGGTTTCTCATCTCTGGACTCGCTTTCTTCACGATCCGAGAGCGACATGTGAAGATGTGTGAACAATCCCAGTCGATCGACAGCCCAGGAAGTTTTCACACATAGATACAAATGCAGCAAGATACACGATGGAGTTTGGAGTAAAATGGTGGAGCTGGGCTCCAAAGAAGTTCAAAAAGCCATGAAAGAAAACACTCGGCGGCAGGGAAAATCCTCGATCAACATGGGTGGCCAGGAGCACACTCACCCTCCTCGGTGAGGCTGCCACTCCTTGCCGGGAAGCCTTGCGGCGCCGTGGGGATCAACTGTCGTCGGCCATGTCGAGAGATCCTTCTCCACGATGGTCGATGGATTCAATCTCCTGGACCCAGCCCTTGACAGCGGGATCTCGGCGAAGACCCGCTGCGGCTGGTGGATCTCCCCTTCGCCTTCTCAGCCGCCGACGCCTTCTCCGCCGTCGACGCCTTCTTCACGCGCTCCAGCGCCGCCGTCTTCTCCTTGCCCATGGCCGCCGGCGAAGTGCGAGAGAGAGAGAGTTGCGGAGGCAACAGCGGTTGCGTTGGGCGGAGGCAAAGAGAGCAGAGGAAGAAGAACGAGGTACTGTGCAGAAGCCCTCACAAATCGCATTTATAACGTCCCTTCCGAGTGGATGACAGGTGGACCCGGACGAAACAATCATATCCCGAAACAGTTGCATTGACACGATACGTGGCGGAAAAAGCGGCGCGGAGATCGAGGCATCCATGTCCCGTCCCGTCCGAGCGCCGCGGTCCGTTCCGCTTCGCGCGCTTCCCCAAATTTCGTATCCCGCGAAATCCGCGAGCGGCAGATCGGTCTGTCAAGTGCGAGATTTCCTGCGATCCGTCGCTCGGGAACAGCGAAGTATAAAAGATGACTCGACGAAAGAAGGAGAATGGATCGAGTCACTGAAGAAAAGTTGCTCGTCACCAACAAAGAAAATCTTGATCGAAGAAGGCGCATAACCAGCATGCCAAAGTTCAATCGGAACAACATCAACTCCTTCCTCACTCAAGCCTCAATCCATTCGGGGGCTAATGATGGATTCATGTACCTAGGGTAGGGTCATAGACCTGACCTAAACGTCCTACCCAAGGACACTCTTAGAAGAGATCACCTCCCAGTCGACCAACGAGAAATCCACTCGACTAGTTAGAAGGACTCGACCATAGAAGACTCACTCGACCATGAAGATACACTCGACCACCAGAAGGTCGGAAGGCACTCCGCAACGGCCTGTAATTGAATAGACTTAATGATAGTTAAGGCACTTTATGAGGGGTGTTACCAGTAACGCCCCAGGCTTAATGTACTTTAACCTCTCCATTATGTGGGCTGGCTGGGGTCATGGCGCACTCTATAAGCCCCCCCTCCACAGGCGGAGGGGTTCGCACTCTGTAATACCTACTGCGATAATCCACTCGACCGCCTCGGGGCTCCGAGGCGTGGGGCTTTACTTCCTCCGAGAAGGGCCGAACTCGTACATCACTTGTGTTCACAACCTCTCCATAGCTAGGACCTTGCCTCTCCATACCTACCCCCACTCTACTGTCAGACTTAGAACCACGACACTACCATGTGGTCATGTTTGTCTGTGACAGCGTGTTCACATGTGTGTAGCAGAACCAGCTCATGTTTTGGAGCTTGCTATCGTAGTTCATTTCGAGAATCTCATAACGTCATCTCATCGATTTGTGTTGCAAACTTTCATTTTTCTTTCTAGACTCGATGAGTCTGGATTGTTCTGACACCAACCAGATCTGAATCTCAGGCAGATATGATGGTTGGAGAAATTTTCCAAGAACTATAATATTGGTCTCTCTGTAACCGGTAAAGAGGATGTCGGGGCCAACACACCCAGCTGGAAGACCTATTATTGTAGTATCTTGATTGAGGAAGTTGGCCACCTCCCCATAAGGATTTCGTAGGATTTACTCCCTAGTTGTTCCGTATGGATTTTTGTGTTCCCGAAGTCTGATATTTTACTTAATGTTCTAGATATCAAACCATATCTATGAATGGATTACGCTAGCACATCAAGGAGAACATTAGAAGCGGAGTGCTAAATGTCTCTCGGTCGATCATCTAGATTTTGTTTCCTTGGCCTCGCTAAGGTGAAATCTGAGAAAGTGTTATCTTCCTTTGCATCTGCATCGTCCATCACTATTCATCATGGTAGTACGTTGTGTTGCCGGGATCCTTGACACAGATATTGGTAAGACCTTGATGAATATGCAAATACCCAAGTTCTTGAGAGCACTCTCAGTCACTAGGTTATATCCTCGGTAACAATTCGAATGTGCCTTCCGTTTGCCGAGTTGTTCTATGACCATAGTTTCCTTCCCGACCTGAGTATGCCATTTCGTCGAACTTCCTCAAATAATCATTTGTGAAGTGCCTTAGCCTGTTATGAAGAGTTTCCATGATCGATGTATCAAAAGTAATTCTTTTTGCCACTTAAAGGATAATTCTACATGTCATCTTCCCTGAGGTGCCCCGTTATGGAATCATGGCAATTTTTCCTCGCTACTTTGAAACTCTCATCAATTGATTCTTTCGTCCTTTTAAGGTGTGTTTTGCCTCTCAGCTCAAGAGATTTTCAATGTCTCATTCCGTGAGTTGATCTTGAGTGTTCCATCTTCGAGGAGATCGTTTTCTATAGAGTCTCTTTTGTCGTCATCGAATTGGATAAAGATCTCGAAAGAGAAGACGTCAAGATCAATTTGAAGCAATGAATCAACATCTTCGAGAAGGGCAAATGGATCATGAAGATTGTGATAGTTTTGTGACCCCCCTTTCCTCTTACCTCACACCTTGAATCTCGGGACGAGATTCTCGTTTAGTGGGGGTGAGTTGTCACATCCCTAGTTCTGGTCTGCTCTGGGTTAGCTAGTCTTGTGTTGCATCATGTTTAAATTTCTCTTAAACCTGAAATGGGGATGTCCAAAACCCTAGCACCAAATGGAATTCAAATAGGTTCAACCTAAAAATATTTTCAATGAACCTGAAATGCCCTTCATAAATGTTCATCATTTTTGTTTTGTTCTAGAACCTCTGCCAAAAATGGTGCACACTTTTCTAGGACACTATGGGTTATTGAATTAAATCATACAGTATTTGTACTTGGACATTTAAATGCTATAAATTATTTTAAATGTCCAAATAATCATGAGCTGAAATGATGGCTGTTGGAAATATTCCAAACAGTGCTCTCAAGCAGTTACATGATTTTTTAATAGGTTCTGGTATTTTAATAAAGCCAAACATCTGCGGAAAAATAGAAAACAGAAAATAAGAGAGAGAGAGAGAGAAGGACTACCTGTCGCTTACCTATAGCCCAGATGCCCACTACTGTGCGGCTGTCACGCCTAATATGCGACCCTATCCAAAAGGAACTCGAAGGTCCCACCAAGGATAGACCCGCATATTGAAACGCTTTTGCAAGGTGGATATCATTACATCAACATTACATAACAGATGGGGATACATACAAAAGGCAAACAATGCCACACGAATACAATATCATCATACAAGAGATCAACATCCTACTACGGATGAAACACAAACAGAAACTCAAATGACATCCACCCTGCTAGCCTAGGCTGCCGACCTGGAACCTATCCCCTGATCGAAGAAGAAGCAGAAGAAGAACTCAACACAAGCAAGCATCGCTCTCGCGTCATGATCATCGCAAAACCTGTACCTGCAACTGTTGTTGTAGTAATCTGTGAGCCACGAGGACTCAGCAATCCCATTACCATGGGTATCAAGACTAGCAAAGCTTAATGGGTAAGGAAAGGATAAAGTGGTGAGGTTGCGGCAGCGACTAAGTATATATGGTGGCTAACATACACAAATAAGAGCGAGAAGAGAAGCAAAGGAACGGTCGTCAACTCGTAATGATCAAGAGGTGATCCTGAACTCCTACTTACGTCAAACATAACACAAAAACCGTGTTCACTTCCCGGACTCCGCCGAGAAGAGACCTTCACGGCTACACACGCGGTTGATGCGTTTTAATTCGGATCTGGTGTCAAGTTATCTACAACCGGACATTAACAAATTCCCATCTGCCACATAACCACGGGCACGGCTCTCGAAAGTTTATACCCTGCAGGGGTGTCCCAACTTAGCCCATGACAAGCTCTCGCGATCAACGAAGGAATAGAACTTCTCCCAGGAAGACCCGATCAGTCTCGGAATCCCGGTTTACAAGACATTTCGACAATGGTAAAACAAAACCAGCAAAGCCGCCCGATGCGCCGACAATCCCGATAGGAGCTGCACATATCTCGTTCTCAGGGCAACACCAGATAAGTCAAGCTACGAGTAAAACCAGACTTCGAGTTTCCCCGAGGTGGACCCGCAGGCTGCTCAGTTCGGACCTACACTTAGACAAGCTCTAGCCCAGGGGGGCTAAAATAAAGATGACCCATGGGTTAATTACTCCCAAGGGAAAGGTAGGTGGTGGTGAGGCAAATGGTAAAACCAAGGTTGGGCCTTGCTGGACAAGTTTTATTCAAAGCGAACTGTTAGGGGGGTCCCATAAATCACCCGACCGCGTTAGGAACGCAAAATCCGGGAACATAACACCGGTATGACGGAAACTAGGGCAGCAAGAGTGGAACAAAACACCAGGCATAAGGCCGAGCCTTCCAGCCTCTACCAAATATATAGATGCATTAATAATATAAGAGATATTGTGATATCCCAACCAAAATCCTGTCCACCATGGAGAAATCTTCAACTTCACCTGCAACTAGCAACGCTATAAGAGGGCTGAGGAAAGCGGTAACATAGCCAAGCAACGGTTTGCTAGGAATGGTGTCAAAGGTTAGAGGTTCATGACAATTTGGGAGGATTGAAGAGCAAATGATAGGTAACGCGGCATAGCGATAGAACGAAGCAACTAGCATAGCAATGATAGTAGTGAGATCCAGGGTAGCGGTCGTCTTGCCTGAAATCCCGCAAGGAAGAAGAACGAGTCCATGAAGAAGATGAAGCCACGAAGACGAACCAAGCGTAGACGAACAAATCCTCACGATCGCAACGAAACGGGAACTATCGAGAAGAACCACACAACATGGTAAACACACCACACATGACAAGACATGATGCATAACAAGCATGATGCATGAGAAAGCTAGATGAGGCTACTCATTGCAAGAGATGATGCAACCAAGACCAACACATCAAAGCAAGTTTAAATGAGGCCGGGAACAACATATAACAATTCCGGTAAGTCCTCATATGCAAATTTCAAAATTGGTCCAGAACTGAATAAACCTTATGTTCAAGTTATCAAACAGCAAGTTAAGATGCACCAAGATGATCTACACGAAATTCTAGTCAAGTTACATATAAAGTTCATTAGATTTGGAGCTACGGCCTAGAAGATATGAGCAAAACAAGTTAAGCATGGCATTGATGCAAAAATGCACCCAAACATCAAGCAAACACACCAAAACAAGGATGCAACATGATAATATGAAGCTACATGCAAAATCAAGCAAGTTTCATATAGAGCACACTCAAAACGGAGCAACGGTGTAACACATACACACTATACAAGACATCACAACAATCTGTCCATAACAGCAACTAGGCATCTTGCAAGCATCAAAACAATATGCTGCAGCACCACAACATAATAACAAAAGGCATGGGCGTGAAGTACTGGTAAAGCATAACAAAACATGAACACTGAGCTAACTCCAAAAATCACTAGAACACGCTCAAACACACATGGTAAGATTGCAAATAATAACAGTTTCAGACTTTAGCAGAAATAACATCAGGTTGCAATGTTTAGAGCTATCAAACAACATGTTACAGGAACTTAACATGGCAAACAAAGGCATGGCATGAATCTACTAAAAGCATAGATCAAAAGACCCTTACTGATCATGAGCCAAAAAGGCATAGAAAATATGATGACACCCATGTAAACATGGCAAGTTATATTACAGATTCATAGATGGCAGGAACAACAATAAGTATGCATGTTGGTGAGCTTGAACCACTCACCACAGAGCAATACATGGCATGGAAAGGCAACCAACAGTAAGAAGGCATGTTTGTGAAGCTAAGCATGGCAAGAACAAGTTCATAGGGTGCATGGATCACTAGCAAACAATCATGGAAACATTGAACTTAATGTTAACAGGCTGACAGCAACATCATTGAGCAACTTTGGAGCAAGATTACAACAAGCTACAGCAGGCTATAATTGCAACCAAGGGCATGAATGGATAAATCAAGACATGTAGATCAAAACATATTTATAGAACATCTCCAGATTATGCATAGAATGATTAGTAGAAGCATGTTAACATAGCAACAAAATATAACAGAATCTGTCAGGAAAACAGCAACAGCAACTACCCTACTTAGCAAGCTTGATGCACTCAGCACACAACTCACGAAAATACATGGTTGGCACCACTGGAAAGATTACATAGCATAGATCAAAACACATGAAGACATCAACCTCATAGGATGCACACTTCAATCATGGCAAAAATGACAAAGGAGCAAGTTATAACAGTTTCAGCAGATTAACATCAACATGCACTCTTTCAACAGCATTTCGGGCATCAAGATGAGATCAAATGAAAATGATGCAATGTAATGAAATGAAGTACTCGTCGATGCGAACAATTTGACATATTACACGCACAAAAAGGAGCTACAGATGCAGAGACACGATGCAACGAACATGGCATGATTATATGAAAAACTGGGGACTTAGACGAATTTGGACCTCGGTGGGAAAATGGACGACGGGATCCCACGGGACGAAGTGGCGCCGCGGGCCGTTTGGATGGTTGGGCGGGTGGATCTCATTCCACCCGCCGGATCCGGCGACGCAACGGCGGCGGCGGCGGCAGAGGGCGGGCGGCGGAGGAAGGAGGAAGGCGGGCGGCGCGACGCCGAGGCAATGGGGCGGCGAAGCGAGGGCGTGAGGCGCCGAGGAGGCGCCGGCGATGTGCAGCGGGCGGCAGCGGATCGATCGCCAGGAGGCGGCGGCGAAGCCGGGCGCGGGTACGGTAGGCTGAGACAGCGGCTGGCAGGACAGCGGCGACGGGCACTGATGGCGCTGGCCTTGGCGGGCGCCTTGATGGTTCGACGCAAGGCGCGGACGCCGACGGCAATCGCCGCGCGGAGCGGCAAGCGCCAGCAGCTGGTCGCACGGAGGCGCTGAGGACCAGCGGCGGCGGGGCGCTGGCCAGGCCTTGGCAGCAAGCGCGGGCCGGTCAGGCTCGCCAGGCCCACGATGGGCTCGGCGGGCAGCACGCCATGGGACGACAGCGGCGGACAGGTGGCGGCTCGGATTAGGCGGCGGCGGCGGACATGTCCGGACGGCGGGGGAGATGTGTCCGGCGGCGCAGAGGAAGAGGAGGCTAGGGTTTGCACCGCGAATTTTGGGGGAGGAGACTTATTTATAGATAGAGGGAGCTAGGAGTGTCCAAATGAGGAGCGGTTTTCGGCCACGCGATCGTGATCGAACGGCGGAGGGCATGGAGGGGAGTTTGCTGGACTTTGGGCCACTTTGGAATGGGTGTTTGGCTGCAACAAAAGAGGCTTTGCGGTTACCCGGTTAACCGTTGGAGTATCAAACGAACTCCAAATGGCACGAAACTTGACAGGCAGTCTACCGGTGCTATACCAAGGCCGCTTGGCAAACCTCGGGCCATTCCGAGAAAGTTTAACACCCGCACATGAAAAGAGGCGAAAGGGGTACGCCGGAGGACATAGGAGTGCCGGATTGCAAAACGGACAACGGGGAAAATGCTCGGATGCAAGAGATGAACACGTATGCAAAATGAAATGCACATGATGACATGACATGAAATGCATATGATGACATGGCAAAGTGCAACACGCAAGCAAATGACATGGCAACGGCGGTGAATAACTGGCGGACACCTAGCGCATCGAATCCGGGGCGTTACAACACTCCTCCACTAACAGGAGATCTCGTCCCGAGATCTTAGGACCGAGACGGGAGAGAAAAGGATGAGGTGAAGCAAGAACTCAAGAAAAAAGTAAAGAATCGAGAGCACTCGAGAAGAAGAGAGGAACGACGAGAATCAAAAGCTCACGGAATCAGATAGACTAAGAAACGACTCGTTCTAACCGTAGTGGTTATAATGTGAAAAGAAACGAATAAGACTGAAAGGATTTAGGCAGCACTCTGGCTAAACATGGAGGAATAGAACACGAGCTAGAGAGGCTGGAATGATACTTGATGAACTCTTTGGAGAATGAATTAAATCATGAAGAACCACCATGAAGAACTCCGGTAAACAAAAAGGATGATGAGATAGAATGAAGGATGAAAAAAAATAAGATTAACTCTTACGATGATTTAGATGGAGGTTCCGACGAGATGGCCGAGGAAATATGAACTCCGGAAAAGAAAAGATGAAAACACTTGGAAATATAATTTATTCATCAAGAACAAACTCCAAAGAAAGGGATTAATCACTTGGAGAAATAAGAATAAGATTTATTGTATGCTTATCCTTCATCAAATTAAATTGATGACAAGCAATGGATTTTTGCATACTAATTCTTCTTGAAAAGGATTGAGAAGGGATAGCTCAAAACTTGAGAAAGTCTTCATGAACCAATGGTAGGATAGGAAAGAATGAATGGATTGATATGATAATGAAGGAAAAGAATCTTAAAGAACCACCGTTAGAATTCAGAAAAGACTGGTGAAAGAGAATGAAACAACGGGAAGAATTAAAAGAACAATATGCTAGAGGGAATTTAGATGCAAAAGAACAAAGAGATCATGAGCTGATTAAAGAACACTTGAACGAAGCACCGGGATAAATAGAGAACGATAACTGGAATGATGGCCTCCGATAAAAAGGAACGGGAGCACAACTCCTGACATACTTCGAATGGAAGAGATGAATAACTGACAAATGGAATAATTCGAGAGGATAACATGAAGCTAGAACCACAAAACTTCGAGAGAACGGGCAAGATTTAGAGGAAAACTCTTCTTCAATCTTCAAAATTGAGAATGACGACGAGAAACACCACCGAAATTACTGAGATACTCTGGAAGAATGACAAGCGAAGAGGTTGAGCCAACAATGAAATGATTTGAAATCGATCTTGGAAAAGGCATGTGACTGATGATATTCATTCTTACGTCACGATTGACAAGAATTTGAGAATAACTTCGGGGGAATTAGAAGAGTTAGGTAAGATCCTGGAAAAAGACCTGTGGGTTATGGCCCACTGAAGAAAACAAACACCATTGGAAAGGATTGTTGAACAGATATATGATGCACCAGAATGATTGAAATATTCGAATGAGGTGACACCCTCGAATTAATTCGAACACAGACGAATCTCCTGAGATGTCTTGAGCACTCCAGAAGGATAAACTGGCGAGAGGCGAACGAGCAAGGGGAAAACATTTGAGCCGAGGAAAAGAATACGATCAACACCGAAAAACTTGATTTGAGTCCACCGGAGAAGAAAAAGAGATGACGAATGATGAACGAGACGAGAATTCACCGGTTGAAATAATTGAGGGAAGACTGAAGAGGCTCTGAGCGAATGAAATAGATGGTCGAGAGAGAGTCAGACTCCGGGAAGAAGAGGGTGGGAGGGCTAGAAAACACAGGCAACTGGAAGGGGGAATCGACGAATATCTTGAAGAGAAAACACCGGTTGAAATCATTGAGGAAAGAAAACAAAGACATCGCACGAGTAGGAAGGATACTCGATTACGGACTCCTGTTTGAAGAAGAAGAAGGGTGGGCGGGTGGGAAAAGAAAACAACTAGGATTGAACTCAAAGATGAAGAGACTCGAGTCAACTTGACGAGAAATGCACCGGATGAAAAGAGCTGAGGAACAAAGATCGAAAAACCAACTGCGTGAACCTAAAGAAAAATTTGAACGGGAAGAGGAGTAATTCAAAACAACTACGTCAAGATTCCTCACCAGAGCAACGAAGGGGCAGAGGAGTAAAAGAATTCCTACTCTCCGATATAACTAGACTCAGAAAAAGTTTTCTTCTAGACTCAACAAAGGCCAAACTACACAATCAATCAAGGGGGCTCCTAGGGTCGGTCGAGGCTCTGATACCAACTTGTCACGCCCAATATGCGACCCTATCCAAAAGGAACTCGAAGGTCCCACCAAGGATAGACCCGCATATTGAAACGCTTTTGCAAGGTGGATATCATTACATCAACATTACATAACAGATGGGGATACATATAAAGGCAAACAATGCCACACGAATACAATATCATCATACAAGAGATCAACATGTGACTACGGATGAAACACAAACAAAAACTCAAACGACATCCACCCTGCTAGCCCAGGCTGCCGACCTGGAACCTATCCCCTGATCAAAGAAGAAGCAGAAGAAGAACTCAACACAAGCAAGCATGGCTCTCGCGTCATGATCATCGCAAAACCTGTACCTGCAACTGTTGTTGTAGTAATCTGTGAGCCACGAGGACTCAGCAATCCCATTACCATGGGTATCAAGACTAGCAAAGCTTAATGGGTAAGGAAAGGATAAAGTGGTGAGGTTGCGGCAGCGACTAAGCATATAAGAGCGAGAAGAGAAGCAAAGGAACGGTCGTCAACTAGTAATGATCAAGAGGTGATCCTGAACTCCTACTTACGTCAAACATAACACAGAAACCGTGTTCACTTCCCGGACTCCGCCGAGAAGAGACCATCACGGCTACACACGCGGTTGATGCGTTTTAATTCGGATCTGGTGTCAAGTTATCTACAACCGGACATTAACAAATTCCCATCTGCCACATAACCGTGGGCATGGCTCTCGAAAATTTATACCCTGCAGGGGTGTCCCAACTTAGCCCATGACAAGCTCTCGCGATCAACGAAGGAATAGACCTTCTACCAGGAAGACCCGATTAGTCTCGGAATCCCAGTTTACAAGACATTTCGACAATGGTAAAACAAAACCAGCAAAGCCGCCCGATGCGCCGACAATCCCGATAGGAGCTGCACATATCTCGTTCTCAGGGCAACACCGGATAAGTCAAGCTACGAGTAAAACCAGACTTCGAGTTTCCCCGAGGTGGCCCTTGAGATGCTCGATTCAGACCAACACTTAGACAAGCCTTTGGGCCGGGGGCTAAAATAAAGATGACCCTTGGGTTAATTAATCCCAAAGGAAAGGTAGGTGGTGGTGAGGCAAATGGTAAAACCAAGGTTGGGCCTTCTTTGGACAAGTTTTATTCAAAGCGAACTATCGGGGGTCCCATAAATCACCCGACGCGTTAGGAGCATAAAATCCGGGAACATAACACGGTATGGCGGAAACTAGGCGGCAAGAGTGGAACAAAACACCGGGCATAAGGCCGAGCCTTCCAGCCTCTACCAAATATATAGATGCATTAATAATATAAGAGATATTGTGATATCCCAACCAAAATCCTGTCCACCATGGAGAAATCTTCAACTTCACCTGCAACTAGCAACGCTATAAGAGGGCTGAGCAAAGTGGTAACATAGCCAAGCAACGGTTTGCTAGGAATGGTGTCAAAGGTTAGAGGTTCATGGCAATTTGGGAGGCTTGAAGAGCAAATGATTAGGTAACGCAGCAGAGCGATAGAACGAAGCAACTAGCATAGCAATGATAGTAGTGAGATCCAGGGTAACGGTCATCTTGCCTGAAATCCCGCAAGGAAGAAGAACGAGTCCATGAAGAAGATGAAGCCACGAAGACGAACCAAGCGTAGACGAACGAATCCTCACGATCGCAACGAAACGGGAACTATCGAGAAGAACCACACAACATGGTAAACACACCACACATGACAAGACATGATGCATAACAAGCATGATGCATGAGAAAGCTAGATGAGGCTACTCATGGCAAGAGACGATGCAAACAAGACCAACACATCAAGCAAGTTTAAATGAGGCCGGGAACAACATATAACAATTCCCGTAAGTCCTCATATGCAAATTTCGAAATTGGTCCAGAACTGAATAAACCATATGTTCAAGTTATTAAACAGCAAGTTAAGATGCACCAAGATGATCTACACGAAATTCTAGTCAAGTTACATATAAAGTTCATTAGATTTGGAGCTATGGCTTAGAAGATATGAGCAAAACAAGTTAAGCATTGCATTGATGCAAAAATGCACCGAAACATCAAGCAAACACACCAAAACAAGGATGCAACATGATAATATGAAGCTACGTGCAAAATCAAGCAAGTTTCATATAGAGCACACTCAAAACGGAGCAACGGTGTAACACATACACACTATACAAGACATCACAACAATCTGTCCATAACAGCAACTAAGCATCTTGCAAGCATCAAAACAATATGCTACAGCACCACAACATAATAACAAAAGGCATGGGCATGAAGTACTGGTAAAGCATAACAAAACATGAACACTGAGCTAACTCCAGAAATCACTAGAACATGCTCAAACACACATGGTAAGATTGCAAATAATAACAGTTTCAGACTTTAGCAGAAATAACATCAGGTTGCAATGTTTAGAGCTATCAAACAACATGTTACAGGAACTTAACATGGCAAATAAAGTCATGGCATGAATCTACTAAAAGCATAGATCAAAAGACCCTTACTGATCATGAGCCAAAAAGGCATAGAAAATATGATGACACCCATGTAAATATGGCAAATTATATTACAGATTCATACATGGCAGGAACAACAATAAGTATGCATGTTGGTGAGCTTGAACCACTCACCACAGAGCAATACATGGCATGGCAAGGCAACCAACAGTAAGAAGGCATGTTTGTGAAGCTAAGCATGGCAAGAACAAGTTCATAGGGTGCATGGATCACTAGCAAACAATCATGGAAACATTGAACTAATGTTAACAGGCTGACAGCAACATCATTTAGCAACTTTGGAGCAAGATTACAACAAGCTACAGCAGGCTATAATTGCAACCAAGGGCATGAATGGATAGAGCAAGACATGTAGATCAAAACATATTTATAGAATATCTCCAGATTATGCATAGAATGATTAGTAGAAGCATGTTAACATAGCAACAAAATATAACGAGAATCATCAGAAAACAAACAACAAACAACTACCCTACTTAGCAAGCTTGATACACTCGGCACACAACTCACAAAAATACATGGTTGGCACCACTGGAAAGATGACATAGCATAGATCAAAACACATGAAGACATCAACCTCATAGGATGCACACATCAATCATGGCAAAAATGACAAAGGAGCAAGTTATAACAGTTTCAACAGATTAACATCAACATGCACTCTTTCAACATCAAGATGAGCTCAAATGAAAATGATGCAATGTAATGAAATGAAGTACTCGTCGAGACGAACAATTTGACATATTACACACACAAAAAGGAGAGATACGATGCAACGAACATGTCAAGAGGGCATGGAGGGGAGTTTGCTGGACTTTGGGCCACTTTGGAAGGGGTGTTGGGCTGCAACAGAAGAGGCTTTGCGGTTACCCGGTTAACCGTTGGAGTATCAAACGGTCTCCAAATGGCATGAAACTTGACAGGCAGTCTACCGGTGCTATACCAATGCCGCTTGGCAAACCTTGGGCCATTCCGAGAAAGTTTAACACCCGCACATGAAAAGAGGCGAAAGGGGGACGCTGGAGGACATAGGAGTGCCGGATTGCAAAACGGACAACGGGGAAAATGCTCGGATGCAAGAGATGAACACGTATGAAAAATGAAATGCACATGATGACATGACATGAAATGCAGATGATGACATGGCAAAGTGCAACACGCAAGAAAATGACATGGCAACGGCGGCGAATAACTGGCGGACACCTGGCGCATCGAATCCGGGGCGTTATAATGGCCAGCCAGCGAGGGCATACATCTTCAGCCTCGCCTCTTGGCGAGGCAAGCCGAGCACGGCACCCGCGCGTGCCGGCACGCAGCTGCCTGCCTGCCCCCTTCCGCTACGCCGCTGCGGATGCCACGACACCTCCTGGACCCTCCTCGCCCTCTCCCTCACCCTCACTTCCCCCCTGGATTCCTCTCTCTTCCCCACCGAGCGGAGCTCGTCACCGCCGACGCTGTTTACCGCGGCCACAACCACACCCTCGCCCCTCTGACGTGCCCATGAGCTCCGCCTCCGTCGTCTACGCCTCCTCGACGACTCACGCGATGCCGGACGCCCCGACGCATCGTCCCCGACCTCTTCTTCAACCTCGGGATGCCGAGATCGCCACCGCTGTGCTGTCTACTCTGAGCCTTCCCCGATCCCACATCGACGCCTCTGCAACCACCGTGAGCTCCCGCAACGGAACCGCCTCTCCCCGAGCTCGATTACTCCTCTAGTCGTCGCCCCGCGAGCATCGAGCTCCGGCCATCGCCATGGCCGGCGAGCCTCGCGCTCCCGAGCTTTCCCACTGGTCTCCGTAGCACCAGCGTGCTCTCTAGCTCCCTAGGAAGCCGTTGAGGCCCTCGGTTGGCCTCCCCGTGCACCGCAGCGACGCCTGCCTTGTGTCGTGGCTTCGGCAGCCGCCCGGCTCAACGCCGTCGCCAACTCCGGCGACCCCGCGGCCCCCTGCTGCCTCCGTTGGATGCGCGGGAGCAAGGGCTACCGCCTGGTGCCCTTAGCACGTTGTACCGCTGCCGGAACAGCGCCTCCGGCGAGCTTCTGGCGCAGTTTTGGTCGCCGCCGGCCAACTCCGGCGGGCTGATGTGGCACCACCATTAGTTTCTAATGATCCAACTAATCACCGCCCGGTGCCACTGACAGCCGGGCCCCACCGTCTAACGAAACATGGTTTAGTTTTTCTTTATATTAAATTAACCCCGCTGGTCCCACAGGTCAGTTTGACCTAGCCACATCACCTGTTGACCCGACCCCTCCTGTCAGTGACACAAAAACACTTGGTCACTGACCAGTGGACCCCACTAGCAAGGTTTGACCTGGACCGGCCTCGTTGACTACTGACGTCATAGTGACGCAATGCTGACGCGATAAGTATTTTCTGGACTTATTTTTATACAGGAAATTCCAGAAAATAGTTTAAACTTCTAAAATTCATATAAAATCAACTGTAACTCCAAATGAAATAATTTATATATGAAAAATGATCAGAAAAATCCAATCTATCCATCTGTACCAATTTCATGCATGTTAGAACAACTTATCACTACTGTTTAGGACAAATAAAATGAATGGCATCTAAATAATCACATGTGGAGTTGGAATTTGAATCTTGGGTTCAAACCAACTTCATTTAACCTGCTGCTAGTTGCATTAGCTCAAACCACATCATATTGCCATGTCATGATCATGCATCATATTGTGCATTGCATTGATTGTGTTCTTCCTTGTTTGTCGGTGTTTGTCCCCTCCCGATAGACGTGGTTCCGACGATCTATTCAATGACACCGATGAAGAGCTATACTATCTTCAGAAGTGCCAGGCAAGCAAAAACCCCTTGTTCATTCCGATACAATCCCACTCTCTCGCTCCTGCTCTCTTTTACTGCATTAGGACAACACGATTCAAGCTGTTACATGCTGCGGTAGTTGAACCCTTTCCTCTGCATGACTGTCATTGCCACGATAAATAGATGAAACCCACTAGCATGAGTAGGAGTTGTTTGAGCCTGATGTGCCTACTCATTCATGCTTGTTTGTCATGCCTGCTCTCTGCTTAGAGTTGAGTCGGTCCGATTCATCGGGATGAATTGGAGGTGTGTAAACATGTCCTCTTGTGTGTGAGCTAAGTGTGTGAACACGATTTGGTAAAGGTAGCGGTGAGAGGCCATGTAGGAGTACATGGTGGGTTGTCTCATTGAAGCCGTCCTCAGGAACTGAGTTCTGTGTTTGTGATCCATGAATAGCTACTACCACGCATTGGAATGCTTAAGTGCCCCTCTCGACTTATTAATCAACTTGATCTCTGTCCGGGAGTTGCAACTAGTTTACGGCGTTTGTAGGTAGTGTTAGTAGTCTACCAAGTGGCACCGATGCAGGTGGGCTTGGGACAGACTAAACACAAGATGTACGGTGTACCAAGTGGCACCGGATGGTGGGCTTGGGAACCCTGCTCACATCGTTTGGGGCCGTGGCGACACCCGGCGGATCTCCTTGCGGATAGAACCGAATAGGCGATAAACTGGACTAGAGACTTGTGTGGTTAGTCAGGTTGTGGCCGACTCCCTCGCCAGGCTTCCGCTTGAAGGTTGCCGAGATACACATGGTGTACATGGTGGTAAGTGGCGAGAGCATGTGTGAAGATGTACACCCTGCAGGTTAACATCATCTATTGAATAGCCGTGTCATGTAAAGGACTTCGGGTTGCTGTACTGTTCATAGACAAGTGAAAGCGGATACCCTAAAATACGCAAGATAAGCGTGAGTGCTATGGATGGCGTTCTGGTAGGGAGACGAGAGCGGATCCATAGTGGTGTATTGATATGGTGAATATGTGGACTCGTGTGCGCCACCTCAAAAGAGTTACTTGTAGTCGTAGTTCAGGATAGCCACCGAGTCAAAGCTGGCTTGCTGCAGTTAAACTCCACCACCCCTTTGTTGATACCGATGCATATGTAGATAGTTCTGATGTAATCTTGCTGGGTACATTTGTACTCACGTTTGCCTATTTTATGTTTTTGCAGAGTGACTTCAGTCTCGCTAGTAGTTCCGCGTGGACTTCAACCTTTAGCTTGTTACCTCAGCTACGATCTTGTGCCCTCGGCAGGATCTGGTAGATAGTCAGGCTTCTCAGCCTTTTTCATTTGTAGATGTCTGTACTCAGACATGTTAAGCTTCAGCACGTGCTTTGACTTGTATGCTCTAAATGCTGGATCGAGAGACCCATGATTGTAATATCTCGCTCCTCGGAGCCTATTGAATAAAATACTTGTGTCATAGAGTCATGTTGTGATGCCATGTTGTATTTGCACATATCGGGCATATTGTGTGTATGTTATTGAAATGCTTGGTATGTGTGGGATCTGACTATCTAGTTGTTTATTCTTAGTAGCCTCTCTTACGGAAATGTCTCCTAGTGCTTCCATTGAGCCATGGTAGCTTGCTGCTCCGGAACACTTAGGCTGGCGGCATGTGTCCTTCTTCGTTCTGTATACATCCCGGGAAATGTCACGCGATGAATACCGAGTCTGTTAGCCGCCTCTGCCTGGTTCACCGAGTCTGGTAGCCAGTCTTTGCAGCCTGGATTCACTCGTTGATGACCGACACGTTCGATCTTTGGGTCATGGATGCCTGTCCTCGTAAGTTTGTGCCACTTTGGGTTTCGACTAGCCATGTCAGCCGGGCTCCTTATCATATCGATGCTAGCGACACTATCATATACATGTGCCAAAAGGCGCAAACGGTCCCAGGCAAAGGTAAGGCGACACCCGTGGGGATACCGTGCGTGAGGCCGCAAAGTGATATGAGGTGTTACATGCTAGATCGATGTGGCATTGAGTCGGGGTCCTGACAGGGGCCGCCTGCCGGACTCCGGAACCACTGCGGGTTCCGGCGCGGAGTCTGGCACGAAGTCCGGGAGGTTGCCTCGTGGCACCTCCGGAGCCTCCCCCTCCAGGCGTGTCCCCTCCTGGGATCCCACCTCGGCGTCCTCGGCATCGCGAGGGGTGGAGGCGGTCAGAATGGAATCTACATCCGACGGGGCCATGGACCCGCTGGATGAAGCGGGAAGATCCTCCTCGACCGGGCTATAGATAGTATGCAGCATTAGAAGGACACTACGTGGCACGAAAAAGAAATTACAAATCACTCAGCAGTCCGGATACTTACGATCTTGCCAGGGGCTTGGCCCTTGAGGGCCACTCCTCGTCGCCGTCGTTGGCGTCGGCGGAGCTGTCCGGAGGATGGGTCCTTCCCTTCTTGGACCCCTCAGCCTCCCCCGTTGGGGAAGCCTTCCTCTTCCTCTCTCCCCCCTCCTGGGGAGAGACTTCTTTTTCCTCCTCACCTTTGGGGGAGGAGTCCGCGTAGGAGTCATCGGACGATGAGTCCGATACCACCTGGCGCCGGGCACTTTTTGAGTTCCCGTGGCCTTCTTCTTGGCCTTCTTCTCCGGCACCACATAAAGTGCCGGGACTAGCAGCCCCGTTAAACGGGCGTCCGCTGGTTCTTCGGGAAGGGGAGCCGGACAGTCTACATGTCCGGACATCCTCTGCCAGTCCTGTCAAAGGCATTGGGAGTTTTAGATCCCACATAAAATTAAATTGTGAAAGAAGATAAGTGTCCCGTAGAGGATAACAAAGCTTACCTCGCCGGCCGGGCACTTGGTACTGAATCCGCGGCTTCCGTCGCGGACGCGGGGGCTTCTCCGCCCTTGAACAGCACCCTCCAGGCATCTTCGTACGTCGTGTCGAAGAGCCCGCTCAGGGTCCGGTGCTGTGCCGGATCGAAGTCCCACAAATTAAAAGCCCGCTGTTGGCAGGGGAGAATCCGGCAGACGAGCATGACCTGGATCACATTGACAAGCCTAAGCTTCTTGCTCACCAAAGTTTGGAGACAGGACTGGAGTCCTGTCAGCTCCTCCGAACTGCCCCATAGCAAGCCCTTCTCTTTCCAGGAGGTGAGCTACATAGGGATACCAGATCTAAACTCGGGGGGCCGCTGCCCATTTAGGGTCACGTGGCTCGGTGATGTAGAACCACCCCGATTGCCATCCCTTGATGGACTCCACGAAGTCTCCCTCGAGCCAGGTGACGTTGGGCATTTTGCCCACCATAGCGCCTCTGCACTCCGCTTGAGCGCCCTTCACCACCTTCGGCTTGACATTGAAGGTCTTGAGCCACAAGCCGAAGTGAGGCCGGATGCAGAGGAAGGCCTCGCACACGACGATAAACGCCGAGATGTTGAGGAAGGCCTGGCACCTTCGGCTAGATCGTGGAAGTCTAGGCCGTAGTAGTACATGATCCCCCGGACGAAGGGATGAAGTGGGAAGCCCAGTCCGCGGAGGAAGTGGGGAAGGAATACGACCCTCTCATGGGGCCTGGGGGTGGGGATGAGCTGCCCCTCGTTGGGCAGCCGATGCACGATGTCACCGGACAGGAATCCGGCGCCGCGCAGCTTCTTGATGTGCTCCTTCGTAACGGAGGAAGCCAACCACTTGCCTCCCGCTCCGGACATGCCTGGAGAAGGTCGAGGCGAGACGTGCGGGCTTGGGCGCTAGAGCTTGAGTGCGCGGAGATGGATAAGCAAAGGAGGAAGAAGGCGTAGGTAAAAAGGTGGATCCTTATCCCCTTATATATAAGCGGACGAAGACTATGCGTCCCCACCGGCCTGGTAAAACTCGCTTATCTCCCAAGCGCCACCATCAATGGAACGGTTGGGTTACCCACGTCCGTATTGATGGGAATCCCGGAATAAGGGGAACACGATCTCTGCTTCGATAAGACGTGCCAACGAAACCACTTCGCTAAACGCGCTGAGGTGGTATAATAAAAAAGATTCAAGTAAAGTCTTGGTAGTGGCGTGACGTCATGCCACAGAATACGTCAGCAGATTGAACTTGTGTACATATTATTCTCTCTATGGTGGAATGTGGAATTTATTTTGCAGAGCCAGACACTATCCTGGTGTTCACAATCTTCTATGAATTATTCGGAGGAGGAACCCGCCTTGCAATGCCGAACAATATGCGCGCCGGACTCATCGTCATTGAAGCCTGGTTCAGGGGCTACTGAGGTAGTCCTGGACTAGGGGGTGTCCGGACAGCCGGACTATCATCGTCAGCCGGACTCCAAGACTATGAAGATACAAGATTGAAGACTTCGTCCCGTGTCCGGATGGAACTTTCCTTGGCGTGAAAGGCAAGCTTGGCGATACGGATATGTAGATCTCCTACCATTGTAACCGACTCTGTGTAACCCTAGCCCTTTCCAGTGTCTATATAAACCGGAGGGTTTTAGTCCGTAGGACATATAACCATTACAACAATCATACCATAGGCCAGCTTCTAGGGTTTAGCCTCCTTGATCTCGTGGTAGATCCACTCTTGTACTACCCATATCATCAATATCAATCAAGCAGGAGTAGGGTTTTACCTCCATCGAGAGGGCCCGAACCTGGGTAAAAACATCGTGTCCCTTGCCTCCTGTTACCATCCGCCTAGACTCACAGTTCGGGACCCCCTACCCGAGATCCGCCGGTTTTGACACCGACAGCCATTTCTAGCAAATGTTATCTTTCGGCCTTCTCAGAGCCCATTTATTCTTGGGCTCATTTCCAGCATTCGTTTACTTACGGCCCGTTACTGTCATTTTCTGCTTGTGGGCCAAATTCAGCCCGTGGTTACATCGGCCCGTTTGTGGTCCGTTAATACGTTGGGCCGTTTTCAAAGCGTCATCAAATACGGCCTATTACCGATGGCCCGTTATGGTCATACGGCCCGTATAAGGCCCATTGATGATACGGCCCGTAGAAGGCCCATTGTTTCTAGGGCCCATAGAAGGCCCATTGTTTCTACGGCCCGTAGAAGGCCCATTGTTTCTACGGCCCATAGAAGGCCCATTGTTTCTACGGCCCGTAGAAGGCCTATCTGTTTTCTGACCCGTAGAAGGCCCATTGCTTTCTCTGACCCGTGGGAGGCCCAGTGTCACTACAGTAAATATTAGCCCATGGTTATTGTGGCCTAGTTTTAGAAAGAATTGTACTGACTACAAGCAAACAAATAAACAAGACAACAAGGAAATAAATAAGCAAGCAACTTATGCTAGGCTATCCCGGCTGTTACACATATTACATCCTTTGGGCATCAAAGTTAGCCACCAAGTGCAAATATAGGAACAAAGCATCATATCATATACTTTGGTTGTCAAAGTTGGCGACCAGCGCAAATACGCAGATAGCAAAACAAATCGAAGCTGAAACCACTTTGAAGATCTCAAGAAACAATATCACAGGTACCCATAATCTTTGGCAAGATGCTTAGTAAGCTTATTAACTTTCTCTTGTTTGGCGCTTAAATCCTCCGGTAACTTCTTTGTTGCACAGAAAATATGCATCTGAATTCTGCGAGGACTTCCTCGATCCTTTAGCTTCCTATCGCGCACATGTCGATCGATGTCTTTCAACTTGAAGTTGAGACTCAAGAAGACGAACTGATTCGAGCAGCGAGTTCGAAGAGCTTGTGCGGCGGTAGTGGCGATAAGAATACGAACACTACATCAAGACAGGACTTTTGGGTTCCTTCACTGTCGTCAAGATAGTTTTTATCAGCTTTCTTGGAGACCAACAAGGATATCTCACTATCTTGAACCTTATCTGCATTACTTCCTTTACCATTGGATAACGCGGTACTGTTCTCCTATATTTTGTCTGCATTCTAAAAGAGAAACAAGCAGACACATCAGATGTTTACCATGTTGTATATGAAACTCATTTTGGTAAATGAGTTCAGTAGTAAAGTGGACAGGATAACAACATGAAACAAACATATATCTATGTGCCATGGTCACTTTATGGTCTATATCATTCTAGTTTTGTTGCCAAATCAAGATAGAGACACAGTTCAAATAATATTTGTTCAAGACAAAGCAGAATAGAAAGAATATAAGTGTGGGTAACTATAGAGCAATAACAACACTTGTAATGTGCATGACATGAGAACATAACTGTTTATTCAATTGAAACTGAAATCAACATAGAGTAGGTTACAACAGCAAACCAGTTAAAGAAACAGGTTTAAAACATACCTGTTGCGCCACTGGAGTTTCAATTCCATCCTTAAAATTTGAAAATAGTTGGTATGAGTAAATCTGATAATGCAAGAGCAAAGGAGTATGAACCATAGCTCTGTAACATGACACGAGAACAAATCTTCTTCTCCTTTAAGTGTTGAGTTGGGATTGGAGTGGTGGTCCTCGTGCTTTGGGCCTTCGCAGTTCCCTTACTAACAGCTCGTGTTTGGGTCCTCTGTGGTGGAGCGGTGTTGTGTCAATTGGGCGGGTTACTATCTCGACGGGTTGGGGTTAAAGGGGTGTAGCTAGTTCTCTGTCCAACTGGGTATGGGTATAATCTGCGAGTCAGGTTATGTGTGGTGGATCTGGTCCTTGGGCAAGTACAAGCGTGGTTCTATCTGCATCAATGGTAGCACTATCTTTTTCGAAGAACGTGTTGTTACTCCCTTAGATCTCGCCATCACGCTCTCCAATTCAAATGGCTGATAAACAAGAAAAGTAATTGGAAATATAGACATTGTATGATAGACAGGTGCAATGGATTGTGGGGAATAAAAGAGGGCATGAAATAATTCATATTTATGTTGTATAACCAAACAGGATAGCATGACACAATTTCATATATATGATGGCTAACTAAACAGGATAGCATGACACAATTTCACATTATGATGCCTAAATAAAAAAGATGGAAAGACATAGTTCAAAATATGAGACTATGTAAACAGGATGACATGACATAACTATATAATGTGTTTATTAGATAGGTTGGCATGCCATAATTCACATACATGAATGGATAGAATGCCACAATTCTAAATATGATTACTGTAAACAGTAAACAGGATGAGATGATATAACTATATGATGTCTTTATTAAATGGGTTGCCATGCCATAATTCAGATAGATGATGTGTATGTACTATGTAAACATGATGGCATGATATAATTCAAATATATGATTTATATAGTAAGCAAGTAAGCAGATGGCAAGACAACATGCATGACATGGGTAATATAACCCTGCCAAGTTTGAGCATAGACCTCAGGGGGGAAATAGGACTGGTCATCTGTCTCTGAATCCTCCCCTAAGGAGCTCTCTGTAGCCAGCAAGATGTCTGCTTCAGCAGGTAGCATTGTCTGCTCTGAATACCTTGTTTTCACTCCAGATACTTCCATCACCGCTTCAAATGGCTGATGCACAGTAAGAGTAGTTGAATATACAAACGTTGTCGACAAATGGAACACGTAATACAAAAAATGATAACATGATATAATTCACATACATGATGATTGGCTAAACAGCATGGCATTGCATAATTCACATATATAATGCCTTTGCAACAAGATAGCATTGTATAATTCACATATATAATATCTTGCAACAAGATGGTAATGCATAATTCACATATATGGTAATTAGACACTGAACAGGTGGCATTCACACAAATCATGTCTAAACTAATCAAATCGCATAGCAATGCGAGACACCATACGCACGATATGAGCAACATAACCCTGCCAAGTTAGAGCATACACCTCGGGGAATAGGACTGGTTATCTCTCTCAATCCTCCTCCGAGGAGCTATCCTTAACCAGCGAGATATGCGCCGTCGCCGATAGCATAGTCTACTCAGAAGACCTTGTTTTCACTCCAGAATTTGCCATCACCGTGTCAAATGGCTGATGCACACGAAGAGAAGTTGAATGTACTAACATTGTTGACGAATGTAATATGTAAGAAAAAAGATGGCCTGATATAATTTACATATAAGATGAGTGGCTAAGCAGGATGGCATTGCAAAATTCACATATATGATGCCTGGCTAAACAAGGTGGCATTGCATAATTCACATAAACGATGAATAAACTAAACAGATGGCATTCGCACAAAGCATGTCTAAACTAAGCAGATGACATATTTGATGTATCAAGTAAGCAATGCAAGACACCATATGCATGATATAACCAACATCAGCATGCCAAGTTAGAGCGAAGACCTCAGGGGGTAAATAGGAGTTATCTTCTCCTTCTGAATCCCCCTCAGAACAGATATCTTCCTCTCGATTACAATCCGAAATGCGTGGAGGGGGGCTGCCTTTGCGCCTACCATGGAGCGACATCTGGATGAAATTATATCGCCATGCAAGGCTCGTCTCTTTTGCTCTACATGTTCAGTTCCATTGTTTACAATAACTGTCATGCATAGGAATAAAACATAGTGAGATTATGTAAGGAGTGCATGCAGAAATCGGTGATGGTAGCAACTTGTGGATAGACCCAAAACCAATAATAGCGAGCGGATAATGGCTTCAGTTAATAAATACAGATAATGGCTTTTTCTTGTTTGTTTCCCACCCAACATGAAACTCGTAGTAGACACCGGAGATTAACCAGATAGTAGATAGATACTATTGATAGCGGCCCCGATATGTACCCCACAACCATTTAAAAACTCAAGTTTGACCATCAGTTTGGAGCTGACTCAGAGTCTAATCGGTGAACAGGACGATAAAGTAGCATGTAATATTAAGTGATGCATACCGTAAGCAGACACGAAAGAGTGCAACCTCTCTTGCGGACCCGTGTAGTCCTCGAGGTCATCTGCTCGGTTGATGATGGTAATGCAGTTTTCATGGCTGCGGTGGGAAGAAGATCGAGGCGGCGAAAGCGGTCTCGAGGCGGATCCTGCTCTGCTGGACCCTTACTGTCGTTGGAGCAGGTGAGCTGGGGTGGACGACAACAAGAAGAGACGGGACAAACCACACAAGGTTTTATTTGACAACTATCGTAAGAGAAGTAATTCTGTAAGGGCTCGTTTGAATTGGAGGATTCCAACAATGCAGGATAGGAAATAGACAGAATAGGATAGGAATGCGTGCAAAACAGAGAATTTAAAAACACAGGATTTCTGCCAATCTGGGCGTTTGATTCACAACAATTGGACGATCGCAGGATGCAAAGAAGCATGGTGGGATTAAGTCAAACCACAAGAAAATGTACGGTTATAATGCTATTATGCTACTATCTCTTAGTCTTGTGCTTCATGAATAGGAATTTGAAAAGGAGGACAAGTGAAAATTAAAATTCCTTTGTTTTTTCTTTCAAGGAGACACTAAAGGAACAAATCCGTGTGCTCAGTGGACAATATATATAACATGTAGAGTAAAAAGAGATGCAACAAGTGTACAACCTCTTTGGCGAAGCCATGTCGATCTCAGCGTGATTGGGTTGGCGGTGAGCATGCTCCGGTGACTTTCTTTGTCGGAGGAGGAAGAAGATCTTAGGCGTCTGGAGATGGAGCCGAGGTAATGCTCGCTGTGATGGAGGGTTTAAATCGTTGGAGCAGCTCCGGTGAGTTGTACGACGCCAAGGCTGAAGCAAGACAAGAGAGACAACGAACAACGTTAACCTGAGTGGAATTCTAATAGCATCTCCAATACATGACGTAAAATACATAACCACAAAGTGCTAGATGTAAAATACATCAGCCGCTCATCTCTGAACTTAACTGTCGAAACTGAACTTAACTATCGAAACTGAACCTAACTGTCCAAACTGAATTTTGCTGTCGAAACTGAATTTTGTTGTCGAAACTGAACGCACCAGCAAGGTGAGGCTACACGCCAGTCGATTTTGCAGCCGTTGGATATGAAATCAAGGGCCTACGGTTCATATTCAACCTCCACCCCCTGAGCCGCCAGCAACCACCGGCCAAACAACAGCCCCCCGCCGCCCACGGCCGGCGGTGCGCCGCCCCGCCCGCCCCAAAAACACTCCCCACCGCCGGTCCGCCGCCGCCCCGGCCATCCCTCTAGGCCCCCCGTGGCAAGCTTTTTCTCCGGCGATCCCCACGCCACCGCCCCGCCAACGCCTCGCCAACACCGACGACCACCGCCCCCATCCTGAACCCTAAGATAGATAGTGGGGTACCTCTCCGGCGAGGCCCCCTCCCCGCTGTGGCTGGTTCTTCCTTCACCCCGACGAGCCCACCCCTTGGAAATCGACTGACCCAAAAGTTGATTCAGTCGACTGAAGTGTAGCCAAATCGAAGCAGCATCGCAAGCAAGAGCATGAGCGAGAGCAGCAGTGCGAGCAAGAGCAATAGCAAGAGCAGACCAGGCAGAGGACCGAGAGCAAGAGTAGAGCAGCAGCGCGAGCGAGAGCTAAAGCAGCAGCAGCTCCTATTGATGTGGAAGTTGCCACCGAGGGAGTGATGCCGTGGAGGGAGTGGCCGGCGACGCCGCCGTGGATGGAGCCGCGCCGTGTCGGCTCGGGATCGAGCACCTGCAGCACCGTGAGATCGAATCAAGAAGAAAATGCGGCGATTAGTGTACAACCTCTTTCGTGGCGCCGATTAGGCCACAGCTTCATTCGAGGAAACGGTGATGATGATGCTCTTCTGGTGGTGCAGGTGAATACGGCGGTGTGGGAATGGAGGTGGCGCGAAAGACGAGGGGAACATCGGAGCAGCTCCTTGGAGGTGGAGGACGGGGTGGCTGAACCGGCGGGACGATGAGATCAACGACGGATCCTCATCCGGTACGGTGGATGAGGGACGTCGAGGTGTTGCTGTGGACGACGTCGTCGGGGAAGCAGCTCCGGCTGGGTGGCGGACAGAGCAGGGTGTGGGGTTTCGTCGGCCCCGGTGTACGAATGGGTGGGCGGATGGGATGGTAGTGGGGAACCATGGCTTAGAGACGCGCTTGTCCGAAATGTGGGGTAAGTTACGAAAGTACCCCCCACCAATTTGAGGCGGTTCTTTCGGTTCAGAGGTACCACGGGCATTTCGCATGTTGGGATTTCACACGAGGTGGGTGTTTTCGCGCGCGTTGTAATTTCGGAATAGCAAGGCGTGGGTTGAGATGGAGGGAGTTGTCGGAGCACAACGAGACAAAGATATATCTTAAATATTTCGGGCTAACAAGGCGCGGGTTGAAATTTCGGGACAAGCCTAACATGTACTGTACCAAATCAATGCGCACTACAAATGTCATTCAAAACTTTGAATTCATGTTATGTTCAATTAAAATGTTTCACTACGTGTAGAATGCATGCAACCTAGTACTCAAATGAACGTTTTAGTGCATTCCAAACGTATATACTACCGCTTCAATATGAACTAAATTTGAATAAGATCTATAGTAATGATTGTTGTGAAGTCAAAGCATTTGAATTTGTTTCTCTGTTTTAATAAGATCTACAATCATCATTATTGTCAAGTTAAACCATCATTTGTGTATTATCTTCACAGCACACCACATGATCAGTATCGAGTTACATATGAACTATGTGTACTATATGAACTCGAACTAGATTTTTTGAATCCAATTTATTTTGATTTCAAATCACATTACATATCTAGCTCTAGCTAGATCTTCATAATCTAAACCATGTCTCATATGTATAATGTGTTTACCAAAATTATGTATGGTGCCCTGCCCCCTACGCCTATAAGTATTTAGATGTGAGTTGCAAACACCACACATTACCACAAATTCAAATAAAATGTGAGAATGTTCAATATATAGTATTGTTTAGATTGCTTGATATTTAGTTGTAAGCTGCAAACGCCGCACATTATCACAAATTCAAATAAAATGTGGGATTGTTTGATGTATAGTATGGTTTAGATTGTTCGGCATTTAGCTGTGACTTGCAAACGCCATCCATTATCACATTATTGTATAACATGTGCACAGCACGTGTATCACCGCTATATTCATGCATGCAATGTTTAAAACACTACGATCTCCTATTCAAATATATGAATCTGCTTTCATATATAATTATGATCTTTGTTAGTCTCTTACACCCACACAGTCCTCTAACCTTTGTAGCTACCACTAACTTTCTCTCGTGCATGCACACGCCCTCCTCGCCCTCCCCCACCCTCGGCATTCTATCCACCAGGCACATTCATTTTTTCCTTTAGGTCGTTCTCCCAGAGTCTCCACAACTCCTTTTTGACACACACCGATCGATAAACCTCTCCAGCGATGCCTGCCTATAGCATACACACACAGCTTCAATCTCCTCCTTTATGTGTCCTTGCCTCGTGTCTCTCGTATGGTCAGACACACGTGTAAACTCTCACCCCTCTTTTAATCTATCTCACAACCGCACACTCCCCCCCTATCCAGCTAGTAGTTGGGCCTCTCGCACCACCTCCTAGCTCCATTCTCTCTGTCTATCCGTCTCGCTGGGCCTTATTTGCCTCTAACAAATGGACGTACACCGACCGATCTCTCGCTATACATATAGCCAGCTAGGTCCTTATAACTCGTTTTTACCCACACATCGATTGATCTACCTCATTAGTTGTGTCTCTCCCTTCCTCCGACAAACAACAATTGAACTACCGATCTAGTTAGGTTTGCTTACCAAACACATGGTTCCCCTTCATCATCCATGGATGCGTCCCGCAGATCTATCATGCACAGCACACACGTAAACACATCCCCACTCTTATTGATAACATTGCAGTTCCACCCTCAGTTTGTCTAGTAGGCCTCTCCCAACATCTCCGAGAAGCAACTCCATCACCCATCCAGCACTCTACCCCTCTCCCTCCCTCTCCCTCCCTCTCTCTCTCTCCTCTCTCTCTCTCTCTCCGTCCCATCATATTTCCCGTCCTTTAGTTATGTATGGATGTCGACCGATCTCCCTCATGACATAGCTGGGTCTCTCCTTCTCAACACATATATGAGTTGTTCTACCTCTATAGTTAGGCCTCTGCCTACCCCTCCCCCCACCCCCTCCCCCACACACACACCGATACATCAAGCGCTCTAGTCATGTCTCCCTACCACACACAAACTTGACATGTGCCCTCTAACGTTCCGGTAGGCCAGTTGCCCTATATCTTTGACTTGCACACACACACACACACACACACGCAATTTCGATTGCTCTCTTCATCGATCTCGCACCCACCTCTACTTGATCCTCTCTTCGACTCTATCGATAGTTATGACCCCTCCCTCTCTTCTCGTGGATTGCCCGACCCTCTATGTATGATATGGATAGGCCTCCATTTCACACACATTGCATGCAAAATTTTGTTTGAGATGTCATCGACACATATTCCCACAAATAATTCACGAAATCAACCCCCCACCCCACCCCCACCGCCACCACAAAAAAAACACTCACAAACACGGTTTGTATCTCTCACACACACCCACGTAGGTGGGGGACATGCACGAAGAGAAGAGGTGCATGCATGGCGCACGTACTCACGTCTCTTTCCCAACCACACCCGCGCGGGTACACAGTGGAGCTCATTTCTGTACGAAAAAGGCAGCCCACGTGGTAATTTGGCACGTGTACTGGTTTTCCACTTGGTGGAGGGAGGATCGTCTACCACGGGTGAATAAACAAATTGCGACTTGACGCGTTATGTTAAATTAAAAAAAAGAGGTAAACCATGTGGGGCCTACCTTAGAGGCAAGGCTCTATACACTCGAGTACTTTTGATGTGTCCCGTCAACTCGCAGAACGAGGAGAAGCTTGCTTAGTATGCCGTCTCCCCCGCCCTCGGGCGCAGTCGCTCGCAAGATGAGGTGAAGCTTGCTCCTCCCTCGCCCATGCGCACAGTGGCTCGCAGGACGAGGAGAAAAATTTACTACTCCCTCCGTTTACTCCTCGTCCCTACTACCTTGGTTATAGAGATTCTATCATATTGTTTGGAATATATATGTCCTTAGTAGATTTCAATATGAACTACTAGTACATACTCCAAACACTAATGTATATAGACATATTTTAGAGTGTACCTTCACTCATTTTGCTATGTATGTAGTAGCACTCTCCCTCGCCCCTCGACCCTCGCCCATGTGGTGGACGTGCAGCAATTCATTCGGTCTCATATAGCCAGAACGATATATACTGCACTACCATTATTGCTCGACTTCCCGAAGAGGCGAACAACCAATCGCAAGGTTAATATTTTGGAGATGCCAAGCGCAAGGTTATAGAAGAACGAGTAGTAGGTGCCACGTCATTTATAAATATATTTTTTTCTTCAGTGGCACGTACGCAATATGATAGGTTCACATGGAGAGAAAAGGAAACCGCTCCACTATATACATAGTCAGGACGGGCCAGCCTACACGGTTGCTTGCTGGGGTTGCTCTCTTCACACTCTCTCGCACAAAATGACTGTGGCCACATCTTTAACATCCCGGCGGATCACGTCCGCTTGGGGAAGGGGTGGATGCTTAGTGTAGATGCGGTGTCCGTCGCCGATGGTGAAAACCCACTGTCGGCATGTCCCGATCAGGGGTCCCCGCCGTTCTCTCTCACAAAGCCGGTGAGGTTGCCTTCGTCCCTTGCTCACTGCCGCGACGTGGGCAGTTGCCGCCTCCCTCCGCCCTCCTCAAGGTCGAGCTACGTCCCTCGGGTACAACTCCCTTTACAGCCGGCTTGCACCACTGCTCTAGCTGCCCACATCACTCCCTGTGGATATTTCTCTACTTCTTTGCCCTGCACATACCTGATACCTCTACTGTCTTCTACGTATTGTATTTGTGATGAGTTTATGTCTCATCAACTACTCATCTTATTCTAATCACGCTTCTTCAATTTCTTTGCCACAGGGATGCTCATCTCGATTTTGGTGAAACTGCACAAAATGATCCGATGGTCAAAAGGTTGACACTTCATTTATTAGGAAGCTCGAACGTTGCCAGCAAATTGTAGCCTGGTCAGGGTTCACGGTTCAACGGCTAGGGACTACATGGATCGTTTTTTTCTTTAGCTGCCTCTGTTCCAAAATAAGTCTCAACTTTAGTTGTAGTACAACTTTGTACTAAAGTTTGCACAAAGTTGAGACACTTATTTTGGAACGGAGGGAGTACATATTTTCTATGATCTGTTAATCATTGAGATGCAATAGCATGCATGTTAGTCTCCTTTGTATTTGATGAAATGTTGCAACGGGCAACCTTGGACGCAAGATACATGTAACAGGAGCTGGAAGCTTCATAGCGTTGTACAAATTTATCTCATTGATAAATTACGATGCGTACTAGTACTATACTAGTACTTCCTCCGTTCCTAAATATAAGTCTTTGTAGAGATTTCACCATTAACCACATGCGGATGTATATAGATGCATTTTAAGTGTAGATTCATTCATTTTGTTCCGTATGTAGTTCACCAAGTGGAATCTCTACAAAGACTTATCTACTAGTAATAGCTAGCCCCCACTACTAGGAATTCTCTATCCTCTATGTCGGTGTCAAAACCGGCGGATCTCGGTAGGGGGTCCCGAACTGTGCATCTAGGCGGATGGTAACAGGAGACGAGGGACACGATGTTTTTACCCAGGTTCGGGCCCTCTCGATGGAGGTAAAACCCTACGTCCTGCTTGATTAGTATTGATGATATGGGTAGTACAAGAGTAGATCTACCACGAGATCAAGGAGGCCTAACCTAGAAGCTAGCCTATGGTATGATTGTTGTAATGTATGTTGTCCTATAGACTAAAGCCCTCCGGTTTATATAGACACCGGAGAGGCTAGGGTTTACAGTCGGTTACAATGGTAGGAGATCTACATATCCGTATTGCCAAGCTTGCCTTCCACGCCAAGGAAAGTACCTTGGGACACGAGCCGAGTCTTCAATCCTCTATCTTCGTAGTCTTGGAGTCCGGCGGATAATGATAGTCGGCTGTCCGGACACCCCTAGTCCAGGACTCCTCGGTAGCCACGAACCGGTCTTCAATGACGATAAGTCGGCATGCATAATGTTCGGCATTGCAAGGCGGGTTCCTCCCTTGAATAATCCAGAGAAGATCATGAACACCAGGATAGTGTCCGGCTCTGCAAAAATAATTTCCACATTCCACTGTAGAGAGAATAAAATATATACACTAGCTCAATCTGCTGACGTATTATGCGGCGTGACATCACACCGCAACCAAGCCTTTGTTTGAATCTATACCACCTCAGCACGTTTAGCGAAGCGGTTTCCTTGGCACGTCTTGTCGAAGCAAAGATCGTGCTCCCCTTATTCCGGGATCCTCATCAATACGGACATGGGTAACCCAACTGCGCCATTGATGGTGGCGCTTGGGAGATAAGCGAGTTTTACCAGGCCGGTGGGGGACGCATAGTTTTTGTCCGCCTATATAAGGGATAAGGATTTACCTTCTCACCTACACCTTCTTCCTCCTTTGCTTATCCATCTTCGCGCACTCAAGCTCCAACGCCCAAGCTTGCGCATCTCGCCTTGACCTTCTCCGAATATGTCCGGAGCGGGAGGTAAATGGTTAGCCTCCACCGCCAAGGAGGAGGACATCACCAAGCTGCGCGACGCCGGATACCTTTCCAGCGATATCGTGCATCGGCTGCCCGATGAAGGGCAGCTCATCCCTACCCCTGAGCCTCATGAGAGGGTTGTCTTCCTTCCCCACTTCCTCCGCGGACTGGGCTTTCCGCTCCATCCATTTGTCCGGGGGCTCATGTTTTACTACGGCTAGGATTTCCACGATCTGGCGCCGAACTTCATCCTCAACATCTCGGCGTTTATCGTCGTGTGTGAGGCCTTCCTCTGCATTCGGCCCCACTTCGGACTGTGGCTCAAGACCTTCAACTTCAAGCCGAAGGTTGTGAAGGGCACGCAAGCGGAATGCGGAGGCGCCATGTTGGGCAAATTGCCCAACGTCCCTTGGCTAGAAGAGACCTTCGTGGACTCCGTCAAGGGGTGGCAATCGGGGTGGTTCTACATCACCGAGCCGCGCAAGCCCACATGGGCGGCGGCCCCGAAGTTTAGATCTGGAATCCCCACGCAGCTCACCTCACGGAAAGAGAAGGGCTTGCGGCGCGGCAATCCGGTGGAGGTGACGGGACTCGAGCCTGCATCAAGAAGATGGTGAGCAATAGGCTCGGCTCGTCGGCGTGGTCCAAGTCATGCTCCTCCGGTGATTCTCCCATGCCAAGAACGGTCATTCAATTTTGGGAGTTCAATCCCGAACAGCACCAGCGCTAAGCGGGCTCTTCGATACAACATCTGAAGGCGCTGGAGGGTGCTGTTCAAGGCGCCAAGCCCCGTGATCCGCGACGGAAGATCGCGGATTCAGCTCATGATGTCCAACCGACGCGGTAAGTGATTCAACCCCATTACAGGACACTTGTGATAATTAAATTAACTTTTAGTGGGATTTCATTCTGCCACTTCCTTTGACAGAATGGATGGAGAAGGCCAAGCTGCTTATCAGCCCGGCTCCCATGCCGAAGACCCAAGTGAACGCCCGCTATCGAGTACTCTTGGTTCTGCACCGCACGTGGTGCGGAGAAGAAGGCCAAGAAGGTGGCCACGGGACTCGAAAGATTTCCGAATCAAAGGCGTCGACGACGGCGAGGACTCCTCCCCGAAGACGAGGAGGAGGAGTATTCCCTCGAGGAGGAGAGAAGAAGAGGAAGGCTTCCCCAATCGGGGAGGCGAAGGGTCAAGAGGGGAGAACTATCCCCGGACGGTTCGCCAACATCAACGTTGGCGAGGATGAGTGGCCTCAAGGGCCAAAGCGTCCCGCAAGATCGTAAGTATTCGGATCATTTATATGCCGTATATTTTATGTCATGCAAGTATCCTTCTAACGCCGCATTCTCGCCCGTAGTCCGGCGGTGGCGATCTCCCGACTTCGATGGCGGGTCGTTGGCCTCGTCGGATGTAAATTCCCCCGACTGCCTCTACCCCACGCGCCGACGAGGACGCCGAGGTGGGATCCCAAAGAGGACCCATCGGGAGGAGGATCGAGGCGCCGTCGAGCGACCTCCGGACTTTGCGCCGGACTCTACATCGGAACCCAGTGGTTCAGAGTCCTCAAGCGGCCCCTTGAAGAAGGGCAGGACGTGGACGCCGGCGTCCTCCGCCCAACCGGGCGCCGGATAACTGTTGAGGCGCTTAAAGGCGCTTCCATTGAGGAAGAACACTGCACTATCATGAGTGCGGTGATTGAGAAGGTTCAGCTCGCTAAGAGCGGGCTGACCGAAGCACTGCAGCAGCCTTCTAACGAGCTTTGAGGTAAGAAGTTAAAATTATGTAATGTAATACCGCATAGACAGTAGCCCCTGATGCTTAGTTCGGTGTTCAAAAAGAAAAGCCGGACTAAGGATCTAACAAGATATACGCAGGGTTGCCTAAAATATGTCAATATGGGTTTGCAGGCTGCGCTGCTGACCTCTGCCGCACTAACGGCGGAGGTCGAGGTGCTGAAGAAGGATCTTGAGTGGTCCGAGCAAGAGCTCGGCCATGCCAAGAGGCAGCTCGAGGAAAAAGAAGGTGAATAACACCACTTTAAATAAGTACCTTATAGAAAAGGGTTTTGGTTGCAAATAAAATTAACAAGGATAATATGTGTATTGCAGGGGCCACTAACGAGGTGGCAGCCACGAAGGATCTTTGTGTCATGACGGCCTTGATCTTGACATGAGCGGACTGAGAGAGAAAAGCAAGAGGCGTGGGTGGCGGAAGTTCGCAAGAGCTCCGGGCTCTCATGGAAAAGCATGAGAGTTTGGGCGTGACTCAAGACTTCGAGAGTCCGAGTTTGCCTCGGCTCTCGAAAGTGCCAAGTCCGCCAAGGCCGAGGCCCATAAGGCCCTTCAGGAAGTTGAGGACATAAAGAAGATAGCGGCAGGTAAGGCATTTTTCATGCAAAGCAGGCATGTTGATGTGAACTACCTGACACTTACCCGAATTCGGAGCTCTCCAGGGGCGTTTGCAGATCTGCCGCGTAGTGCGTCTCATGCCGCCGCATTCTATCGTGGCGAGGAGGGGAGCTCGACGGAGAAGGTCTTCTGGTCTCAGTACTCTGAGGCCAGCCATCCGGTGCCCCCAAGCGACGAGCTGAAGTAGCTGGTCGAACTCCACAAGGTAGCTGAAGAGGCCATGAAGGGCCTCATAGTCCGGCTGTGGCCTGGACAGGCCATGCCTGGGAGCTACTTTGGCCTCGTGCGGCGGCTGGTGGATGCATGCCCAGGCTGGATGTAGTCAGCGCTCCACTTTGTATCGAAGGCGCTCGTCGGGCCCTTGCCCGCATAAAGGTGCAATGGGGCAAACCGGATGCGAGAAGCTTCTCACGGACCCGCCGCCGGGCAAGGAGCATCGCACGCCGGAGCAGTATTATAAAGTTGTCTGAAGGAGCTGCGATATTGCGGATGAGTGCTCCCGAAATGTAATCTTTGAGTGAACTCGCTGTGTATTTATCCTGTGCGCTAAAAACTTCATTTATATGCGCCATGAGCAACACTTGTTTAATTTAAAATTTTAACTTCTGTGCGGCCATTTGTAAAATCTGAGAGATGGCAAGTCATTGGCTTCAGCCCCCAAGCCGCAAGTGCTGGGGTGTTCGGGATAAGCTTGAGCACTCTTGTTCCCATTTTTGGGTCCATCTAGGGAGGCACTCAACACGACGAACAAGGCAACCGAACTTATAATGCTTGAACACTCTCACTTAGCCATAGAATTCTATAATTTTAAATTTCGGCGAAGCCCCTGGTATTTGGAAGACCGAATCCGGGGCGCTATCCACGCCTTCATCGGACGTTATCCGGAACTTCGCTCGAAGCGGCGTGAGTCTTTAAGGACCCGAAAAAAATCTCTCGAACAGCGACCAGTCTCTCGCCTTATGATGCCAGTCAGTTTTAGCTTTCTCCACTGAGGCGTTAACCCGGCCCAACCGGGGTGCAATCGCAGTGGTTCTCCCAGTGCCACCTTAGCCGACAGAACAGAACGTAAGGCACCAAAAGGTGGGAGCCGGGCAAACCCAACTATTGACCCAAGACATGATTCGGAGCTGATTCATATAATGCTATAAGTTCGGGGTGCCGCACTTGTGAAAGTGTTCGGACTTTATCACACCATAGTTTGGGGAACAGAAGCCCCTGGCGTATTCGGCCGTACCAAAATATACGGGTGCAAGATGTCATATAATGAACATATATATAAAAGAGAACGCAATTGCAATAAAAGGTGCTGCATTATTATGAAAGAAAGTCTGCTAGTAGAGCGGATGATACAAATAGTCTTGATAAGCAAGGATTTGGACTCAATAAACATGTCCCCCTCCAGGGATGAGCTGCAGACTTGGTGTATATAATCGAATTTAATGCTCGTAATTGAGACCACCTGAATGTTCGTCGCGGCCTTCTTTAGTCCTTGGCTGTTGCATCATGAGTTCGGCAGGTGAGGGAGACCTGGACTAGGGGGTGTCCGGACAGCCGGACTATCAATATCCGCCGGTCTCCCAGACTACGAAGATAGAAGATTGAAGACTCCGGCTCGTGTCCGGAGGTACTTTCCTTGGCGTGGAAGGCAAGCTTACCGATACGGATATGTAGATCTCCTACCATTGTAACCGACTCTGTGTAACCCTAGCCTCTCCGGTGTCTATATAAACCGGAGGGCCTTAGTCCGTAGGACGAACATTACATCTCAGCAATCATACCATAGGCTAGCTTCTAGGGTTTAGCCTCCTTGATCTCGTGGTAGATCTACTCTTGTACTACCCATATCATCAATATTAATCAAGCGGGACGTAGGGTTTTACCTCCATCGAGAGGGCCGAACACAGGTAAAACATTGTGTCCCTCGTCTCCTGTTACCATCCGTCTAGGACGCACGATTCGGGACCCCCTACCGAGATCCGCCGGTTTTGACACCGACATTGGTGCTTTCATTGAGAGTTCCTCGTGTAAATCGCCGACAGAGCGGATGCCTCCACCCGTCTTCAAAGACGGCATTTTCGCCGGAGGGGCCTTGGCCGCCGGCCAAACTATCCGGCTTGGTGGTTTTCTCATGACTGCCTATCCGGCCACTGCTTCGGCAATGATTTCTCGAGTCATCGGAAGCAATCTTCGCGTCAGCCCTAAAGCTGCCGAACAGTTAGATCCAATCGAGCTTTCATCTGTTAACGAGCTCTTGGATCGCATCGCCGCCCTGGGAGTCGCTACGGACTACAATCAGATCGGGCTTAAAACCGATCCGAGAGAGATTAACTCTCCCCGGGCTACCCACCACGTCGAAGTGGTAGAAGAACAACTCGGCAATTCTTTGCCAGTATTGAAAACAATCCTTGTTTGGATTCCC
The DNA here is from genome assembly GCA_021437245.1 of Aegilops speltoides. Classification (NCBI taxonomy): domain Eukaryota; kingdom Viridiplantae; phylum Streptophyta; class Magnoliopsida; order Poales; family Poaceae; genus Aegilops; species Aegilops speltoides. The sequence continues at coordinate 194,682,683 of CM038142.1, read as the reverse complement.
GAACCCTCCATGCCGGATTCCCTCGGAGGGACGGACTTTGATCGAGCATCGAACCTAAAATCATGCGTCACCCCGGACTCGCTGGACTGTCTCCAGCAAATCAAGCTCCCGAATTCGGAAGCTCCTCGGCCTTTGAGCCCAAAGATGGGCAGGGATCCGGATTTTATTCCACCCACCCGCCCAGACATATGCGACCTATCTCTAATCCGGCAAGAGCCTTCAGAAACAGTACATCATTACTGGGCCAGATTCCTCCTGGTCATGGACAGGATAAAGGACTGCCGAGAGGAAAACGCAATCTCAATCTTCTGCAATAACTGCATGGACAAGGGAATTCTGAACGCCATTGATCGTCGCAAGATTACGCGCTTCACCGATCTGGCGTCCATAGTACGAAAGTACTATGCGATGGAGAGTTTCCGGAAAACCGAAAACCAATTTTGGGATAATCCGGCCCCAAACCCAGTCCGCGGTAAAAGGGCGCCTTACAGTTAGGCCCCAGATGCGAAAACGAAAAAACAAAAACCCAGCAAGGGAAACGGAACCGTACTGGAGGAATGGCTCAACGGACCCTGTAAACTTCATAGTGCAGAGGGAGCTGTCCCAACACATAGCCTTCGAGCATGTTGGATATTATGGCAGGTGGCCAAAAGTGGCGAAGAGCTTCTAGCTCCGGGAAATCACTCCAACAATACCAGCACGGTATCAGCAGTCTTCGAGACTTTCGCATCAAATAATATGCGAAAACGAACAATCCGCGAACTCGCCGAAGTCTACCAAGTAGCAACAGCAAATCCATGGAGTGACACAGCTATTACCTTCAACGCCAGCGACGAGCCCACATCTCGAACTACCAGAGCCCCAGCCGCACTGGTACTTAGTCCCATAGTGGACGGCTTTCGACTGACAAAAGTCCTCATGGATGGCGGCAGCGGACTAAACCTCATTTACGAGGAAACTCTACAGAAAATGGAAATCGATTGGAGCCGTATTGAGCGAAGCAGCACAACCTTCAGAGGAATAATCCCTAGCGGAAGCGCTGCACCGAAAAATCACACTCGATGTGGTGTTCGGCTCTCCGGACAATTACAGATGCGAAGAAGTCACGTTCCAGGTGGCCCCGTTCAGCAGTGGCTATCACGCCATATTAGGACGAGAGGCATTCACAATCTTTCAAGCAATACCTCATTACGGGTACATGAAGCTCAAAATGCCTGGGCCCAGCGGAATAATCACTCTCGTTAGTGATCCGAACATAGCACTCCGCGCCGAAAACAAGACAACAGCACTAGCCCTCGAGGCACTATCCGAAGCCTTAGCGGTAGAGGAACTCACCGCGCTGTGCTCTACGGTAAACAGGGACGATGTGATACTTGATAAAAGACCCAAGTCCACCTCCTTCAAACCAGCAGACGAGATAATAAAATTTCAGGTCCACCCAACGGACCCAACAAAGACGGCTTCCATCGGGGCATAGTTGGACCCCGAAGTTGACGCCGCACTGCGCGAATTCCTTCGGGAAAATTGGGACATCTTCACCTGGCATCCTTCGGACATGCCCGGAATCCCTCGCAGGTTGGCAGAACACAGCCTAAACATCCTAAAAGGATTTAAGCCAGTCAAATAGGCTCTTCGACAATTTTCCGAGCCCAAAAGACAGGCAATGGGAGAAGAGCTAGCCAAGTTATTGGAAGCCGGATTCATTAGAGATATCAAACATCCCGACTGGCTAGCAAATTTGGTGATGGTACCAAAGAAGGATAAATCCTGGCGCCTCTGTGTCGACTTCAAAGACCTCAATAAGGCCTGCCCAAAGGATCCTTTCCCCCTCCCCCGCATCGATCAAATTATCGATGCCACACCAGGACACGATTCGTTGTGCTTCCTGGATGCATACTCTGGCTATCATCAAATCAAGATGGCGGAAGCAGATCAAGCCGCAACGGCATTCATCACTCCATACGGACCATTCTGCTTCAACACGATGCCCTTCGGACTTAAAAACGCCGGCGCAACATATCAGCGCATGATTCAAACATGTCTGGCCACCCAGATCGGCAAAACAGTCGAGGCATACTTAGACGACGTAGTCGTCAAAACAAAACACGTCGAAACTTTAGTAGACGATTTGAGGCTCACATTCGACAACCGTAGAGCATATGACATCAAACTGAATCCGGAAAAATGTGTTTTCGGTGTACCAGCCGGAAAGCTGCTGGGCTTCATCATATCCGGTAGAGGAATTGAAGCAAATCCAGCCAAAATCCGGGCTCTGTCACAATTGGACATTCCAAAGGACCTCAAGCAAATACAAAAATTAACAGGATGCGTGGCAGCTTTAAGCCGTTTTATCTCCCGTTTAGAAGAGAAGGCGTTGCCCCTTTATCGCCTCCTAAGGCACACCGAACACTTCGAGTGGACGGATGCCGCCACTGCCGGACTCGAAGAAATAAAGGCCATATAGGCAACAAATCCGGTCCTGGCTGCGCCCACTCTGGGCGAACCAATGTTGTTATATATCGCAGCAACACATCAAGTTGTAAGCGCTGTCCTCGTCGTCGAACAAGCGACAGAAGGGCATAAATTCCCTCTTCAAAAACCAGTGTATTACGTATCCACTGTGTTAACCCCCTGAAAATCCCGTTACCCGCACTATCAGAAGATAGCATATGCGGTGTTCATGGCGTCTCGGAAGCTCCGGCACTACTTTCAACAGTGTTCGATAACAGTGGCCTCTGAAGTACCACTCAATGACATTATAAATAACCGCATGACATAGCGGGCAGGATTGCAAAATGGGCAATTGAGCTCTTGCCATTCGACATAACTTACAAACCTCGACGAGCCATAAAGTCACAAGTTTTGGCTGACTTCGTCGCCGAATGGATGAAGCCGAACTCCTAAAGAGTACAGCGATACTCCAATTGAACTATGCACGCCGATGGTTCCAAAATGTTGGCGGATCGGGTCTGGCGTCGTCTTGGCGTCCCTCACGGGGATACTGATCAAGATGTACTTCAAATAATGTACATGGACTCCAACAATGCAGCTGAATACGAGGCCCTATTACATGGTCTCCGGATGGCTGTCTCCATGGGCATTCAACGCCTAGAGGTGCGCGGGGATTCAAACCTCGCAATATCCCAAATAAATGGAGACTTTGACGCCAAGGATCCGAAAATGGCAGCATATCGCAATACTGTCCTGAAAATGTCAGCTCGGTTTGAAGGACTTGAATTCCATCACATAGCCCGAGATAACAACCAAGCGGCCGACGTCCTGGCACGCATCGGTGCAAAACGTGATGATGTCCCTCCAAATATCTTCCTGGAACGGCTCTTCAAGCCATCCGTACTATGGGAAGAGGAGCCCGGTAGCGACAAACCGGAGAAAACCGCACCAACCGGTGATTCAGCAGATGACATAACACCCTCCGCCCACGTTATAATGGCAGTAATCGCCGCGTGGACAGAACCTTTCCTAGCCTACTTACTTAGGCAGGAACTCCCTGAAGACCAAAATGAGGCCCGCTGCATAGTTCGGCGATCGAAGGCCTACAAGGTCCATGAGGGAGAACTTTATAAGAAAAGTACCACCGGAGTCCTTCAAAGGTGTATCTCCGAAGAAGAAGGGCGAAACCTCCTGGCCGAAATCCACGCCGGACTAGGTGGACACCACGCAACAGCCCGGGCCCTGGTAGGAAAGGCATTCCGTACAGGATTTTATTGGCCGACGGCTCGGGCAGATGCAAAGGACTTGGTCCAGCGATGCGTTGGTTATCAGCTCTTTGCTAATCAGAGCCATATGCCACCCACCGCCCTCAAAACCATACCCATTACCTAGCCGTTCGCAGTCTGGGGGCTTGACATGGTTGGCCCCTCAAAGGGGGAACCCACAAGAAAAAGTACCTATTGGTCATGGTGGATAAGTTCACCAAATGGATAGAGGCCAAACCGGTCAAAACGGCAGAGTCCGGACCAGTGATAGACTTTATATCAGAGGTGGTACACCGTTACGGAGTCCCCCACAGCATCATCACCGACAACGACACGAATTTCACGGCCGATGAGGTCAAGTCATGGTGCAAAAATATGGGCATTAAGCTCGACTATGCGTCAGTCTATCATCCTCAAACCAACGGTCAAGTGGAAAGAGCAAACGGTCTAATAATGAGCGGCATTAAACCCAGACTAGTGAGGTCACTCACTAAATCAGACACCCAATGGGTCGAGGAGCTCGACTCCGTACTCTGGGGGCTGTGGACAACGCCTAACCGTACTACCGGATTCACACCATTTTTTATGGTATACGGCGCAGAGGCAGTCTTGCCCTGCGACATTATTCACGACTCACCTCGAGTGCGCATGTATGAGGAAAGAGAAGCCGAGTTGGATCGGCAGGACAGCTTGGACACATTGGAGGAAGAACGTGACGTCGCGAAGGCTCGTTCCGCATTCTATCGACAACAGGCCGAAGATACCAAAGCAGAAGTACGGGCCAAGACTTACAATGTTGGCGAACTAGTTCTACGCCTGCCGGACAAGAAAAAGGACAAGCTAACGCCCAGATGGGAAGGCCCCTTCATCATTGATCGAGTACTGACCGGCGGAGCATACCGTCTACGAAATGCGTCGGACAACCGACTCGAGCCGAACCCATGGAACGCAGCCCGACTCCGGCGATTCTATGCCTAGCGCCGGACTAAGAGTTCGTCCCCTTCCCCCGTCCAACCTTTTATTTTCCGGCTGTCTTTTGTTTCTCTTTTTATCCTTTTAACTTAAAAAGCCCTTCGAGGCCTATTTTCGCATTCTTTGCATACGCACGATGTGCCATCCACACTCGGTATTCCTGGGGACTTCTTTTACAGAAGCTCAATTATATGGGTTTTATACCCAGCACATGTGTCAAGCTTCCACATGTACCTTTTACTCGCCATTATATGCATCGATATGACTTAAGTTTTGGCCAAGCTGGGTTGCCTGGCTCCTGTGCTTAACCCTCGTTCCCGATTGTTCGGCTAAAGGGAGCACCTCTGCGATTATTCTTGCGGGTCACCGGATGTGTACCTCGGTCGGGTGAAGCCGAAAGCTAGCGTTCTTAAGGGAATATTCGGTCGGTGATTTAAAAGATGACTTTTTACCTATTTTTTCCATCTGCTCCCAGATGTTTTACTGCTTTCTTAGCAGTTCGGACATGCACTTTAGGGCATGACTCCCCGGCGAAAGGAACCCTTAACGGAACTATTCTCCCTGGAAGATGTTTCTTACTAACCATGTAATATAACATAACTAGTTGGGCACTTGTGCGATAAAGCACTAATGACCCCACGCTGGTCTCCATGCATACCACGGTTATTTCTTAACCAAAAGGTATTCGGACACACTCCGGACTCTAGGGTCCCGAGGTCGAAGGTTAAAAGGTCGGCAAAGACAAGCGATCTACAATCCGGCTAGAAGGCATTTCACATGTCATTTTTAAAGGATAACATACATTGTCAAGATTATTGATTGTATTCCTCCTCAATCCCGTCTAACAGGCTGTCTAGTTTACAGTCCCGTTGGGAAAACTTAGCAGCCAGTTCTACCTGGCTGTACACTAAACTCACAGGGATCTCCTTCCCATCGGGCCCCACTAGTCCAACTTCGGCCATATGGTTGGGATCCGCCTTCTTGTACCGCGTCTTCACCATGGCCCAAGCCTCCCTGGCCCCTTGACGGCAAGCCGAAACCTTCCATAAACGGAAGCGCTACCGTACTCCCTACAGCTTCTCTGCAAGCTCCCCGAGGCCCTCGGGCAGGGTGAGGGATGGCCATAAAGCCTGTACGGTGCCACTCATTGCCTGCCGAACTCGTTCGAGTAGCTGCAATAGTTCGGGAAGTTGATCACCCATGGATACGGGCATCTCCTCTGCAGGACGGCCCGTGAGTATACCTACCAGACATATCATGTCAAATTACTTCCTCGCCAAACTCTTCTTCTCAAAGGAGTTCGCTCAAGCACTTACTATATATGCCGCGACGAAGTCGTTGATTCTCCTTAACGGAGCCGGACAACTCGGCCTGTGCGCCTTTCAGCTCTTCCCCGAGTTTGGCGGTTGCATCTTGGAGCTTGTTCCTTTCCTGCTGAACCCTATTCAGCACACTTTCGCCGGCCTTTAGCTGGCGCAGCAAGGTTTGCATGTCCGGATCTTGTCCGGCGGTACCTGCAATGTCATTATTAGACTCGCGCGCACGCCGCACAGCGCTTATATTCATCTATATAAATGTGTTACCAGGAGGGGTCTTTCCGTCTCCTCCTGCGGCAGCAAGTGCGGCCTCAAGTTGGGCCTTGCAATCTTGCAGCTCCCGAGACAGCTGGGCATTCTTCTCGTTAAGGGCCTAAAATTTCAAATGATCCTTAAATCAGTTAGCTTAACTAATTTAAGTCTCGGGGGCTACTGGTGTATACAACCATTAAAATTTCCTTACCCGTATGTCTCTAACATACTGCTCCGTGGCTCTGGTAAAACCATTTTGGGCAGCACGGAGATGCGCGTCCCCTGCGTTAAAGGCATCCCACGCCTCAGGGGAAAAGCACGCTTCCTGAAAAACTGTCCGGCGGCGTCTATGATTCATAGCGCTCTCCACCTCCGACTTGGTGGCGGACAGTCTGTCGGTATCCTCCGTTGGAGCAGGATCCGGTTCGCGTCTTGCGCTTGCCTCCCCCTCCAGTCCGGGCGCTGGAGCCTGGCTGGTGTTGGTTGGGTCGGAAATTCCTGCGGTCGCAGTCCGGCGAGCGCTTTTTCTCCTATAAAGATCATGAGCACTTAGACGTTTCCTCGGAACGTTGCTCGAAAAGATCAAAGACGAGCTATACCTCTGCGGCGACGTTTACGCCAAGACGGCGCTCCTTTTTCTCCCCGCTAGTTCGGATCGACCTCAGAGGTCGGCCGCCGCAGGCTCGGCTTCCTGCCGTAATGGCGCTTCCTGCAAAATACCATCGTTCGCGAAGGTCAGAAATAGGCAAGGATAAGATAACGATGTCCGGACTTTGGTCGTGGTCACCTGGGAAGCCGGACTTAGCCCGGGGTAGTCCGCCGTAATGGCGACCAAAGCATTGTCAATGTTGAGTTGATGATACACCCCGTCGATTAGCTCCACCTCGACGTCCGGATCCTCTTCGGAGGCCGGACCCAGGGATCCTTCCGGATCCTCGGGTTGTGGAGCAGGACTCACCATGTCCTCCACAGTCCGGCGTAGACCCTGCGCCGAAGACGTAATGTAAGAAGCTTAAACTTCAAAAACACGGGTAGAACCCTTCGGGGTGCTCGCTTACCCATCCTCTAGGGTTGATCATGGAGAAACAATCCAAAGGGTTCGGACGAAGGAAGTCCTCCTTCTCACCCTTGTACAGACCGGACAGGATCTTCACTAGATCTTCGGTCGAACCCGGCCCTTTGCGGCCGTGCCGGGTAGCATCGTCTTCCCTGTTGAAATCCCACATGGGGTGGCCTCTGTATTGCAGTGGTTGCACCCCTCGCTTGATACACGTCGCCATGACTTCGATCATGGTCAAGCCGGCATGAGCCATTAACCTTATCCGGCCCATCAAGTAATGGACGCTCTTGTCTTCCTCCAAATGGGGGCTCCATGGGCGCCAGCTAAGGCGTTTCTTCAAGGGAGCAGCATCAAACTCCGGGAGGCCGATCTGGACTGGATCCGGCAGCGGGGCGTCCCCGATATAAAACCACTCCGAGGGCCAGTCTTCGGACGCCCTCTTGGGGGTGCCAGATAGGTATCCGGTCCCGACGATGCGCCATATTTCGGCGCCGCCCACTTGATATATGGACCCCTGGTGAGAACGGGGTACGCGGCAGAACAGCCTCTTCCACAATGCAAAATGGGGCTCGATGCCCAGGAATAGCTCACAAAGAGCTACGTAGCCCGCGATATGCAGCCTGAGGCGCGAAGGTGGTGGAGCTGGAGTCCATAGAACTTCAGGAGCCTGCGGAGGAATGAATGTATTGGAAATCCAAGCCCCCTTATTAGATAAGGGACAAAGCACACTCGCTCTCCCTTGTTGGGGCTTTGGGTGTCCTCCGCCTGCCTCCCACCTTGATAAGTAACCAGTCCGGCTCGGACCGGAACCATGAAGGCCGGAGGAAGAAATCCCTCCGTTTGGAGCTTCACTAGCTCATTGTGCGAAATAGAGCACCTCCTCCAATCCCCTGGCGCTGGGCTAGGAGCGCGTGAGGAAGAGCCGTGTTGACGATCCATGTTGGAATGGATTTCGAGGTCAGAGGCGCTTCGATGGAGTATACGCAGGAGGAAGACGGTGCGGTTTGGATCTGGATCCCTGCCCCTTTTATAGGCAGGCGACCCGCACAATTAGGGGGTGAAATGTAAAAGACACCCTGGCTTTTCGCATCCGTGCGACGCGTGGAAGAGGGCCATTATTTGGCATGGAAGCCGAGGAACACAGTATTCAAGATGAAGCCGAGCACTATTCGGCTGGTACATGGAATTCGAAAGGAGAACCCGCCTTGCAATGCCGAAGACTACAAGCACGCTGGACTTATCGTCATTGAAGCCTGGTTCGGGGGCTACTAAGGGAGTCCTGGACTAGGGGGTGTCTGGACAGCCGGACTATCAATATCCGCCGGACTCCCAGACTACAAAGATATAAGATTGAAGACTCCGGCTCGTGTCCGGAAGGTACTTTCCTTGGCGTGGAAGGCAAGCTCGGCGATACGGATATGTAGATCTCCTACCATTGTAACCGACTCTGTGTAACCCTAGCCTCTCCGGTGTCTATATAAACCGGAGGGCCTTAGTCCATAGGACGAACATTACATCTCAACAATCATACCATAGGCTAGCTTCTAGGGTTTAGCCTCCTTGATCTCGTGGTAGATCTACTCTTGTACTACCCATATCATCAATATTAATCAAGCAGGACGTAGGGTTTTACCTCCATCGAGAGGGCCCGAACACAGGTAAAAACATTGTGTCCCTCGTCTCCTGTTACCATCCGCCTAGACGCACAGTTCGGGACCCCCTACCGAGATCCGCCGGTTTTGACACCGACAAAGAGGTTTGCCACGGGCAGGGCTTACCGTTAATGAGTCTGTGTACATAAAGAAGAAGAAAAAAGAAGGGGGGCACACTTGAGGCCTCGCGCGGTCAAGCCGCACTCTGGTTCCATTGTGATCGTGCCCTTTCCTGTGCCCATGGTATCTCCAAAGCGTAATGATGTACGCGAGTGTTATTCTTACGATCATGCGCTGGCGAGGGTTGGGGCCGCATTACTCTGGCGATGCTCTAATCGCGCCAGTGGTCTTGGTTGGCATTGCTCCGGGCGCTTTTGCTGTGTCCGCCTTTTAACCGCCGTGATTTGAGAATTGCCTTAGAAGGCTGCTCAGATTTCGCCGCGAGAGCCAGTATGTTCCTCCGTTCGGAGGGCGTTCAGTATTCCCATTGACCGTGATGACTCCACGAGGGCTGGCATATTGAGCTTTAGGTATGCATAATGCGGCACGCGTTGAATTTTGCAAACGCGGTTCGTCCGAAAGCAGAAGCGTGGTAGCGGTTCGTAAACGGGACTATGTCAAGATTAACTCCTCGCTCGAAATTATCCGGGATCCGAAGACCACTTCGGTGTGACCGAGCCTATCTGATTGGCCTCCACTCACAGGATGACACCTTTAAAGGTTGTCTTTGTAGGTTTGATCCTTGATGGGTCTATGCCCATTTTGCGCACTGTATCCTGATAAAGCAGGTTTAGGCTACTACCGCCGTCCATCAGGACTCTTGTGAGGTGAAATCCATCGACGATTGGGTCTAAAACCAATGCGGCGAATCCGCCATGGCGTATGCTGGTCGGATGGTCTCTTCGGTCGAAAGTGATCGGACAAGAGGACCATGGATTGAACTTTGGGGCGACTGGCACCATCGCATAGACATCCCTGAGTGCGCATTTCCTCTCCCTCTTGAGTATGTGGGTCGCGTATATCATATTCACCGTCCGCACTTGTGGGGGGAAACCCTTCTGTCCTCTATTGTTCGGCGGTCGGGTCTCTTCCTCGTCGTCGCTGTTTAGCCCCTTGTCATTGTTTTCGGCAATTAACTTGCCGGCCTGCTTGAACACCCAGCAATCTCTATTGGTGTGGTTAGCTGGCTTTTCAGAGGTGCCATGTATCTGGCATAAGCGGTCGAGTATTCGGTCCAGATTGGACGGACCTTGAGTGGTTCATTTGAATGGCTTCTTCCGCTGACCGGGTTTTGAGCCTCGGAATCCGGCATTGACTGCCGTATCCTCCTTATCGTCGCCGTTAATGTGGCGCTTGTTTTTGTTTCGACGTGACCTGCCATTGTTGTCCTTGCTATCCGAACTGCCAGAATTTTTCGGAGGTTGTTGCTACGGGCTAGACAGCTGTCCTCTCCCGCGCAAAAGCGGGTCATTAACGATGTGAGGGCTGCCATGGATTTCGCTTTTCCCGCCCTGTGCGGGCTAGCCATTCGTCCCAGATGTTATGTTTGAAGGCTGCAAGGGCCTTTGCATCCGGACAGTCGACGATTTGGTTCTTCTTTGTCAAGAACCGTGTCCAAAATTGTCTGGCCGATTCGTCTGGCTGCTGAATGATGTGGCTTAGGTCATCGGCGTCTGGTGGTCGCACATATGTGCCCTGGAAGTTGTCGAGGAATGCGGCTTCCAGGTCCTCCCAGCACCTAATTGACTCTGTGGGCAAGCTGTTTAGCCAATGCCGAGCTGGTCCTTTAAGCTTGAGTGGGAGATATTTGATGGCATGGAGATCGTTGCCGCGGGCCATGTGAATGTGGAGAAGATAGTCTTTGATCCAAACCACGGGGTCTGTTGTGCCATCGTAGGATTCGATGTTTATGGGTTTAAACCCTTCGGGGATCAGATGATCCATTACTTCGTCAGTGAAGCATAGAGGTTGTGCGGCGCCCCTGTATTGAGCAATATCGCGACGCAGCTCGAGAGAGCGCTGTCTGCTGTGTTCGGCTCGGCCGGGGTTGTTGTATCCGGCACGACGGTATTCGTCGTGGTTAAGTAGGGCGCCCACGTGATCCGTAGATGGATCTGGATTGCCTTGCCTTGTCCTCAATATGTCTCGCCCGATCCGGTAGCGTTCCCTCTTGGCCCGTACTTTTGGAGCGATGCCGGAATGCAGTCTTGGCCGGGGGCTGGATGCCTCTCTGTCACGACCACGGGGTGGTCGGTCAGCCATATCGCGGCGCTGGTGATGAAGGTATGTATGCTTCCTCCTCTAATCGGGAGCAGCTTGCGCCTTAGGTAACTTTTGGAGGGCGTTCGAGTTTATACTCTTGACGCAAGGACCTCGGTCCATCGATCGCCGCCAGATCTTGATCAGCTTGGAGCTGTTGCTGCTTTTTCTTTAGGCTGTTTCTTTGTGGCTATAAGCCTGCGCTTGAAGCGCTCTTGTTCGACAGGATCCTCAGTGCACGAATTAATCATCGTTGAGGCTTGCTTCGTCTTGGAGGAGGCATATAGTTATCATCCACAACCCTTAAATCCGCCGCCTCTCGTGAGGGCTTGCTTCGCATCCTCTGCGCCGAGTCTTCTTTGGAGGGATTGTCTTCGGCACTCTCCGGAGTATTATTATCTCCCATGCCGGAATCTCCATTCTTGCTGTGGCGGGATTTAGAGCGGCGCCGCTGACGTCGGCGTTTAGGCTGCTTCTTTAGAGAATCTGCCTTCGCTGCTTCTTCGCCATCCCCGTCTTTCGGGGTGTCCACCATATATATGTCGTATGACGAGGTGGTCTTCCAGTGCCCTGTAGGCGCTAGCTCCTGTTCGTCTCCGGCATCGTCGTCCATGGCGTCGATGTCGTCGGAGTCGAAGTCTAGCATGTCGGTTAAATCATCGACAGTGGCTACAAAGTGGGTGGTGTATGGGCTCTGAATTTCTTCGTCGTCCGTACCCCAACCGTCCTGGCCATAGTCCGGCCAGGATTCTCCTGATAGCGAGAGATGCTTTAGTGAATTCAGGATATCGCCAAAAGGCGAGTGTTGGAAAATGTCCGCGGCGGTGAATTCCATAACTGGCGCCCAATCCGAATCGATTGGTAGGGGCGCGGGAGGTTCGGAGTCCGGCGAGGAGTCCGGCGCCTTGGAATCACGGGTTTTGCAGGGGACAAGATCAGTGTTCGGCTCCATCGCCGTGGATGTTGAAGCCCCCGGGGCGGCGTCTATCCACCGGCCCTCGATCTGGGCGATCGGCTCCGGGCTAATGGCCGAAGCGGATCCGTGTGCGGCCACCAAGGCACTGTCCGGCGGCAGAGCTAGATCGTGCCCATCGTCACAGTGCGGCGCGCTTGGCTGTGGCTCGAGTCCGTCGAAGATCAAGTCTCCACGGACATCGGCTGTGAAGTTTAAGCTTCCAAATCTGACCTGATGGCCAGGGGCGTAGCTTTCGATCTGCTCCAGATGGCCAAGTGAATTGGCCCGATCTGAAGCCGCGCCGAATCTGAAGATCTGTCCGGGGAGAAAAGTCTCGCCCTGGACATCGTTTTTGGTTGAAGATGCCATCAAGCCTATCGGTGACGACACAGAGGAACTCTCAATGAAAGTACCAATGTCGGTGTCAAACCGCGGATCTCGGGTAGGGGGTCCCGAACTGTGCATCTAGGCGGATGGTAACAGGAGACGAGGACACGATGTTTTTACCTGTGTTGGGCCCTCTCGATGGAGGTAAAACTCTACGTCCTTCTTGATTAATATTGATGATATGGGTAGTACAAGAGTAGATCTACCACGAGATCAAGGAGGCCTAACCCTAGAAGCTAGCCTATGGTATGATTGTTGTAATGTATGTTGTCCTACGGACTAAAGCCCTCCGGTTTATATAGACACCGGAGAGGCTAGGGTTACACAGAGTCGGTTACAATGGTAGGAGATCTACATATCCGTATTGCCAAGCTTGCCTTCCACGCCAAAGAAAGTACCTTCCGGACACGAGCCGGAGTCTTCAATCCTCTATCTTCGTAGTCTTGGAGTCCGGCGGATAATGATAGTCCGGCTGTCCGGACACCCCCTAGTCCAGGACTCCCTCACTCTCCTTGAGCCACATCATGAAAATTGACGTAGCCATTAGATGAAGTAAATCAGTCATAATAGTCGTTTGATCTAGACGTTGAGAGGCTCAGCACTAAGCCACATGCAAGCATGCAGAAATACCGTGGCACATGCATGTGAGTGGGTTTTAAATCACATCAACATGTCTGCATGCAAGCATGCACCGGTAGCATGCATGTAAGTGAGCTTTTAAGTCCCATTAACATGTAAAAAAGAAAAATATAATCCCATTATGCAGTAGGAGTTGGCTGATCTTTTTTCCTTATGTGGGATGATCTAAATGATGATGGGATTTTATTTAGTTTGGATACCACATTTGTCATGCGGTTATAGATTTTTTTTAGTTCTATGAAATCAATAATTTTGCGCAGAGAGATATACCGCTGTTCCGCGGCAACGAGCGGGGACTCATCTAGTAATATTTAGGAACGGGGGGAGTACTATGTAAAGAGTTAGGTGTTGCACGGTGATAGTGTGAGGTGGGCCATGTAATCACTGAGCCTGCGTGTTTTCACTACTCTTGCACTCCTCCGCTGTAAGAATGGAGAAAATTGTAATCTACTACCTCCTTTCGCCGAAAGCATGGGACATCCAGCAGTCGTACCACCTCAGTAATAAAGACCAATGAGCCGTCAAATCACATAGACCCAGCAGTCAGTTGGACGGACGAAGCAACCATCAGTCTTGCGCCAGTGAGAGGTCGCGTCCACTCTGCCCGGGCATGAATGCGGCATCGATTCTTTGGAGCGGCGCTGACCATTTCGGGCGGGAAGCGCGAGCAGGCGGTGGAGGGACTTTGGGTGGGCCAGGCTAGTCAGGAGCGGGCGTGCCAGCTGTCCGCATGTCCCTACCGGACACGCCCGGAAACGAGAGGATGCACCGACTCTCGCGGCTAAAACCGTACACTACACACAATATCTCTATAGGAATAGGTCGATCTGCCGCACTCTCTAACACACACATGCTGTTAAACACACACACGCACACACACACGCACCTTGGTCGCGTTGCACCTTCTAACGTGAGTTATTACACCTAGACGGAGGCAGTAGTAAGTATGCGAGATACGGTGGCACACTGACTTAAGTCGAATACAAGTGCCCAAAATTTGTGTGCATGTTATAATAAGGATTCACTTAAAGTAGTACGTGAGCGAACAGAGGGATCAATTGGACAGTGTTCCCGAGCAGTAGCGAGATGTGTGAGGTAAGATACACCGCTGGCGCTTTTAATTTTTCTTATTAATTTGTTTGTTTCACCCTCTGACTGGTGGGACCTAACGTACTACGTGGAGAGAGGTAAGGTGACTAAGGCTGCATTATTTCTGCACCACTATGGATAGTCTTACCACCAAAGCCACATGACACGATTATGATTGAAATCCCAATGATTCCCACACAAAAAAAGGCATGCTTGTCACACGAATGTAGAAATGTATAAAAGGTTATTTTCCTCTCGTTGAACATAACGGGAGGGTTGTGTAGCTGGTTAGCCTGTTTGCTCATCAAACTTGAGGTCTCGGGTTCGATAACTACACTTGAGAATAATTTTTGCCAGGAGGATTCTTTGACTGGTCAAAATGTTTTCTAGGGTTTGCACGCTTCACACTCTCTCTCCAGTATATATGTATACACGATGGAGCCTCAGTGCTTGTGGTTGCTCTCTTCACACTCTCTCGCCCTCTCCCGCTGGATCCTCAGCGCTTGTAGTTGCTCTCTTCACACTCTCTCGCGCTCTTCAGATCTAAGCAAGACTTCGTTGGCCTCTCTCTCCCCTCACTTCTACTCAAAGAGCCGGCAGGATCCGTCCGCCGGGAAGGGAAGGAGGCTTAACACTGTCGCCGTCGGTGAGGGAGGGAATCCACTACCGGCGCTGCTGTTCACTTTCCACCCAGCAGCGGCGCGGGAGGGCCTCCGACCCTTCTTCTTCGCCGCCATCCCGCCGCCCACCGAACCACGCCCCAAGAACCTTAAGGTATATTTTACTTACTCCACATGCATTGCTCTAGCTGCATGTATACCATGAATCTAGGACGTGGTTCAAAGAGGAAAGGAGTGGGGGAAAGTAGTGGGAAAAGTTGTATATAGCATGAATCTTGGACATGGTTCAAAGAGGAAATGAAGGGGGAAAGTTGTATAGCATGAATCTAGGACGTGGTTCAAAGAGGAAAGGAATGGGGGAAAGTAGTGGGGAAAGTTGTATCGCATAAATCTAGGACGTGGTTCAAAGAGGAAAGGAAGGGGCGAAAGTACTAGTTCAAAAAGGAAAGGAAGGGACAAGGCTGTAGAGTTTGAGCTGGACTAGATTTACTGCGCTCACATAGGGAAAGGTGTCTAAAGATAACAAAACTGGGACCAACACAAATATGCTCCTTTGGTGTTTTTCTTTGTTGCAACAGACTGTGCATGACCACAGTACATCGGTAGATGCACATGGTGCTGGTGCGTCCACTGTCTAGTGCAACTCATTAGCTATTGTTAATCTATGGCCCTGATTGGTTAAAAACTCCGTAGTCCCTACCTGCTTGGTTAAAAACTAGAGGTTATTAAATGACATGATAAAAGACCATGTTACCCCTAGTAATGAACTAATAGAAACAAGGTGCGATGCGTGGCAGGGGCAACTGTTGGAAAAACTCCCAAAAACACTCCCTCGGGGTCTTCTTTCTTTAGTCCCAAATGCCCACTTTTAGTCTCGAAAAGTCCCTCCTGTTTGGTTTGGATGTGACTGACACGGAGTTTTTTTAGTCCCTACACCAAAATGTCCCTGTAAACAAACACCCTCTAATAATGCCGCTGGAAAATTGATGCAATGCCACAGGTAAAAGCAAATTACATGTTTAACGAATTTTATTGCTAATATAATCTCTATGTTAATATTAATCAATGCCACCGTTTGAGAAATTCTACTGTCTTGATTTCTTTCCCATTTAGATAAGGTAGATGCTTATTTTTGTTGGCTTCTGTGTCATCCACCGTTACTGACCACTAATTGTTTCCTTTGCACCTCTGTGTAAATAGTGTAATCTACTTCACCTCGTTGCCATTGTGACCTTTTGTTGCACTGCACAAAACACTTTTGTTTTAAGAGTGTTTTGTGCAATTCATCCAAAATGTCACACTAACAACGTTGCTTGATTGCTTGATCTTAGTGGAACTGCACAAGAGGAGATCTTACTTCCTATCCGTTAAGGCGAATTTGGTTCAGATCTTCTTCTTGTGAGTTGTTTGAATTCCGCATCATGAGAGGTCTGTACTAGCCTTCCTTCACATGATTCTGCAGTGTGATTTCATATGTTGTGCTACTTGTACGATAATGTTGCTTGATTTTAGTGAACTGCACAAATGGAGACAAGACTTCCAATCTGTATGTGCACCAAAATATCCCATTGAGGTAAGATAAGGATATTTCACAACTGCCGGCCTGTATTTTGCCACTTTCATCAGAAAATTAAGTTTAGTACTATACTTGTGCTCCCTAATTGACATGCCAAATCTTACATTGAAGGCGAAGCTTGTCTGTTATTGAACCAAGTGATGACGGGGAAGAACAAGCGGAAGAAAATCAAAAATCAACTCCCGGTGCTGTAATGAAGCACTGGAACTATGATGACACAAGTAATGACATAGTTTTGCATCTTAATTTATTGCTATGGCTGGAACGAGCAATTGTATTGCCACTGATTTGATGCCATACGTAATTATCTCTACATGTGCAAATAGGGATCTTCTTTGAAGATACCATATATTTTAGTGGAACTGCACAAGAAGATGTTGGAAACATTAAACTAATCGAGGAGTGTATAGTAAGCTTGGCCACCCCCATAGATAGCAACAGATGGTTCCCGAGAAGTGCTTCATCTATATGCTCTACACAATCAGCCTCCTGACAAAGGTTGGTACTCTCCCACTGATTTCATCCACATGATTGAGCTTTTTCATCTCTATTGGTGTTGTGCTACTGTTTAGATACTGTCATGAAAAAGTGGTATTGTCCTTGGGAAGTCCTTCATCTGTGTTGTTTTAAATATTTCCTTTCCTTTTTTTCGAGCAAACATGGATGCTAGCATTTAGTAGTCCTCTTGTCTTTGCACAACAGGATCATCTTCCTCTGAAGAAGAATATGGAGTACGTGAAGTGACTAGTTCCGATTATGCTAGGATGAAGAAGCACTGTCTATCTTCTCATCAGAAGGAGCAGTTGAAGGATGGTTACATTACTCCCCACAAGACCAAACTAACTTCAGCTCAGAAGGACTGACAAATCTCCATTTTTTTGTTGTGATGCGCAAGTACAATGTTGTTCTAGGATTCTTTCTGGTTAGTTCCATTTTTCTAAAAGTGTGCTCTACATGGACCATGTATGTGCCTGTTGAAACTGTCAATTCATAGTACAGTTTGCTTTATACTAATCACTTTTTTGTATTTGTGCAAACAGGGGTGCTCAGCTTGATTTCAACGGGAACTGCACAAAATGTTCATGAATACATCGAATCATTCATTTCCACCACAAGAAAGGAGGTGCCCATAAGTTCAAGGCATTGCAACATATAGGGGTGAAATCATACAAGCTACGCGCGAATTTGGTTGATTTTGGTGGAACTGCACAAAAAGAACAGCTGATTTATTTAGCACGAGTTGCCATGTCAATGTCCGAACTGATGGCAAACCATGCTCATTCCACAATCGTAGGCATTTGATATTTTGGAATGGGACAACCTTGTCAAATTTTGGTCATTGATTTTAGCAAGATATGTGTTTGATATTTTCGAATGGGACACCCTTTGCTGTCAGAAGTGGCGATCAATTTTTTCTTTATTCTTTAGTTGTGAAGTAAATATTGCCTCTGACATGTGAGTCGCTGAGATACATAATCATCGATTGTTTTGAATGTTCTCTATGAATTGCTAGGCCTATGTGTTTGATTGCAATGTACAGAAACGCTAAAAAGCTGCTCAAACTCTTTGTACTCCTTCTGTTCCTTTTTACTTTGCACATTGTGAAAGTGCATACTTTTTTGTATAAGATTGGTGAAAGTAGAGGTACTTTGACTGCAGACAAAACTTGTTTGCAGACTAGAAAGGACCGGAGGGATTATATGTGAAACTGCTTCAAACGTGGTGATCACCCTGGGAATAATGCTAGTACGTATTGTTTTGCATGTTCATCCAATGCCAGTGATACAGGAATTCGAACTAATCAAAATAAATTCATTCATAAACGGTCGGATTTCATATAAACATGCCGGATTTCATTACATTTCATACATTCTTCAACAAAAAAGGGGTGTTTGTGGCCGCATGCATCTCCCAGATGCAGAGGCCGGGGGTCATCCTCCTTTTCAAAAAAAACTTAAAAGCGGTGCGCTGGAGGTATAATTAATTAACCAAAGCTACCCACCTGTGTCCCGCTGAGCCGAATAGAAGCTTCAGTGACTTAACTGCAGGTGCAGTTGCGTAACTGACATGTGGCCTGTTGGGCCCATGTGTTAGTTAGCCAACTGCACCAGCAGTTAAGTAGAAGCAGCGTTCTTCTCCAGCGCAGCTCTCTGACTCCACGTTGCCGCCAAGAAGCTAACCGGCCGTCAATGGTCAACCCGCCTAGCTTGGCTTCAACCGGATGGTAGCAGCGGTGGCCTTACTTGGACCCGAGCGGCGGCGACCTACCGTGTTCTACTCTTCCTCGTTTTCTATGTGGCGCGGCCTCGTTGGCAGCGGGGCGGGGCCTTGGCGGAGCCGGCGATGCCTCTGTCTCGTTGTCGGCGGGCAGCGCCTCAGCGGAGCGGTGGAAATCCTCCTCCACGCTGCCGGCACGGTGGGGCCTCGGCTGAGCCGGCGATGTCCTCCACCTCATTGTTGGCGGGGCGGGGCCTCAGCGGAGCCGGCGATGTCCTCTGCCTCATTGTTGGCGCTGTGGGGCCTTGGCGGAGCCGGCGGTGTCCTCTGCCTCATTGTTGGCGCCGCAGGGCGTCGGCGGAGCAGGGCGTCGTCGATGCCAGCGGAGCGGGGACTCGTCGGAGCCGGCATTGTCCTCTGCCTCGTCCTTGGTCTCTCCAAACAGCGCCTCGCCCGCTTCATTTCCCTCTTTGCTAGCCTCTTTGTAGGTGGCCGCAGCCTCCGCCACCCGCATGCGGTACCGCCAGCGCTCGAGGCGGCCCTTGCGGGCGGAGCGGTACAAGTCGAGCAGTGCCTCCTACTCCGCCCGCTCCGTGGTGATCCGCTCCTCCGCCTGCAGGTGCTCCTGGAGGAGATGGTGGTTCTAGGCGGCGTCGGCCTGCGCCTCCCGGAACTGCTCCTCACGCATCTGCCTCATCCTATCCATATATTGGGCACGGGCCTCGCCAATGGTCATGGTGCAATGCACCAGCGAGGATGGCGCGGAGGAGGGGGTTGGCGCCGGATCATTGACTACCATGTTCTCCGTTGGGACGTCGTCGTCCTCCGGCTGCCTACCGGCCAGCTGATCAGTAGCAATGGCTGCTATCTCCTTGTGGTCCGTCGTCCGCCCATCCCGAAGAGCGCTGGAGAGCGAGGAAGCCATGGTGGGCAGTAGTGGTGTGGACAGGAGAAAGGCAACGGATGCGGATGACTGTGGCTATGGCCGGCGCAGCAGTTTATATAGCAATGGTGGACGGGCGGAGGGACAGACGTGTGACGCCGGAGTAGCCGCCTCGGCAACTGCTTATCATTAATGTGTGCGGCAGATGGACGGACGGACGACACTTGTGTTGTTTGAAGGCGGAGCAATCGCCTGCACCGGGAAGCGGGGCGGCCGGCGCTGATTGTTTCGGGCGGAAAGCGCGCGCGGGCGAGGAGATCACTTTACTTGGATAGGATGACAATGTGGACCCACCAGGTCCATAGCCTCATGTACGCAAGTGCCTCCTTATTATATATATATATATAACTATAATTTATCTTGCTTCCTCCTGGTTTCCTGACATCACAGTCCCACACCATTGTCTACCTATGTACTTCCTCCTTTCCGGTTTATAGGGCTTATCTCAAATTTTTAGTTTTTCCATTTTATAAGGCTCAATTTGGTTGTTTTCCATCACATGTTCAGATTCCAAGGTGCATTAAATCATTGCATGCAAGTATTAAGAGAAAATTGACCAATGCATGTACTTTATGCATGCATGCATTGCAATTAATGTATTGATAAACATAATTTTTTGAGGATAATTAGAGCATTAATTAGGTGCTTTTGCAAAACTAGAAAAAGTATTCCACCACTCGCCATCTACCTTGATTGGTGAGATTTTTGAATTGAGCATTATAAACCAGAAAGGACGGGGTAGTCAATAAACGAGAGAATTGCACAAGAAGCGGCCGATATTTGGGACCAAGCAGCTCGAGCAAAGATTTTGTTTTTTGAGGTGTGAGCACCTGCAGAGTTTTTCGATGTTTACCCAGATATTAATTTTTCTCCTCCGAACAATAACGAAAACATCGCTGCAGGTATTAATCTGGCGGTGTGGCCCGTCTAGCCCGAGCAGCGATATCCAGCCCAGATATTAATTTTTTTCAAGCTGAAAATGGCTAGCCCATCTATACTTTTTTTAGGAATACCCAAGCAAGGTCAAGTTGTTATTCTCCGCCCCGCTGGGCTGCAAATCTTTCCTAGGAGGGATGCATTAGGATTAACAAGAAAACGGGCTTTAAGAAATAATAAATGGGATGTAATTATAAAAACTGGGTAGTAACTATAAAAAAAATGCACCAAACAGTGATTACTTTATAAAATATGATTTTTGGAATATTGAAAATTTTAATTTCATTAATTGTTGCGAGCGGAAAGTTTCGTTGGATTTTCACGAAATATAAATTTATATTGAAATTGTATTTAATCTGACTAAAATTTCGGGATAAAAATATTCGGATCCCATCAAAATGTGGGAAATTTTATTGAATTTTGTTTTGAACAGTTGATTGAAATGGGTTGTACTTTTAACAAACTGTAAATGGGTTGTAGTAAATTCCATTAGAATTCAAAAATGGGCTACACATTCTTACAAATCTCAAATGGGTTATAAGTTCTCTGCCACACACTTCTGGCCTTACTAAGTTGACGCGTCCCCTAAAGAACAGAGTTGACGGGTATGCAAGGCTTTGTCAACTTATAGTGAACACATGGTTCTAGCAGCAGTGGTCGTTGGATGTCCATCCAACGGATGCCGTGCTTCTTCTTCAATCTCGGATATTCTAGCTTCACCCGCCCAAAAAATGATTCATCCCCGACATCCGGGCGCACTGCTTCGAAGTCGACACATGGGCCTAGTAAGTTGACGTACCAAGGGCTTTGTCAACTTAGTCAATATAAACGATTCTAGCTGCAGTGACCGTACGATGTCCATCCAATGGCCGTCGTGCTTCTTCAACCTCTAGTCTTCTTGCTCCAGCCGCCCAAAGCAGCGCCGGTCGTGCCGCCTGCTCCTGCCTCCCGTGGCCGGCTGTGCTGCCGCGGAGGCCTCACCGCCCCCAACTACTCCCACCACTGGCCAGGCCATCCCTCCACTCACCCACTCACCCGCTGACCCACACCCCTTTTTATTCTGCGGCGACGGTAGCGCAGCCAAACCAGTGAACCCTCGTACTCCTTTCCGCGTGTGCATCCACTGCCGCGTCTTCCCCGGCTCCGCGTCGTCCCCTTCCTAGGCCTCGCCGTCGTCCACCAGCGTGGTGCTCTCGGCGCGGCGTGGTCAACGTGGTCAAGGAACGACTTCCATCAGACGTGGACTGTATGTGGAGAGGCTGACAGGTGGGTCCACAGCAGCCGCAAGGAAGTACCTCCTTATTATGCGCAAAATAATTATTCCTCCACCTGACAGCGGGGACCCACCGGACGGGCCACCGTATTTCGCGAAAAAAATGATTTGCCCCCTCTCTAGGACCCACGAGCTACATCTTCGCACGCAAGGAAGTGCGTCCGAAAAAAACGATTCGCCCCCCTGACTGCTGGGACCCACCAGCTACATCTTCACACGCAAGGAAATGCGTCCGGAGAAAACGATTCGCCCCCCGACTGCTGGGACCCACCAGCTACACCTTCGCACGCAAGGAAGTGCGTCCGTGCAAAAAACGATTCGCCCCCCTGACTGCTGGGACCCAGCAGCTACGCCTTCGCACGCAAGGAAGTGTGTCCGAGCAAAAAAATGATTCGCCCCCCTGATTGCTGGGACCCACCAGCTACATCTTCGCAGGCAAGGAAGTGCCTGACAGTCGGGACCCACCTGGTCGAAGCGTACGTAGCGTTGTCATCCTGGTCGCGAACGTGTACGTACATACTGTTCGATGTAGACGCGCGCACGTGTCGTAGTAGAGGCGCGCACGTGTCGTAGTAGAGGCGCACACGTAGAATGTACACGTACGTACAGCGGCCACGGTGCAAGAAAGAAAATACAGTCACGTATGTGTACATACGGGCGGGGTCTCGAACGCCTAGTCGCGCATACGTACGGCGAGGGCTCATGTTCATGGGAGGCAACGGAATGCGTCGTGTTCATGGGGAGGCAACGGAATGCGTCGTGTTCGTGGGGAGGCAACAGAATGTGTCGTGTTCATCGGGAGGCAACGGAACGTGTGGGAGCCAACCGGCTCGGACGGAACAGGCGATGGAAACGAGGCCTGGCGTACCGCACAACGGAGGAAACGGACCTCCTACGGTCGAAACGGGGGTCCTGTTGATCGCGAGGGGTGTGGCGTACCGCAAAATGAACGAAATGGACCTCCTACGGTCGAAACGGGGGTCCTATTGATCGGGAGGGGTGTGGCGTACCGCAAAACGGAGGAAACGGACCTCCTACGGTCGAAACGGGGGTCCTGTTCATTGGGATGGGTGTGGCGTACCGCAAAACGGATGAAACGGACTTGTGTTGGAGCGCTACGGTCGAAACGGGGGGAGGGGTGTGGCGTACCGCAAAACAGGACTCCACGGGATACTATTCATCTCCACCGTCGACCTCCTCCAGCCTCCACGGGCTACCGTCGACCTCCTCCAGCCTCCACGGGCTACCGTCGACCTCCTCCAGCCTCCACGGGCTCCTGCTCATCCAGCCTCCCGCGCGCTACTCCACCGCCATTGCTCAACCACCCTCCACGGGCACCCCTCCACCGTCACTGCTCATCCAGCCCTCTACACCACGGGTCCTATTCAACCACCCTCCACGGGCACCCTCCACCGCTCATCGCTCATCCAGCCCTCCACACCACGGGTCCTGCTCAACCACCCCTCCACGGCCACCCTCCACCATCTATCTGCTCATCCAGCCCTCCACACCACGGGTTCCTGTTCATCCAGAGGCAACGCCACCGCTCACTATTCATCCAACCCCCCCGCAACGCCACTTTTCATCCAATCGATCGGCTTGATTAGCGCAGAGCGGCGAATCGCCCATCGGGTTCAGTTAACAGCCATCGATCGATCGCTCGGGTTCAGTAACGCGTAGCCTGCAATGCAATCGCTCGGGTGAAGTTAGAGCCCAACGCCTCGCTCGGCTTCAGTTAGAGCCAACGCCTCGCACACACGCGCATACGTACGAGAGAAACGCGCCTCGCTCCGCCCCGACCTCCCACCGTAACCGGCAACTCCCCAAAATTTTCCTCCCCCTCGCTTCTACCACGGTTTCTTCCGTCATGGACGGCCCAAAGAATGTCATGTAGCTGCGTCTCCGGCCCGCCCAGGACGAAAAGCCCATTTTCTGTCATGATTTTTTGTCATAGAAGTAGGAGCCCACCACATCTATGATGATACCGGGTTTTGTGACAATTATCATCATAGAAGTGTCATATGTATGAAAGAAAAAAATTCCGTTCGGCCCAAAATATCACGGATGTGTCTTTTTTTAGTGGTTTTAGCACGATCTCTAAGCAAAAAATAGAAATAGCTTCAATTTAACAATATCATTATCCACATCTTTCTTCTTTTGCATATCACACCAATCAACAAAATAGTTTAGATGGGATGCATCACCTTCACTAGGAAGGCCAGAAAATTGATCTTTCATAACAAGATTCAGCAAAGCGGCATTAATTTCACAAGATTCAGCATTAGTAGTGGGAGCAATCAAAGTTCTAATAAAATCATTGTTGTTGGTGTTGGAGAAGTCACACATCTTATTATCTTGAGCCATCGTGACAAAGCAAACAATCCAACACACGAGGACACAAGAAGCAAGCAAAGAAGACAAACGGAACAGGGGCGAAGAAAATGCAAATATTTTCTAAAATTGTTTTAGATGTGGGGGAGAGGAAAACGAGAGGCGAATGGAAAATAATGTAATGCAAGAGATGAGAGTTTATGATCGGTACTTGGTATATCTTGACTTGACGTAGATCTCCCCAGAAATTCTTCCTGCTACTTCTTGAGCTTGCGTTGGTTTTTCCCTTGAAGAGTAAAGGGTGATGCAACAAAGTAGAGTAAGTATTTCCCTCAGTTTGAGAACCAAGGTATCAATCCAGTAGGAGATAATGCAGAAGTCACCAAATACCTGCACAAACAATCAAACAAACATGCACCCAACGTGATAAAGGGGTTGTCAATCCCTTCATGGTTACTTGCAAAAGTGAGATCTGATATAGATAGATAAACGGTAAAGTAAATATTTTAGGTATTTTAGGTTTATAGAACAGAAAGTAAAAGATTGCAAAGTAAAGAAACAACGACAGAAATTCGTAAGTTGACAGGAAACTAATATGATGTAAAACAGACCCGGGGGCCATATGTTTCAATAGTGGCTTCTCTCAAGATAGCAAATATTATGGTGGGTGAACAAATTACTGCCGAGCAATTGATAGAAGAGCACATAATTATGACGATATCTAGGGCAGTGATCATGAATATAGGCATCACGTCCGTGTCAAGTGGACCGAAATGATTCTGCATCTAGTACTATTACTCCACATATCGACCGACTCCTGCCTGCATCTAGAGTATTAAGTTGATGAAGAACAGAGTAACGCATTAGGTAAGATGACATGATGTAGAGGAATTAACTCAAGCAATATGATGAAAACCCCATCTTTTTATCCTCGATGGTAACAATACAATACGTGGCTTGTTGCCCCTACTATCACTGGAAAAGGACACAGCAAGATTGAACCCAAAGCTAAGCGCTTCTCCCATTGCAAGAAAAACCAATCTAGTAGGCCAAACTTAACCGATAATTCGAAGAGACTTGCAAAGATATCAAATCATGCATATAAGAATTCGGAGAAGACTCGAGTACTATTCATAGATAATCTGATCATAAATCCACAATTCATTGGATCTCGGCAAACACATCGCAAAAGAGTATTACATCAAATAGATCGCCAAGGACATCGAGGTGAATATGGTATTGAGAATCAAAGAGAGAGAAGAAGCCATCTAGCTACTAGATATGGACCCGTAGGTTTGTGGTAAACTACTCATACTTCATTGGAAGGGTAATGGTGTTGATGTAGAAGCCCTCCATGATCGAATCCCCCTCCGGCAGAATGCCGGAAAAGGCCCCTAGATGGGATCTCACGGGTATAGAAGGTTGCGGCGGTGTAAAAGTGTTTTCGTGGCTCCACCTAATGTTTTTGGGGTATAAGAGTATATATAGGCGAAGGAACTAGGTCAGGAGACCTCCAAGGGGCCCACGAGGTAGGGGGCGCTGTCGGTGTCAAAACCGGCAGATCTTGGGTAGGGGGTCCCGAACAGTGCGTATACGGATCGAAGGTAACAAGGATACAAGGGACACGATGTTTACCCAGGTTCGGGCCCTCTTAATGGAGGTAATACCCTACTTCCTGCTTGATTGACTTTGATGAGTATAGGGGTTACAAGAGTTGATCTACCTCGTGATCGTAATGGCTAAACCCTAGATGTCTAGCCTGCATTATTGTGTTCATCTCTAAAGACTAAACCCTCCAGTTTATATAGACACTGAGGGGGACTAGGGTTGTACAGAGTCGGTTACAATGAAAGGACAGTACAAGATCCGAATGCTAAGCTTGCCATCCACGCAAAGGAGAGTCCCATCCGGACATGGGGAAGGTTTTTCTATCTCGTATCTTCATGGCCCATCCGTCCGGCCCATATCACATAGCCCGGACGCCCGAGAACCCCTTAGTCCAGGACTCCCTCAGTAGCCCTTGAACTGGGCTTCTATGACGATGTATTCGGCGCGCATATTGTCTTCGGCATTGCAAGGCGGGTTCCCCTTTCCGAATAATTCAAAGAAGTTTTCCGCACACAAGAGTTGTGCCCGGCCTTGCTTAACACGTACAACCCTAAGCGGTAAAAAGCAATAGTACTTAAAATAAGTCACGTCCACGGGCCACATCTCCGGCGAGACGTTAGGTTCTGGCCTTACTATTATTCTGAACCGTTTTACTGCCTCGTTTCGCATTTTGAGGCATGGCCAATGACACATCTTGTCAAAGCGGAGATCGTGTCCCCTTATTACGGTATTCTCATCAATAGGGGTTTTGGGTAATCAAACCGTGTCGTTCACACGTCCCCTTGGGATTAGGCAAGATTTAAGGCTTATGATGGGGTGCTTGATATTCGCTGCCTCTATAAGAGGACAAAGACCCATCTATTCACCTCACGCCTTCTTCCTCCTTTGCCTTTCAATCCCTCGAGCTCCAGCGCCGAAGTTCCAGACTTTCCCTCCACCCCAACTTCTCCAGCAACGGCCGGATCTGGCTTTCAGGGCAAGTGGATGGCCTCCTCCATAACAGAGAAGAACATCCAGGATCTGCGGGAGGCGAGGTACCTGACGGCGGAGATCAAGCACATGCTTCCAACCCCAGGACAAGTCATGCCCACCCCGAATCCTGGCGAAAGAGTGGTTTTTATCGCTCACTTCTTTCGAGGACTCGGATTGGCCATTTAGCCCTTCGTCCGAGGTCTCATGTACTACTACGAGCTAGATTTCCATGATCTGGCCCTGAATTCCTTCCTCCACATCTCGGCGTTTATCCTCATGTGTGAGGCATTTCTCCGCGTCCCTCCACACTTTGGCTTAAGGCTCAAGATTTTTAATGTGAAGCTGAAGGTGCACTAAAAAAAAGACACATCCGTGACATTTTGGATCAAATGAAAAAAAAATTCATACATATGACAGTTCTATGACGATAATTGTGACAAAACCCGGTATCATCATAGATGTGGGGGCTCCTACTTCTGTGACAAAAAATCATGACAGAAAATGGGCTTTTCGTCCTGGGCGGGCCGGAGACGCAACTGCATGACATTCTTTGGGCCGCCCATGATGTAAAAAACCGTGGTAGAAGCGAGGGCGAGGAAAACTTCGTGGAGTTCCTTGTTACGGTGGGAGGTCGGGGGCGAAGCGATGCGCTGCTTTCTCGTAGACACGACGCGTGTGTGTGCGAGGCGCTGGCTCTAATCGACCCGAAGCGAGGCGTTGGGCTCTAATTGAACCCGAGCGATTGTCTTTGTAGGCTACGCTACATCGAACCCGAAAGCGATCGATCGATGGCTGTTAACTAAACCCGATCAAGCGATTCCTTCGCTACTGCTGCTAACTAAACCCGATCAATTGGATGAACAGTGAGCGTTGTGGGGGAGGGGGGGTTGGATGAACAGTGAGCGGTGGCGTTTCCTCTGGATGAACAGGACCCCGTGGTGTGGACGGCTGGATGAACATTAGACGGTGGAGGGGTGCCCGTGGAGGGGTGGTTGAACAGGACCCCGTGGTGTGGAGGGCTGGATGAACAATAGACGATGGAGGGGTGCCCGTGGAAGGTGGTTGAACAGTAGCCCGTGGAGTAGCGCGCGGTGGAGGCTGGATGAACAGGAGCCCGTGGAGGCTGGAGGAGGTCGACGGTAACCCGTGGAGGCTGGAGGAGGCCGACGGTGGAGATGAACAGTATCCTGTGGAGTCCCGTTTTGCGGTACGCCGCACCCCTCCTGATGAACAGGACCCTCGTTTCGACCGTAGGAGGTCCGTTTCGACCGTAGGAGGTCCGTTTCGTCCGTTTTACAGTACGCCACACCCCTTCCGATCAACAGGACCCTCGTTTCGACCATACGAGGTCCGTTTCGTCCGTTTTGCGGTAGGCCACACCCCTCCCGATCAACAAGACCCCCGTTTCTACCGTAGGAGGTCCATTTACTCCGTTTTGCAGTACGCCACACCCCTCCCGATCAACAGGACCCCGTTCCGAATGTAGGAGGTTTGTTCCTCCGTTGTGCGGTACGCCAGGCCTTGTTTCCATCACCTGTTCCGTCCAAGCCCTCCCGATGAACACGACCACGCATTCCGTTCCGACCCAGCCGGTTGGCTCCCACGCGTTCCGTTGCCCCCTGTTGAACACGATGCATTCCATTGCTTCGCCATGAACACGACGCATTCCGTTGCCTCCCGATGAACACGGCAACGACGTTATTTCTCCGTTCCAACCCAGCCATGTACACGAGCCCTAGCCGTACCTATGCGCAAGTAGGCGTTCGAGACCCCGCCCGTATGTACTACGTGGCCGTATTTTCTTTCTTCCACCCTGGCTGTTGTACGTATGTGCCTCTACTATGACACGTGTGTGCCTCTACAATGACCAGTATGTACGTACACATTCATGACCAGAATGACAATGCTACGTACGTTTCGACCAGGTGGGTCCCGACTGTCAGGCACTTCCTTGCCTGCGAAGATGTAGCTGGTGAGTCCCAGCAGTCAGGGGGGCGAATCGTTTTGGTTTTTTTTACCCGGACGCACTTCCTTGCGAGCGAAGGTGTAGCTGCTGGCTCCCAGAAGTCAGGGGGTGAATCATTTTTTTTTGCCCGTACGCACTTCCTTGCGTGCGAAGGTGTAGCTGGTGGGTCCTAGCAGTCGGGGGGCGAATCGTTTTTTTCGGACGCACTTCCTTGCGTGCGAAGATGTAGCTGGTGGGTCCCAGCAGTCAGGGGGGCGAATCTTTTTTTTCAGACGCAATTCCTTGTGTGCGAAGATGTAGCTCGTGGGTCCCAGCAGTCAGGGGGTGAATCATTTTTTCACAAAATATGGTGGCCCGTCCAGTGGTTCCCTGCTGTCAGGTGGCGGAATAATTATTTTGCGCGTAATAAGGAGGCACTTCCTTGCGGCTGTCGTGGACCCAGCTGTTAGCCACTCCACGTATAGTCCACGTCCGATGGAAGTCGTTCCTTGACCACGTTGACCATGCCGCGCCGAGAGCACCATGGCGGTGGACGACGGCGAGACCTAGGAAGGGGACGACGCGGAGCCGGGGAAGACACGGTAGTGGATGCACATGCAGAGAGGAGTACTAGGGTTCACTGGTTCGGCTGCGCTGCCATCGCTGCAGAATAACAGGGGGTGTGGGTGAGTGGAGGGATGGCCTGGCCAGCGGTGGGAGTAGTAGGGGCGGTGAGGCCTCCGCGGCAGCACAGCCGGCCATGGGAGGTAGGAGCAGGCGGCACGACCGGCGCTGCTTTGGGCGGCTGGTGCAAGAAGACCAGAGGTTGAAGAAGCACGACGACCGTTGGATGGACATCATACGGTCACTACAGCTAGAATCGTTTATATTGACTAAGTTGACAAAGCCCTTGGTACGTCAACTTATTAGGCCCACAGGTCAGCTTCCGAAACGGTGCGCCCCAGATGTTAGGGGGAGGAATCATTTTTTTGGCGGGTGAAGCTAGAATATCCGAGATTGAAGAAGAAGCACGACATCCGTTTGATGGACATCCAACGGCCACTGCTGCTAGAACCGTGTGTTGACTATAAGTTGACAAAGCCATGCATACGCGTCAACTATGTTTTTTAGGGACGCACAACTTAGTAAGGCCGTAAGTGTGTGGCGTAGAACTTATAGCCCATTTGAGATTTGTAAGAATGTGTAGCCCATTTTTGAATTCTAATGGAATTTACTACAGCCCATTTACGGTTTGTTAAAAGTACAGCCCATTTCAACCAACCGTTCAAAACAGAATTCAATAAAATTTCCCACATTTTGATGGGATCCGAATATTTTTATCCCGAAATTTCTAGTCAGATTAAATACAATTTCAATATAAATTTATATTACATAAAAATCCAACGAAACATTGCGCTTGCAACAATTAATGAAATTAAAATTTTCCATATCGAAAAATAATATTTTATAAAGTAATCACGTGTTTGGTGCATTTTTTATAGTTATTACCCAGTTTTTATAATTACATCCCATTTATTATTTCTTGAAGCCCATTTTCTTGTTAAGCCTAATGCATCCCTCCTAGGAAAGATTTGCAGCCCAGCGGGGCGGAGAATAACAACTTGACCTTGCCTGGGTATTCCTAAGGAAAAGTATAGCTGGGCTAGCCATTTTTAGCTTGAAAAAAATTAATATCCGGCTGGATATCCGGCACGGGCTAGACAGGCCACACCAGCCAGTTAATACCGCAGCGATGTTTTCGTTGTTGTTCAGAGGAGAAAAATTAATATCTGGGCTAAACATCGAAAACTCGCAGTGCTCACACCTCAAAACACAAATATCGCCGAGCTGCTTGGTCCCAACCGCCGGCCCCTTCTTGTGCAATTCTCTCGCTTGTTGACTACTCCTCCTTTCCGGTTTAGAATGCTCAATTCAAAAATCTCACCAATCAAGGTAGATGGTGAGTGGTGGAATACTTTTTGTAGTTTTGCAAAAGCACCTAATTAATGCTCTTGTTATCCTCAAAAAATTATGTTTATCAATGCATTAATTGCAATGCATGCATGCATAAAGTACATGCATTGGTCAATTTTCTCTTAATACTTGCATGAAATGATTGAATGCACCTTGGAATCTGAACATCTGATGGAAAACAACCAAATTGAGCCTTATAAAATGGAAAAACTAAAATTTTGAGATAATCCCTGTAAACCGGAAAGGAGGGAGTACATAGGTTGACAATGGTGTGGGACCGTGATGTCAGGAAACCAGGAGGAAGAAAAATAAATTATAGTTATATATTATAATAAGGAGGCACTTGCGTATGTGAGGCCATGGACCTGGTGGGTCCCCATTGTCATCCTCTCCAAGTAAAGTCCTCTCCTCGCCCGTGCGCGCTTTCCGCCCGAAATAGTCAGTGCCGCCCGCCCCGCTTCCCGATGCAGGCGATTGCTCTGCATTCAAAAGACACAAGTGCCGTCCGTCCGTCCATCTGCCGCGCACATTAATGATACGCGGTTGCCGAGGCGGCTACTTCGGCGCCACACATCCGTCCCACCGCCCGCCCACCATTGCTATATAAACTGTTGCGCCGGCCATAGCCGCAGACATCCGCATATGTTCCCTTTCTCCTGTCCACACCACTACTGCCCACCGTGGCTTCCTCGTGCTCCAGCGCTCTTTGGGACGGGCCGACGACGGACCACAAGGAGATGACAGCCATTGTTGCCGACCGGTTGGCTGGCAGGCAGCCGGAGGACGACGACGTCCCAATGGAGAACATGGTAGTCGACGATCCGGTGCCAACCCCCTCCTCCGTGCCATCCTCGCCGGTGCATTGCACCCTGACCATTTGCGAGGCCCGTGCCTAATATATGGACAGGGTGAGGCAGATGCGTGAGGAGCAGTTCCGGGAGGGGCAGGCCTACACCGCCTACAACCACCATCTCCTCCAGGAGCACCTGCAGACGGAGGAGCAGATTTCCGCAGAGCGGACGGAGCAGGAGGCGCTGCTCGACTCGTATCGCTCCGCCCGCAAGGGCCACCTCGAGCGCTGGCGGTACCACATGCGGGTGGCGGAGGCTGCGGCCGCCTACAAAGAGGCTAGCAAAGAGGGTGATGAAGCGGGCGAGGCGCTGTTTGGCAAGACCAAGGATGAGGCAGAGGACAATGTTGGCTCCGACGAGTCCCCGCTCCGCTGGCATCGACGAGGCCCTGCTCCGCCGTGGCCCCGCGGCACCAACAACAAGGCAGAGCACACCGCCGGCTCCACCGAGGCCCCGCGGCGCCAACAACAAGGCAGAGAACACCGCCGGCTCCGCCGAGGCCCCACAGCGCCAACAACGAGGCAGAGGACACCATCGGCTCCGCCGAGGCCCCGCCCCGCCAACAACGAGGCAGAGGACATCGCCGGCTCAGCGGAGGCCCCACCCTGCCGGCAACGTGCGGGAGGATTTCCACTGCTCCGCTGAGGCGCCGCCCGCCGGCAATGAGACAGAGGACATTGCCGGCTCCGCCAAGGCCCCGCCCCGCTGCCAACGAGGCCGCGCCACACAAAAAACGAGGAAGAGTAGAACATGGTAGGTTGTCGCCGCTTGGGTCCAAGTAAGGCCACTGCTGCTACCCTCCTGTTGAAGCCAAGCTAGGCGGGGTTGACCATTGAGGGCTAGCTTCTTGGCGGCGACGTGGAGTCGGAGAGCTGCGCTGGAGAAGAACGCTGCTTCTACTTAACTACAGTGCTATCGATCGACGTGGGCCCAACAAGCCACATGTCGATTCACGAATCGCACCGCAGCTAAGTCATCAAGCTTTTGTTCGCTCGGCGGGACACAGTGGGTAGCCGGTTAATTAATTATACCTCCAGCGCACCTTTTTAGTTGAAGAATGTATGAAATGTAATGAAATCCGCATGTTTATATGAAATCCGACCATGTATGAATGAATTTATTTCGATTAGTTCAATTCTTGTATCACGGCATTATGCAAAACAATACGTACTAGCATTATTCCTGTGGTGATCACCTCGCTTGCAGATAGTTTCACATGTACTCCTTCCGTCCTTTCTAGTCGCATACAAGTTTATCTGCAGTCAAAGTATCTCTACTTTGACCAATCTTATACAAAAAGTATGCACTTTCACAATGTGCTAAGTAAAAGGAAATGTATGAGTACAAAGAGTTTGAGCAGCTTTTAGCATTTCAGACATTGCAATCAAACACACAGGTCCGCAATTCATAGAGAACATTCAAACAATCGATGATTATGCATCTCAGCGACTCACATGTCAGAGGCAATATTTACTTCACAACTAAAGAATAAAGAAAAAATTGATCGACGCTGCTGACAGCAAAGGGCGTCCCATTCAAAAATATCAAATGCATGTCTTGCTAAAATCAATGAGCAAAATTTGACAAGGTTGTCCCATTCCAAAATATCAAATGCCTACGATTGTGGAATGGGCAGGGTTTGCCATCAGTTCGGACATTGACATGGCACCTCGTGCTAAATAAACCAGCTTTTCTTTTTGTGTAGTTCCACCAAAATCAACCAAATTCGCGTGTAGCTTTTATGATTTTGCCCTTATATATTGCAACGCCTTGAACTTATCAGCACCTCCTTTCTTGTGGTGGAAATGAATGATTCAATGTATTCATGAACATTTTGTGCAGTTCCCATTGAAATCAAGCTGAGCACCCCTGTTTGCACAAATACAAAAAAGTGATTAGTGTAAAGCAAACTGTGAACATACATGGTCCATGTAGAGCACACTTTCATAAAAATTGGAAGTGCGTTATATCGACTAGAGGGGGGTGAATAGGCGATTTTTACGAATTCTTCACTGAGGATTTGCCGTTGAGGAAATTCCTTAGCGAAGAACAACTAGCAGCGGAATAAGTACTCAGAAGTAAGCATAACAGAATACAAGCATGGTCATCATGATGAAATGAAGACTAGCACAGAGTACAGAAAGCGTAATCACAGGATAACACAAGATGAAGACAAATAAACTGAAGAAATTGAACTGAGGAAATTGAGAAAGTCTTCAGTCAAAGTCTTCAAGCACAGATATGAACAAACACTCAACACGGTAATGAGGAAATGAAAGGGTTGAGGAAATAAAACCAGTTAGGTTGGTGAAGACAATGATTTGGTAGACCAGTTCCAACTGTTGTCTCAGTTGTACGTCTGGTTGGAGCGGCTGAGTATTTAAACTCGAGGACACAAAGTCCCGGACACCCAGTCGCTGAGCACGCAGCTCAGGACACCCAGTCCTCGCCGTATTCTCCTTGAACTAAGGTCACACAGACCTCGTCAAATCACTCGTGGTAAGTCTTCATGCGACTTCCAAACCTTCACAGACTTGGTCACTCGGCGATCCACAATTCCTCTTGGATGCTCTAGACCATGATGCCTAACCGTCTGGAAGAAGCACAGTCTTCAAAGGTAACAAGCGTCGGATCCACGCAGGATCAATTTCTTAAGTGATGCTCAATGACTTTGGGTTTGTAGGGGTTTGGTTTTGGGTTTTCCTCACTTGATGATTTTCGCTCAAAGTCCTCGGAGGATGGGTTGCTCTCAAATGACAAGTGTCAAGTTCTCTTGGAGCAGCCAACCAGCTAGTGGTTGTAGGGGGCAGCTAGTTATAGCCTAGGGAGCAGCCCGACATGATAAGACATAAATGCCCTTCAATGATATGACCGTTAGGTGGATAAGATATTTTGGGACAGTGGTGGCCAAGAAGAGAAAGAACGGTCGGAAATTTGACTTTCAAATTCCTCGGCTATCATGTTCATCTTTGTGTAGGCAATTCAGACCGGCGAATTCCTAACTCCTTAGTCGAACAAATTCATCAACGACGGAAGAACTTCGTCTCACATCAAGAAAGTGACTGAATCTGTATGAGATTTCCAAAGGCTTCACTCAAGGATTGGTAGGTGTAGGATTTTGAGTTGAGCATCACATGGAAATTTTTCCTTAGTATTTCCTCGACCCCTTTAACAAAGATTATGACTCAAGAAAGAGAAAATGAAACTACGAAAACAAAAGTCTTCACACTTCATGTTCCTCAAATGAATACCAAGTCTTCAAGGTCACACCAATTTCTTCACTTTCAAAGTCTTCGAATATCAAAGTCTTCATCGAAGAACTTCATTTTAGGGTCGACTTTCTCTCTAAATATCAAACTCCTCATAGACTTATAGACCTGTGTACACTCACAAACGCATTAGTCCCTTAACTTATAAGTCTTCAATACACCAAAATCACTAAGGGCACTAGATGCACTTACAATCTCCCCTTTTGGTGATTGATGACAATATAGGTTAAGTTTTCAGAGGATAAATGTATGAAGTGTAAATGCTGATATTGAGGAATTTGATAGCAAGATATAGAAGAACTCCCCCTGAAGATGTGCATAGTGAGGAATTTGCGTTTGAGGCAATGCACATTTGAAGAGTTGAATCATGGAGATCTCCCCCTATATCTTGTAATTCATACACGATTTGATATATAATATGAAGAATTTGAAATGCATGATGAAATATGGTGCTGATGAGATTCAAAGATCGTGCAATGTCATTAACGAGGAATAAGCATGCAAAGCATAATGCAACAAAAGTATCAGCGCACCATCGGGTTTAAGATTACAACTTGATCCAAATAAAAGTTTCAGAAAACGAGAGTTGTAACTTAAAAAAATGCCCTTAATATAGACCCGCTTGAAGACTAACTCAGATTTCTCCCCCTTTGTCATCAAATGACCAAGAGGATTGAAACTGAGGACTAATGCCCCTGAAGAATTTCAAGTCGATGGTGGAGCGCCAGTGTTGTCTGGGTTGTTTGTTGTAGCAGGGCCTGCCGCAGTGTCGTCCAAATATTCATACTCATTAGTGTCACGCGATGCAGAATAAGAGCTGGCCACCGTGGAGGAACTTTGACCCTCTTGAGTTTCTTGGAGGAGGCAGTGCAGTACCAAATTCTTCCTTGAGACCCATAGTCTTGCTTCAAAGACTATAGACATGAGTGACGACAGCCTAGGTGTGGTTGAAGGTTTCATGAAGGTAGTATTGGTTCTTCTTCACTGCATTGTATGTTGAGGTCATATTGTGAAGAAGTGCACCAAACTGACGCTTTACCCATTTGTGATTGCGATCAACCTTCTGATGAAGACTGAGGAGTAACTCACGGTCAGTCATCACCCTGGGTGCTATGGCTTGAGGATTTTGCTTGGCTGAGGTATTTGCGGCAGAGTCATGTGTGGCAGAGTCGTCATTGGTAGAGTAAGATGCAGCCAGGCGAAATTGACCATCCAATGGATGAATGCCTTCATCGATCACAAAGAAGCTGCCTTGCCTTTATCATCACCGATGAAACCGTCCGCTTGAGGACTTCAATGGGAGGCAAGTAGCTACCATGGTTCAGTGGTGTCACTTTGTAATTCAAAGGAAGATCTTGCCTCGATGAATCTCATAATCCAAGGCGATAGGGCTTATTTCGAATGGTGACATAGCAATATTGGCCGAGTCCTCATGAAGAAATCATGGAAGTTGACGGAACGCCATGAATGATGTTGAAAAGCATATTCTTCATGATGCCAACGACTTCTTCATCATTTGAGTCGTGGCCTTTGATAGGACTCATTGTCTTCGCTGAATGCGATAGACAGTCCGAGGCACATAGAGTAATTCCTTGATGAGGAATTTGGTTCGTGGGGCCTGCCCGAGCTTCAAAGGATTCATGAGCACTTGCATATAGTGATTTGTCGATTCAGGTCTTTGAGGTGCAACGTGCCTTTGTCATGGGGAGTATCGAGAGGAAGGACACGAAGCAATTCAGTTGCCGGTGCCTTGTAGTGAGTGTTTTCAGTCATCCAGTCCAACACCCGTGTGTTGACATCTTCAGCGTCACCAGTGATATGCAGTGTCGCGTAGAACTGAAGAATGAGTTCTTCATTCCAATCGCAAATGTCCGTGCAGAAATTTAGTAATCCTGCATCGTGAAGAACACTGAGGACTGGCTCGAAGCATGGTAGAGATTCCATGTCCACGTGAGGAATATGTTAATGATCAAAGATTTTGTCTTTGTCAAACAGTACAGAGGAATAGAAGTTGGCCTGACTAGCAGTCCAGAAACGCCTCTTCCTTATGCGAGCAGAGTCATAGGGGTTGTAATCTGTGAAGAATACATGCTCGGCAAAGAAGTCTTCAGCCTTGAACTTCTGTTTATTTGAGAACGGATTCTTTGGCTTTGGCAGAGGGGTGTCAGTGAGTTGCATCACCACCTCAGGAATCGCGAGCTCAGGTTCTTCAGGCTGAGGAATTTCTGGTTCCTCTTCTTGTGCAACCTGAGGATCATCAGCAGCAGGTTCTTCAGCACTAGTGGCTGGAATTTCTTCATGCACAGAGGGAGTGGGATGAGTTTCTTCAGAGCCCAGTTGAACTGTTGGTGCAGGGGACCGAGGAATCTGTTGGATAGGTGTGAAGAGAGAAGTATTGGGATGCAGACTTTCCCAAAAGTCATCATTCATCACAGGTGTGGTGCATCCTATATCCACATCTTCATCTTCAATTTCCTCAAAACCAGCCTCTTCAGCTGTGAACTGAGGCATAGGTGAGGAAATGACTGGCGTTGAAGGGATTGCGTCCACTTCAATTTCTTTATCAATCTGCTCTGACGAAGCAGCAGAATGATTTCCTTCATCAGATCCGCTTGGGATCTCATAGTCTTGTTCAAAAGGAACAAGGTCCTTTGATGGCATGGAGGAAATCGGAACAACATCAATTGGATTTTCGAGTGAGCGGGTCATTGGCTTCATCTTCTTCGCAGCCTAAGAATTTGACACAGCTGATGCCTTCCTTTTCTTCACTACAGCTCGCTCTGCAACCCTGGTCTTCTTCACATCAGATGCAGATGGAAGAATTGGAGTTGGTGTAGGCGCGGGAGGAGCTAAGGAATCTGGTTCATTTTCTTGGAATCGATGCAGATTGCCTCGATCTCTTGATTTCTTGAGACGCACCAAGAGTGGATGCCACAGCAATTTCTTCAGCGGCTGGAATTTCTTCACCAGCCCTGGAACTAGCATTTTCTTCAGCGGGCTGAAAGTCATCAGCGGTGCTGGCATGTTCTTCAGCAAGCTGAGCAGAGTCTGCAGCCTGAGGATTTTCTTGTTGTGATGGGGCTGCAACATTTGTGAATTTCTTCGTCAGATTGACGAATCTCACTTTAGCTCCTTGCCAATCAGCGTAGTAGGCATCAAAGTCTTTGCTGAGGGCTTGAATTTCAGACTGAGGCTGGAGAAGTTCCTCAGGTGTCATTCTGACAACATTTTTCTTCAGGAGCTTCTCCTTTCTTTATTGTGCTTTCTTTATCTTTCTTGCCTTTTCAAACTTCCATTTCTCTTGAGTGATGAAATGGGTCAGCATGTGACTTTGACCAGGAGTCAGATGAAAATCAGGCATTGGGGTGTTTGGATCCTTGTGCCAGGGATCAATGTAATCGAGGATTTTCCTTGGATCCAAAAGCAGTGTCACAGATGTGCCTTTGGCTCTAGCGGCCTTCACCTGTCTGTCTCTGATGATTTCTGCAAGTTCATCATCAGAAGCTTCATCATCAGAAGGCACATGGAATGCGACCTGTTTCTTCTTTGGACTTGGCCGAGGACCGTGTCCAGCTATTGCTTTAGTCTTCAACAGTGTGGGGCCTGAAGAGGAAATAGGTGCAGCTGAGGAACTCGCTGAAACACTAGAGGCAATCGAGAAACCAGAGGTCCTTTGACATGTAGCCAGATGCACAGGAGTTGAGGACTTTGAAGGAGCTGCTGAGGACTTTGGTGGAGCAGTAGCAGTGTGAGGAATTTGCCATGAGGGCATTGCTGAGGTACTTGGCCGTGAGGGCGCTGTTGGTGAAGCACTTGGCTTACGAGCAGGCTTCTTTGGCATGGATTTCCTCAGTTTGACCGAGGCCTCAGCAGCAGTAGCAGTGGCAGAATCCTCATTGAATTTCTTCACTGCCTCCTTGGCTTGTCTTGCCAATTTAGCTTGGCGCTTAGCCCATTCTTGAGGAAAGTCCTCACCACGCTTGATGCTTGTGGGTTGTCACGACCGGTTTTCCGGGTAATAAATTTCCAGAATGGACCGTCGTGCTCATCAGCCCCAGGATTACTGTTAGCTGATGAGGCTCCAACTTGATACAGAAATTCCAAGCAAAATACAAAATATGTGGTACAAGACCATTCTGGCCTGTGAGTACAACAAAAGGTTTCTAGAGGTTGATGGCGGAAGCGGGTTGTGAAACATCAGTGTCTATGGGACTCCAATTCCCATAGGAACAGCTGACCAGGTTAACTCCTATCTTCGCGAGGCTACTATCTCCATTGCTTAGGTCCCGGGGCTGTCATCGCACCGCTCCTCTTTGTGCAAGAAAATCTGGCCAAGACAATAGCCAGGGACAAGCCAGTGAGTACTTTGAATGTACTCGCAAACATTATGAACACAGGTATAACATAACAATGGTGTGCTGAAAAATATTTTATGCTCATGACGTTAGTCACAAAAATAAATCTCGGATGCATGCAAGCACGTTATCTATGAATATGCAATAACATAGTAGCATTAAGATTTATGAAAATAAACAACAAGCAATGCCACAGTCGGGCGTCTTAGCTACACCACATAAAGGGCTTTAAAAGAAATGCCACAGTCGGGCGTCTGAGCGACACCACATAAAGGGCTTTAAAAGAAATGCCACAGTCGGGCGTCTAAGCGACACCACATAAAGGGCTTTAAAAGAAATGCCACAGTCGGGCGTCTAAGTGACACCACATAAAGGGCTTTAAAAGAACTGCCATAGTCGGGCGTCTGAGCGGCACCGCATAAAGGGCTTTAAAAATAACAATCATAGCGAATATCCCGGAGGTAGAACCATCCCAGAGATACTCGATAATAACAATAATATCACGGGTTAGTCAACGATAATAATAATCATAATCATCATAAGTCACAAGTCACAATCCATGTTGTTCCAGTTCGTTAATGACTTCACCTCCAAGACCGACACTAAGACCGACACTTGACCCGCCCTGCATCAAATCCTTAACCATGGACACGGCTATTGAATAGGTTTTAATCTCGCAGAGGGTGTACTCTTTACCCACGAGTAACGGATTCCTTTAGTCCATCGGGACTAATTCCGCCACGGTCTTTTAGATGAAAACACACGACTTGCACACCGCTTAACTTACCGTGTGCGGAATCACCCATGACACCCGTCAAGCAAACTCTAAGTGGGAGGCTACAACCTCGCGTAGCATGGGATCAAATTTATATCGCGGCTCTAAGGGGTGGCCTCCTCTCGGTCCCAACCGAAACACCCATGCCCTCGACCGGATGGTCGGCTTTAACCCATGGCCATGGTACCCTCATCCCGCCCCTCTCATGCGGTGTGTGCTAGAAAGGGGTTGACAAATTATTGAACCATACCCTACATGGTGGTAGGGACAAGTGGTAGCACTGAAACAAGTGTGGGGTTGTTGAACAAGACTCGATCTACGGTCGACTCAGAGGTTTATAGTTTCTGCATGACATGTATAACAAATATATTTCAACCAATACAATCAACACTCATTATATCTTACCATGCCATACCAGACATACTCGTCCCGACGGAGACCGGCGACAAGCTCACGCCTACCCAAGGCAGAGGCTTTCCCGGATTCCTTTCCGGCATGCATGCAAGATACATGAGGATGATTACCATCACAAGTATACTCATTTCCAACAGCATGGAAATCACCAATATGCATCCATGCAAATGATCATATCACATGAAATAACAAGTCCTTCGAAATGAGGTGGTGTTATAAACGTGTCAACGAACACACCAAAAATATTATGCCGGGGTTCAGAATGCTTGCCATCAATGAGTGGTAAGGTGGGGTGCACTTCAAAACTTTTGAAAGTTTCTCCTCTCTTCAAAAATCCTATTTTAGCAATATAAAGAATTAACACACAAAATAAAAACAGCACCAAAAGTTGTTTTGAAATTTTTTCAAATAAATCTTAAAATAAACTAGATCAAATTTTAGAGAGGTGGGAAAAAGAATCATTTTATTTGAGTTGTATTTAAAAAGATATAACCAGTCAAAGTTCGGTCAAACTGGTTTTAAAATAAAATAGAAAAGAAAACGTTTGAGACAGAATACGTTTTTGAGCGGAGGAAACGTACTTCCTGGTTTTACGCTTTCACTTATCCAGCGTGGAGCGCGGGAGTCACCGACAAGGTGGGGGGGGCCCACTAGTCGTTTGACTAGTCGCCCTCCTCCCTTCCTCTGTCCCGAGCCGAGGCGGGAGTCCGGCGATCATCGCCCGGCGAAGCGTTTCTTCTTGGGCATCTCGAAGGCCGGATGGATCCGCCACTCCTAGGCGGTCCTTCCGGTGGTCGTAGGGTCGCCGGGGGTGGAGGGAGTCGCCGGCGGCGAGCTCCGCGGCGGAGGGGAGGCTTCGGTGGATTTGGGGATTCCGGCCATGGTGGTTCCTAGCTGTGTCTGGGAGGCTAGGCAGCTCCGCGGGTTCAAGTGGAGTCGGATGGTGGCGTTTGGGAGGGCAGGGGAGGTCTTGGTGCGTCGGAACTGACCGGGACGAGGCGGCGGCCGAGCTGACCGGAGAGGTTGAAGATGACCTCCATGCTTCGATTGACGACTAAGGGGGTACGAGAAGGACGGCGTGAGGCTGCCTGGGTGCTCGGAGGAGTCCGGGGACCTCCCTTTATAGCACGCCCAAGTCGGTTCGCGACGGCCGTGGATGAGGGCGTCGGTGACCGTCTTCTGTAGTTGCAGGGCAACGTGGCAGTGGTTGGTCGGCTCCAGGGGCTACCGACGAAAGCTCCACTGTCCATGGAGGCGAGCTGGCGCGCTGTGGTGGTCGGGGCGGCGCTGCCCAATGGCGGTGGCGGATGCGGCCGCGGGCGTGCCGCCAAGCGGCTTGCTGGCTTCGCTGCAGGGGGGTGAGGAGGCTGTCGGGGCTCTTGGCCGTGGCTCTGCAGGGCGAGCGGGGTAGGTGGCGTGAAGCATGCGCGACGCGGCGGCTCGGGTGTTCGCGGGTGCCAGCGCGACGCCTGGCACGCCAGAGCACGCCTTTAACATGTTCGATGAAATGCCAGGGCAGTCTAGAGGCCACGGTTGAGGCTGGCAACAAACAGTTCTAGTCTAGGGTTAGTAATGGATCTAAGGGACATGGTGGATTGGTCGGGAGCTCAAGTCCATAGTGCAACCAAAGACTTATGTCAAAACTGATCATGCCCGAAAGGTGTTTGATAAAATGCTAAGGGCATTTAGGCATTTCTTGGAGTGGCCAAATTCTCCAGATCAATGTCTCCTTAGATGCAAGATAGAGTGGTAAGGTTGGTTTGGCAAATGCAGAAACTTGTTAGTGCAAAACTTTGAGAAAACCAAATCTGGTCAGAAAGAAAAGTACATGGTTTCATGGATTAAAACTACTCTAATGGGTTCACTCTCCTGGAATTAGGGGTTTGGTAAGGTGTAGTACAAGCAGGAGAAAGCTCATGGATAAAGGATCAAGTTAGAAGATGGTTGCAGTACAAATCATCAAGTTAGACCAGAATGGAAATGAGGATGATTCACTCAAATTTTTCAAAGAACATAAATGGGTTTTTGCACAAAGTGGAATAATATGCTCCTACTGACATCCCATAATTTTGGTGGAGGCTAGAAAGAATTATTTAAAAGGGTTGTAGTGCAAAATTGCTCTCTGGACCAGAGAAGAAAAGCATGTGTAGCACTCAAAATATTTCAAGAATAAAAGATATTTTTTGTATAAAAGTGATTTAAAAACATCACATGACATCTCCAAATTTTGGTTGGATTTTTAGATAAATATATCAAATGGTTGTAGTTCAAATAGGGCCATATAACCTTGAAAAACCATTTTTCAAGAAAATAAAGATCAAGCAAGTTAATTATGTAATTAGTTCTACTAAATAAAGAAAAGTTTTTCTTGAGAGGTTAAACAAGTTCAATAACATATTTGAAAAGTTTTCTGTATGGGGAAAACTCCATAATAGCAAGGGAGAAAAAAGGTTCAAAAATCAAAAAGGGAGCCCAGAAAATAAAAGTTTTAGTTTCCTGGCAAAATTTTAATTAATAAAACAAGGTCAAAATTTTGGGGTGTCACATGGGTGAGCTACTTGGCCAGGTGCCAATGGAGCTCTTGGGCATGGAGGATTGAGGGCAAATTTCTTCATGTACTTTGGAGTCACATATCTGAATTCCCTCCATTCCCTTGCCCATCTCCGTTCCATCCTCTCTATGTGCACCTTGCGTTGAATTTTGTTTTCTTTGCCAAATTTTAGTTCATCAGGTGTGCAATAGTCAGCATAAATTTCCTCAGTGATTTCAAACGCAGTCATAACCTCAGGTTTCTTTCCTCCTTTCTGCAGCTTCTTACCGTCTGCCATATTCCTGGGTTGAGGAATTTGAACAATCGAATTCTCTGAAGAAGTATGCAGCTTTTCTTCGAGGAATGCTGCAAATGAGTTAAGTTGATGAGAACCGAGTGATTCAGCAGCAGATATGAGTACCTGTGAATAGAGTATAGGTGCGAGGAATTTGGAGAGGTCATATGCGTTCTCAGAATGTTTTTTGAAAATAACAAGTTTTGAGGAATTTGACCAGATGAACCTTGAGGAATTTCACTAAGTGTTCTTGTCTTAGGTTCCAGAGTTGTACAGATCGAAGATCCACACAATTAGGGAATCTTGAAGAAAATGATTGCTTAGAGAAACAGTTCAAGATCATATGATGTGTGAGGTGTTCATATGTGTGAAGATATGAAGAATAAACACCTTTGAAGATTTTCCGGAAAGTTTGAGAATCAAAGTGAGTAATAAAAGTAACTTTTAATTACCCGAAGTGAAGAACACGACGAACTGAGAAGAATAGATGTGAAGTTCGTCAGGTTAGATCTCCCACGCCCTAACTTGGCAGAGGAAGACAGCTACGTCAGCGGCGGAGTGAAGATTTCCACGGTCGGCGTGAGTACGACGGCGACGAGGACGAGGCAGCGAAGCTCTTCCTCACCGGCGACGATGGAGTAGCGGCGGCGCTAGGGTTTGAGGAGCTCGAGTGAGAGAGTAGCGATCGAGCGGAGTAAATGATGTGAGGAAGGGGAGAGGGGTATTTATAGACACGGTAAAAACTGTTCGCACGAAGATTTGGGACGAACGTGTCCCTGCCCTTTCTCCTTCTCGCGACATGTGTCACCCACGTACTGTGTAGTTGAGATCGTGTACGATCGTGGGTGTATAGAATAATGCATCATGGGATGCGGAACGGTTTGAGCGGCAAAACTGAAAATTTGGATAAGATTTGTTTTAAAGTTTCGTTCGCAATTTCTTCAG
The DNA here is from genome assembly GCA_021437245.1 of Aegilops speltoides. Lineage (NCBI taxonomy): Eukaryota > Viridiplantae > Streptophyta > Magnoliopsida > Poales > Poaceae > Aegilops > Aegilops speltoides. The sequence goes on along the minus strand of CM038142.1, from coordinate 194,638,557 downwards.
CTGACAAGAACACAGTGAAGATTTTGAACGAGTTTCAAATAGAACGCACATGAAGAATTTGTGAATAGATTGGGTTGAGTATAGCATAGAGGGGGAAGGGTCCGATCACATTCACTTAGCAGAAAAAAGCAACTTGAAGAAATAGCTATAAGTGAATGCTGTAGAGGACATAAACTCATATATGAAAAACTCATATATATATATTAATAGCCAATGAAGAAAAACGAAGGAAACAGTGAAGATTTTGAAAAGTTGAAGAATTTGAAAAACTGAAGAATTTCAAAACTGAGGAAAAACTCAAATTAAAGATTTTCAACTTTTTGTGGTGGCGTGACCCACCGTATAAGAATGATGATTTCGGACACGCGCACAATTGTCGAGGGTTACGAGAATCAAATTCTTCATTAATTTCTTCACACTTAGAGTGTTATTCTTCATTAATTGAAGAAAACGTTTCTTCATGTGTTGCACATCTAAGTCATCAATTTTGCATAAGTGTTAGGGTGTGTGTCCTTTTCAAAGAACATTCAAGATTCTAAGATATTTAGTTCACACCGCAACTTGCTAAATCTCTTCTCATCCAAGGGCTTAGTGAAGATATCAGCTAGCTGTTCTTGATCTTCACGTGCTTTCGATGGAGATGTCGCCTTCAACACATGATCATGAAGAAAATGATGACGAATCTCAATGTGCTTTGTCTTGAAAGTGCTGGCTGGTTGTGAGCAATCTTGATGGCACTCTCATTGTCGCAGAGGAGAGGCACATTCTTCACGCCGACGCCATAGTCCTTGAGTGTTTGCTTCATCCAAAGCAGCTTGAGCACAAGAAGAGCCAGCAGAATGTATTCAGCTTCCATGAGAGAAGCAAAGGATACGCAGTTCTGTTTCTTCGAGGACCAACAGACCAAAGATCGTCCGAGGAAATGACAAGTGCCGATGTTGACTTGCGGTCCACACGATCACCAAAGATGATCAGAGTCGAATATCCAATGAGATCAAAAGCAGAGCCCTTGGGGTACCATAATCCTAGTGTTGGTGTGTGAGCTAGATATCGAAGAATATGCTTCACAGCCTTATGGTGTGATTCCTTGGTGCAGCTTGAAATCGGGCACACATGCAAACACTAAGCATTATATCGGCCTAGATGCACATAAGTACAATAAAGAACCAATCATGGAGCGGTATACCTTGTGATCAAGTCAATACCATTTTCATCGATTGCATAGATGGCCATTTGTGGGCATAGGAATTTTGACGCCTTTGCAATCTTGCATGCGAATTTCCTCAAGACATCTTTGAGGTATTTCTCCGAGATATGAATATGCCATTCTTGTTGTTGGCGAATTTGAAGACCTAAGAAGAATTTCAACTCTCCCATCATAGACATTTGATATTCTTCACTCATCATATAGGCAAATTCATCACTATAACGTTGGTCAGTACAGCCAAAGATAATATCATCAACATATATTTGGCACACAAACAGTTCACCATCATAAGATTTAGTAAAGAGAGAAGGGTCGAGTGAACCGGGTGTGAAGCCATTCTTCACGAAGAATTCCTTCAATGTATCATACCATGCCCGAGGGGCTTGCTTGAGGCCATAGAGGGCCTTATTAAGTCTGAAGACTTTGTTAGGATTCTTTGGATCTTCAAAACCTGGGGGTTGAGCAACGTATACTTCTTCCTCAAGCTTACCATTGAGGAATGCACTTTTCACATCCATTTGATATAAGATGATATCATGATGGTTAGCATAAGCAAGTAATATGCTAATAGCCTCAAGTCTAGCAACAGGTGCAAAAGTTTCATCGAAATCAATTCCTTCAACCTGTGTGTAGCCTTGAGCTACCAGTCGTGCCTTATTCCTCACCACAAGGCCATTTTCATCTTGCTTGTTGCGGTAGATCCACTTTGTGCCAATGATATTATGCTTGCGAGGATCTGGATGTTTGACCAGTTCCTAGACATTGTTGAGCTCGAACTGATGTAATTCTTCTTGCATAGCCTGAATCCACTCTGGCTCCAAAAATGCTTCATCTACCTTAGTGGGCTCTGTGATAGAGACAAAAGCATAGTGCCCACAAAAGTTAGATAAATGTGAAGCTTTTGAGCGTGTGAGAGGACCTGGTGCTCTAATGTCATCGATGATCTTCTCCACTTGCACTTCTTTTGCAACGCGAGGATGAGCTGGTTGTCGCTGAGGATTTTGATCAGCATTTTCTTGACACCATTTTCCTCGGCATTTTCTTCAGTGCATCAGCTCGGCGTTCTTCATGAGCGGGAATGAATTCTTCAAGAGATTTTTCAAGAGGAATGACATCCTTAGTTGCCTTGAACTTGATAGAATCCTCGGTGCTGGTTCATCTAACACGAAGGTAGGTGCTCTCTTTGCGAGCCATTAGTTTCATCGAACCGCACATCTACAAATGTCAACAATCTTGTGAAGAACAATGTTGAAGACTCAGAGGTGTGCGAGTCCTTCCGTAACCAAGCATAAAACCTTCATGTGCTTTCGGTGCAAATTTAGAATTGTGGTGAGGATCTCTAATCCAACATTTAGCACCGAAGACTTTGAAATAACTCACATTGGGTTTCCTGTCAGTGAGGAGTTCATAGGTCGTCTTCTTGAAGAATTTGTGAAGATATACTCTGTTGATGATGTGGCATGCAGTATCAATTGCATCAATCCAAAAACGATGAGGCATTTTGTATTCATCAAGCATAGTGCGAGCCATCTCAACAAGAGTTCTGTTCTTGCGCTCCACGACGCCATTTTGCTGAGGAGTATAGGGAGCAGATAACTCATGAGTAATGCCAAGTTCATCAAGATAATCATCAAGACCGGAATTCTTGAACTCAGTTCCATTGTCACTTCTGATGTGCTTGATCTTCACACCAAAGTTGGTTGAAGCCCTCGAGGAAAATCGTTTGAAGACTTCCTGCACTTCAGGTTTGTAAGTAACAATGTGTACCCATGTATATCGAGAGTAATCATCAACAATGACAAAACCATATAGAGATGCATCATTAGTGACTGCCGAGTAATGATTAGGTCGAAGAGGTCCATGTGAAGCAATTCAATGGACGAGTAGTGGTCATGATAGTCTTCCTTTGGATGCTTGGCCTTGGTCATTTTCCAGCTTCACAGCTCGCATAAGTGATCCTTGAGGAATTTGACATTCTCAATGCCGATGACATGCTTCTTCTTCGCAAGCGTGTGCAAATTCCTCATGCCTGCGTGACCAAGTCGTCGATGCCATAGCTAGCCTTCTGAAGCCTTTGCAAGTAGACACACGGCTGGCTGTGGTCCTGACTTTTGCCTTTGTCAGCAAAGATGATATGCTTTAGATGTGACGGTAATAAGGGAGCATCCATCAATAGATTCTTGTCTCCAGTCATGTGATTCGTACATCCACTATCGAGGACCCACTCAGTAGCTTTGGGTTGATCATCCTGCAGATGAATTAGTGTAGCTTACAAGCTCATATGCTTCATCAGTGAAGAATATGATATCAAGTTCATCAGATGAATTTCATCAAGTAGTAAACAGATATAGCAGTATGAGGACGTGTGAAATGAAGTTTCATTTCATCATGATTCACTTGTGTCCTTTCAGGCAATTTTGTCAGGTCCCCAGAAAATTCTTCAGACGTTAAAGCACGTCTGGAGACCTGACCCTGCAGAAGAGATTAGTTCTTTTTCTTCACCACCCACATCTGAAGGGGTGGCAAAGAGTTCATCACTCTGCGAGCACCATACGAGAATGGTGGCATAGAGGCGAAACCATTTCGTTTCACATAAGAGGGTTAGGGTAAGCATATGAATAAGCGAGAGAAATTCTTGAGGACTTATGAACATAATGGTTTGAAGAATAATGCACATATTCATAGCCCTTAGCTCTACCCTGCGAAACAGAGTTGTTAGCACGATGATAATCATATGAGGACTTTGATCCTTTTGAGGAATTTGATCCACGTGAGGAATTTGGTCCGTATGAGGACTTGGATCCATATGAAGAATTTGGTCCATATGAAGAATTTGATCTGGGATTCCTGTTCTTCACAGGTGGTGTCATGAGGACATTCACTTGAAGATTTTCGAGGCACTTCTTGGGAACCCAGATTTTCTTCATAGGAGAACCATTCCTGCAGTTAGTGCCAACATATCTAGCAAATACTTCACCATTCTGATTTTTGAACAGTTTATAGTTGGAGTCAAATGACTCATCAGAAGAATGAGGAGATTCAGATGTAAAGCCAGATAAGTTAGATGGATCAACTGGAGGTCCCTTTGCAGCAACCCATGAGGTTTTGGGGTACTGCTCAGGCTTCCAATATGTTCCATCAGTATTAATTTTCCTCTCAAAGGTAATACCCTCTTTCCTAGGGTTTCTGTTGAGGATCTGCTTTTAAGCACATCACGAGAGAGTCGATGCCCTTTGAGGCTTTTGTACATGCTGTCATGTACAATTCCTTCAACCCTGCATTGTCAAGTGATACAAGCAATGTCCTCGATGAGGAATTAGTGATAGCAGAGGCAGGTGAAGAATTTGTAACAGTTGAAGCATTTGAACATTCAGGTGAAGAATTAGCAGATTCACATTTAATGCACTTTAAGCATGGAGGAACAAATTCTTCCTGAGAAGCGCTGATTTGTTGAGCTAGTAATGAATCGCGCTCCTTCTGAAGATCTTCATAACTCACTCTTAGCTTCTCAAGATCTTGCTTTCTTTGAAGAAATTCATAAGAAAGTTTCTTATGATCAGATAAGAGAGTGTTATGATGACTTTGAAGGTTATCAAACCTAGACCAAGTCTCTCAAGATTTTCATCGGGGCTTTAGTGCGATCCATTTCTTCACCCAACATATCATCACTTTTGTCTAGCATGTTTTGAACCTTTTCAAAAGCCCTTTGTTGTTTTACACCAATCTTAGCAAGTTTAGAGTAGCTGGGCTTGAGATCCTCATCAGATTCATTTTCACTAGATTCAGAGGAGGTGTATTTGAGTACCTTTGCACCTTCGCCATGAAGCAATAGGTGGGAGCGTAGTCATCATTATCTTCATCAAGCTTGTCGGTGGGGTCAGTTTCTTCAGTGTTGAAGATGGACTTGCTAACGAAAGCAGTAGTGAAGGCTAGACTCGCCACACCAGATTCGGATTCTTCAGACGCCTCCTCTTCCTCATGTTCCTTAGATTCAGCTTCAGAGTCCATTTCCTTGCCAATGAATGCACGAGCCTTCTTGGAGCTGCTCTTCTTGTGAGATGAAGACTTCGAGGATTTTGATGACGAAGATTTTGACGATTTCTTCTTCTTCTTCGCATCATTAGAACTGTAATCCTTGTATTTCTTCTTCTTCAATTCCTTTTCCCACCGAGGACAATCTTGAATATAGTGAACAGGTTTCTTGCATTTGTGGCACAGCCTTCTCTTATAGTCACTGGATGAGGAATCACTGCTTCTTGAGGATTTTCCAAAGCGACCACGTCTTGCGAACTTCTGGAATTTCTTAACGAGCAGTGCTAGCTCCTGGCTCAATTCTTCAGGATCACCAAGGCTACTACCAGAATCCTCACATTCAGAGTCAGACACAGCCTTGGCCTTCAGGGCACGTGGTTTGCCATAGCTCGAACCATAGAGATCTCTCTTTCAAAGAATTTGGAACTCGTGAGTATTTAGCCTTTCAAGGATATCGGCGGGATCAAGAGACTTGTAGTCAGCCCGTTCTTGTATCATCAGTCCCAGAGTATCAAATGAGGAATCAAGCAATCTCAACAGTTTCTTCACCACCTCATGGTTAGTGATGTCAGTGGCACCGAGGGCTTGAAGCTCATTTGAGATGTCAGTGAGGCGATCAAAGGTTTGTTGGGCATTTTCATTGTCGAGTCTTTTGAAGCGGTTGAAGAGATTCCGAAGAACATCAACTCGAGATTCACGCTGAGTTGAGACTCCTTCATTCACTTTGGACAGCCTATCCCAGATAAGCTTAGCAGCTTCCAAAGCACTCACTCTTCCATACTGTCCTTTACTCAGATGACCACATATGATATTCTTCGCTTGAGAATCGAGTTGCTTAAATCTCTTCACATCGGTAGTGTTCAGTGAGGGTGAGACAGAGGGAACACCACTTTCCACAACATACCAGAGATCGTTGTCAATTGCCTCAAGATGCATTCGCATCTTGTTCTTCTAGTAGGGGTAGTCCGTCCCATCAAACGTAGGACACCCAGCCGAGACCTTGATCATACCTGCGGTCGACATAACTAAAACTCCAGGCGGTTAAACCAAAATCACACAGAACAAGGGAGTACCTTGCTCTAATAACAATTGAAAGTGCGTTATATCGACTAGAGGGGGGTGAATAGGCTATTTTTATGAATTCTTCACTGAGGAATTTGCCGTTGAGGAAATTCCTTAGCGAAGAACTACTAGCAGCGGAATAAGTACTCAGAAGTAAGCATAACAGAATACAAGCATGGTCATCATGATGAAATGAGGACTAGCACAGAGTACAGAAAGCGTAATCACAGGATAACACAAGATGAAGACAAACAGGTGAAGAAATTGGCGAGGAAATTGAGAAAGTCTTGATCAAAGTCTTCAAGCACAGATATGAACAAACACTCAACACAAGAATGAGGAAATGAAAGGGTTGAGGAAATAGAACCAGTTAGGTTGGTGAAGGCAATGATTTGGTAGACCAGTTCCAACTGCTGTCTCAGTTGTACGTCTGGTTGGAGCGGCTGAGTATTTAAACTCGAGGACACATAGTCCCGGATACCCAGTCGCTGAGCACGCAGCTCAGGACACCCAGTCCTCACCGTGTTCTCCTTGAACTAAGGTCACACAGACCTCGTCCAATCACTCGTGGTAAGTCTTCAGGCGACTTCCAAACCTTCACAGACTTGGTCATTCGGCGATCCACAATTCCTCTTGGATGCTCTAGACCATGACGCCTAACCGTCTGGAAGAAGCACAGTCTTCAAAGGTAACAAGCGTCGGATCCATGCAGGATCAATTTCTTCAGTGATGCTCAATCACTTTGGGTTTGTAGGGGTTTGGTTTTGGGTTTTCCTGACTTGATGATTTTCGCTCAAAGTCCTCGGAGGATGGGTTGCTCTCAAATGACAAGTGTCAAGTTCTCTCAGAGCAGCCAACTAGCTAGTGGTTGTAGGGGGGCGGCTATTTATAGCTTAGGGAGCAACCCGACATGATAAGACATAAATGCCCTTCAATGATATGACCGTTAGGTGGATAAGATATTTTGGGACAGGTGGCAAGAAGACAAAGAACGGTCGGAAATTTGACTCTCAAAATCCTCGGGGCTATCATGTTCCTCCTTGTGTAGGCAATTAGATGGCGAATTCCTAACTCCTCGATCGAGAAAAAATTCATCGTGACGGAAGAACTTGGTCTCACATCCAAGAAAGTGGTGAATCTGTATGAGATTTCAAAGGCTTCACTCGAAGGGATTGGTAGGTGTAGGATTTTGAGTTGAGCATCACATGGAAATTTTTCCTTAGTATTTCCTCGACCCCTTTAACGAAGACGGTGTTTCCTATGACTCAAGAAAGAGAAAATGAAACTATGAAAACAAAAGTCTTCACGCTTCATGTTCCTCAAATGAATACCAAGTCTTCAAGGTCACACCAATTTCTTCACTTTCAAAGTCTTGAAAGTCTTTGAATATCAAAGTCTTGAGTCGAAGAACTTCATTTTTAGGGGTCGACTTTCTCTGTAAATATCAAACTCCTCATAGACTTATAGACCTGTGTACACTCACAAACGCGTTAGTCCCTTAACCTATAAGTCTTCAATACACCAAAATCACTAAGGGGCACTATATGCACTTACAAAAATGGAACTCACCAGAAAGAATCCTAGAACAACATTGTACTCACGCATCATAGCAAAAAAATGGAGATTTGTCAGTCCTTCTGAGCTGAAGTTAGTTTGGTCTTGTGGGGAGTAATGTAACCATCCTTCAACTGCTCCTTCTGATGAGAAGATAGACAGGGCTTCTTCATCATGGCATAATCGGAACTAGTCACTTCACGTACTCCATATTCTTCTTTAGAGGAAGATGATCCTATTGTGAAAAGACAAGAGGACTACTAAATGCTAGCATCCCTATTTGCTCGAAAAAAAGGAAAGGAAATATTTAAAATAGCACAGCTGAAGCACTTCTCAAGGACATACCACTTTTTCATGACAGTATCTAAATAGTAGCACAACACCAATAGAGATGACAAAGCTCAATCATATTGATGAAATCAGTGGGAGAGTACCAACCTTTGTCAGGAGGCTTATTGTGTAGAGCATACAGATGAAGCACTTCTCCGGAACCATCTGTTGCTATCTATGGTGGTGGCCATGCTTACTATATACTCCTCAATTAGTTTAATGTTTCCAACATCTTCTTGTGCAGTTCCACTAAAATATATGGTATCTTCAAAGAAGATCCCTATTTGCACAAGTACAGATAATTACGTATAACATTAAGAGTGGCATCAAACCAGTGGCAAAACAATTGCTCGTTCCAGCCATAGAAAAATATTAATATGCAAAACTATATCATTACTTGTGTCATCACAGTTCCAGTGCTTCATTACAGCACCGGGAGTTGATTTTTGTTTTTCTTCCGCTTGTTCTTCCCCTTCATCACTTGGTTCAATAACAGACAAGCTTCGCCTTCAATGTAAGATTTGGCATGTCAATTAGGGAGCACAAGTATAGTACTAAACTTAATTTTCTGATGGAAGTGGCAAAATACAGGCCAGCTGTTGTGAAATATCCTTATCTTACCTCAATGGGATATTACGGTGCACATACAGATTGGAAGTCTTGTCTCCATTTGTGCAGTTCACTAAAATCAAGCAACATTATTGTACAAGTAGCACACCATATGAAAGCACACTGCAGAATCATGTGAAAGTAGGCTAGTACTAACCTCTAATGATGTGGAATTCAAACAACTCATAAGAAGAAGATCTGAACCAAATTTGCCTTAACGGATAGGAAGTAATATCTCCTCTTGTGCAGTTCCACTAAGATCAAGCAATCAAGCAACGTTGTCGGTGTGACATTTTGGTTGAACTACACAAAACACTCTTAAAACAAAAGTGTTTTGTGAAGTGCAAAAAAAGGTCACAATGACAACGAGGTGAAGTAGATAACCCTGTTTACACAGAGGTGCAAAGGAAACAATTAGTGGTCAATAACAGTGGATGACACAGAAGCCAACAAAAAGAAGCATCTACCTTATCTAAATGGGAAAGAAAGCAAGACAGTAGCATTTCTCAAACGGTGGCATTGATTAATATTAACATAGAGATTATATTAACAATAAAATTCATTAAACATGTAATTTGCTTTTAACTGTGGCATTGCATCAATTTTCCAGCAACATTATTGGAGGGTGTTTGTTTATAGGGACATTTTGGTGTAGGGACTAAAAAACTCTGTGTCAGTCCCATCTAAACCAAACAGGAGGGACTTTTAGGGACTAAAAGTGGGCATTTGGGACTGAAGAAAGAAGACCCGAGGGAGTCTTTTGGGACTTTCCAACAGTTGCCCCTGCCACGCATCGCACCTTGTTTCTATTAGTTCATTACTAGGGGTAACATGGTCTTTCAGCATGTCATTTAATAACCTCTAGTCCATGTTTAGTCCCTGGAACCAAGCAGGTAGGGACTAGGGAGTTTTTAACCAAACAGGGCCTTAGATTAGCAACAGCTAATGAGTTGCACGAGACAGTGGATGCACCAGCACCATGTGCATCTACCGATGTACTGTGGTCATACCCAGTCTGTTGCAACAAAGAACAAACAACCAAGGAGCATATTTGTGTTGGTCCCAGTTTTGTTATCTTTAGACACCTTTCCCTATGTGAGTGCAGCAAATCTAGTCCTTCTCAAACTCTACATCCTTATCCCTTCCTTTCCTTTTTGAACTAGTACTTTTGCGCCTTCCTTTCCTCTTTGAACCACGTCCTAGATTTATGCGATCAACTTTCCCCACTACTTTCCCCCATTCCTTTCCTCTTTGAACCACGTCCTAGATTCATGCTATACAACTTTCCCCCTTCATTTCCTCTTTGAACCACGTCCAAGATTCATGCTATATACAACTTTGCCCACTACTTTCCCCCACTCCTTTCTTGTTTGAACCACGTCCTAGATTCATGGTATACATGCAGGTAGAGCAATGCATGTGGAGTAAGTAAATTATACCTTAAGGTTCTTGGGGCGTGGTTCGGTGGCGAAGAAGAAGGGGTCGGAGGCCCTCCCGCACCGCCGCTGGGTGGAAAGTGAACAGCTGCGCCGGTAGTGGATTACCTCCCTCGCTGACGGCGACAATGTTAAGCCTCCTTTCCTTCTCGGCGGACGGATCCTGTCGGCTCTTTGAGCAGCAGTGAGGGGAGAGAGAGGCCAACGAAGTCTTGTTTAGATCTGGAGAGGGCGAGAGAGTGTGAAGAGAGCAACTACAAGCGTTGAGGCTCCAGCGTATATATATATATATATATATATATATATATATATATATGGAGAGAGTGTGAAGCGTGCAAACCCTAGAAAACATTTTGACCAGTCAAAGAATCCTCCTGGCACAAATTATGCTCAAGTGTAGTTATCAAACCCGAGACCTCAAGTTTGATGAGCGAATAGGCTAACTAGCTACACAACCCTCCCGTTATGTTCAACGAGAGGAAAATAACCTTTTATACATTTCTACATTCGTGTGACAAGCATGCCGTTTTTTGTGTGGGAATCATTGGGATTTCAATCATAATCGTGTCATGTGGCTTTGGTGGTAAGACTATCCACAGTGGTGCAGAAATAATGCAGCCTTAGTCACCTTACCTCTCTCCACGTAGTACGTTAGGTCCCACCAGTCAGAGGGTGAAACAAACAAATTAATAAGAAAAACTAAAAGCGCCAGCGGTGTATCTTACCTCACACATCTCGCTACTGCTCAGGAACACTGTCCAATTGATCCCTCTGTTCGCTCACGTACTATTTTAAGTGAATCCTTATTATAACATGCACACAAATTTTGGGAACTTGTATTCGACTTAAGTTAGTGTGCCACCGTATCTCGTATACTTACTACTACCTCCGTTTAGGTGTAATAAGTCACGTTAAGAGGTGCAACGGGACCAAGGTGCGTGTGTGTGCGTGTGTGTGTTTAACAGCATGTGTGTGTTAGAGAGTCCGACAGATCGACCTACTCCTATAGAGAGATGTTGTGTAGTGTACGATTTTAGCTGCGAGAGTCGGTGCATCCTCTCGTTTTCGGGCGTGTCCGGTAGGGACATGCGGACAGCTGTCACGCCCGCTCCTGACCAGCCTGGCCTACCCAAAGCCCTTCCATCGCTCGCGCGTGCTTCCCGCCTGAAATACCTAGCACCGCTCCAAAGAATCGGTGCCGCATTCATGCCCGAGCAGAGTGGACGTGACCTCTCACTGGCGCAAGAGTGATGGTTGCTTCGTCCGTCCAACTTACTGCTGGGTCTATGTGATTTAATGGCTCATTGATCTTTATTACTGAGGTGGTAGGACTGCTGGATGTCCCACGCTTTTGGCGAAAGGAGGTACTACTACTACTAGATTACAATTTTCTCCATTCTTACAGCGGAGGAGTGCAAGAGCAGTGAAAACACGCAGGCTCGGTGATTACATGGCCCACCTCACACTATCACCGTGCGACACCTAACTCTTTACATAGTACTCCCATTGTTCCTAAATATTACTAGTGTGTCCCCGCTCGTTGCCGCAGAACAGCGATATATCTCTTTGCGCAAAATTATCGATTTCATAGAACTAAAAAAACTCTATAACCACATGACAAATGTGGTAGCCAAACTAAATAAACTCCCATCATCATTTGGATCATCCCACGTAAGGAAAAAAGATCAGCCAACTCCTACTGCATAATGGGATTATATTTTTCTTTTTTACATGTTAATGGGACTTAAAAGCTCACTTACGTGCATGCTACCGGTGCATGCTTGCATGCATACATGTTGATGTGATTTAAAACCCACTCACATGCATGTGCCACGGTATTTCTGCATGCTTGCATGTGGCTTAGTGCAGAGCCTCTCAACGTCTAGATCAGACAGCTATTATGGACTGATTTACTTATCTAATGGCTACATCAATTTTGATGATGTGGCTCAAGGAGAGGACAGAGAATTCCTAGTAGTGGGGGCTAGCTATTACTAGTTGATAAGTGTTTGTAGAGATTCCACTAGGTGAACTACATACGGAACAAAATGAATGAATCTACACTTAAAATGCATCTATATACATCCGCATGTGGTTCATGGTGAAATCTCTACAAAGACTTATATTTAGGAGCGAGGAAGTACTAGTATAGTATGTCTTTGTAATTTATCGTGAGATAAATTTGTACAATGCTATGAAGCTTCCACTTCATTACATGTATCTTGCATCCAAGGTTGCCCGTTGCAACATTTCATCAAATACAAAGGAGAATAACATGCATGCTATTGCATCTCAATGATTGATAGATCATAGCAAATATGTACTCCCTTCGTTCCAAAATAAGTGTCTCAACTTTGTGCAAACTTTAGTACAAAGTTGTACTACTACTAAAGTTGACACTTATTTTGGAACAGTGGCAGCTAAAGAAAAAAACGATCCATGCAGCCCCTAGCCCTTGAACCGTGAACCCTGACCAGGCTTCAATTTGCTGGCAATGTTCGAGCTTCTAATAAATGAAGTTTGCAACCTTTTGACCATCGGATCATTTTCTGCAGTTTCACCAAAATCGAGATGAGCATCATGTGGCAAAGAAATTGAAGAAGCGTGATTAGAATAAGATTACTGGGACTAGTTGAAGAGACATAAACTCATCACAAATACAATATGTAGTAGCCAGTAGAGGTATCAGGTATGTGCGGGGCAAAGAAGTAGAGAAATATCCACAGGGAGTGATGTGGGCAGCTGGAGCAGTGGTGCAAGCCGGCTGTAAAGGGACTTGTACCTGAGGGACGTAGCTCAACCTTGACGAGGGCCGCGGGAGGTGGCAACTGCCCACGTCGCGGCAGTGAGCAAGGGACGAAGGCAACCTCACCGGCTTTGTGAGAGAGAACGGCGAGGACCCCTGATCGGGACGTGCCCACAGTGGGTTTTCGCCATCGGCGACGGCCACCGCATCTACACTAAGCATCCACCCCTTCCCCAAGCGGATGTGATCCGTCGGGATGTTATAGATGTGGCCACAGTCGTTTTGTGCGAGAGAGTGTGAAGACAGCAATCCCAGCAAGCAACCGTGTAGGCTGGCTCGTCCTGACTATGTATATAGTGGAACGGTTTACTTTTCTCTCCATATGAACCTATCATATTGCGTACGTGCCACTTAAGAAAAAAAACTTTATTTATAAATGACGCGGCACCTACTACTCGTTCTCCTATAACCTTGTGCTTGGCGTCTCCAAACTATTAACCTTGTGATTGGGTCTTCGCCTCTTCGGGAAGTTGAGAAATAATGGTAGTGCAGTATATATTGTTCTCGCTATATGAGACCGAATGAATTGCTGCAAGTCCACCACGTGGGCGAGGGTCGAGGGGCGAGGGCGAGTGCTACATACGGAGAAAAATGAGTGAATCTACACTCTAAAATACGTCTATATACATCAGTGTTTGGAGTATGTACTAGTAGTTCATATTGAAATCTACTAAAGGGCATATATATTCCAAACAATATGATATAATCTCTATAACCAAGGTAGTAGGGACGAGTAGTAAACGGAGGGAGTAGTAAATTTTTCTCCTCGTCCTGCGAGCCACCGCGCGCATGGGCGAGGGAGCGGGCGTAAGGCGGAGCAAGCTTCACCTCATCCTGTGAGCCACCACGCGTGGGGGGAGGCGGCGTGCTAAGCAAGCTTCTCCTCGATTACTGCGAGTTGATGGGACACATCAAAAGTACTCCGATGTATAGAGCCTTGCCTCTAAGGTAGGCCCCCATGGTTTGCCTCTTTTTTAATTTAACATAACGCATCAAGTTGCAATTTGTTTGTTCACCCATGGTAGACGATCCTCCCTCCACTACTAGGGAAAAGCCTAGCAGCCGCGTGGGTTTTAGGCCTATCAGCAGCGCGGGTACCCGCGCTACTAATAAGGTGCTACCGCTAACTTATAGCGATGAGCTGGTGCCACCAGCTACACTAATATATCTTGATAGCGTGGGTAAAAACCCGTGCTACTACTAATCTCTAATCTCCGAAAAAAAATTGAATTTTTTCGAAATTTTTTTTTGATTTTTTTCGAAATTTTCAAATTTCTGAATTATTTTAACTGAAATCTCTAATCACCCCTCATCGCTGCTCAATTTAATCTCTAATCACCCCTCATCATTCCAAATCATCTAACTTCCCGGATGGTCACCCATCCTCTCACTACTCCAGACTGAGCACGCTTAACTTCCGGGTTCTATTCTCCCTCGTTTCCAAGTCTGCACTTGTTGCTTTCCTAACAATAGTAAGATGTCAATCCTATTAACCTCAGGAATTTAGCTTGAGCATGAAGTCACACATTTCACTGTTTGAGTTTGAAACTATTGTTCTAAAAAATTAGTAACACTAATATTTCTTGAATAATTAGTTTGACCACAGTTTGACCAGATTTGACCACAGTTTGACCATAGTTTGACCAGATTTGACCAAAATTCAAAAAACTCAAATAATTATTTTTTAACACTAATATTCTTGAATAATTAGTTTGACCAGATTTAACAAAAACTAAAAAAACAAATTTTTTTTTATTTTTTTGCCTCCAGATCTTAAAGGCCCTATAACTTTTTTCTGTTAGGTTTTTGAGGATTTTAAAAATGTTAAACGGGGTTCCCCTGTTAAATTTGGCCATTTTACAAATTTCCAGAGAGATTTTGCAAATAAAGTCGAAATTCAGATTTGTAAATTTTCCCAACAACTAGACCACATATCACATGGGAAACTTATTTTCTTTTCTTTTTTTGACATTTTTATCATTTTCTTTTATTTTTTTTAAACTGAAAAGGCGGTCCACACGGGGGTAGACTTTGACAAATAGGCCATACCAGCGTTACTACTATGACAGACGATTAGTAGCGGTAGCGGGTTTTAACCCTCGCTACTACTAAGTTGATAGCGATGGCGGGTTTATAACCATCGCTACTACTATGGCATGGTCGAGGCCACTTAGTAGTAGCGAGGTTAAAACCAGCCTCATGCTATCAACTTAGTAGTAGCGAGGGTTAAAAACCCGCGCTGCTGCTATGGCATATCCCGGGGGGCACGGTAGATACCGCTTAGTAGTAGCGAGGGTTACGAACCCGCGCTTCTGCTATCAACGTAGTAGTAGCGAGGTTTAAAAACCTGCGCTGCTAGTAAGTAGCAGTAGCGAGGGTTTTTAACCCTCGCTGCTGCTAAGATTCTGTGTATAGCCTTTTCCCTAGTAGTGCTCCACCAAGTGGACAACCAGTACACATGCCAAATTACCATGTGGGCTGCCTTTTTCATACAGAAATGAGCTGCACCATGTACCCGCGCGGGTGTGGTTGGGAAAGAGACGGGAGTACGTGCACCGTGCATGCACCTCTTCTCTTCGTGCACGTCCCCCACCTACGTGGGTGTGTGAGAGAGATACAACCCGCGTTCGTGAGTGTTTTTTGTTTTGGGGCGGGGTTGGATGGGGGTTGACTTCATGAATTATTTGTGGGAATTGTGTCGATGACATCTCAAACAAAATTTTGCATGCAATGTGTGTGAAATGGAGGCCTATCCATATCATACATAGAGGGTCGGGCAATCCACGAGAAGAGAGGGAGGGGTCATAGCTATCGATAGAGTCAAAGAGAGGATCAAGTGGGTGGGTGCGAGATCGATGAAGAGAGCCATCGAAATTGTGTGTGTGTGCAAGTCAAAGATATGGGGCGTGGCCTCAGGAGCGTTAGAGGGCACATGTCAAGTTTGTGTGTGGCAGGGAGACATGACTAGAGCTCGATGTATCAGTGTGTGGGGGAGGGGCGGGGAGGGTAGGCAGAGGCCTAACTATAGAGGTAGAACGACTCGTATATGTGTTGAGAAGGAGAGACCCAGCTATGTCTTGAGGGAGATCGGTCAACATCCATCAATAACTGAAGGACGGGAAATATGACGCGACAGAGAGAGATGAGAGAGAGAGGGAGGGAGAGGGAGGGAGAGGGGTAGAGTGATGGATGGGTGATGGAGTTGCTTCTCGGAGATGTTGGGAGAGGCCTACTAGACAAATTGAGGGTGGAACTACAATGTTATCAATAAGAGTGGGGATGTGTTTCTGTGTGTGCCTATACGTGATAGATCTGTCGGGACGCATCCATGGATGATGAAGGGGAACCATGTGTTTGGTAAGCAACCCTAACTAGATCGGTAGATCAATTGTTGTTTGTCGGAGGAAGGGAGAGACACAACTAATGAGGTAGATCGATCGACGTGTGGGTAAAAACGAGTTATAAGGACCTAGCTAGCTATATGTATAGCGAGAGATCGGTCGGTGTCGTCCATTTTTAGAGGCAAATAAGGCCCAAACAAGGCGGATGAGCAGAGAGAATGGAGCTAGGAGGTGGTGCGAGAGGCCCAACTACTAGCTAGATAGGGGAGGAGTGTGCGGTTGTGAGATCGATGAAAAGAGGCGAGAGTTTACGTGTGTCGACCGTATGAGAGACACGAGGCAAGGACACATAAAGGAGGAGATTGAAGGTGTGTGTGTATGTTGTAGGCAGGCATCGCTGGAGAGGTTTATCGATCGGTGTGTGTTGGAAAGGAGTTGTGGAGACTCTGGGATAACGACCTAAAGAAAAAAAGGAATGTGCCCGGTGGATAGAATGCCGAGGGAGGGGGAGGGTGAGGAGGGTGTGTGCATTCACGAGAGAAAGTTAGTGGTAGCTACAAAGGTTAGAGGATTGTGTGGGTGTAAGAGACTAACAAAGATCATAATTTGATATTAAAGTGGATTCATATATTTGAATAGGAGATCATAGTGTTTTAAACATTGCATGCATGAATATAGCGGTGATACACGTGATGTGCACATGTTATACCATAATGTGATAATGCATGGCGTTTGCAACTCACAGCTAAATGCCGAACAATCTAAACCATACTATACATCAAGCAATCTCACATTTTATTTGAATTTGTGATAATGTGTGGCGTTTGAAGCTTACAACTAAATATCGAGCAATCTAAACAATACTATATGTCGAACATTCTCACATTTTATTTGAATTTGTGGTAATGTGAAGTGTTTGCAGCTCACATCTAAATACTTGTAGGCACATGGGGCGGGGCACCATACATAATGTGATCAACACATTATACATATGAGAAATGGTTTAGATTATGAAGATCTAGCTAGAGCTAGAAATTTAATGTGATTTGAAATCAAAATAAAGTGGATTCAAAAAATCTAGTTCGAGTTCATATAGTACACATAGTTCATATGTAACTCGAGACTAATCATGAGGTGTGCTGTGAAGATAATACACAAACGATGGTTTAACTTGACAATAATGATGATTGTAGATCCTATTAAAACAGAGAAACGAATTCAAATGCTTTGACTTCACAACAATCATGACTATAGATCTTATTCAAATAGAGAGACGAATTCAAATTTAGTTCATATTGAAGCGGTAGTATATACGTTTGGAATGCACTAAAACGTTCATTTGACTAGTAGGTTGCCTGCATTATACACGTAGCAAAATATTTTAATTGAACATAACATGAATTCAAAGTTTTGAATGACATTTGTAGTGCGCATTGATTTGGTACAGTACACGTTAGGATTGTCCGGAAATTTCAACCCGTGCCTTGTTAGCCCGAAATATTTAAGATATATCTTTATCTTGTTGTGCTCCGACAACTCCCTCCATCTCAACCCACGCCTTGCTATTCCGAAATTACAACGCACGCAAAAACTCCCACCTCCTATGAAATCCCGACATGCTAAATGCCCGTGGTACCTCTGAACCGAAAGAACCGCCTCAAATCGGTGGGGGTACTTCCGTAACTTACCCCACATTTCGGACAAGCGCATCTCTAAGCCATGGTTCCCCACTGCCATCCCATCCGCTCAACCATTCGTACACCGAGGCTGCGAAAACCCCTGACAAAACCCCACACCCTACTCCGTCCGCCACACAACCGGAGCCTCTTCGCTGACAACGTCGTCCACAGCAACACCTCGACGTCCCTCATCCACCGTACCGGATGAGGATCCGTCGTCGATCTCATCGTCCCGCCGGTTCAGCCACCCCATCCTCCACCTCCAAGGAGATGCCTCGACGTTCCCCTCGTCTTATGCGCCACCTCCATTCCCACACCGCCGTCTTCACCTGCACCACCGGAAGAGCATCATCATCACCAATTCCTCGGATGAAGCTACAGCCTAATCGGCGCCACCAAAGAGGTTGTACACTAATCGCCGCATTTTCTTCTTGATTCAATCTCACGGTGCTGCCGGCGCTCGGTCCCGAGCCGACACGGCGCGGCTCCATGCACGGCGGCGTCGCCGGCCACTTCCTCCAAGGCATCGCTCCCTCGGCGGCGACGTCCACATCAGTAGGAGCTGCTGCTGCTTTTGCTCTCGCTCGTGCTGCTGCTCTACTCTTGCTCTCGGTCCCCTGCCTGGTCTGCTCTTGCTATTGCTCTTGCTCGCGCTGCTGCTCTCGCTCTTGCTCTTGCGTGCGATGCTGCTCGATTGCTACACTTGATCGGTGAATCGACTTTTGGGTCAGTCGATTTTCAGGGGGGCTCGCCGGGGTGAAGGAAGAACCAGTCGCAGCGGGGAGGGGGGATCACCGGAGAGGTACCCCACTATCTATCTTAGGGTTCAGGATGGGGCGGTGGTCGCCGGCGGTGGCGGAGCGTTGGAGGGGCGGTGGTGTGGGGATCGCCGGAGAAAAAGCTCGGCATGGGGGGGCTAGAGGAATTGCCGGGGCGGCGGCGGACTGGCGGTGGGGAGTGTATTTGAGGCGGGCGGGGCGGTGCACCGCCGGCCGCGGGCGGCTGGGGGGCTACTGTTTGGCCGGTGGTGGCTGGCGGCTCAGGGGGTTGGAGGTTGAAGATGAACCGGAGGCCCTTGATTTCGTATCCAATGGCTGCAAAATCGACTGACCAGAGATGAAAAAGTCACTCGACCGACGTGTAGCCTCACCTTGCTAGTGCGTTTAGTTTCGACAGCAAAATTCAGTTTCGACAGCAAAATTCAGTTTCGACAGTTAAGTTCAATTTCGACAGTTAAGTTCAGTTTCGACAGTTAAGTTCAGAGATGAGCGGCTGATGTATTTTACATCTAGCACTTTGTGGTTATGTATTCTACGTCATGTATTGGAGATGCTATTAGAATTCCACTCAGGTTAACGTTGTTCGTTGTCTCTCTTGTCCTGCTTCAGCCTCGGCGTCATACAACTCACCGGAGCTGCTCCAACGACGAAACCCTCCATCACAGCGGAGCAGTACCTCGGGCTCCATCTCCAGACGCCTAAGATCTTCTTCCCCTCCTCCGACAGGAAAGTCATCCGGAGCATCCTCACCGGCCAACCCAATCACGCTGAGATTGACATGGCTTCGCCAAAGAGGTTGTACACTTGTTGCATCTCTTTTTTACTCTACATTTTATATATATTGTCCACTGAGCACACAGATTTGTTGCCTTACTGTCTCCTTGAAAGAAAAATCATAGGAATTTTAATTTTCACTTGTCCTCCTTTTCAAATTCCTATTCATGAAGCAAAAGACTAAGAGATAGTAGCATAATAGCATTATAACCGTACATTTTCTTGTGGTTTGACTTAATCTCGCCATGCTTCTTTGCATCCTGTGATCTTCCAATTGTTGTGAATCAAACATCCAGATTGGCAGAAATCCTGTGTTTTTAAATTCTCTGTTTTGCACGTGCATTCCAATCCTATTCCTCTCTATTTCCTATCCCTGTATTGTTGGAATCCTCCTATTCAAACGAGCCCTTACAGAATTACTTCTCTTACAGATAGTTGTCAAAGAAAACCTTGCGTGGTTTGTCCCGCTCCTGCTGCACTGTCGTCCACCTCAGCTCAGCTGCACCAACGATAGAAGGGTCCAGCACAACAGGGATCCGGCCTCCAGACTGTCTTTCGCCGCCTCAGATCTTCTTCCACACCGCTGGCAGCCATGAAAACTGCGTTACCATCATCAACCGAGCATATGACCTCGAGGACTACACGGGTCCGCAAGAGAGGTCGCACTCTTTCTTGTCTGCTTACGTTATGCGTCGCTTAATATTACATGCTACTTTATCGTCCTGTTCACCGATTAGACTCTGAGTCAGCTCCAAACTAATGGTCAAACTTGAGTTTTTAAATGGTTGTGGGGTACATATCGGGGCCTCTCTCAATAGTATCTATCTACTATCTAGTTAATCTCCGGTGTCTACTATGAGTTTCATGTTGGGTGGGAAACAAACAGTAAAGAAGCCATTATCTGTATTTTTTAACTGAAGCCATTATCTGCCTGCTATTATTGGTTTTGGGTCTATCCACAGGTTGCTACATCACTCTAGATTTCTGCATGCACTCCTGACATAATCTCACTATGTTTTATTCCTATGCATGACAGTTATTGTAAACAATGGAACTGAACATGTAGAGCAAAAGAGACGAGCCTTGCGTGGCAATAAAATATCATGCAGACGTTGCTCCATGGTAGGCGCAAAGGCAGCCCCCCCCCTCCACGCGTTTCGGATTATAATTGAGAGGAAGATATCTGTTCTGAGGGGGATTCAGAAGGAGACGACAACTCCTATTTACCCCCTGAGGTCTTTGCTCCAACTTGGCATGCTGATGTTGGTTATATCATGCATATGGTGTCTTGCATTGCTTACTTTATACATCAAATATTTCATCTGCTTAGTTTAGACATCCTTTGTGCAAATGCCATCTTTTTAGTTTATTCATCGTTTATGTGAATTATGCAACGCCATCTTGTTTAGCCAGGCATCATATATGTGAATTTTGCAATGCCATCCTGCTTAGCTAGTCATCTTATATGTAAATTATATTAGGCCATCCTTTTTTTCGTTACATATTACATTTGTCAACAATGTTAGTACATTCAACTGCTCTTCGTGTGCATCAGCCATTTGACACGGTGATGGCAAATTTTGGTGTGAAAACAAGGTCTTCAGAGCAGACTATGCTATCTGACGAAGTGCATATCTCGCTCGTTACGGATAGCTCCTCGGAGGAGGATTCAGAGACAGATGACCAGTCCTATCCCCCCCCCCCGAGGTGTATGCTCTAACTTGGCAGGGTTATGTTGCTCATATCGTGCGTATGGTGTCTCGCATTGCTATGTCATTTAATTAGTTTAGACATGATTTGTGTGAATGCCACTTGTTCAATGTCTAATTACCATATATGTGAATTATGCATTGCCATCTTGTTGCAAGACATTATATATGTGAATTATACAATGCTATCTTGTTGCAAAGGAATCATATATGTGAATTATGCAATGCCATGCTATTTAGCCAATCATCATGTATGTGAATTATATCATGCTATCATTTTTTTGTATTACATGTTCCATTTGTCGACAACGTTTGTATATTCAACTACTCTTCCTATGCATCAGCCATTTGAAGCGGTGATGGAAGTATCTGGAGTGAAAACAAGGTATTCTGATCAGACAATGCTACCTGTTGAAGCAGACATCTTGCTGGCTACAGAGAGCTGCTCAGAGGAGGATTCAGAGACTGATGACCAGTCCTATTTCCCCCCTGAGGTCTATGCTCAAACTTGGCAGGGTTATATTGCCCAGTCATGCATGTTGTATTGCATTGCTTAGTTTTTACATCATATATAGATTGCCATATGCTTACTTGCTAACTATATAAATAATATTTTTGAAGTATATTATGCCATCATGTTTACATAGTACATACACATCATCTATCTGAATTATGGCATGGCAACCCATTTAATAAAGACATCATATAGTTATATCATCTCATCTTGTTTAGTGTTTATAGTCATCATATTTTGAATTATGGCATTCTATCCGTGAATGTATGTGAATTATGGCATGCCAACCTATTTAATAAACACATTATATAGTTATGTCATGTCATCCTGTTTACATAGTCTCATATCTTGAACTATGTCTTTCCATCTTTTTTAGTTAGCCATCATAATGTGAAATTGTGTCATGCTATCCTGTTTAGTTAGCCATCATATATGTGAAATTGTGTCATCCTATCCTGTTTGGTTAGACAACATAAATATGAATTATTTCATGCCCTCTTTTATTCCCCACTATCCATTGCACCTGTCTATCATACAATGTCTATACTTTCAATTACTTTTCTTTTTATCAGCCATTTGAATTGGAGGCGTGATGGCGTTATCTAAGGAGTAACAACATGGTCTTCAGAAAAGATAGTGCTACCAGTTGATGCAGATAGAACCACGGTTGTACTTGCCCAAGGACCAGATCCACCACACATAACCCAGACTCTCGCAGATTGTACCCCTACCCAGTTGGACAGAGAACCAGCTACACCCCTCTAACCCCAACCCCGGCAGATAGTAACCCAGTTCCAGTTGACACAGCACCCAAACACGAGCAGTTGGTAAGGGAACTGCAGTGCCCAAAGCACGAGGACCACCACTCTGAATCCCAACTCAACGCTTAAAGGAGAAGAAGATTTGTTCTCAGGTCAGGTTCTGTAGCTATGGTTCATACTCCTTTGCTCTTGCATTACTGTATTTACTCATACCAACTATTTTCAAATTTGAAGGATGGAATTGAAACTCCAATGGCGCAACAGGTATGTTTTAAACCTGTTTCTTTAACTGGTTTGTTGTTGTAACCTGCTCTATCTTGATTTCAGTTTCAATTGAATAAACAGTTATGTTCTCATGTCATGCACATTACAAGTGTTGTTATTGCTCTATAGTTACCCACACTTATATTCTGCCTATTCTGCTTTGTCTTGAACAAATATTATTTGATATGTGTCTCTATCTTGATTTGGCAACAAAAACTAGAATGATATAGACCGTAAAGTGACCATGGTACATAGATATATGTTTGTTTCATGTTGTTATCCTGTCCACTTTACTCTTGAACTCATTTACCAAAATGAGATTCATATACAACATAGTAAACATGTGATGTGTGCCTTGTTTCTCTTTTAGAATGCGGACAAAATATTGGAGAACGATACGCGTTATCCAATGGTAAAGGAAGTAATGAGATAAGGTTCAAGATAGTGAGACATCCTGTTGGTCTCCAAGAAAGCTGATAAAAACTATCTTGGCGACGGTGAGGGAACCCAAAAGTCATGTCTTGATGTATTGTTCGAGTTCTTGGCGCTCTCTTTGGCACAAGCTCTTGAACTTCTTTGCTGAATCAGTTCGTCTTCTTGAGTCTCAACTTCAAGTTGAAAGACATCAATCAGATGTCTTGCGACGGAAGTGAAGGATCGAGGAAGTCCCTGCGAAATCGGATGCATATTTTCGGTGCAATGACAATACTGGAGGATTTAAGCGCCAAACAAGAGAAAGTTAATAAGCTTGCTAAGCATCTTGCCGACATTATGGGTACCCGGGATATTGTTTCTTGAGATCTTCGAAGTGGTTTCAGTTCGGATTTGTTTTTCTTGGCGTTTATTTGCGCTGGTTGCCAACTTTGACAACCAGTGTATATGATATGCTGCTTTGTTCCCTATATTTGCACTGGTGGCAAACTTTGATGCCCAGTGGATGTCATATGTGTAATAGCCGTGATAGCCTAGCATTAGTTGCTTGCTTATTTATTTCCTTGTTGTCTTGTTTATTTGTTTGCTTGTAGTCACTGCAGTTCTTTTTCCGTGGTTTGCTAGTGGCTGCAATAACCTATTTTTAAAAACTAGGCCACAATAACCATGGGCTAATATTTACTGTAGTGACATTGGGCCTCCAACTGGCCGTAGAAACAGTGGGCCTTCTACGGGTCGTAGAAACAATTGGCCTCCTCCGGGCCGTAGAAACAATGGGCCTTCTTCGGGCCGTATCATCAATGGGCCTTATACGGGCCGTATGTGGCCAAACATGGGCCAAACAGACCGCATTATGGTCGTAAACAGGCTAGAGTTGGAATCGTCCATTCATGGGCCGACCATAACGGGCCATCGTTAATAGGCCGTATTTGATGACGCTATGAAAACGGCCCAACGTATTAATGGACCACAAATGTGCCGATTGTAATCACAGGCTGAATTTGGTCCACAAGCAGAAAAGGACAGTAACGAGACGTAAGTAAACGAATGCTGGAAATGAGCCCAAGAATAAATGGGCTCTGAGAATGCTGAAAGATAACATGGGCTGGAAACGGCCCAATGGAATAACAGACTGTTAATGGGTATAAAGTGATACCTTTGTTCATTCTGAGGCCGTTTCACCACGGGCCGTTAATGGGTGTAAAGTGATACCTTTGTTCATTATGGGCGATTTCACCACGGGCGTTAATAGGCCAAGAGTTACATAGGGCCTCATATGGGCCGAAGTGAAAGCAATTTGGAATCATATTGGATGGCCGGATAGCGCTCTTGGGCCTAATTCGGATAGGGCGTGGCGGCCTTGGGTTAGCGGGCTGTAAATGGGCTATATGCAAACAAGCCATAAACAAGGCTTTCCATGGGCTGGCCCGCCACCTTTTGACCAAGTCAAGCGGGCGAGCCTTTTCACGAGAATGGGCCTCTGTTGGGCTGTGCCGCGTGTCGGCGTATCATAGGCGCCTTCCGTCCAATGAGTGGATGACATCTGTCCCAACGATGAGCCGACACGTGTTTCCTCCGGCCAATGATGATTTTACACGTGGAAAATCCCCATTGGTCGGGGCTGTTAATGGGTTATCGGATCCAAAACCTGACCCGATAGCTTAACGGCGTTCCGTTACGGTGGATGCCACGTGTCGGTCACCCTTGACGAAAGCACTTCTGTGACGCGCGATCTATTATCATGGAAGTGGACACTTCCATGATGATAATTTTGGTAATGTCATGGAACACTTCTACGATAGCACAGGTATGATTATCTTGATTCTGTCATAAAATCGTCATGGATGTACATGCATGACAAAAAACGCGACCTACTGTGACAAACACGTATCATCAGGGAAGTGTATTTTTTTGTAGTGGTGGTCGAAGGCCAGCACGCCGAGTGCGGCGGCGCCATGGTGAGCAAGCTCAACCATGTTACCTGGCCCAAAGGGAGATTCGTGGATACCGTAAAGGTGTGGCAGCAGGAGTGGTTCTATATCACCAAACCCCGCGACACCAAGTGGGCTGCTGCTCCTGCCTTCAGATCTGGACCTCCGCTACGGCTCGCATCCTGGACCAACAAGGGCCTAGACTGGGGGTCCCTTGACGATGTGTCAATGCTGCAGAAGCGCATAAAGAGCATGATAAACAAGGACATCACCCTTGCTGATGTGATTCAGGTGATGCTCATCCGCCGAGCTCTCCTTGCCAACGACGGCCTCTCAAAATGTGGGAGTTCAATCCGGAGGAGCCACAGACTCTGCAGCACTTCTATGGCAAAGGGCACAAAGGGGTCTGGAAGCTGCTCTTTAAAAACCAGAAGACCTGGCCACGGACGTCCAATGACACCGGCCTCGACTGCAAGAATCCAGCATCCCCAGTAAGTATCATATTTCCGAACACTATTTAGCTTGTCAATCTTAGGGAGGGGTCCTGAAAATTCCATCTCCTGAACAGGACTGGATAAAGAAGGCCGAGTGGATTAAGTGTCCGGCCCCGCTCCCTGAAAACCCAGCCGATCCTTTGTTTATGAAGATGTTGGTCCCGGTGCCCTACCAGGCGCCGGCAAAGAAGGACAAGAAGAGGAAGACCAAGGAGGCCAAAGGCAACCTCCATCCCGAAGAAACTTCGAGCACCGTGTTCGGAGGAACGGAAGCTCCTTCCTCTCGCGAAGAAGACGAAGACGAGGACAAGAACGAGGAGGAGGAGGAATAGGCAGAGAACCCTCCTCCCAAAGGGAAAAAGAATGGCCTCCGTAGATCCAGAGGAAGGGCGTCCAAGAGGGGAAGGGTATCCCTCTCCGATGACTCGGATTCGGGCACCGAGGCCGTTCCCAAGCACCGTCCCCGCACCAAGCCCCTTGCCGAATCGTGAGTACCTTTAGATGCCTTGTATACATCTGATCTTTTTTATAGATTATAAGATCAATATCCAATTTCATATACCAGTCCGGCTTGTGACATTCCTCAGGAATCATCGTCATCGGGGGACCTTTCACTGGAGAAGATGGAGAGAGAGACGCCTCCACAAGCTTCCCCGCGTCCTAGGGCGGATTGATACATCTCCAACGTATCTATAATTTTTGATTGTTCCATGCTATTATATACCCCTTTTGGATGTTCATGGGCTTTATTTTACACATTTATATCATTTTTGGGACTAACCTACTAACCGGAGGCCCAGCCCGTATTGCTGTTTTTTTTGCCTATTTCAGTATTTCGAAGAAAAGGAATATCAAACGGAGTCCAAACGGAATGAAACCTTCGGGAGCGTGATTTTTGGAACGAACGTGATCCGGAGAACTTGGAGTGCAAGTCAAGAAGCTTGCGAGGCGGCCAGGAGACAGGAGGGCGCGCCCACCCCCTGGGCGCGCCCCTATCTCCTGGGCCCCACAGGCGACCACTGATGTACTTCTTCCTCCTATATATACCTATGTACCCCGAAAACATCCAGGGAGCTAATGAAACACAATTTCCACCACCATAACCTTCTGTATCCGCGAGATCCCATCTTGGAGCCTTCGTCGGCGCTCCACCGGAGGGGGAATCGACCATAGAGGGCTTCTACATCAACACCATAGCCCCTCCGATGTGTTGTGAGTAGTTTACCACAGACCTTCGGGTCCATAGTTATTAGCTAGTTGGCTTCTTCTCTCTTTTTGGATCTCAATACAATGTTCTCCCCTTCTCATGTGGAGATCTATTCGACGTAAACTCTTTTTGCGGTGTGTTTGTCGAGATTCGATGAATTGTGGGTTTATGATCGAGTTTATCTATGAGAAATATTTGAATCTCTTCTGAATTCTTTTATGTATGATTGAGTTATCCTTGCAAGTCTCTTCGAATTATCAGTTTGGTTTAGCCTACTAGATTGATCTTTCTTGCCATGGGAGAAGTGCTTAGCTTTGGGTTCAATCTTGTGGTGTCCTTTCCCAGTGACAGCAGGGGTAGCAAGGCACATATTGTATTGTTGCCATCGAGGATAAAAAGATGGGGTTTATATCATATTGCTTGAGTTTATCCCTCTACATCATGTCATCTTTCTTAATGCGTTACTCTGTTCTTTATGAACTTAATACTCTAGATGCAGGCAAGAGTCAGTCGATGTGTGGAGTAATAGTAGTGGATGCAGGCAGGAGTCGGTCTACTTGTTGCGGATGTGATGCCTATATACATGATCATGCCTAAATAATATCATAATTATTCGCTTTTCTATCAATTGCTCGACAGTAATTTGTTCACCCACCGTAATACTTATGCTATCTTGAGAGAAGCCACTAGTGAAACCTATGGCCCCCGGGTCTATCTTTTATCATATAAACTTTCAATCTACTTTCATTTGCATCTTTACTTTTTGCATCTATATAATAAAATACCAAAAATATATTTATCTTATCATACTATCTCTATCATATCTCACTTTTGCAAGTGGCCGTGAAGGGATTGACAACCCCTTTATTGCGTTGGTTGCGAGTTCTTTGTTTGTTTGTGTAGGTGCGTGGGACTTTTGAGGAGCCTCCTACTGGATTGATACCTTGTTTCTCAAAAACTGAGGGAAATACTTACGCTACTATTGCTGCATCACCCTTTCCTCTTCAAGGAAAACCAACACAAGCTCAAGACGTAGAAAGAAGGATTTCTAGCGCCGTTGCCGGGGAGGTCTTCGCTCAAGTCAAGACATACCAAGTACCCATCACAAACTCATCTCCCTCTTGTTTTCCTCTCCCCCACTTCACCCTTGCCGTTTTATTCGCCCTCTCTTTCCCAATCTATCTCTCTCTCTTTCGCTTGCCTTTTTCTGTTTGCTTGTGTGTTGGATTACTTGTTGCCATGGCGCAAGATAATACCAAATTGTTTGATTTCTCCAATGCCAATAATAATGATTTCCTTAGTACTCCAATTGCTCCTCTTAATGATGTTGAGTCTTGTGAAATCAATGCTGCTTTGCTGAATCTTGTCATGAAAGATCAATTCGCCGGCCTTCCTAGTGAAGATGCCGCTACTCATCTAAACAACTTTGTTGATTTGTGTGATATGCAAGAGAAGAAAGATACAGATAATGATATTGGTAAATTGAAATTATTTCCATTTTCACTTAGAGATCGTGCTAAAGTTTGGTTTTCGTCTTTGCCTAAAAATAGTATTGATTCTTGGAACAAGTGCAAAGATGCTTTTATCTCTAAGTATTTTCCTCCCGATAAGATTATCACTCTTAGGAACGATATTATGAATTTTAAACAACTTAATCATGAGCATGTTGCCCAATCTTGGGAAAGAATGAAATTGATGATTCACAATATCCCTACTCATGGTTTGAATTTATGGATGATCATACAAAAAAATTATGCCGGTTTGAACTTTGCTTCTAGAAATCTCTTAGATTCAGCCGCGGGAGGCACGTTTATGGAAATCACGTTAGGAGATGCTACAAAACTTATTGATAATATTATGGCTAATTATTCTCAATGGCACACCGAAAGATCTTCTAGTAAAAAAGTGCATGCTATAGAAGAAATCAATGTTTTGAGTGGAAAGATGGATGAACTTATGAAGTTGTTTGCTACTAAAAATAATCCTCTTGATCCCAATGATATGCCTTTGTCTACTTTGATTGAGAATAATAATGAATCTATGGATGTGAATTTTGTTGGTAGGAATAGTTTTGGAAACAATGCTTATAGAGGAAACTTTAATTCTAGACCGTTCCCTAGTAATTCCTCTAATAATTATGGAAATTCCTACAATAATTCTTATGGTAATTTTAATAAGATGCCCTCTGATATTAAGAATAGTGTGAAAGAATTTATGATTTCTCAAAAGAATTTTAATGCTTTGCTTGAAGAAAAATTGCTCGAAGTTGATGATTTGGCTAGGAACGTTGATAGACTTTCGCTTGATGTTGATTCTCTTAAACTTAGATCTTCTACTCCTAAGCATGATATCAACGAGTCTCTCAAAGCCATGAGAATTTCCATTGATGAGTGCAAGGAAAGAACCACTAGATTGTGTGCTAAGAAAGATTGCTTTGTAAAGGCGTGTTCTTCTAGTTTCAATGAAAATAATGATGAAGATCTTAAAGTTATTCATGTGTCTCCTATTAGATCTTTGTTTTGCAATATGAATCTTGATAATGATGGGACTGGAGATGAATTAACTTTAGTTAGAAGGAGTCCCAAGAATTCGGATTTTTAGATCTTGATGCTAAATTTGGTAAAAGTGGGATTAGAGAGGTCATGACTTTAAATAGTATTGAACCCACTATCTCGGATTTCAAGGAATTTGATTATGATAATTGTTCTTTAGAAAGTTGTATTTCCTTGTTGCAGTCCGTTGTTAATTCTCCTCATGCTTATAGTCAAGATAAAGCTTTTACCAAACATATCTTTGATGCCTTGATGCAATCTTATGATGAAAATCTTAATTTGGAAGTTTCTATACCTAGAAAGCTTAATGATGAGTGGGAACCAACTATAAAGATTAGAATTAAAGATCATGAGTGTTTTGCTTTGTGTGATTTGGGTGCTAGTGTTTCCACGATTTCGAAAACTTTATGTGATATTCTAGGTTTCCATGATCTTGATGATTGCTCTTTCAATTTGCACCTTGTGGATTCCACCATTAAAAAGGAAATGGGAAGAATCAATGATGTTCTCATTGTTGCAAATAGAAATTTGGTGCCCGTAGATTTTATCGTTCTTGATATAGATTGCAATCTTTCTTGCCCTATTATTCTTGGTAGACCTTTCCTTAGAACGATTGGTGCGATTATTGATATGAAGGAAGGGAATATTAGATTACAATTTCCATTAAAGAAAGGCATGGAGCACTTTCCAATAAAGAAGGCCAAATTACCTTATGAATCTATCATGCGAGCTACTTATGAATTGAGTGCCAAAGATGGCACTACTTAGATCTATCTTCGCTTTTATGCCTAGCTAGGGGCGTTAAACGATAGCGCTAGTTCGGAGGCAACCCAATTTTATTTGTGTTTTTTGTTTTTGTTCCTGTTTAGTAATAAATTTTGCATCTACCTTCTGTTTAGATGTGTTTTTATCTTTTAATTAGTGTTTGTGCCAAGTAGAACCTATAGGATAATCTATGATGATAGTTGATTTGATTCTGCTGAAAAACAGAAACTTTACGCGCACGAAATTAGTTTTTTTAAATCACAGAAACGTGATTTTGCGTTGATTCTTTTTGCTTCTGATCAAAACACAAATTTTCCAGGACTTCCTATTTTGGTAGGATTTGTAGAGTTCCAGAAGTTTGCGTTAGTTACAGATTTCTACAGACTGTTCTGTTTTTGACAGATTCTGTTTTTCGTGTGTTGTTTGCTTATTTTGATGAATATATGGCTACTGAAATAGTTTATAAACCATAAAGAAGTTGGAATACAGTAGGTTTAACACCAAAATAAATAAAGAATGAGTTCATTACAGTACCTTGTGTGGTGGTTTTCTTTTCTTTCACTAACGGAGCTTGTAAGATTTCCTGTTGAGTTTTGTGTTGTGAAGTTTTCAAGTTTTGGGTAAAGCTTTGATGGACTATGAAACAAGGAGTGGCAAGAGCCTAAGCTTGGGGATGCCCTTGGCACCCCAAGATATTCAAGAATAGCCTAAAGCCTAAGCTTGGGGATGCCCCGGGAAGGCATCCCCTCTTTCGTCTTCGTTCATTGGTAACTTTACTTGGAGCTATATTTTTATTCGCCACATGATATGTGTTTTGCTTGGAGTGTCGTGTATTATATTAGTCTTTGCTTTTTAGTTTACCACAATCATCCTTGCTGTACACACCTTTTGGGAGAAGCCTACTTGATTAGAATTTGCTAGAATACTATATGTCTTCACTTATATCTTTTGAGCTTGATAGTTTTTGCACTAGTGCTTCACTTATATCTTTTAGAGCACAGCGGTGGCTTAATTTTGGATAAATTTATATTCTCTCATGCTTCACTTATATTATTTTGAGATTCTTTTAGAACATCATGGTATTTTCTTTGGTTACAAATTTGGCTCTAGAATGATGAGCATCCAAGTTGGGTATAATAAAAACTATCATTGGAAGTGAATTGGATGCTATGATCAATTTGATGCTTGATAATTGTTTTGAGATATAGAGATAGTAATGTTAGAGTCATGCTAGTGGGTAATTATGAAATTGAGAAATACTTGTGTTGAAGTTGGCAAGTCCCATAGCATGCACGTATGGTAAAAGTTGTGTGACGAATTTGTAGCATGAGGTGCTCTTTTGATTGTCTTCCTTATGAGTGGAGGTCGGGATCGCGTGATGGTTACCTCCTTAGTAGTACTTTGCTTCGAGGGCAAGTAGACTTTTGCAATAAGTATATGAGTTCTTTATGACTAATGTGAGTCCATGGATATACGCACACTCATCCTTCCACTTTGCTAGCCTCTATTATACCGTGGAACTTTCGCGGGTATCATGCACCCATTATTTACCTTCCTCAAAACAGCCACCATACCTACCTATTATGGCATTTCCATAGCCATTCCAAGATATATTGCCATGCAACTTTCCACCATTCTGTTTATTGACACACTTCATCATTGTCATATTGCTCTTTGCATGATCATGTAGTTGACATCGTATTTGTGGCAAGGCCACCTTCATAATTTTCATACATGTCACTCTTAATTCATTGCATATCCCGGTACACCGCCAGAGGCATTCATATAGAGTCATATCTTGTCCTAGCTTTGAGTTGTAATTCTTGAGTTGTAAATAAATAAAAGTGTGATGATCTTCATTATTAGAGCATTGTCTCAGTGAGGAAAGGATGATGAAGACTATGATTCCCCCACAAGTCAGGATGAGACTTCGGACTTTAAAAAAAGAAAAAAAGGGCCAAAAAGAAAAAGAAAAAAAGGGCAAAAGAAAAAAAAGAAAAAAAGAAAAAAGAAAAACAAAATAAATAAAATGAGAGAAAAAGAGAGAAGGGACAATGCTACTATCCCTTTTTCCACACTTGTGCTTCAAAGTAGCACCATGATCTTCATGATAGAGAGTCTCCTATGTTGTCACTTTCATATACTAAGTGGTATTTTTTCATTATAGAACTTGGCTTGTATATTCCAATGATGGGCTTCCTCAAAATGCCCTAGGTCTTCCTGAGCAAGCGAGTTGGATGCACACCCACTTAGTTTCTTTTGTTGATCTTTCATATATTTATAGCTCTAGTGCATCCATTGCATGGCAATCCCTACTCACTCAC
Source organism: Aegilops speltoides (assembly GCA_021437245.1). NCBI lineage: Eukaryota > Viridiplantae > Streptophyta > Magnoliopsida > Poales > Poaceae > Aegilops > Aegilops speltoides. Next base: position 194,605,995 of record CM038142.1, on the reverse strand, counting down.
ATTGATATCTATTGATGGGCATCTCCATAGCCCGTTGATACACCTAGTTGATGCGAGACTATCTTCTCCCTCTTTTTGTCCTTACAACCACCACCATTTACCACCATAGTGCTATGTCCATGGCTTGCGATCATGTATTGCGTAAGAGTTGAAAAAGCTGAAGCGCGTTAAAAAGTATGAACCAATTGCTTGGCTGAAACTGGGTTTGTGCATGATGGAAGTATTTTGTGTATGAAGCATGGCCTAACTATATGATTTTCTAGGGATAAGCTTTCTTTGGCTATGTTATTTTGATAGGACATGATTATTTGTTAGTATGCTTCGAAACATTATTATTTTTATGTTTTATAAGATTTTATCTTGAATCATTTGGATCTGAACATTCATGCCACAATGAAGAAAATTACATTGAGAATTATGCTAGGTAGCGTTCCACATCAAAAAATTTGTTTTTATCATTTACCTACTCGAGGGCGAGCAGGAATTAAGCTTGGGGATGCTTGATACGTCTCCAACGTATCTATAATTTTTTATTGTCCCATGCTATTATATTACCCCTTTTGAATGTTTATGGGCTTTATTTCACACATTTATATCATTTTTGGGACTAACCTACTAACCGGAGGCCCAGCCCTTATTGCTGTTTTTTGCCTATTTCAGTATTTCAAAGAAAAGGAATATCAAACGGAGTCCAAACGGAATGAAACCTTCGGAAGCGTCATTTTTGGAATGAACGTGATCCATAGAACTTGGAGTGCAAGTCAAGAAGCCTGCGAGGCGGCCAAGAGACAGGAGGGCGCGCCCCCCCTGGGCGTGCCCCCCCTATCTCCTAGGCCCCATAGGCGGCCACCGACGTACTTCTTCCTCCTATATATACCTACGTACCCCGAAAACATCCAGGGAGCCAACGAAACACAATTTACACCACCGTAACCTTCTGTATCCGTGAGATCCCATCTTGGAGCCTTCGCTGGCGCTTCGCCGGAGGGGGAATCGACCATGGAGGGCTTCTACATCAACACCATAGCCCCTCTGATGAGTTGTGAGTAGTTTACCACAGACCTTCGGGTTCATAGTTATTAGCTAGATGGTTTCTTCTCTCTTTTTGGATCTCAATACAATGTTCTCCCCCTCTCATGTGGAGATCTATTTGATGTAAACTCTTTTTGCAGTGTGTTTGTCGAGATCCGATGAATTGTGGGTTTATGATCAAGTTTATCCATGAGAAATATTTGAATCTCTTCTGAATTCTTTTATGTATGATTGAGTTATCTTTGCAAGTCTCTTTGAATTATCAGTTTGGTTTGGCCTACTAGATTGATCTTTCTTGCCATGGGAGAAGTGCTTAGCTTTGGGTTCAATCTTGCGGTGTCCTTTCCCAGTGACAGAGGGCAGCAAAGGCACGTATTGTATTGTTGCCATCGAGGATAAAAAGATGGGGTTTATATCATATTGCTTGAGTTTATCCCTCTACATCATGTCATCTTTCTTAATGCGTTACTCTGTTCTTTATGAACTTAATACTCTAGATGCAGGCAGGAGTCGGTTGATGTGTGGAGTAATAGTAATAGATGCAGGCAGGAGTCGGTTTACTTGTCGCGGACGTGATGCCTATATACATGATCATGCCTAGATAATCTCATAATTATTCGCTTTTCTATCAATTGCTCGACAGTAATTTGTTCACCCACAGTAATACTTATGCTATCTTGAGAGAAGCCACTAGTGAAACATGTGGCCCCCGGGTCTATCTTTTATCATATAAACTTTCAATCTACTTTTATTTGCATCTTTACTTTTTGCATCTATATTATGAAATACCAAAAATATATTTATCTTATCATACTATCTCTATCAGATCTCACTTTTGCAAGTGGCCGTGAAGGGATTGACAAGCGCTTTATTGCGTTGGTTGCGAGTTCTTTGTTTGTTTGTGTAGGTGTGTGGGACTTTTGAGGAGCCTCCTACTGGATTGATACCTTGGTTCTCAAAAACTGAGGGAAATACTTACGCTACTATTGTTGCATCACCCTTTCCTCTTCAAGGAAAACCAACGCAAGCTCAAGACGTAGCACAGACGATCCCGAAGTGTCACCCCTAAGGATTTCTCCTGGCCCCGGAGAAGTACGGGAGAGGGCCAATGCGGCACTAGAAGCTGCCGAGAACACGGGGGCGCAACCCCTATGGCGACCGGCCATGGGGGTCCTGGATCATCCGACCCTCAGCCGGATACTATTCTGGAAACCCAAACGGTTCTGGAATCGGATCAGCAGCCCCCTCTGCGGGAGGGGGAAACGGCGACCTCTACGAATGCAGAGGCACTGAACAAGATGATGGATGCACTGCAATGTGCATCCGTCTTGGAGGAGCACCGTACCTTAATGGGTATGGTGGTTGAAAAAGTTGAGTCCGCTAAGAGCAAACTGGATGAAACCTTCACGATCCTACTAACAGGCTTCGAGGAATGCGATGTACTGTCTTTTAGCCACTTTCCATGAATAATCCACCTATATATAGATAGTAGCCCCTAAGACTCTATTTGGCCAATGAAGGAGGGCGAATAGAGGTTCTATAGGTATCCGTAGTAAATGACATACTTCGCCTTTTTTGATAAAAAATCAGGCTTCACTGTTAGCGGTGACCGCTCAGGCCGCCGAAGTTTTCGAACTGAAGCAGAAATGCAGTTGGTCAATACGGACAATATCCGGATAAACAAGCGGCTCGACAAAGAGCAAGGTATGTTTCAAGTGCTCCATATTCCATTGAATTAGTGTGCAAATGTTTAAGTGAAGCTCACGCGCCGCTATATGCATAACTGCAGATGGCGCTGCTGATGTCGAGACCCTCAGGAATGACCTTGCCCGCGCGAAGGAGTAGGCAAGGGTGAGCGATGCGGCCACTGAGAAAGTGGCTGCTGATTTGAAGGATGAACAGGCCACCCGGCGCCAGTTCGAGGAGCGTGTATCCAAGATTGAGCAAGAGCTCAAGGATGCAACTCACAAGTGTGAGCTCCTCGAGGAGGGGAATAAAGCGAAGGCGGCCGAACTTGCCAAGGCCCTTCAGGACGCCCAAGAGGCGAGGTCTGAATCCCGCACGGCTCATGAGGAGCTCGGACAGGCAGGACAGATAGCGGCTGGTAAGCCCTTTCTTTTACAGTCTAAGTTTGGCAATCAGAGGTATTCCTTATTTAATTGACTATGGAGTTCTCCAGACTCCTTTGCGGATCTACCGAAGAGCGCCGCTGACGCAGCGCAATTCGACCGGGCCCAAGAGGGGCATGCGACGGAGAAGTTGTTCTGGTCACAATGTGCGACCCAGGAGCGTTCAATGCTGCTGAACGACCAAATGGTGCAATGGGTCGAGTTACACAAGATGTCTGGAGCGGCCATGAAGGAGGTGATACTCCGGCTGTGGCCTGCTGAACCCATTCCGAGCAGTTATTTTGGCACAGTGCGACGACTTATCGATGTCGTGCCACGAATTGATGCCATCAAACGGTCGGTGTGCACAGAAGGTGCACAGAGGGCCTTCACCCGTGTCAAGGTGCACTGGGCCAAGATGAAGGCCGCCGTTGTCGTGGTGTAGGGTACTCCCGAAGGCAAGGACCACCGCATGCCGGAGTATTATTTGAACGACGTCCTAGAGGGTGTTCGTTTGATAGAGGTTCAATGCTCAAAGGACATCATATTCGAATGAATATATTCGAATGACGTGATCGTGTGTATTATAGATATTAAGGCTTTGTAATATATTTGCACCATTATCTGAAGTTACTTTCCTCCTGTGCGGCCATTTTTTGTATGCCTGAGAGTTTTCCAGTCGTCGGCCTCGACCCCCACGTAGATGCTACGGCAGTGTTCGAAATGGCACATGAACACTCTTGACTCAGTGTCTTGGTCCATGAGGGAGGTGTCAGTGCTTCGAACCAGGCAATCGGACTATATGGCTTTACGGCTCGCACTTAGCCATAGGAGTTTGACAACGGGGCTATAAAATAGCACCTGGTACGTATGTGACTATGCAAATGCGGATGTGTTACATATATGACTGGAAAAACAGTCCTTCGTTTAAAACAAAAAAATCATTAAAGATTTAGTAAGTCACCGAACGGCTGACCAGCTCTTGTTGCATCATGAAAGTCTGTCTTCGGCTTTCTCTACTGAGGTGCTTGACCGGATGAACCAGAAACAAATCTCAGTAGTTCTGCCTTTACTACCCTAGCCGAACAAACGGAACGTAAGGTAGCACACACAGGAGCCGGGCAACCCAACTATTGACCAAAGACATGATTCGGAGCCGATGCATATAATGCCAAGCTCGAGACGCCGAAGTGTGCTATAAGGCTGTTTGGGCTTTCGCTTAACGGCTCATAAGTGCCATATAGAGCCCCTGGCAATGGGTGTCAAGGTATGTGTGACAACTGGAGAGACGGACTACAGTATTATGAATAAAATTGATACCAAAAAAATTTTCACTACTAGAATCTAATTGATACGTCAAGATGTGATCTTATAGAGGGTACCATAAGCACAAAAATCATTTTACATGTTGGGGGTCTAATAATAAGGAGAAAAGCTTGGTATAGGTCCCTTTAAATAAGGTTTGGTCCGAAGAGTCATTTGGATGTCCTGCCGCACGTCTACGCCGCTTTCGTCCTGTAGAGAGGGGTTCCTTGAAGGGAACGGTCTTCTGTTTGCCGTACAAAACCGGGCTCGGAGTGAGTCCTTGTAAGTCCGTAGGATACATGGGCTCGAATGCACCTGTGGTAACAAAGCAAGCGAAGAAGAGTGGAAAATCATATAGGGTCGAGCTGTACTATAGACCTTCCTGTATTGTGCCTCCGCCGATGCCCAAGCTATTTTGAGTGTGTAATGATGCATGCGCGGTACAAATTCCGTGGGTGTATGTGGCGATCGGCGGAGGCGAAACTGCTAGTCTAGCTCTGGATGTACCGAGACGCTATCTTGCGGGACTGACTGGACTCTTTTAACCAAGTCTGGTGGTTCGATGGCCGATGAGGTGTGCGGCTTGAGTGGGCCGATCTGTACCTCGGCTGTGAGAGCTATGGTGTGCTCCTGTATGGAGGGAGCGTTCCGTGTTTCCATTGATTGTTATAACACCGCGTGGACCGGGCATCTTGAGCTTTAAATAAGCATAGTGCGGCACCGCGTTGAATCGAGCAAAAGCAGTCCGTCCGAGCAGTGTGTGATAGCCACTTCGGAAGGGTACGATATCAAAGATCAAGTCTTCACTACGGAAGTTGTTAGGCGAGCCGAAGACAAGTTCTAACATTATTGAGCCCGAGCAGTGGGCCTCTACGCCAGGTATTACTCCTTTAAAGGTAGTTTTAGTGGGATTGATCCTTGATGGATCAATACCCATTTTGCGGACGGTGTCCTGATAGAGCAAGTTAAGGTTGCTGGCACCGTCCATGAGGACCCGCGTGAGATGGAATCCGTCAATGATTGGGTCGAGGACCAAAGCTGTGAATCCTCCATGACGGATACTGGTTGGGTGGTCCTTTCGATCGAAGGTGATCGTACAAGCCGACCATGGGTTCAATTTTGGGGCGACCGGCTCTACGGTGTAGACGTCCCTTAATGCGCGCTTGCGCTCCCGTTTGGGGATGTGGGTGACATAGATCATATTCACTATTTTGACCTCGGGGGTAAATTTCTTCTGCCCCCTGTGTTCGGAGGGTGAGGCTCTTCGTCGTCGTCCTCGCTGGGTGGCCTTTTCCCCTATGTTCGGTGTTGAGCTTGCCGGCCTGTTTAAAGACCTAACAGTTTTTGTTAGTGTGATTGGCAGGTTTATCGGGGGTGCCATGAATCTAGCAAGGCTGATCAGGTATTTTGTCCAGACTAGATGGACCATCTTTGTTTCCTTTGAATGGCTTCTTCCGCTGACCAAATTTTGAGCCAATGAATCTGGCGTTCACCGTCGTGCCTTCGGTATTGTTTCGACGCTTGTGCTTGTCGTGTCGTGAAATTGCCATTGTGGTCCCTGGCTTTAGAGGTGCCTGGGTCACTGGTGCTATTGCTTCTATGAGCGAGCCAACTATCTTCTCCCACGCAAAAGCGGGTCATAAGTGCGGTCAGGAATGCCATGGACTTCGGTTTCTCTTGGTCGAGATGTCGGGCGAGCCACTCATCTCGGACGTTGTGTTTGAAGGCCGCGAGGGCTTCGGCGTCTAGACAATCCACAATCTGGTTCTTTTTAATTAATAACCTGGTCCAGAGCTTCCGGGTTGATTTGTTGGGTTGCTGGATTATCTGACTAAGGTCATCGGCATCCGGGGGCCGAACATAGGTACCTTGGATGTTGGATGTCAATCCAACGGTTGGTAGGCAGAATCGTTTGTTGACTGGCTAGTTAGTCAACACCACCTTGGATATGCTATTTCCTCACGAGTCCCAAATGTCAGAATCGAAATCTGTCATGGTCATGCAGCCTTTCCTATGAAAATTTACATCCCATTTGATGTGCTAGTTCGAAATAAGTTTGTGGGTGCTGGTGGGGGCTAATCACTTGGCTTCTGTAATGCACAGTGAGCTCAAGCAACCAGCGAGAGTGATGTTATTTCCCTTGGTTGGGATTTGGTACAATATTTCACTCTAAATTAAACAAATGGCAAGCCATTTTCCTTGTTTCAAAGAAAATATGACAGTCACAGCCGAGTTGAAAAGGGCAAGAACATCTAACTCCAGCTTACAAATTGTACAAAAGCACGAGGGTTAATTGTTCATCAGGTTTACAAAAAACCACAGGTTGAAAAGGGCAACATCAACTAACTCCAACACTATTTTCGACAGTCACAGTCAAATGGATCGGTCAGGTCCATAGAGTGAACATCCTGGGTTGTAAAATTTACTGGATTATGACCACAATATGTTGTAAATAGAAGCCCAGCATGTTCAGAAGCTCTTTTGCCCACCTGAAACTCCTTTTTTTGCTCTTCGACATACCCATCCGTCAAAACCATGCTGCTGATAAACTTAAGCCTGATGGAGAATAGTAACCTCGCATTCAGCAGGAAGAATGTGACAAATCTAGTGTTTGCACGGTTGGCTACATATCGTTCTAGCGTTATTGTCTTCAATCGAATCTCATGAGAAGTGAGAAAATCCCGATGCTTATGAATCCACCGATTGGTTATAACTTTCTTACCCCGTCCTGTTGCCTAAATAGACATGAAGATTGAAAACAGTTAAGGTCTAAAAAATGAGTGTCGAAAGAGCAACAGCTGAACGGTTAATTCTAGTACCCTATATGCGGGCTTCCAATGGGCGTGAAATTATCACCTTTATATACAACTTCTCCAGACATGGAAAGCATTGCAGCAAGCCAATAATCTTGTTCAGATCAAAACTATTCATTTGGATAAATAAGATCTTGACAGAATCCAGCACCATAGATAGGCCATCCATGGAGAAACTCTTCATTGAGCATAGAACATAATATTAGTACAAAATGTGTACTCCAAGATGATATATAACTTATGCGCAGAAATTTAAAATGCAGCTTATGGTTACAAGTGTAGATGATAATATAAAGTACCTGAAGAACTGTGGAACCAAACACCATATTGAAATGAGCACAGAGATCATGTATTACTCCCAAGGTCTCCAGTTTAGGCGCAGAGAGGACGGTTATTTTCAATGGTGAATAACTAGAACCAAGGATCAACCTTTGAAGTGAAGGGGCATCTTGGATGATGAGTTGCCTTCCGTCTAAAGAAATTCCAATTCTTACAAGGTTAGGCGACTTTATTTGGAGACAACCGATTCTAACTGTGAAAACAAGCACCAAGCACTCCAGGGCAAGGCAACTGGAGTTGATGCTGTGCAATGAGGCCTCCAATATACAAACCAGCACAAGTGAAAGTTTCTTGAGAATTGGGAGTCGAAGGTTTAGTACCAGATTGTCTGTTAGGTAGCACAGCACAAAGGTGGCGGTGCGGAGAGAGGAGAAAAACCGCGACATGGACATCGGTGCTGAGGGCACAAGTACATGGTGTTCGGTATGTGGTATGTGATTTCCAAGGGAATAGTAGAACTCAAGCAGTTGTAGTTCTGTGAACTCAGGGGATTTCAGCCAGGCGTCCACCGTTCAGGGCATGGTATGCTTGCTCAGGTAGCATGATGAGATGCAGAGGCTTTGAACGGAGCCCTGGTGGGAGGAGATGATGGTTCTGGGGATTTCAAAATCATTGAAGAGAGATAGCTGACAACGGTCGAGATTAAGGGGCACGGCGCGCCATAGAGGGCGCCACCAAATTGAGAGAACTTGGGTGCGGCAGCAATCCTTGGTGGGGAGAAGCGAGATGATCTCCCCAAGGACGGCATCTTGGAGATCGCTGATGCGGTCCACCCAAGATTCTATGGGTTCCTGGGATCCGGTGGGGGCGGGGTCGCCGCTTCTCCCCGCGCTGCCGGGTGCGGGATCTACAACAGGCATAGTCGCTGGTGGGACCCTCATCTTCTTGGTGATGGGGTCAGCTGACTCCATTTTCCTCGAGGGCATCGTGTCGCTCACAGTTTGAGCGAGTGTGAATGACGAGCCTAGTTGTAGTCTTGAGTGAAGAAGAAGGGAGCTGGGGTTTTTCTGTAGTAGTGAGGAAGAAGGGGATCTGGGGTTTTCTGTAGGAGTGAGGTGAGGAATTTGGGGGTACGAGTGGAGCGAGCTGACGTGGGGTGGGTGGGAGCGAGGAGGAAGAAGAGCACCCAGGTTTTTTTGGGGGCGGTGTGCTAGGTGTGGGTAGCGCCTCTCATTCAGAAAATATATGGGCTTTTGAATTGATTTTACTATTTACTAGTGTGGATGGGCTGTTTTGCCTTGGGCCTAGAGAAACAATTACTACTAGTACAGTGGAGACACTCTACAGCTACCCAAAAAACAATTACTACTAGTATAGTGGATACAATACCACTTCTGGCTCCTCCTAGGTCATTGAAATGTCTCCCTCTACTAAATGTCATTATCCTTTTGTTCACCGACATGCGGGCCACGCAGCGCGTGGGCCCAAATGCCATCCACCAAATTAGAAGGCACTATGCAGGCGGAGAGTCACCTCGGTCGTAGCGCGACAGTAACGAGCCGTCGTATCACAAAACCCCACCTCCCCATAGTCTAAGTTTGACGGACGGAGCAACCATAATTTCACTCTTCGCTGAATACCCTTCTCCCTCACCATCTTCAAGAAAGGCAACACTCGCATCTGCCACTGTTCTTCTCTCCCATGAAGGGAAGGTAAGCGGATCCGTGATGTTGGTATATTTTCGTTCAGAGAAAAAAAAGAACTTTTGCAAAGCAGTAACCGATCCTCACTCTCTTTTTTGTTTCATTGACATTGCGATTGTGTTTTCCTTTCAGTGGTCTCCTAGTATTCGTCAGTTTCATGATGAACCAAGGAGAACCAGGCAAAGATCTGCTGATATTGGAGCACACGCGGGAGGCTGATCCCCACGAGACAGAGAGCTCCAAGAAGATGGAGGCAGCCACCGAGCCGACCCTAGATACGCTCACGGCCACTACTGAGATGGTCAACGCCCGTTTGAGGTTACTGACCCGTGGCACTGCAGAGCAGTTTTCCCCTTGAGGATGTGTCCCCCCCCCCCCCCACTGAGCTGCCCAAGGTGATTTTCTTCTTTGTCGATCTCGATTGTGGTTTTTCATCTAAGTATGTGGTGATGAATAATACAAAATTTTATTAGCTTCTATGCCATGCTATACATAGTGGTTTAAATAACTTGTGTTTCTTATACTGAAAAGTAATTAAGAATTTGTTTCTGTTTCAATTAGAGCCCTGATGCAGACAAGGATTGTGTGTTGTACATGTCACTAGCTATGAGGCGGATGACCTGAATATACGCATTGGGAAAACAGAGTTCTTAGGATGTTGGATCCTGGAAGCCATTTGCGGTTATACCAATGAAGAGTTGTATTCCAGCCTCACTGTTGTCAGGCGTGTTGTCCAGGGTGTACTGAAGCACAAGAAGTTCAAAGCTACTCCTTCATTTGTGAGGCATACTATTCTTCTCAAGCTTACGCTGGAAGATGACGTGGCATGCCTCCACAAACAAGTTTATAAGTGGCAAGGCCACAAGGTTGTCTTCATGAAAGTTCACAGGATTGAGCTGCTGCCGAACGTCCTCGATGATTTTCATGGCAGGTCCGTCTTGTGTCCAGCCCAAATTAGATCGAGGCATGAAATAGTTGCCCCAGCTAGTGTTTAATAGTAGTTTGGATTGTGTCTAATTATCCAAACCTTGCCTGTTATCGAACCCTCTGGGCTAGTACTCTGTTTGAATCCGTTTATGGGAACTGCTGCTACTTTTGTGTGCCCGTGAATCATGTGAGAACCATCATAATTGTTGCCGAAACAGATGCGTCCTCACTAGTTTTTTTCATGAATATGGCATGGTAAGACATAGGTAGTCACGGTTTATCATACGAGCAGTGTGTGTTTTGATGAAATAGAGCACTCGTTCGAGAACTGTGCGCTGATGTATACATAAGTACTTGTAAACACTGTTGGTGCTACCCCACTTGTAAGCAGTTGTGCAAAACACAGCACATTGGCTCAGCTCGCTTCAACACTAGGCTATCGACCAGCTAACAATCAAAAATCTGATGTTTGACATATAAGCAACTATGTATCTTGTTACAGTGGTTCATGCAGTTAACTGAGGCCACAATGTAAATTCCAAATCTTTACACGCTAGTCCAGGGCTCATGTGGAACACTCACATTAAACTCGTCTTCGTAAAAAACTTGAAAAGCATAAGTTAAGCAATTTTATACATCTCAATGATTCATAGAACATAACAAACAGATACTAGTTCACAGCAAAAGACAAAGTTGTGAGAAGATTTACAAATTAGGAAAAACAAGCAAGGCTTCTCTGAGCATAGGGACTCCCGGCAGGCTTAAATTTCCTGGAGTTCACTCTAGTTTTTTCTTGTTGCCACCATCCAGGGTTAGGTTCTCTCATTCTACAATAACCAATTATAATTGTGGTCTCAGTTGGAATGCTGAACTGAACCATGCAGTGTACTAACCAGGTGAAATTCTTGTGCATTCCACTAAATTTAAGCACCGCTATTTGCAGAAATAAGCAAACCACAATGCCTCTTGTTCGCGCACCTGTCCAAAAAACCGCCGTGCAGCCGTGCCAGGTAGTCCTCTGTCCATGGATGAACTGGTAGAAAGTGCATTTTGGACTAGGATGCAGTTGTTTTCGCTCGTCCCTACACTGCAATCAGGAAGTAAAATGTACGAATCAACTTCATTTAGATTGCATTGGTCATTCTACCTAGTAACTACCAATGTAGGAATACCTGGAAGACGGGTGGTTAGGCAGCGGCGACGAGGATAGCCATCTCATTTTTGCAGTTCTACTAAAAGCGAGGTGTGTGCTTTTGATTTCGCGGATAGAAACAATACGGAGCAGACATCCGAAGCGATATGGAGCAGACATCCCTATTTGCGCAAATCGAAATATGGTTATTTAAGCAATGGATGATATTTGCGGTGGCTTATGATTAATAGCAGCATCTATTGTGTTATAATTGGCACTAGATTGTGATATGAAGAGTCCTTAAGTAAGTAGCATCACATCACATCAACACGCCACTAGATTGACATGCGAACAATAGCATTAGTATTCTTGTCAAGAGAGTAGCACATGGTCGATAAATGTGCAATCAAATTTGTGCAGTTCCACTGGGATGAAGCAATGTTAGCGGTGTGAGATTTAAGTGTAACTGCAAAAACACAATTCATGGGAAATATAGCAAGACGGAAGCACTTCATAAAGTGGTGGTGGCATTGCTTCAATTTATCGACGGCACTAGAACATTACTTATAGTGATATTAGGTTGCATTGCTTAATGCTTCATGTCATTTTACATTAACGGTAGCGATATGGGCGTAGGGACAGTAGGCGCATAAAGTGGTGAGGCAGATGTGGCTGCCGAGAGCGGCAAACACTCAGGCAGCATGTTTGCATTTGTCCCATTTTTTATCTCCTCGGCCACATTTTCCTATGTGAGCACAGGAAATCTAGACCTGCTCATTCTCATTTGAGTTGTCCCCCAACACCCGTCACTTTCTTTCCTTCTTCAACAAGAGATAGGTCCACTTCCCCCCACCCTTCGCCATCCACCATGCTTTCTTCGTCTTTTCAACCAAGAGACCGGTTGGGTAGCCAGTATCTACTACTTTCCCATGTTTCCTCTTAGAACCAAGTCCTAGATTCATGCTACAGCTTTCCCACTTTCTTCCCTGTTTGAACCAACTCTTAGAGTCGACTGTATGAACTAGCTTTACCTCTAATAATAGTAAAAGTCTAGGTGGATTTGGAACAGCGGACGGAAGTAGAAAAAGATCCACACGAAGGGAGCTGGGGCAGTAGAGCAAGGCAGGTTTCGAAGGAATATATACCTGAGGGTCTCGGCATGTGGCAAAGACGGCGTCGGGAGGCCGCGTATTGGCCAAAATACCGCAGGGAGGAAGAAGGGGTCGGAGGCCCTCCCGAGCCTGCGCTCTCTCGGAGAGAACAGCGCGGCCACCGATCGGCACATGCGGGCAGCCGTTGGTCTCCTCCCTTGCCGCCGACAATGTGAACGATGCACCTACACCCCTGCCCCGGTCGAGGTTGTCCGGACGGATTTGTGACTAGCCATGAGCTGAGAGAGTGTGGCCACCTATATCTTGCTTAGATCTGGAGAGCATGAGAGAGTGAACGAGAGGAACCCTAGTAAAGCAAGCGCTAAGGCTCCTGCTTATATATATTGTGGAGTGATTTTGTTGTACCAGCTTCAAAAAAATGCGCTCCTACGTGTACCCGCGAGTGGGTGTGAGAGAACTAGTGCGTGCGTGCACCGCTTCTCTTCGTGAGAGTACAATATACTATGCCAAAAGAACGTTCGCCGCAAGAGTAATAGTATAAGTGTGTGACGTGTGAGCTAAAATAAAATGTGCGCGACGTCTTCTGTTTTTTAGAAGTTCTAAGGGTAGGGTGTGAAGAGCACATATGTGTGTGACGTCTACCTGCAGATAGATGGTGGGTGCGAGTCTGCGAGAGGACTAGGGAGAGTCGTTGTCGGTGTAAAAACCGGCGGATCTCGGGTAGGGGGTCCCGAACTGTGCGTCTAGGCGGATGGTAACAGGAGACGAGGGACACAATGTTTTTACCCAGGTTCGGGCCCTCTCGATGGACGTAAAACCCTACGTCCTGCTTGATTAATATTGATGATATAGGTAGTACAAGAGTAGATCTACCACGAGATCAGGGAGGCTAAACCCTAGAAGCTAGCCTATGGTATGATTGTTGAGATGTATGTTCATCCTACGGACTAAGGCCCTCCGGCTTATATAGACACCGGAGAGGCTAGGGTTACACAGAGTCGGTTACAATGGTAGGAGATCTACATATCCGTATTGCCAAGCTTGCCTTCCACGCCAAGGAAAGTACCTTGGGACACGAGCCGAGTCTTCAATCTTCTATCTTCGTAGTATGGGAGTCCGCGGATATTGATAGTCCGGCTGTCCGGACACCCCCTAGTCCAGGACTCCCTCAGTAGCCCCTGAACCAGTCTTCAATGATGATAAGTCCGGCGTGCATAATGTTCGGCATTGCAAGGCGGGTTCCTCTCCTTGAATAATTCAGAAAAGACAATGAACACCTGGATTTTGTCCGGCTCTGCAAAATAAATTCCACATTCCAACGTAGAGAGAATAAAATATACACTTAGCTCAATCTGCTGACGTAGCGGCGTGACATCACACCGCAGCCAAGCCCTTTTTTGAATCGTTTTATTCCGCCTCAGCACGTTTAGTGAAGCGGTTTCCTTGGCACGTCCTGTCGAAGCAGAGATCGTGTTCCCTTTTATTCCGGGATCCTCATCAATACGTGCGTGGGTAACCCAACCGTTCCCGTCGCCACGCCTCCTCTATCGAAGGGGGAATCCTAAACGGTCACGGAGACGGCCCTTGGTATTTCTTCCCCCTTTATAAGGGGACCAAGGCCTGTCCTTGTCTTTCAACCTCGCATCGAATCTTTCCTCCGCTCCCAGTTCCAACACCTAGAGCTTCAAACTCGAGCGCTTCAGATCCACAACAATGTCCGGCTCCGACCTCCAGGGCCGGTGGATGCCCTCCTCCGTCACGAAGGAGGACATATTGAAGTTGCGAGAGGCCAAGTACATGGCCTACGAGGTTTCGCACAGGTTGCCTGCCCCAGGGCAGGCCGTGCCAGCCCCCGAGCCCGGCGAATACGTCGTTTTCGCATCTCACCTCCGTCGGGGATTAGGCTTCCCGACGGATCCCTTCGTGAGAGGGCTCCTGTTCTACTACGGGCTGGACTTCAACGACTTGGCTCCGGAGTCCATCCTCCATACCTCCGCATTCATTATTGTCTGCGGAGCCTTCCTCCGCGTCATCCCCCACTTCGGCCTGTGGCTGAGAACTTTTAAGGTGGAGCCGAAGATGATCGGGGCGTCAGCGGAGTCTTGGCGGGCGACCATAAGCAAGAAGGTCGAGGCCCGTGGCTCGAGGTTCCTTCAAGAGGCGGGATTGTGGCAGCAGGAGGCGGTTTTACATCACTGCTACAAGGCGCAAGCAAAGCCGCCGCCCTCCTTCCGCCCGGGACCTCCACGCCAACCGATGTCATGGGTTGACCAAGGGCTCAATTGGGGGCCGTCCAGGGCGTGCCCGCCACCGCAGGGCGGATTCGAGACCTCCAAACAAGGGAGATCGACCTGGTCAAGGTGATGCGAGTCATGCTAATCGAGCACCTCCTACCTCGCAAGCGTCGTCATCTCCGTCTATGGGAATTCAATCCGAGGGGCGTCGTATTCTCCGGCATTTTATGGGTGCGACACCCATGGAGATGTACAAGCTGTTTTTGGACCGCGGTGGCGTGTCCGGATTCAGCCGAGGACGCAGGCTTGAGCCACGATCGCCCGGATACTCAGGTAAATAGCTCAGAGCCCGGACATTATATTTGTATGCCTTTCGAAAGTTCGTCTCCTGACCCTTTGTTCTTTACAGGAATGGGTGGCACGATCAAGGCTGATAAGGTGTCCGCCCCCCTCCGAGAGACCGCTTTGGAGCCCGTCTTTGGTCGAGAATGTTGGAGGTTGCGCCTGAGGGGGGCGACGGGGAAATAAAGGAGCTAATACTTCGCCCAAAGGGGCGGCTGAAGAGGAGGGAACCAAGGATCCCTCCCTTCAGAGGGAGAAGAGGACCGCCTCCGAAGATCCGGAGGTCCAAGCCCCTAAGCGTGGGAAGAAATCCTCACCGGGGGGTCCGGCGTCCGGAGAGAATCCGGACGCGCAATCATCGCTGAAGGACCAGCTCTCCAACGAGCCGTAAGTATGAAAGATGAAGTTAATTAATAAAGTACCTTCATTTACGCTTCTGTAGGTAGCCGAAATATTTATATCGCAGTTCGGATCTGCAGCAGTCTCAGATGAGTTCATCCTCGGGGGACCTTCTTCCGGAGATGATGGAGAGCGATACGCCTCCGTCTGCAGCGCCGCCAGATGAGGCAGGCGAGCCCGAAGTGTCATCATGGAGGGCGTCCCCAAGTCCGAAGGGGCCAGAGAGTTCGGCACCCAGCCGAGGCCGGCCGGGAGAACTGAAGAGTCTGCTTGAGAGGGCGTCCATTTCAGAAGATCACCGTGCGTTAATGCGTATGGTGATTGGAAGGATTTCGTCCGCTGAAAGCGGATTGCGTGACGCCGCCATGAGCTTGCTGACGGGTTGTGAGGTATGCGAAAATAATGCACCCCTTTGTTTTGTAATAGTTGTGCATATAAAAAATGCGCCCTGTATAGATAGTAGCCCCTGAGACTCGGTAGGTTGTCGAAGACGACAGCGTGCCGAGGATCGAAAATCTCAACATCTCTGGTAATGAATACCGCCGTTCGATCTGGTGGCGGATAGTCGAGGCCAGCCGGACTAATGAGTTTGCGAATTGAGTCAACAACTTGCGTGGCGATGCCGACATCGCACTTGTCAACTAGCGACTTGACGAGTCGCAAGGTAAATAAATTCCCGCAGCTGCTTTATTTAATGGGGTTGAAGCCCACCTCGATAAATTATATGTTGTGTATACAGATGGTGCTGCTGCGGTGGAGAGTCTTGGGCGAACTTGCTCTAGCTAAGGAGCAAGCCCGAAGGAGTGACGCTGACTGCCTCTAGGGCGGCCGAGGAGTTGAAGGGCGAAAAGCGGCGCCTTGCCTAAGCAGGCGGAGGTGGCGATTGGCCAAGAAATTAAAGGATGCTTCCGACCGCAATGAGGCTCTTGAAAAGGGCGCTTATCGGGCGGGAAGATCTGAAGAAGGCCACCGCCGAAGCCAAGGATGCCGCCTGCAATGCGGGCTATGAAAGAGGAGCTGCGCCAAGCCGGAGAAATCGCGGCTGGCAAGCCTTTTCTAATGCGTCGCCGGTTTATGGATGCCAAGTACGCTCAATTTGAGCGGATGTGGAGTTCGGAGGATCCGTATATGGACTTGGCTGCGAGTGCGGCTGATGCCGTTAAGCACTTCCGGAGCCAGAGGGATCCCGAGGCGGAAGAGTTGTATTGGTCTCAATTCCACAGCCCAGATCGCACTCTTCCGCTGACGGACAGGTTGGCCGAATGGGCCGAACTAAATAGACTGTCCGGACTGGCCATGACTGACATCATGGCCCATATGCGCCGAAGAGGTCCAAAGCGACGAGCTACTTTGGCTTATTGCAGCAATTCCTTGGGGCGGTGCCGCATATAAAGGAGATGAAGCGGTCGACCACGCATCGAGGGCGCGGATGGCTCTTGCCCGTGTGAAGGTGCATTATCCGGAGATGGATGCCACCGCCATTGCCACCCAGGGTCCGGATGAAAGCCGGCTCCCTGCCGAGCACTACTTCAGAGAAGTCATGCGCGGTGCTCGTAAAGTAGAGGCGCAGTGCTCAAAGAATGTAACGTTCAAATGAACGTAGTACCTTGTAAATCAATGATTATAGTATGAATGCTTTTTATACTTGTGCTTCCAAGTAGTAAAACTTCTCCTGTGCGGCCGTTTAAGTATACTTTTGTATAACCTGAAAGATGCGATCTTGACTTGCCCCTCGCACAAGGTGCTTTGGGGTGTTCGCAAAATAAGCGCGTTTTCACACTTAATCCGGCGTCTCGGTCTGTTATAAGGAGGTGGTAGCGTAGCTTAACGAGGCAATCGGACTATAATGCTTTATCTCTTTCACTTAGCCAATGGAGCTCGAGGGTGGGGCTACGACATAGCCCTCGATGACACCGCACATCTCGGATTCGAGTGCGTATGTGCTGACCGAAGCGGTCCTTCGTCAAAGCGAAATTCTAAACATTCCGATAGTCGATGAAGTGGTGACGGACTCTCATTTGTATCATGACGGTCAGTTTTCGGCTTTCTCTCTTGAGGTGCTCGCCCGGCCGAACCGGGGCACAATCACGATAGTTCTCACGGTGTCGCGTTAGCGGGTGATCTGAGCGTAAGGCAGCAAAACACGGAGCCGGGCAAACCCAACATTTGACCAAAGACACGATTCGAGCTGATGCATATAATGCCTAACTTCGAGACGCGAACACTCCGAAGGTGTTGGACTTTATGATAATGGGCAGAATTATGCCCTAAGCCCCTTGTGTCCAGGTACGGGCATGGTCTTCTGACGCGGCCGATGCCAAAGCGTCAAGCTCCGCTTTGGCTATAGGAAGGAGCCAAGGGAGATTAACAACAAGACACAGTAATAAAAAGGTCTACGTAGGGTCTTAATCTGAAAAGAATCCTTGCAACGGGTCCATACTGCACGTCTGCGCCTGTGTCTCCGTTGCGCCGTTATCCTGGATGGGTACGCACGTTGTTCATCTGTAGAAAGAGAGGAACATTTTAGTTTTAGAAACAGTTTGTGCGAAAAATATGCAAAAGAATAAGTATAAATAATTAAAGCTAGGTTGATATGAAACCGCGGTCAGTTGTGCGCGCAGCCCCTTGTGAAAGGGTATGCGGCTAGGGAGCCCCTAGCCTGCTGAGTCCGGATTCGTCTATCCGAGTCCAGGGTCTTTAAGTGGCCCGCGCACTGAAATGGTGCCATGTGGACCGGGCATCTTGAGTGTGAGAGATGCGTAATGCGGTATGGCATTGAAGCGGAAGAAAGCCTTTCGTCCCAACAGTGCTTGATATTCACTTTTGAACGGGACGATATGGAAAATTAGTTTCTCGCGTCGAAAGTTGCTCGGCGATCCGAACACGACTTCTAGTAATATCGAGCCTGTGCACTTGGCGTAAGGGCCTGGCGTCACTCCTTTGAAGGAAGTGCGGCTGTGTCGAATTTTGGTAGGGTCTATCCCCATCCGACGGATTGTGTTTGAATACAGCAGGTTTAAGTCGCTGCCTCCGTCCATTAGGACGTTTGTGAATTGTAATCCGTCTATGATCGGATTCAATATCATGGGAGTCCGTCCCGCGTTTCGAACGCTTCTGGAATAGTCCAGGTGGTCGAAAGTGATTGGTTTTGATATCCAATCTCTATGGTTTGTTGGGCTGGACCGTGCGAAGCTCTTTTTAGAAAGTGCCGCACTGTTTTTCCGTATCCTCACACGAAGTGAGTTTACTGCTTTGACCCCTTGTGGGAAAGTCTTTTGTTTTCCGGTGCCCTGCTGGCGGGGTTTATCTTCTTTGCTTGACGCGTCGAGCCCCTTGTGTTCGGCGTTTAATCGGCCGGACTGTTTGAAAACCCAACAATCCCTGTGGGTGTGATTTGCGGGCCTTCCGGGGGTACTGTGGATTTGACATATCCGACCCAGAATTTTATGTAGGTTAGACAGTTCGTCACTGTCATCCTTGAGGAGCTGAGTTTTATGATTGGGCCGCGAGCTTTTGAATCCGGCGTTAACTGCCGTGCTCTTTTGGCTTCTCTCTTTATGTCGGCGCTGCTCCTTTCTGCGCCGTGATTTTCCGTTTCCATCTCTTATCTCGGATGTACTTGGGTCGCTGGTGCTGCTTCTTGCTAGCCAGCTATCCTCCCCCGCACAGAAGAGGGTCATGAGGCTTGTTAATGCGGTCATTGTCCTCGGTTTCTCTTGACCGAGGTGTCTGGCAAGCCATTCATCTCGGACATTGTGCTTGAAAGCTGCTAAGGCTTCAGCGTCCGGACAGTCAACTATTTGGTTCTTTTTGGTAAGAAATCTGTTTCAGAATTTCCGCGCTGACTCTCCGGGTTGTTGAGTTATATGTCTTAAATCGTCTGCATCCGGAGGACGGACATAGGTCCCTTGAAAATTTGCTCTAAATGCTTCCTCGAGCTCTTCCCAACTTCCAACAGTGTTTTCTGGGAGGCTTTTGAGCCAATGACAGGCTGGCCCTTTGAGCTTGAGGGGGATATATTTTATGGCGTGGAGATCATCTCCTCTGGCCATGTGTATATGCAATATATAGTCTTCTATCCAGACTCCGTGGTGCATTGTTCCATCGTAGGCTTCTATGTTTATGGGTTTAAACCCTTCTGGGAATTCATGATCCAGCACCTCGTCTGTGAAACATAGTGGGTGTGCGGCGCCCCTGTACTTGTATGTGCCGCTATCGTCGGACAATTGACGTGTTGCTTTGCTTCTTGGGGCATTCTTTTTGGGTCCGTAGATGGACCTGGCTGGGCCATTGGACGGTGGGGGCTCTATGCCTTCCTCGTCGAATTTTGGGAGCAGCTTACGCTTTGGGTAGCTCTTCGATTGGTGGCCATTGCCGTATTTATCTGCGGTTTTAAGTACTTTGCTCCATCTTATCCGGAGCGCGTCTTCCGCTGTTTTGAGCTTCCGCTTTTCCTTCTTGAGCTTCTTGTCTGTAGCGATGAGCTTTGTGCTTAAAACTCTTGTTCGACGGGGTCCTCGGGTGCGGCAATTTAATTGCCGCCATTGAGGCTTGTTTCGTCTTGGAGGAGGTATATAGCTATGATCCTCAACCTTTTCTTCCGCCGCCCTTTCGTGGGGGCTTGCTTCGATCCTCCGCGCTGAGTCTTCTTTGGAGGGGTTGTCTTCGGCACTCTCTGGGGTATTGTTATTTCCTGTGCCGGAATCTATATTCTTGTTGTGGCGGGATTTAGAGCGGCGCCGCTGACGTCGGCGTCTGGGCTGCTTCTTTAGAGAATCTGCCTCCGCTGCTTTTTCGCCGTCCCCTTCTCTCGGGGTATCCACCATGTATACGTCATATGACGAGGTGGCCTTCCAGTGCCCTGTAGGCGCTGGCTCTTGTTCGTCTCTGGCATCGTCGTCCATGGCGTCGATGTCGTCGGAGTCGTAGTCTAGCATGTCGGTTAGATCCTCGACAGTGGCTACAAAGTGGGTGGTGGGTGGGCTCTGAATTTCTCCATCGTCCGAACTCCAACCGTCCTGGCCATAGTCCGGCCAGGATTCTCCTGATAGCGAGAGATGCTTCAGGGAATTCAGGATTTCGCAAAAAGGCGAGTGCTGGAAGATGTCCGCAGCGGTGAATTCCAAAACCGGCGCCCAATCCGGATTAATCGGTAGGGGCGCGGGAGGCTCGGAGTCCGGCAAGGAGTCCGGCGCCTCGGGGTCACGAGTTTCACAGGGGACAAGATTGGTATTCGGCTCCATCGCCGTGGATGTTGAAGCCCCCAGGGCGGCGTCTATCCACCGGCCCTCGATATGGGCAAACGGCTCCGGGCTAGTGGCCGAAGCGGATCCGAGTGCGGCCACCAAAGCACTGTCCGGCGGCAGAGCTAGATTATGCCCATCGTCATAGTGCGGCGCGCTTGGCTGTGGCTCGAGTCCGTCGAAGATCAGGTCTCCGCAGTCATTGGCCGTGAAGTTTAAGCTTCCAAATCTGACCTGACGGCCAGGGGCGTAGCTTTCGATCTGCTCCAGATGGCCAAGAGAATTGGCCCGTAGTGCAAAGCCGCCGAATACAAAGATCTGTCCGGGGAGAAAAGCCTCACCCAAGACAGTGTTGATGGTTGAAGATGCCATCGAGCCTATCGGTGACGACACAGAGGAACTCTCAATGAAAGCACCAATGTCGGTGTCAAAACCGGCGGATCTCGGGTAGGGGGTCCCGAACTGTGCGTCTAGGCGGATGGTAACAGGAGACGAGGGACACAATGTTTTTACCCAGGTTCGGGC
Source organism: Aegilops speltoides (assembly GCA_021437245.1). Taxonomy (NCBI): domain Eukaryota; kingdom Viridiplantae; phylum Streptophyta; class Magnoliopsida; order Poales; family Poaceae; genus Aegilops; species Aegilops speltoides. Next base: position 194,584,841 of record CM038142.1, on the reverse strand, counting down.
CCTCTCGATGGAGGTAAAACCCTACGTCCTTCTTGATTAATATTGATAATATAGGTAGTACAAGAGTAGATCTACCACGAGATCAGGGAGGCTAAACCCTAGAAGCTAGCCTATGGTATGATTGTTGAGATGTATGTTCGTCCTACGGACTAAGGCCCTCCGGTTTATATAGACACCGGAGAGGCTAGGGTTACACAGAGTCGGTTACAATGGTAGGAGATCTACATATCCGTATTGCCAAGCTTGCCTTCCACGCCAAGGAAAGTACCTTCCGGACACGAGCCGGAGTCTTCAATCTTCTATCTTCGTAGTATGGGAGTCCGGCGGATATTGATAGTCCGGCTGTCCGGACACCCCCTAGTCCAGGACTCCCTCAGTCGTGACTCATGAGGGTGCGTGTGCGTGAGAGAGAGGGGGGGCACGTATCAATGCAATGCATGTGTCCATAAATCATCATCCGACAAACGTTCGCCACAAGCCTTTTCCTGATGAACGCCATAAGAACCATTAGATCGGCATCCGACAGTGTCAGTTTTGCCATGTCATTTAACAGAACAGACACTCCTCCTACACACAAATCTTCCACATGAGTGTTAGCAACTGTCGTGCGCTCCCTCCGTTCCAAAATGCAGTGCATATAGCTTTATTGAAAATTTGAACCTCGCAAACTTTTACCGAGTTTTCGTGTACCAAATTGCACATGTAGAGTACCATGTATATATCATTGCATTCATCTTAGAGAGGTAACTATAAAGATGGGGGAGGACTCTACAAAGAAATACCATCGTATCACCCGCAGCAATTTCAACCATCCTTTGGTGTCGAGGAATATCATAGGAACTCTATATGATGTGATTTTTATAGGATTTTTTCCTTTAGAGCCAATTGGTTCATAGGAATAGATTCATATACTCTGCATTTCAAAGGAAATAAACATGATATCATTTTTATTGCTTTAGAGCCACTTGGTACATAAAAGTTCCTATGATATGAACCAAATTACATCTCTTTTCTAATCCCTCCTCATAGGAATTGAGATACATGTCATCTCTAGATTCAATAGGAAAGTTCCTATGATGTGAACCAAATGACATCTCTTTTCCAATCCCTACTCATAGGAATTGAGATAATCCATGTCATCTCTTTCCCTACAACTTCCACATATACATCTTCTATTCCTAAATAGCTAGTACAACCCACTAGTAGCTTTTTTCCAAGACATGCAACTATGGCACAAGAACTATATAGTGTGCCAATAACTTTGAAATATGGTCGCTGGATGAAGCTAATCTGACAGTGCAGAGATGGCAAATCCGAGCACTACTGGCCGTTGGATATCATCAACATTCCACCAGATCTGCCACATGTACAATTTAGAAGACTCCGTGGTTGAACTTAAGCATAATGCACAAACCTCAAAACACAAGCACTTCTCCTTTGTTCTAGAATCTTCTGTATCATAATTGAATATTTTTTTCTAAATGAATTGCCATTATTTGTTTTTTACTTTATGCTTTACAATGCACAACCGCATGAATCTTAACATTTTTATAAAACTAATTGATTTTGAATGAGATGAACTATAAGAACTAACTAAACATCTACATCATGCATATATAACTCAAAGCTTTACATGCTATAGTGTGTATTTATTCATAATTTGGTTTTGAAATCTCATGTGTTCAATGCATGTGTACCTTACTAGTTTTGAGTAGAGTAGCAAATTTCGCGCGGCCCGGGTATATCAAAATGCAGGGCCCATGCATCATTGCCTTTCGGTCGAACCTACATCCACAGTTTTTTGTACGTACTATATATCCACTGGTCCCTGAACCCAAAATGTTGCCTCGTTCCCGTAAAACCAAGCGGCCCACACATATTTAAGGCATCGACTCGAACTCAATCCCTCTCCCGTTTACTAAGACGTGGCCCCGCATGCCGTAGTACTTCTACAAACCCTACCACCGCATTCATCATCGGTTTTCTTCAAGAGGACGAGGGAGAAGTCAATTTGTAGTGGAGGCGCTTTCAAAAGAAGGATCTGTAGTGGAGACCCCTACCCTAGGGTGCCCTAGGTAGCTGCCGCATGCATCATTGTTTTCTCTTTTCTTTATGCTCTTGCGCTCTAGAGTGAAATGATGGTTGCTTCGTTCGTCCAGCTCAACGCGGGAAAGGTGGGGCTTTGTGATTTGACCCCTCATCGCTCATTTTCTACTACTGTGGCGCTACGACCGTGGTGCCTCCAATTCCAACCGCTGCTCCAAACTGTAATTTGGTGCATCGCATGTGGAACAAGATGGTGGATGAGCCACATGTCGGCCAAAGGGGTCCTGTTAAGTGTGTCGTCATTTCGTGTGCGGACTGGCCCTGCTTGAGTTGCTACGCCAACACGACAGGAGCAGCCTACCACTTGGTTTTGCTCCTTGGTGAATCTCGACTATATTGATCTAAAAAGATACGTGCTGAACTACCCTCTCCGTCTCGTTTTTTTAGGCGTCTCGGTTTATAGGGCGTGCACGTAGTTCTAGGTCATCCATTTGACTAACTAAATATGAGTTACTATGTCACAAAAAGTATATCAATAGATTCTTAAGCGGATGTAGTTGTATTTAAAAGTCGAGGGCGGGGCTTTTCCTACGCGGTAGGTGGGGCAGTTCCGCCTAGTCGGTTCGACAGAGATGCGAGCAGATGAGGGATTAGGCTGCTGCAAATGTAGGGTTGTGTGATTTGACAGCGAGTTACTATTGGACAGGTGGGGCCCCTTGATTTGACTTTCCATTATCATTTGAACTGCGGCGCTACGACCGGCGTGAGTCTCCCGATTCCTGACCACCTCCATACATGTGCCTCTCCCAATGCTCCACCATGTTGTAGAGGCCCGCTCTTGCATAAGAGCCCACTTCTCCACTTTTTCCTTGCCTCTTTCCTCCACATATGCAAAAATTCCATGTAAAGCAGGCTTATAGCCCACTATTGTAGTACTTACTTGCTCCTACAGGTGCTAAGCTTGCCACATAGGCATAAAGTCTGATGTGGCAAGTTTGGTGACCCAAGGAAGAAACGGTGCTAAGCGCGTGTACCTAGGTGAAAAGACAATTTTGAGTCTATAGCTAATTAAATGAAGCAAACTTAGCAACAAAAAACTAATAAGCACCTATGCATTGGGGACTTGATTGCTAAGCCATTTAATGCCCTTAGCACCTCATCTAAGCACCATTTCATTGGAAGAGGTCACTCCTTGGCAAATGCAATAAATACTACTCCTTCTGTCCCATAATATAAGAACGTTTTTGGCACTACACTAGTGTAAAAAATGTTCTTATATTATGGGACGGAGGGAGTATGAAGAAAGCATAGAGAGAAGTAAAACAATACACTTATAGCCAACCTTATAGCTAACCTTGTTGTAGTATGAGTGACTAAGTGATGACTATGTATGACATGCCAACATCAGATAGCCTAACGCACCGTGTTAAATCTCCAAGGGCACGACCGCGCGAGCGACGCGACGGTCGTGGTAGGCGCGGCCATGATACGGGCTGTTGGCAGCCCTTGGATCTGAGATCGAACGGTCACATGCTAAGTTGCTGAAAATTTGCAGAATAACCCTCCAGGATAGGACATTCACCCATAGGTCTAGAATCACGCCATGCAACCATTCGATCTCAGATCCAAGGGCTCTTGGAAGCCCGTATCATGGGAGAATGGAAAGCTACTACCCTGCCATTCGCATGCTGGCAGCTCGCTCCTACTCGTCCCCGCATGTACTTTAATATTATGGCGGTTCGCTCCTAGTCGTCCCGTTCTTTCACATTACGGAAGTTCCACTAATCCTAACCCTCCTCCCAAAATCCATGGTGTCCCAAATCTCCATGATCGGCGGTGAGTACAAGGTTAGAACCATCACCGGCGATGAGTTCGACGTCATCTACACCCGTTCTTCCGCGACGGTGAAAGGATGCCTTTCTCGCTTCAGACGCATGTTCAAAAACTCAGATGATGAGTGGGTCATTGGGCTAGATGTTGAGTACACCACAATCCTGGGACAAGAGAAGGATCTAAAGGAGGAAGAGAGGAAGAAGCCCGCCGTGATCCAGGTTTGTGTGCATGAATTATGCTTGGTCTACCACATATGCCATGCCGACGTTGAATGCCTGGATTTTAACAACTTCCTCAAGAGCAACCTAGTAAAATTCGTTACTGTAGACTTTACGAACCACAAAAAAGTCCTGGTTCGGGTAGGCCTCGTTGTAGGCAACCCCTTCGACATCCAGAAGAATCGGCTACTGCCCTCCAGTGTCCAGCCTTCAATGCTGTCCCTGGCAGGAGCCATGGTTCATCCTTCGTACGGTAAACTAGAGAAACCTCAATACATGTTTTGTCGTCATGCATGGCAGTGGAATGTACTAGATATAGACCACATCCACTACGCTGCAATGGATGGCTACCTTTGTTTCCATATCTACAAGCGTTGGATGAAGAGCAAGAGCCAAGTGTGCGGTTCAAGCAAAGAAGTATCGGCCAAGAGGAAGAGGGACAAGGACGAAGTCGAGGACGTGGACGAGGACTCCGAGTAAGATGGCAGTGTTGTTGCTCATGGTGGTTCTAATGCAGTGTCTACCGGATTAGTTGCATAGTTTAATTTCAGGTGTGCTTAGTTTAATTTGAGGGGTGTGTCATGCCGAGCCCCCAGCAGAACTATTTTATGTTTCTTCTCGTTAATTTAACTCTTCAGTACGTACATACTAGTATTTCTTACATTTCATTTAGCACCCCATTTAAGCACATACTAGCTTTTTTAATAGTACTATATGCATAATCTGGCGACAAGCACTCTCTATATGTACCACCTTTTTTAAAAATTTCAATTTTTGCTCCATGGCGCAATCCATCGATACTACTAATGTACAATAGTATACATTTTTAAAAGGCTAGAGTTGTAGCGACCAGACCTGAAACAGTCTAATCTTTGTGCTCAAGTGTCATCCCTGGATCAGTAATGCTGACACCACACAGTACTTGAAGGATTTATAACAGAGTAGCAATCACACACTTATTACATCGAATGTCTCAAGAGAGAACTTATTAAAATAAATATGGCTTAAGGCCATCTAATAACGATAACAGCAGAAGGCTTGGAAGAATAAGCGAGTCCATCAACTCCAACGGCATCACTGAGTATAGAACCACGACCTAAGCACCTTACTCGTCGTATGAAAAGTCTGCAACATGAAATGTTGCAGCCCGAAAACGGGTCAGCACATGGAATATGCTGGCAATGTAACACACAGAGAATAATAATGGAATAAGCTATACTACATGCATATTTGGCTGGTGGAAAGCTCTATGGTTACAGTTTTGCGTAAAGCCAATTGTTTTCCTACTGCAAAGGAATAAATTTATTTAACTACCATGGTTGTTGTTAAACATTGAGAATGGTTGACAGCATTCTCAATCCCAATTAAAAGTAATCATTAACAACCCAACGATATTAATTAGAGTAACATGACGAGATTCACATGATATACAAGTACTAGATACTCAAGATGTCCATAGCCGGGGACACGGCTAACCATGATTAGTTTGTTACACTCTGCAGAGGTTTGCACACTTTTCCCCACATGACTCGATCTCCTCCGTTTGGATTCTCGCACTACATGGTGTTTGAGAAATGGATGACCGAGACATAGTCTTTCAGAAGCGCTTGCACCTTACGAACGGGTAGATCGTACCAACCTACATCCCCTACATCAGCTAGTCTACCACTGTAAGAGTTTGCACGACTTAGTCAACTATGCTAGAGCCCATAGTAGCATGTGGCTGCACACGGAAGTTTCTAGCATGAAAAATCTTATGATCCCTTTGAGCCTGGGTGGCGGTCCGAAAAAAAACAGGCAAATCCTGGAAACCAGGTACCTCAATCCACCCAGATGTGTGTTTAAGTTGCGACCTTAAGTAAACCATTAATTAACAAACTCACATCTGTCATGGATACACTCACCCAATCCACGTCTACTAGCATAGCATGGCATAATAAGCAAACGTAGAAGTAACTCCCAAAGGATTGATTATAAAACAGGCAATAGGTACTACCTCATCTACTTCCCAAACCCACATATTAATTAGATCCTAGTCATGCAATGTTTGAGGATTGATCTAATGCATAAAAACTGGGTAGTAGAAAAGATATGATCAAAGGGTTACTTGCCTTGCTGATGATCCGCGAAACCTAGAGACTCGAAGTAACAGGCGGTGCACTCCGGGTATTCTATCGCAGACAAAGAAACAAGCATACAATAAGTACTCATCTAATGCACAGGTAAAACTCGAATAAAGGATCTAACCAGAAAGTTCAACTTAAGAATTCCGGTGTCGCAAAAAGAATCAAAACAAACGAAACAACGGAAGTCAAACGGCGAAAGAAAACAGCTCCGTTTAACTAATCTGGATCTAAGTCAAATTTTACAGAGGCAAAAACTTGTTTAAGTTGGTTATTCAGAAAGAGGGTTTCGGGACGAAACTCCAGGCGCTTGAATCTCCTGATTCCGATAAACGAGCGAAAAGTTATACTAAAACGAAAATCGGATCAGAAATCGCGATCAGAAGAATCGCGGATTAAATCCGAGAAAAAGAAAAATGACGAACAGGTTAATGAACGAACGTTCGCTAACTAGATCTAATCTGACGAACACGTTCGTTAAAACGAACGAATGAGCGAACGCTCGCTATTTAACCGAACCGAAAAAAAATGAATCTAATAAAAAACGGAAACTAAAAAAACGGCGAAAACCGACGGAAAACCGATCGGTTTTTCTAAAAAAATGGTGCGGATTACGAGGAAACCTCGGCGGCGGTCGGGCGGCGGCGGCGGCGGCGGTTCGGCGGCGGCGGCGGCGGCGGCGGCGGCGGCGGTCGGCGGCGGCGGCCGGGCGTTGGGCTCGAGGCGGCGCGGGCTAGGGTTTGGCGGTGGCAGCGGGCTGGGCTGGGCTGGTGCGGGGCTCGGGCGGCGCTTTATATAGGCTGCCCCCGGGCGGAGTCCCGCTCGGATACGGCCTGTAGGTCGGTTCGTTTTTTTAAATGATTTTGCGCAGAAAATCAAACAAAAAAATACTAAACGGACTCCAAAAATCCCGAAATAAATTTTCCCCGGCTTCTAAAATCAAGCCGGACAAGATGAACATTTATTTGGGGCCTAAATGCAATTTTGAAAAATGCACATTTTTCCTAAATCCAAATAAAAAGGCGAAAACTCCAAAATAAAATCTTATTTGATTTTTTTATTAAATCTTCATTATTTCTTTATTTTGGGAAAGTCATTTTATTCCCTCTCTCAAATTTTTATAGTAGAAATAATTGAAGATAAAATAAATAAAATCAAATGATCCTATTTTCAAAATTTGAGAAAACTCAAGTATGAAAATAACGAAATCCCCAACTCTCTTCGTGGGTCCTTGAGTTGCGTAGAATTTCTAGGATCAAGCCAACAATGCAACAAAAATATGATATGGAATGATGATCTATGTATAACATTCCAAATTGAAAATTTGGGATGTTACAAACCTACCCCCCTTAAGATGAATCTCGCCCTTGAGATTCGGGTTGGCTAGCAAATATGTGAGGGTGGGCCTTGAGCAGATATTCCTCTCGCTCCCAGGTGGATTCTTCCTTGGTGTGGTGGCTCCACTGAACTTTGCAAAACTTGATGACCTTGCTGCGGGTGACTCGGCTGGCATACTCCAGAATCTTAACTGGTTTCTCTTCATAGGTCAGATCGTTGTTCAACTGAATCGCTTCTCGTGGCACAGTATCTCTCAGTGGTATATCCGCCATCTCTGCGTGACACTTCTTTAACTGAGAAACATGGAACACATCGTGAACACCTGACAAACCCTCGGGTAATTCCAACTTGTACGCAACTTCTCCCATGCACTCCAAAACTTTGTATGGCCCCACAAAACATGGCGCTAGCTTTCCTTTAACTCCAAAACGCTTAACTCCTCGAAGCGGAGATACTCAAAGATAAACTCTATCTCCGACTTCATATTCTGCCTCCTTGCGTTTTGAATCTGCATAGCTCTTCTGCCTTGACTGGGCTACCTTGAGCCTATCGCGAATCAATTTTACTTTCCTTTCAGACTCCTTAATCAAATCCGGTCCAAACAACTGGCGGTCTCCAACCTCATCCCACAATAGCGGGGTTCTGCACCTCCTTCCGTACAAGGCTTCGAAAGGTGCCATCTTCAAACTAGTTTGGTAGCTGTTGTTATAAGAAAACTCCACATATGGCAAGTTTTCATCCCAACTTGATCCATAATCCAAGGCACATGCTCTCAGCATATCCTCCAAAATCTGGTTGACTCTCTCGGTTTCTCCATCTGTCTGTGGATGAAAAGTTGTACTAAATTCTAGTCTGGTTCCCAAAGTTTCGTGCAACTGCTTCCAGAACTTTGAGGTGAATTGGGTTCCTCTATCTGATACGATACTCCTCGGAACTCCATGCAAGCATACAATCCTGGTCATGTATATCTTAGCCAATTTGGCACTGCTATAGGTAGTCCTTACTGGAATGAAATGAGCTACCTTCGTCAAATGATCGACTACAACCCAAATCGAGTCATAGCCTGAATGGGTCCTGGGCAATCCCGTGATGAAATCCATGCCTAGTTTATCCCACTTCCATTCGGGTATTGGCAATGGCTTTAACAATCCTGCTGGCTTCTGATCTTCTGCCTTCACTCTTTGACACACATCACAAACTGCTACATACTCTGCAATACCCTTCTTCATTTCGGTCCACCAGAAAGTTTCCTTCAAATCCAAATACATCTTGGTATTTCCGGGGTGGATCGAATACGGCGAATCATGTGCCTCTTGCAAAATCAACTTCTGAATCTCCGGATCACTTGGCACGTAAACGCGGTCCTCAAACCATAAGGTATCGTGCTCATCCTCACAAAATCCCTTATCTTTTCCCTTGCTCATCTTCTCCTTAATAGAAGCAACTTCCTTATCTGTCTTTTGAGCTTCTCTGATTTTATCCATCAAAGTAGACTGACTCTCCAATGCTGCTACATAGCCTCTAGGAACTATTTCCAAACACCGCTCCCGGAATTCCTCAGCTAATTCTTTTGGTAAACCTTCGGTCATTAGGGTGTTGACATGGCTCTTACGGCTCAATGCGTCTGCTACAACGTTAGCCTTTCCGGGGTGATAATGCAATCTCATATCGTAATCTTTAATAAGCTCCAACCATCTCCTCTGCCTGAGATTTAACTCCTTCTGCGTGAAGATGTACTTCAAACTCTTGTGATCTGTGTACACCTCATAGTGGTTCCCAATAAGAAAATGTCTCCAAGTTTTCAGTGCGTGCACTACGGCTGCTAACTCCAAATCATGAGTAGCATAATTTAAATCATGAGGCTTAAGCTGTCGTGAAGCATACGAAACAACTCTTCCCTCCTGCATAAGCACTGCTCCCAGTCCCCGGCGTGAAGCGTCGCAATATGCTTCGTAATCCTTGCTTTGATCTGGCAGAATTAACACTGGTGAGGTAACCAAACACTTCTTCAACTCTTGGAAACTTGCCTCACACTCCTCAGTCCATATGAACTTGGTATCCTTCTTCAACAATTCTGTCATAGGCTTCGCAATCTTCGAGAAATTCTCAATGAATCTCTGGTAGTATCCTGCGAGTCCAAGGAAACTCCGGATCTGTCCAACTGTTGTTGGTGCTTCCCAGTTTGTCACCGTGGCAACTTTAGTGGGGTCTACTACTATACCTTCTCTGGATATAACATGTCCGAGAAATCCAACTTCCTTCAGCCAAAACTCACACTTACTGAACTTGGCATACAACTGATGTTCTCTGAGCTTCTCGAGTACCAAATGCAGGTGCTCCTTATGTTCGTCTTCATTCTTTGAGTAGACCAAAATATCGTCAATGAATACCACTACGAACTTATCCAAAAACTCCATAAACACCTTGTTCATCATGTTCATAAAATAGGCTGGGGCGTTAGTCAGACCAAATGACATAACGGTATACTCATACAGCCCGTACCTGGTGGTAAAAGCCGTCTTTGGTATATCCTGCCCCGAATCTTCAACTGATGGTATCCTGATCGCAAATCGATCTTGGAAAACACCTTAGCTCCATGCAATTGGTCAAACAGGTCGTTGATCATCGACAATGGGTATTTGTTCTTAATGGTCACTTCATTCAATCCTCGATAATCAACAACCATTCTTAATGATCCATCCTTTTTCTCCACTAGAAGTACTGGCGATCCCCAAGGCGAAGAACTTGGGCGAATAAAACATTTGTCCAACAACTCCTTAATCTGCTTCTTAATTTCCTCCAAATCTTGGGCTGGCATCCTATACGGTCTCTTAGATATCGGCCCAGTGCCTGGCAGTAATTCAATCAGAAACTCAATGTCTCTGTCCTGCGGCATGCCTGGCAACTCTTCCGGAAACACGTCCGGATAATCCCTTACCACTGGTACTTCCTCCTGCACAACTCCTGATAAGGAATTTACATGTGCCCTCCTCGGCTCATGCCGTGATACATACTTGATTCTCCTTCCTTCAGGGGTGGTAAGAAAAATCGACTTACTAGCGCAATCTATATTCCCTCCGTACTTTGATAACCAATCCATGCCTAATATCACATTCAATCCTTGCGATTCTAGAACTATTAGGTCCGAGGGAAATTCAGTGTCCAATCCTCAATGGCAGTCGATCACACCATATACTAGCCATATATTCTGCTCCGGGTGAGGTTACTAGCATGGGTGATCTAAGGGCTTGGGTTGGTAATTTATATTTATCCACAAATCCCCTTGATATGTATGAATGCGATGCACCAGTACCGAAAAGAACAACTGCAGTAAATGTCTTAACCAAAAACTTACCTATTACTGCGTCTGGCTGAGCTTCAACCTCCTCCACGGTAACGTGGTTCACTTGTCCCCTGTTGAAAGGGTTCGGCTTCTTTCCTGAGCTTCCATTGCCGTTACCATTTTGGGCTTCTGGACATTCATTTGCATAATGCCCAGTCTTACGGCACTTAAAACAAGTGATATGGCTCAGGTCTACCTTGGATGGTGTTGACGGGTTGGTGCGGTTTTGTCCATTGCTTCCTCCATTCCCGTTTCCATTCTTTGTGCTATTATGATTGTGCGAGCTACCTCCTCCGTGAGTATGCTAAAATTGCCCTCCTAACTTCGGGGTAAACCGTAGTTTCTGCTGAGCTCTAGAATTGTACTTCCCCTGTCCATACTTCCTCTTGCGATTATCAATCTGCTGCTGCTTCCCTTCAATCATAAGAGCACAATCTACTAACTCCTGGTAGTTATTGAAGGTGGCTACAATCAACTGCATGCTCAGCTCATCATTCAGTCCTTCTAGAAACTTCTCCTGCTTAGCTGCATCCGTAGCAACGTCATCTGGGGCATAACGTGCTAGCATCAAGTCATCCACATCTCGCCAACCGTCTGTCCTCCTTGGCGTAAGTTGCAAAACTCACGCTTCTTCATGGCCATAGCTCCTACTGAAACATGGGCAGTACGGAAAGCTTGCTGAAACAGATCCCATCCGACAAGATCTCACAGGTAAGTGGCTGTAAATTCTCCCACCATCTGCTGCGGGTCCTTCCAGCTGATGTGCGGCAAACTTCACCTTTTCCCCATCTGTACATCCTGCAGTGATCAACTCCCTCCCTATCTTACGGAGCCAATCATCTGCAACAATCGGCTCGGTGCTACTGGAAAACATCGGCGGATTCAGCCTTAAGAAACGAGTCAAATGGTCAACAGGTGGTGGTGGTGGTGGGTTGTTGTTGTTGTTGTTGCCTTGGTTCTGTACCAATGTTTGAATCAAGGCATTCTGCTGCTGAACCAACTGAGTGATCTCCGGTGGGAAAACAAATCCGGGGTCGTGTCTTGGAGGCATCTGAGGGTTTATAGAAGAGATGAGAGTTAAGAATAGAATGAGGTCTAGTGAGATAACACTACCCATATGCACATGAGACAAAAGCACACAATATCACTCCAATGAATTCAAACAAGGGCATACAATGGTCTAACTATCGGTACAAAAGTGCTTGGACTAAAACTAATTTTTATATGGGGGAATTTTCTACTACTGTTATGGTGGTCAACTAGAAAAACTGCTCTGATGAAGACTCCATGATATCTGCTCCAGCTTCATCAACAAAGTCATCATCACTCTTGTCGGGATCCGAGTCTGTGTCGTCGATGATGATATAATTATCCGGACAAGTGGATTCATCATCTTATCCTCTGGGTGCTGAACCTCCCATGAATACTCCAATCTTCTCCTTAAGGTCGCCGTTCTGTCTTACTAGAGCGACGATCTCTTCCATATAGTCTTTACGTGTAGCCTTGAGTTCCTCTTCTAGCTCCTTGATCTTGGTCATAGCCTTCTGCAGATACTCCATGTCTGCACACATCTGATTCTCCTCGCGTCGGATGTGTTGGTTTAATTCTTGGATATAAGTTGCGATTGATCTGTCCTTCCAGGTGTTGATCATCTCCCAATGCTCATCTCGGCGCCCACAAATTTGGTAGATAGTATTCTTGAGATCATTGTGGTAAACTTCTCCAATTCGTCCCATGGCAATGTGGGATGCCATGCTCTTTCCTAGGCTCCATGTTGGTGCATCAAAGGAAAAACTCTATGGGCTCTGTGACTGGTGCAAATGTCCTCCCTGGAATGTGGACTTGAATCATCCGGCGCTCCTCTTCGGGTAAAGTGGTGTTGAAGGTCCCGGTGAAGCTTGGTACTCCTATGTTCAGGTATCTAGTGACTTCCTTCAAGTGATATCCAAAAGGTGAGTCTTCATCCGGTTGTGTGAACTTGTTCCTTGCATCTGCCATCCTAAAGAATAGAAAAGATGAGGAGTCAGAAATGAGAAGAAAGAGTAGTGATCTAGGGCTTTAGCTTAGTGGCCGTGTCCTACAGTCAGCGTGTGCTCTGATACCATCTTTGTAGCAACCAGACCTGAAACAGTCTGATCTCTGTGCTCAAGTGTCATCCCTGGATCAGAAATGCTGACACCACATAGTACTTGAAGGATTTATAACAGAGTAGCAATCACACACTTATTACATCGAATGTCTCAAGAGAGAACTTATTAAAATAAATATGGCTTAAGGCCATCTAATAACGATAACAGCGGAAGGCTTGGAAGAATAAGCGAGTCCATCAACTCCAACGGCATCACTGAGTATAGAACCACGACCTAAGCACCTTACTCGTCGTCTGAAAAGTCTGCAACATGAAACGTTGCAGCCCGAAAACGGATCAGCACATGGAATATGCTGGCAATGTAACACATAGAGAATAATAATGGAATGAGCTATACTACATGCATATTTGGCTTGTGGAAAGCTCTATGGTTACAGTTTTGCATAAAGTCAATTTTTTTCCTACTGCAAAGGAATAAATTTATTTAACTATCATGGTGGTTGTTAAACATTGAGAATGGTTGACAGCATTCTCAATCCCGATTAAAAGTAATCATTAACAACCCAACAATATTAATTAGAGTAACATGACGAGATTCACATGATATCCAAGTACTAGATACTCAAGATGTCCACAACCGGGGACACGGCTAACCATGATTAGTTTGTTACACTCTGCAGAGGTTTGCGCACATTTCCCCACATGACTTGATCTCCTCCGTTTGGATTCTCGCACTACATGGTGTTTGAGAAACGGATAACCGAGACATAGTCTTCCAGAAGCGGGTAGACCGTACCAACCTACATCCCCTACATCAGATAGTCTACCACTTTAAGAATTCACACGACTTAGTCAACTATGCTAGAGCCCATAGTAACATGTGGCTGCACACGGAAGTTTCTAGCATGAAAAATCTTATGATCCCTTTGAGCCTGGGTGGCGGTCCGAAGAAAAACAGGCAAATCCTGGAAACCAGGTACCTCTATCCACCCAGATGTGTGTTTAAGTTGCCACCTTAAGTAAACCATTAATTAACAAACTCACATCTGTCATGGATACACTCACCCAATCCACGTCTACTAGCATAGCATGGCATAATAAGCAAACGTAGAAGTAACTCCCAAAGGATTGATTATAAAACAGGCAATAGGTACTACCTCATCTACTTCCCAAACCCACATATTAATTAGATCCTAGTCATGCAATGTTTGAGGATTGATCTAATGCATAAAAACTGGGTAGTAGAAAAGATATGATCAAAGGGTTACTTGCCTTGCTGATGATCCGCGAAACCTAGAGACTCGAAGTAACAGGCGGTGCACTCCGGGTATTCTATCGCAGACAAACAAATAAGCATACAATAAGTACTCATCTAATGCACAGGTAAAACTCGAATAAAGGATCTAACCAGAAAGTTCAACTTAAGAACTCCGTTGTCGCAAAAAGAATCAAAACAAACGAAACAACGGAAGTCAAACGGCGAAAGAAAACAGCTCCGTTTAACTAATCTGGATCTAAGTCAAATTTTACAGAGGCAAAAACTTGTTTAAGTTGGTTATTCAGAAAGAGGGTTTCGGGACGAAACTCCAGGCGCTTGAATCTGCTGATTCCGATAAACGAGCGAAAAGTTATACTATAACGAAAATCGGATCAGAAATCGCGATCAGAAGAATCGCGGATTAAATCCGAGAAAAAGAAAAATGACGAACAAGTTAACGAACAAACGTTCACTAACTAGATCTAATCTGACGAACACGTTCGTTAAAACGAACGAACGAGCGAACGCTCGCTATTTAACCGAACCGGGAAAAATAAACCAAATCTAATAAAAAAACCGAAACTAAAAAAACCGGCGAAAACCGACGGAAAACATATCGGTTTTTTTTTAAAAAAAAATCGGCGCGGATTAGGTGGCAACCTTGGCGGCGGTCGGCGTGGCGGCGGTCGGCGGTCGGCGGCGGCGGCGGTCGGCGGCGGCGGCGGCGGCTCTGGCGGTGGCGGCGGGCGACGGCTCGACGACGGTGGCAAGTGAGGCGGCTGGCATGGGCGGCAATGGCGGCATGGCAATGCTGGGCTCGAGGCGGCGCGGGCTAGGGTTTGGCGGCGGCGGCGGGCTGGGCTGGGCTGGTGCGGGGCTTGGGTGGCGCTTTATATAGGCTGCCCCCGGGCGGAGTCCCGCTCGGGTATGGCACGTAGGTCGGTTCGTTTTTTTATATTTTTTTTAATAATTTCGCGCAGAAAATCAAACGAAAGAAATACTAAACGGACTCCAAAAATCCCGAAATAAATTTTCCCCGGCTTCTAAAATCAAGCCGGCCAAGATGAACATTTATTTTGGGCCTAAATGCAATTCTGAAAAACGCGCATTTTCCCTAAATTCAAATAAAAAGGCGAAAACTCCAAAATAAAATCTTATTTGATTTTTTTTATTAAATCTTCATTGTTTCTTTATTTTGGGAAAGTCATTTTATTTCCTCTCTCAAATTTTGATAGTAGAAATAACTGAAGATAAAATAAATAAAATCAAATGATCCTATTTTCAAAATTTGAGAAAACTCAAATATGAAAATAACGAAATCCCCAACTCTCTCCGTGGGTCCTTGAGTTGCGTAGAATTTCTAGGATCGAGCCAACAATGCAACAAAAATATGATATGCAATGATGATCTATGTATAACATTCCAAATTGAAAATTTGGGATGTTACAAGAGTACTGTTACATCACATATATAGCTAGTTAAATTCTCAACCTAGAATGACGTGCATGCCATGTAAACCGATACGGAGGAAGTAGAGTAAAAATGAGGTGATTTTACCGAGCGATCGGCGGGGGAGCATGGCCTGTCATGCAGTCCCACGTGTCATGATGTACCAAGGCGATGTGCGTGTCCCTCTTGAGGCAGAACCAATACTACGTGGTTTAAGATGATGGCAAACCGAAGTGTGAAATAATGGTTGCTTCGTCCATTTGGGAAGGTGCGGCATTGTGATTTGACGTCTCATTGTTCATTACTACTACTAGGCCAGTACGAGTGGGGTGCGTCCCCACTTCTGTTCTGCACTATTATTTGGTGCCTGACACGTCGACCCGGTTGCTATATGTCCCACATGTCGGCAACAGGAAGTACAGAATTCATTAAAGGGAGCGTTGACAGAGGATATACAAGACACGGCTTGGGTTTTTGCTGCTTCACGTGATCCGTCGATACAAACCCGGACTAAAAAAGGCGAGGGCGGGTCTTTTCCCACGTGGCAGGCAGGGGAGTTTGGCATAGTCTGTTCAAGGCAAGGAGGCAGGAAGGGAAACAGGCAGGGGAGTTTGGCATAATCTGATTTTACGGAGTACGTACCCACTAGGGTTTATAGGGATCATCTAAAAAACATTCGTTTTTCCATTTGATAAGTCTCAATTCTACTACTATTAGTAGTACCATCACATGTTGGATTTCGAGGTGCGTTAGATCACCCGACGCAAGTAGTGTCAAGAGAAAACTCACCAATGCTTGTAGAAGTTCATGCAAATTTAGTGGTCATTCATGCATTCGTTCTAATTGATGCCTCGGTAAACATAACTTCTTGAGAAAAACGAGCGTATTAATTACTTGTGCAAACTATAAAATTAATTCGACCACTCACCATCTACCTTGGTTGGAGAGATTTTGAAATTGAGCCATAAACTGGAAAGGAGGGAGTAGTAACTTTTGTCTCGATTACTATTTGTGGCCTTGTATAGATGCAAAATGTATTTTTTATAGTGGCCTTGTATAAGTAAATGGAGGGAGTACTAAAGGACATATATATTCCAAACAATATGATAATCTCTCTAACCAAGGTAGTAGGGACGAGGAGTAAACGGAGGGAGTAGTAAAAGTTTCTCCTCGTCCTGCGAGCCACCGCGCGCGTGGGCGAGGGAGCGAGCGTAAGGCGTACAATACTAAGCAAGCTTCACCTCATCCTGCGAGCCACCGCACCTGTGGCCGGGGGAGACGGCGTACTAAGCAAGCTTCTCCTCATTCTGCGAGTTGATGGGACACATCAAAAGTACTCCAGTGTATAGAGCCTTGCCTCTAAGGTAGGCCCCACATGGTTTGCCTCTTGTTTAACATAACACGTCAAGTCACAATTTGTTTGTTCACCTATGGTAGACGATCCTCCCTCCACCAAGTGGACAACCAGTACACGTGTAAAATTACCACGTGGACTGCCTTTTCGTACAGAAATGAGCTCCACCGTGTACCCGCGCGGGTGTGGTTGGGAAAGAGACGGGAGTACGTGCGCCGTGCATGCACCTCTTGTCTTCGTGCACGTCCCCCACCTACGTGGGTGTCTGTGAGAGAGATACAAACCTAGACATAATGTGTCGTCCATCCCCATGCCTCCGCCCAGCCCAACCACCAGTCACCACCATGCCCCACTCCTCCTCACCTTATCTCTCATCTTTCTCCCTCCATTTTTATATACAATGGGCCACTACCAAAATTACAATTTGTAGATATACAAGGCCACTAACACTAATCGATGCAATATTAATGGTGTTTGCCTTGTAGTACTAGCAAAGGAGGACATTAATTATCCATTGCATGCATGCGGGAGTTTGTAAAAAAATGCATCTTGATGTTCCGTGCAATGCATGGGCATCTTGCTAGTCCATGAAAAAAACACATGGCAAAATTCCACGGCGAACAAGGGATTTGAATCTGTTGGGAGGGGCTGTTTGGATCTTGCCTGGGGTACCCACAATATTGGCGACCCTTCTGTCCACCAGTGCCTTTGCCACCGATGAACGAGGAATGGCTCGCGTGCTCATGCATCCTCCAGCGCGCACGTTGGAGACGAGTTCGCACGAGCTGTGTTTTTTTCGTCCCACCACGCCGCCCGAGCCGCTCGCAGACCGACCGGCGACCCACAAATTACTCCATCCAACCATGGCCGCACACATTATGACAGCAACTCAACCAACCGGAGGAAATTCACGCAAACACATAGACAAACTGATATTTCATATAAACAACGACGGAAATCATATAAAATACCGGATTTTCATACAAACATGACGGATTTCATTACATTCAAATGAAGTATGCGGTGCTAGTTACGACAAGACAGTATATAATACCTGGCCTAAATGGTCGCCTGCCAATCGATTTGTGTTCCTCATGTCCGGCAGCACGATCACCGGACTGCCGGCAGCTCCAGAGGTATATGCTTTAGCGCAAAGGACGGCTCGCTTCCCCACTGCCCAACTGATATCATTGGCTGATGCCAAAGATGATGGTGGAATGGGGCTTCCCCGCTTCCGTGGAGCCCATGCGGGGTCGACGAAGGTCCTCGCAACAAAAGGACCTGGCAAGACACCTGATGTGTACACCGGCGTCGCCTCCGCGATGGCCTTTATGGGACCCAAGCGGCGGCGGTCTCCCATTTCTACTTCTCCTCAATGATGGCGGCGGATGTGGAGGCACTGGCCACCGACTCGTTGCTCTCCGCGCACCCGGCTTCTGTCGCTGCTTGCATGGCGCGGCCACCGGCATGGGAGTCTCGGCCACAGAAACGGGAGACGCGGTACGAGGCGGCGACGTGGACGGCAGCAATGACGCCCGTGCGTGGCTCCTCATCGAGCCGGCCTGGAGTGGCGACTTGCTGAACCGCGCGTCGGCTTGGGGCGGCAACTGGCCCCGTCGAGCGAGGGGAGGGAGGTGGATCAGCGAGTTGCATATCTCGTATCCGGTGGGCTACCCAGCCGGCTTGGATGCGGAATAACTACTCTTCGTAAGCCATTGCGGCGGAGGTGTGCGATTCTTGGCCGGTGTTTGGCCTCATTTAAATAGGAGATTAAATAGACGGCGAACGGGAGGAGCTCGGCCGGCGTTGCGTTTAATGCCGGCCCAGTCATGAACGGACGTGTGTCCAGAGTGGGTTTCTCTGCTTCCACACGGGCGGGTTTCATGGAGGCGTTTGAATGCGGCAAGGAGGCGTGTTTAGTCGGGCGTGCAGCGAGTGGCGCCCTCAACTCTGACATAGGACACCGTGCCATTCTTCCACTAACGTGTGGGCTCTTTGGGTACATGGCCTGCATGTCACTGACCCAACGCAGGCAGCGCACAGCAGAGGGACCTTTGGTGGCCCAGGGCAGTCAGAAGCGGGCATTTCATAAACCGATGATTGTTCATTGAGTGTGACGTCATCATTTTCATGTAGATAACCCTACTATGTTGATAGCCCGTTCGATACGTTGTGATTCATAAAGACCGCTGCAAACATCAATGTTCTGCTTATCACAGATAAGATTGATTAATACCCGTAACAATCCATATCCTTAACAAAGGGTGCATGCATGTATAGGTTGAGTGTGTGTCTTGCGTTGTGTGCTGTGTATATCCTGCCCACATTTGGGACACCTGAGATTACTGTCCTACCCCCAACCCGCAATATATCGGAAATTTTAGATGGGGCAAAGTTTGTAACTTTCCCCAAATTTCAAACAAGCACGTCTCAAACCGAAACATTGTTCCCCCTTAGTTCCCCGCCTCCCTCTGTTTCCACATTCATACTCCATGGGCGCCAAAACGCCCTCTCCACCAGCCGTGGAACCCCAGCCTCCTCCGTCCTCCATGCCATAGCGGCCAATCCACCGCCGCCCTCCTCCATCACGCCAGAGCCGGTACCCTGACGTCATCGTCCAATGCAACCGCAACAGCAACACCCTCAAGGACTTAGTAGCTGAAGCCGAGGCAGAGTTGCCTCCATGACGTCGACGCTGATGTGTGCTGTACCAGAACCACTCCGACCACACTGTCCTACGCCTCACTGTTGTCGCTACACTGTCGCAACTGTCCACCGCACCGGAGTTGTTCCCCCTACGCCGTTGTTCGCCGCCTCGGATCTGGTTCCCCGCCGCCGACAGACGGCCACCGCACCACACTCAACAACTTGGCCATGGGTTCGTCCAAGGCTCCACCGTCCTCCACAACTTCTCGTTTCCAGCGAACCACAAGAAGATTGTTCGAAAAACAGAAGGAGGACATAGCACTGCCAGCAGAAAGAGGTAATCCTCTTCCCTTATTCGTGCAAATCTTATGTCTCTGCTCACACCGTATTCATCCCACGAAAGAAACTAGTTGAGCACTTCTTATTGCATCTTCCTCGTGATACTAAATGCACAAGGTTTCCTCCCTTTACTATTTCACCTTTGCTAGAGGTCAGTAGCCCGCTTGGATTTCAATTCAGGGTCAGTCAAACTGCAATTAAAAGAAGCAGCACCCGCTTAGGCGCGCAGAGCACCTAATCCGCCTGTTCGCCGGGCAAGCGGCGCATCGGTGTCTATCATAGGGGTGTGGGGCGCAGGAGCTGTTTGCGCCCGATCTAGAGGTTGGCGGGGCTTGAATGGATGGCCGGGGGGTGGTGCCAAGAACGGCGGTGCGGTGAGGTCAAGGGGAGGGCGCAGGCAGGGGACTGGGCTGGTGGTCGCTGGCGTTTTGAGGAAGATCGTCAACAATGACTGGCTGGAGGTAGATGAAGGCAATCTGCCCGTTCTTTGTACATTGGATGGTGCAGAAAAAATGGACTGACCTATTTGTTTTCGGTCGACTGTTATTTTCATAGGATCATGTAGTAATTTAGTGTGCCATGCATGTTGTAGAGCTATCATATGTCTCCTGTCATTTATTTATCATTGACCTGCTATCTACTACCTTTACACTGTACTAATTGTGCACACACTTCACCCATACTCACACTATTGTTTTTTTATGCATGGGTATTTCAGTCTCTGACGCAGTGTTGATGAATGCAGAAAAGAAAAGACAGAAGTCGCTCCAGTGTAATTCGATGATAAGCACTAAGCATTTCAGCGCTCTAAAGGGTGCGATGTCGTGATTGGATCTGAGAACGTAGCTCTGATTGATGATCTCAATTGCCACACACAACAATCCCAGGTGCTTGCTTTAACTTCCCGCTGTCAAATGTGGTTGCATGTTGCATATGGTGTCTAGCTTGTATTGCTTCCAATTTGGTTAAATTGCATATGCTTACTTTACACATTATACCTTTGATAATGACATGCCTTCCTGTTTTTCATACATACTACATATGTCTATTAACCATGTTCGTACATCAAACTAATGCTCTTTTGTATCCCTCGTCAATCACTTATGATGAGACAAGAACCCTAGTGGGTTCTTGAGACGCCCCTACTCGCTTAAAGAGTGCAAATGTCATCCTCCCACATGATTCTCAAGAAACAGCAAGGCTAAATGAAGATAGTCAACGTAGCTCTCTAGTTGATGACCGCAATTCCCCCACACCACCATCGCAGGTGCTTGCTCTTACTTGGCAGTGTGATATGTGGTTGCATGTTGCATATGGTGTCTACCTTTTTTAATGATTCTAATTAGGGTAAATTGCATCTGCTTAGTTAACACATTATACCTGTGAATATGACATGCCTTCCTGTTTTTGGTACAACGTCTTTCTATTAACCACGTTCTTACATCAAACTACTTTTCTTGTGTATCCCTCATCAATCACTTCTGACGATACACCTTCAACTTGATGGTGTAATATTGGTTGCATCTTGCATATCATTTCAAACATGTATTGCCTCTAATTTGTTGAAGTTCCACTTATAATGAGACACATCTAACTTGGTAGAGTGATTTTGGTTGGATCTTTCATATGGTGTCTAGATTGCATTGCTTCCAATTTGTTGAAATGCCTTCTGCTTAGCGTTTTTCATACATATTCCATCCTCCTACAATGTGGTTGACATAAATAAAAGTTGTGTTCATCAGTATCATGCATCAACGAATTTGGAAGTGCGAATTTCATTCCTTTTTCTTGTGTGTTTACTTGACAAGGTAAAATCTGAAAGGACGAAGGCATGGAATGATGGTGGTCCTCTGGAGCAACCGAAACAGATGATCTCTGCAGATTCTCTAGCTACTCGTACTACAGTGCTAGTTCCAAATCTCATCTCCCCTACTCCACAACCCAAGGTGCTTGCTCTAACATGGTAGTGTGATATCTGGTTGCATGTTGCATATGGTGCCTAGCTTGTATTTCTCCTAATTTGTTAAATTGCATCTCCTTAGCTTACACATTATACATGTGAATATGACACGCCTTCCTGTTTTTGGTACATACTACATCTGCCTATCACACCATGTTCTTACATGAAACTACTGTTCTTGTGTATCCTGCATCTATCGCTTATGATGAGACAGTCACGCCCGTGGGTTAATATGAGACGCACTACTCTTATAAAGAATGCAATTTCATCCTCTCCACATGATTCTCAAGAAACAGCAAGCCTAAATGAAGATATTGAACGGAGCTCTGTACTTGAAGACCGCACTTCCCCTACACCACCATCACAGGTGCTTTCTCTAACTTCGCTGTGTGATATGTGGTTGCATGTTGCATACGGTGTCTACCTTGTAATGCTTCTAATTAGGGTAAATTGCATCTTCTTAGTTTACACACTATACCTGTGAATATGACATGCCTTCCTATTTTTGGTACACACTACATCTATGTGTTAACCTTGTTCTTACATGAAACTACCTCTCTTCTGTATCCTGCATCAATCACTTACGATGAGTCACCTTTATTCGTTGCATATTGCATATTATTTCTAGCCTGTTGCTATGTATTGCTTCTAATTTGGTCAAATACATTTGTTAGGGCACCCTTTTAATTTGGCAGAGTGATATTGGTTTCATCTTTCATATGGTTTCTAGCTTGCATTGATTTTAACAAGTTCAAGCACCTTGTTCTTAGTTTACACTTTATACATCATACATGTCAATATGTCACGCCGTCATGTTTTTCATACATATTCCATCCTCCTATCATGCGGCTTCCTTACATGAAAGTAGTGTTCGTCAGTATCATGCATCAATGAGTTCTAAAGAGCAAATTTTATTCCTTTTTCTTGTGGGTTTGACTTGACAAGGCAAAATCAAGAAAGAGGAAGGAAAAGAGTAAGGAAGGCGATGATGGTGGTCCTCTGCAGCAACGTAAACAAAGCATCTGTACCGATTCTCCTTGTACTGATAGTGCATTACAAGGTCCAAGTCTCCGCTCCCCTACTCCACCATCCAAGGTGCTTGCTCTAACTTCGCAGTATGATATATGGTTGCATGTTGCATATGGTGTCTAGCTTGTATTGCTCCTAATTAGTGTAAACTGCATCTGCTTAGCTTACACATGATACGTGTGAATATGACACGCTTTCCTGTTTTTGGTACATACTATATATGTCTATCACACCATGTTCTTACATGAAACTACTCTTCTTGTGTATCCTGCATGAGTCACTTATGATGGGACACCTTTAAGTTGGCAGTGTGATATTAGTTTGCGTCTTGAATATGATTTCTAGCATGTATTGCTTCTAGTTTGATGAACGCCACCTATGACGAGACAGTTTTAACTTGGGAGAGTGATATTGATTGCACCTTCCATATGGTGTCTAGTTTGCAGTGCTTCTAATTTGTTGAAGTGCCTTCTGCTTAGTTACCACATCATAGGTGTGAATATGTCAAGCCGTCCATTTTTTCGTACATATTCCATCCTCGTATCATGACTTTGCCTTTTATCAGAGTAGTGTTTGTCAGTATCATGCATGAATGAGTTCTGAAGAGTGAATTATATTCCTTTTTCTTGTCGGTATGACCTCACAATGCAAAATCAATAAAGCTGAAGGAAATTGGCAAGGCATTGGATGATGGTGGTCCTTCCGAGCAACTGAAATGGAGGTTCTCTATAGATTCTACTCCGCCATCCTCCCAACAAGATTCGCAAGACAACGCAAGGCTAGACAGTCAACGTAGCTGTGTAGATGATGAGCACATCTCCCCTACTCCACCATCACAGGTGCTTGCTCTAACTTGGCACTATTATATGTGGTTGCATGTTGCGTATGATGTCTAGCTTGTATTGCTTCTAACTTTATTGAATTGCATCTGCTTACTTTACACATAATGCCTGTGAATATGACATGTGTTCCTGTTTCCAGAACATACTATATCTGATCACATGATGTTCTTACATTAGACTACTGTTCTTGCATATCCCGCATCAGTCACTTATGATAAGGCACCTTTAAGTCGCCACTGTGATACTGGTTGTCTCTTGCATATGATTTCTAGCATGTACTGCTTCTAATATATTGAAACGTCATACAGTTTGAACTTTGCAGAGTGATATTGGTTGCATCTTTCATATGGTGTCTAGCTTGCAGTGCTTCTAATTTCTTGAAATACCTTCTACTTAGTTACCACGTCATAGGTGTGAGTATGTCATGACATCCTGTTTTTCATACATATTCCATCCTCGCATTATGTGTTTGCCTTTCATCCGAGTAGTGTTCGTCAGTATCATGCATGAATGAGTTCTGAAGAGCGAATTTTATTCCTTTTTCTTATCGGTTTGACTTCACAATGCGAAATTATTACAGCCGAAGGAAATTAGTCCGGCAGTGGATGATGGTGGTCGTTCGGAGCAACTCAAACAGGGGGTCTCTACAGATTCTACTCCGCCATCCTCCCAACAAGATTCACAGGACAACACAAGGTTGGACAGTCAACGTAGTTGTGTAGATGATGAGCACATCTCCCCTGCTCCACCATCACAGGTGCTTGCTCTAACTTGGCACTATAATATGTGGTTACATGTTGCGTATGATGTCTAGCTTGTATTGCTTCTAACTTTGTTGAATTGCATCTACTTACTTTACACATAATGCCTGTGAATATGACACGTGTTCCTGTTTCTAGAACATACGTGTACATGATGAGCACATCTCCCCTACTCCACCATCACAGGTGCTTGCTCTTACTTGGAACTGTTATATGTGGTTGTGTTTTCCGTATGATGTCTAGTTTGTATTGCTTTTGATTATGTTGAATTGCATCTGCGTAGCTTACAACTTATACCTGCAACGATAACTTACACATAAGACACATTTAACTTGGGATTGTGATGTAGGTTGCATCTTGCATTGTCTTCTAGCTTGTACTGCTTCTAATTTCTTGAAATGGCACTTACGACGAGACACTTTTTACCTGATAGAGTGATATTGGTTGCATGTTCATATGGTGCCTAGCTTTCATTTCTTCTAATTTTGTTGAAATGCCTTCCGCTTACTGTTTTTTCATACATATTCCATCCTCCTATCGTACGTGTGAATATGAAACATTGTCTTTTTTGTATATATTCCATCCTCCTATCTTGCACTTGCCTTACATCAAAGTAGTGTTCGTCTGTATCATGCATTAACCAGCTATGCAGAGCTAATTTTTTTCATCTTCTTGTGGTTTTGACTTCATAAGGCAATATCAGAAAATAGGAAGGAAAAGAGTAAGTTAGGGGATGTTGGTGGTCCTCCGCACGGACGCAAATAGAGACTCTCTAGATTTGCCACTGCTACTGCTAATGAAGTTGAAGTCCCAAGTCTACACGATGAGTTCATCTCCCGTACTCCACCATCGCAGGTGCTTGCTCTAAGTTGACAGTGTGATAATTGGTTTCATGTTGCATATGTTGTCTAGCCTGTATTTCTTATATTTTGATTAAATTGCACCTGCTGAGTTTATATGTTATACATGTGAATATGACATGGCTTTCTGTGTCTAGAATACACTGCATCTATCTATCATACCATGTTCTTACATCAAAGTACTGTTGTTGTGTATCCTGCATCAGTCACTCGTGATTGGACACTTAACATGGCAGTTTGATAGTGGTTGCATCTTGCATTGATTTCTACATTGTACTGCTTCTAATTTTTTGAATTACCACATATGACAAGACACTTCTAACTTGGCAGAGTAATATTAGTTGCATCTTTCATATGGTGTCTAGCTTGCATTACTTCTATAATCTTGAAAATCCTTCTGCTTAATTTACACATCATAGCTGTGAATATGTCATGTCGTCCTGCTTTTCTTACATATTCCATCCTCATACGGTTGTCTTACATCAAAGTATTGCTTGTCTGTACCATGCATCAATGAGTTCTGAAGAGCGATTTTATTCTTTTGTGTTATGGGTACGGCTTGACATGGCAAAGTCAAAAAAGACTCGTCGGGTGAAATGGAAAAGGACCTGTCATCGAGATTCTGCTGGTACTTATAGTGCAGTAGAAGGTCCAAGTCCACCTGCTAAATCTACAAACACAGTATCACCTACTCCACCAGTTGCAGCATCCGCTTCAACTATACCAGCATCTCAACGAGTTACTCGTTCGTTTGCTCCAGAACTGGCCAGTTCCCAAGCTGCCTTCACACCTAACACTACTTCCGAAGCACTGCTGACACAACAGGACTTGGCAAGATCAGATGAACCTCATGAGCATCAACACCAAGACGGTACCTGACCGAGTCAAGTTGTGGTTGAATGCTCCTTTATATGTACTCTCACAGTTTGATGTACACTAACACTTTCCATATTCGTTGTTGAACTAGCACCACGGCGCAAGCGGAAACAGACATTAGGGATAATGCTTGACAGACTAACAAAATCAAAAGGAGGAAGAATGGAGATCCATTTTGAGGCAGGTTTAAAAAGGCCACGTGATGGTACAGAGTCAGCCAAGTTAGTATCAGAGGCAGTCGTTGTCGTTAGGTGACATGCACGTATCCTCCCAACGTGGATCCAGTACAGGAATGAGAAAGATAATACCTAGTTTAACACCTTCCTTGACCATTTATCCGTAAGTAATGTTATTCATCGCAATTAGTAATATTGTCTTGCTCTGTCCCATACTTTCTAGCTTCCTCCTAATAAGACTCACATTCTTTTTTCGACATATGAGGTTCAAGTTGGATCCGAAAGATGATGCAACTAAACAAGCATGCACTCAT
This sequence comes from Aegilops speltoides, assembly GCA_021437245.1. NCBI lineage: Eukaryota > Viridiplantae > Streptophyta > Magnoliopsida > Poales > Poaceae > Aegilops > Aegilops speltoides. The sequence continues at coordinate 194,557,987 of CM038142.1, read as the reverse complement.
GTTTTTCACCGCTCTCTGCACAAAGATCGGTACCACCTTAGAAAATCTCACTTTGAAGGCAAGGCTAACAATGAAATCGCCCAAACATCTCCAATAGAATATATTACAGATGAAGATTGGACAGCCCTCGTTAAACACTCGTCTGATCTAAAGTATCAGGTAGGCTATATATATTTGATCAGACCACATATTGACTTGTATTTATGTATGTGCCTTACAAGTGTATCTTCTTCTAGGCTAACTGTTTGAAGAACAAAACTAACCATTCTAAAGTGAAATTCCAACAGACAACAGGATCTCATAGCTATATTGCACACCGCAGGCTCTTGTAAATAGCTGCTACTTCCTTCTTTTTTTGTGCCATATTATCGTATCTATATTGACTTGTTCCAAATACAGAGGAAAGCCCATGCTGACCAAAAAGAACCTGAACCAAATGCAATGCAAATCTTCAAGGATTGCCACACCAGCAAGATGAAGGGCATGAGCACACCAGTTCAAGCCGCTGTTGTAAGTCCTTACTCCTCCTGCCTTTGAACTGATTGGTACTGTGATGTGTTCATTTAACTACTTGGTTTGCAGCCAATGTCAGTTACTCTGTTCACTTTTATACACAGTTATCTTAACGTATCATTTCACCTTACATGGTTTAAAAGAGATGAATGATATTCTTTTGGTCTTGATATGTAATCTATTTGTTATGTTCACGTGCGCACACAATGATAAAATAGCCTATTTGTTTTATATCTGTTTTCCCATGATATGAATGATGTCATACTATGTTCATCCTACTTTAGACCATGTCTCTTTATCCTTAGATGTCAACGAATGTGAGGAAATAGACAATACAGTAGGCATGCTACATGGACATATGTTCCGAAAGTGATTTTATTATGTAGTTGGCACTACAATACATGATAATGTACTATAGTAGTTCACCAAAATAAGTTATGTATAAATGTGTAACCTACTTTGTTTGTTTCTGTCACATTAGTAACTTGTCTGGTACACTAATCTACAAGTTCAAACTTTCAGGAAGCTATGGAACAAATGATTGAACAGCCACAACCACCTGAAGGTGACGAGGCTACCACAGGCACAATGTCACCTCTTGCTGCAGTGCGTCAGTATCTCTCCACTAACAGTGCAAAAAGCACCTTCCTGCGTAATTCTGGGTTGGTTGTCAAGGTAACCTCGTCCATATCGCCTACTGACGAAAATCTTCCCGCTAGACAAAGTGATATATCTATGCTCCAGACACAAGTCCAATCCCTAATGGATGTTGTTTTGGAAACAAGAATAGTGGTTGACAAATGTTGTCAAGATATGAATGGTTTTGAAACCAGGCTATGAGACATTCGCTTCGTTGTTCAAGAGCAATGGCAGAAAAAAGGTTAAGATCGTGCTGCTCCATCAGATTCTACTGCCTGAAACATTAGCACTCAGGTCAAATGATCGGTGCTTCTATACATCTGATGGTGCTTTTATCTGGAAGGAATGTAAACTTTATGCCAATAGGCCTTTTGTTGTGTGTTTGGAATTTATTTTGTTGTGATACAGCATTTATGATACTTCCATAGGCTGCAGTAATTACGACGCTATTTTTGTATAGTATAGGTTTATCTTAGTAATGTATTTGGCCGAAAGCTTCGTAGGAGCCCAACATGCCAACATTCGTCGGGCCCATTCCAATTGGGCTAAAAACGATTACGGGCCGAAATCGGCATGTAGCCCACTCAAAATATCTGGGCCTAAATCAGCATAAGCTTTCATATTTTTCTGGTAGGCCTGTGCCCATAGTGGGCCTTTAGCAGGCCTAAACATAATTTAGGCCCTCAGTAAAAATAGGCCATTTACAGGTGTAAATATCTCGAGCCAATAAAAACATGGGACTTTAATAGACCGAAAGTGAGATTGGGCCCTGATGGTGCCAAATAACCCACTGGTCTTAGCAGGCCAAAATGGTGGCCCATTTATGATGCGGATCTTTGACAGGCCGAAATTCGGACGGGCCGTAAATGCGCCGACCTAATACACGGGCCTTTAACAGGCCGGAACTTCGGTCGGGCTAGATTATCGTCATTTTTATATGGGCCGTTAATGGGCCCGATATGACGTTGGGCCACATATGGCCCATGGTTTTCGTCCGGCTTTAACAGGCTGAAAGTGGCCCAAATATATAGTGGGCCTCTAACATGCCGAATGTTAGACATGGCCGAATATGATCCAAATCCTCCACGGTCGTTTATGGGCCGAAAGTTTTTATGGCCTGTAAATGGGCCCAAATGAAGCAGGACCTTTAACAGGCCGGAAATACACCGGGTCGTAATTCGGCCCAAATACTTAGCGGACTGTTAGCGGACCAGAAGTGACCATGGGCCGCGATGATGAAAAGTTCAGGACAGGCCGTTGACAGGCCGATTTGACACTAGCCGTACGGGCCTTAATAGAGAATGTTGGGCCTTTAGCTGGGCCGGCCCATTATGGTCTGCAAAATCTTGTGGGCCTTTAGCTAGCCGGGCCCATTGTGGTCCACTAAATCTTGTGGGCCTTTAGCTGGGCCGGCCCATTATGGTCTACAAAATCTTATGGGCCTTTAGCTGGGCCAGCCCATTATGGTCCGTTAAATCTTATGCGCCTTCAGTTGGGCTGGCCCATTTAAACTTTATGGGCCACTTTTGGGCCCGTCCACGTGTCAACATATCATAGGCCCATCTCGACCGTTGGATGAGTGACACCTGTGCCAATGCGGAGTTGACGCGTGGATCCGTCGGCCAATGAGAATTTTACACGTGGAAAATCGGCATTGGTCGTGGCTGTTAGCGGGTTATCGGATCCAAAATCGGACCCAATAGCTTAATGGCGGTTAACGGCATCCCGTTACAGTGGATGCCACGTGTCGGTCACCCGTGACGAGAGCACTTCTATGACGCGTGATTTATCGTCATGGAAGTGGACACTTCTATGATGATAATTTTGGTAATGTCATGGAACACTTCTACAACAGCACAGGTATGACTATCTTGATTCTGTCATAAAATTGACAAAAAACGCGGCCTACTGTGACAAACACGTATCATCACGGAAGTGTATTTTTTTGTAGTGCAACTGGTCAGCTTCGACCTCGAGTTCACTGTCGGTCATGTCGGGTATGATTAGAAGATTTTTGTCACCTAGTTGTGCGTGCGCCATGACGTCCTCGTGTACCACTACCACCTGGCCACAAGGCCTTGCGAGCATTTTGCCAAGTTTATCAATAGCCTCGATTAAGAGTTTCTCTACGGTGGACACCAACAATGATCTAAAAGCGCTCAAGATTTCGGGCTTGGCCTGCCGGAATCTTGTCGACACCCATGACCACTACACGGTCTGGAGCAACACGAAGAACAATCAGGACTCCCTAGTTAACCTCGCCTCAGCCATCATCTACCCCTACTACATGAAGATGAAGGATGAGAGCAAGAAGGATAAGATCGCCTGGCACAGTGCCTAGGAGCAGAGACTGGCTGAACAACACGTCAAGTGCGCGGCCAAGGACGCGTACACAAGCTACGGGATATACAGGTGGATCGTTGGCATGAGGAAGTGCCTTTGTCCTGCCCCAAACAACGGATCAAGCCATAGAGCAATGGCGGCGGCGTCACAAGAAGTAGATGATTCGATGATTGTTTCTCCTAGTTTAGAATGGATGTAATTGTTTATTGTGGTGTGTGCGAATGTTTTGTATAGTCACTTATTAATTGGATGTTTATTTTTGTTATACATGTTGTTCTTCTGTAGATAGAGAAAATCAAATCGCACATGGAGTAAACTAGGGAACCCGTCAGTGATGATTTTATCACTTGCTGACAATTATATACCAGCAAGCGTTTGCCCATAACACACATGGCTTATTGATACGTATCCCACGTATCTATAATTTTCGATTGTTCCGTGCTATTATATTACCCGTTTTGGATGTTTATGGGCTTTACTTTACACTTTTATATCATTTTTGGGACTAACCTACTAACCGGAGGCCCAGCCCAAATTGTTGTTTTTTTTCCTATTTCAGTGTTTCGAAGAAAAGGAATAGCAAACAGAGTCCAAACGGAATGGAACCTTCGGGAGCGATCTTTTTGGAACAAACGTGATCCAGAGGACTTGGAGTGGAAGTCAAGAAACAAAGGAGGCGGCCACGAGGGTGCCCGGCGCACCCCCTACAGGTGGGCGCGCCCCCACCCTTGTGGGCCCCTCGGGCGTCCACTGACCTACTTCTTCCTCCTACATATACCCATGTACCCCGAAAACATCAGAAGGGACCACGAAAAACTATTTCCACCGTCGTAACCTTATGTATCCGCAAGATCCCATCTTGGAGCCTTTGTCGGCGCTCCGCCGGAGGGGGAATCAACCATGGAGGGCCTCTACATCATCTCCAAGGCCTCTCCGATGAGTTGTGAGTAGTTTAACACAGACCTTCGGGTCCATAGTTATTAGCTAGATGGCTTCTTCTCTCTCTTTGAATCTCAATACAAAGTTCTCCTTGATCTTCTTGGAGATCTATTCGATGTAACTCATTTTGCGGTTTGTTTGTCGAGATCCGATGAATTGTGGGTTTATGATCAAGTTTATCTATGAGAAATATTTGAATCTCCTCTGAATTCTTTTATGTGTGATTAAGTTATGTTTGCAAGTCTCTTCGAATTATCAGTTTGGTTTGGCCTACTAGATTGATATTTCTTGCAATGGTTGAAGTGCTTAGCTTTGGGTTCAATCTTATGTGTCCTTTCCCAAAGGATGTTAGGGCAGCAAGGCACGTATTGTATTGTTGCCATCGAGGATAAAAAGATGGGGTTTATATCATATTGCATGAGTTTATCCCTCTACATCATGTCATCTTTCTTAATGTGTTACTCTGTTCTTTATGAACTTAATACTCTAGATGCATGCTGGATAGCGGTCGATGTGTGGAGTAATAGTAGTAGATGCAGGCAGGAGTCGGTCTACTTGTCACCGATGATGCCTAGATAATCTCATAATTATTCACTTTTCTATCAATTGCTCGACAGTAATTTGTTCACCCACCGTAATACTTATGCTATCTTGAGAGAAGCTACTAGTGAAACCTATGGCCCCTGGGTCTATCTCTTATCATATAAGCTTTCAATCTACTTTTATTTGCATCTATACTTTTCCAATCTATATAATAAAATACCAAAAATATATTTGTCTTATCATATTATCTCTATCAGATCTCACTTTCGCAAGTGGCCTTGAAGGGATTGACAACCCCTTTATTGCGTTGGTTGCGAGTTCTTGTTTCCTTGTGTAGGTGCGTGGGACTTTTGAGGAGCCTCCTACTGGATTGATACCTTGGTTCTCAAAACTGAGGGAAATACTTACGCTACTTTGCTGCATCAGCCTTTCCTCTTCAAGGAAAACCAACACAAGCTCAAGAAGTAGCACTTATTAGCAGCAATCGTATGTTAATATCGGTCTTCGCACACATTTCTGATTACGGACCTATTTGTCGTGTATCACACACATCTTGTTAAGTTGAACCTTTTCTGTTGTCTTGGCTCATTGCAAACAATTCATTTGAGTGAACTGTATGTTGTATATCGCACACACACCCTGATGTGGCTGACCGTTTCTGTTGTGTTGCCAAATGATATGTCTCCAATGTATCTATAATTTGTTTTATTGTTCCATGCTATTATATTATCCATCTTGGATGTTTTATATGCATTTATATGCTTTTTTATATGATTTTTGGGACTAACCTATTAACCTAGAGCCTGGCGCCAGTTTCTATTTTTTCCTTGTTTTTGAGTTTCGCAGAAAAGGAATATCAAATGGTGTCCAATTGACTTGAAAATTTACGGAGATTATTTTTGAACCAGAAGAAGCTCACGGAGCATCGGAGATGGACCAGAAGAGTCCCGAGTCAACCATGAGGGTGAGGGCGTGCCCTACCCCCTGGGCACGCCCCCTACCTCGTGGCTGACTCGGGGACACCCTGGCTTGTTCCCGATGCCAACACCTCTTATATATCCCCAAACTTCTAGAACAGAACCAAGATCGGGAGTTCCGCTGCGCGAGCCTCTGTAGCCACCAAAAACCAATCGGGAGCCCATTCTGGCACCCTGCCAGAGGGGGGATCCATCACCGGTGGCCATCCTCATCATCCCGGCGCTCTCCATGATGAGGAGGGAGTGGTTCACCCTCGGGGCTGAGGGTATATACCAGTAGTTATGTGTTTGATCTCTCTCTCTCTCTCTCTCTCTCTCTCTCGTGTTCTTGATTTGGCATGATCTTGATGTACCGCGAGCTTTGCTACTATAGTTTGATCTTATGATGTTTCTCCCCCTCTACCTTCTTGTAATAGATTGAGTTTTCCCTTTGAATCTATCTTATCGGATGAGTCTTTAAGGATTTGAGAACACTTGATGTATGTCTTGCGTGGGATACCCATGGTGATAATGAGGTATTCTGTTGATTCACTTGATGTATGTTTTGGTGATCAACTTGTGGGTTCCGTGACCTTGGGAATCCATGCATAGGGGTTGGCACACATTTTCGTCTTGACTCTTCGGTAGAAACTTTGGGGCATTCTTTGAAGTTCTTTGTGTTGGTTTGGATAGATGAATCTGAGATTGTGTGATGCATATCGTATAATCAAACCCGCAGATACTTGAGGTGACATTGGAGTATCTAGGTGACATTAGGGTTTTGGTTGATGTGTGTCTTAAGGTGTTATTTTACTACGAACTCTAGGGCTGTTTGTGACACTTATAGGAATATCCCAATGGATTGATCGGAAAGAATAACTTTGAGGTGGTTTCGTACCCTACAATAGTCTCTTTGTTTGTTCTCCGCTATTAGTGACTTTGGAGTGACTCTTTGTTGAACATTGAGGGATTGTTATATGATATAATTATGTTATCATTGTTGAGAGAACTTGCACTAGTGGAAGTATGAACCCTAGGCCTTGTTTCGAAGCATTGCAATACCGTTTTCGCTCACTTTTACCACTTGCTACCTTGCTGTTTTTATATTTTCATATTACAAAAACCTATATCTACTATCCATATTGCAGTTGTATCACCATCTCTTCATCAAACTAGTGCACCTATACAATTTACCAGTGTATTGGGTGTGTTGGGAACACAAGAAACTCTTTGTTATTTGGTTGCAGGGTTGTTTGAGGGAGACCATCTTCATCCTACGCCTCCCACGGTTGAGGGAAATTTGCTAATGTCCTACAAATCTTTGCACTTGGAGACCCGATAACATCTACAAGAAGAAGGTTGCTTAGTAGACATCACCTAATCACAAGCAGTTCATCCAAGTGAACTATATGTCGTATATCGCACACACCTTCATCTTTCGTACCGTTTGTATTGTTATGCTCATCGCAAGCAGTTTGTATGGATCAACTGTGCCACGTATCGCACACACAACTCTAATCTGAATAGTTCTTGATGTCTCCGACAATGCAAACAGTTTGTACCATTTTTGATGGGTTTCTTGCACCATCATTTGCGATTAATGCATCGCACATAGTTTCGTTGAAGGGTCTCTGATTGTAGTATCGCATTAGCAACATCCTACACTAGTGTGTGCGTAGTTTACCACAGACATACAGTCCATAGTGATTAGCTAGATGCCTTGTTCTCTTTCTTTGATCTTCAACACAATGTTCTCCTCAGAGTTCTATCTGATGTAATCTTCTTTTGCGGTGTGTTTGTTGGGACTCGATGAATTGTGGCTTTGTGATTGGATTATTCATTGAATTGATTCTTTTTTGAACTATGTTATGTATGATTGTTATAGCTATGTAATGCTTTCTGATCTATGGGTTTTCTTTGGCCAAGTTGATTCGTTGATCTTCAATGGAAGTGGTGCATAGTAGTAGTTTCAGTCTTGTGGTTACCTCACCTAGTGAGGGAAGGGGTGGCGAGGCACGTATTTGTATTGTTGCCACTAAGGAGAAAATGATCGGGTTTAATCATATTGCTTGGTTTTATTCTGTCTACATTATGTCATCATAGTTCATGCATTACTCTGTTTGTTATGAACTTAATACGTACAGAGGCAAGCATAGAAGCGCTCTCGAAGTGGAGTAATAGTAGTACATGCAGGAAGGAGTCATTCTACTTGTCAGGGATGTAATGCCTATGTACATGATCATACCATGAATATCATCATAACTATGCACTTTTCATCAATGGTCCAACAGTAATTAAGCCTCTAGTGAAAACTATGGCCCTTGGGTCTACTTACTCATATTACAAAAATCAAAAATATCTTGCTATAATTTCATTATTTTTATTTTACTTTTCAATTTATCTATCTACTACTATTATATTTAAGCCTTGCAATTAATGAGTACAAGGGGATTGACAACCCTCTTGCCCGCATTGGCTCCAAGTATTTGCTCTGGTGTGTGTAGGTGCTCTTGACAGGCGTATGCATGAGTCTCCTATTGGCTTGATAACCTTGGTTCTCTATTGAGGGAAATACTATCCGCTACTATATTGCTTCACCCTTCCTCTTCAGGGAAAATCCCAATGTCTATTAGGAAAAGTGGTTCAGCCTTGTAGGGAAGTCAAACTATTCGAATAGACGTGTCCATGGTAACAGGATGACTTGGGGTTGTATCACGACCTCTTACAACTAAAAATGGGTACTTTATAAAACACACTTAGATAACAGATAGTTACCCCAGAGATCGCTTTCTCACAGGAGGGTGCAGAGAGATCTATCTCTGTGTAGGATTATTGCTATGCATACATACAAGTTGATACCAAATACGCTCCTCTCTTCAACTACTGAAAGATGTAGTCTTTGATAGGATGAGCTTCTCCCCCTTATTATGCATTTCTTAGTTTAGTCCACATATATTACCACATTCCTTTGATACCGATGCATACCTAGTATAGACCTGATGTAAGTCTTGCAAGTACTTTGCTGAGTACTCACCGTTGCTTTGCTACTCTTTTCATTCGACCCCTTACTGCAACAGCTGGTAGCACTACTGATGTGGGTTACCCCTGACGGTGCTTACCACATGGACACCAACTACCAGGAGTATTCTGGAGGTCCTAGGTAGGAGGCCCTTGCTACTTGTGAGCTATGTAGGGATTTCCCCAAAGAGGACAGGATGATGCAGTACAGTAGAGATAAGTATTTCCCTTAGTTAAGAACCAAGGTTATCAATTGAAAGTGCAACTAATCCCCGGGTGGTTTTGGTAATTCATAACAACATATAGCTCATTGAACTAACATTCTTTCAAGATCAATGTTTCAGGAAGTTCAATGTTTGGTATGGCATGGACTACAGATGTGGACCCCTCAAAATGCTAAGGACACATATTGGCAAAAGCTCAAGACTCTACATTTTCATTTTAGTGATCCAAGATCACATTGAGTCCATAGGAAAATCAAATACTATTAAAAGGGGATGAGATGTTGCTTAATGGCTTGCTTGCTCAAAATGCTTAGTGATATGCTCCAAAAACCCTCAACCACTTTCTCATTTCTCCATATGTCCTAAACCTAAAGTCAAACTCGGCCCCACCGATTTGATCTATCCGGTGCCACCGAGTTCACTTGACATAGCCATATCCACAAACCCGAATCAGTTCTGTCTCACCGGTAGGGATCTCGGTCTCACCAAGAAGGGATTGCAAACTCTCTGTTTCCCTTCATAACGTTTTGGTCTAACCGAGATGAGCGATCGGTCCCTCCAAGGTTGCAGTGCAAACTCTTTGTTTCCTTTTTGTAACATTTCGGTCTAACTGAGATGAGCGATCGGTCCCACCGAGTTTCCCTGACCAAGTCTCTGTTTGCTTATTACTGAAATCGGTCTCACCGAGTACATGTGATCGGTCTCACCGATATGAGGTTTTGCCCTAACCCTGGCGCATCGGTCTCACCGAGTTGATGTTGTCAGTCCCACCGAAAAGCCTAATGTTCAGATTTTGAACCAAGTCGGTCTCACCGAGTTTCTCTATTCGGTCCCAATGAGTATGGTAAATTGTGTATAATGGTTACATTTTGTGTGGAGGCTATATATACCCCTCCACCCCCTTTTCCATTTGAGAGAGAGCCATTAGAACGTGCCTACACTTCCACTACTCATTTTCTGAGAGAGAACCACCTACTCATGTGTTGAGACCAAGACATTCCATTCCAACCACAAGAATCTTGATCTCTAGCCTTCCCCAAGTTGCTTTCCACTCAAATCATCTTTCCACCATAGCCAAACATGTGAGATAGAGTTGAGTGTTAGGGGAGACTATCGTTTGAAGCACAAGAGCAAGGAGTTCATCATTAACACACCATCTATTACCTTTTGGAGAGTGGTGTCTCCTAGATTGGTTAGGTGTCACTTGGGAGCCTCCATCAAGATTGTGGAGTTGAACCAAGGAGTTTGTAAGGGCAAGGAGATCGCCTACTTCGTGAAGATCTACCCAAGTGAGGCAAGTCCTTCATGGGTGATGATCGTGGTGGGATAGAAAAGGTTGCTTCTTCGTGGACCCTTCGTGGGTGGAGCCCTCCGTGGACTCGTGCAATCGTTACCCTTCGTGGGTTGAAGTCTCCATCAATGTGGATGTATGATAGCACCACCTATCGGAACCACGCCAAAAATGTCTGTGTCTATATTGTGTTTGCTCCCTCCAAACTCCTCACATTTACCTTCATATGGAATGATTTACATTTCGCTACTATACTCTTAGAATTGCATGTGTAGGTTGATTGCTTGACTTGTGCTAAGTTGCTAAAATCTGCCAAGACTTAAATTTCGGAAAAGGCTAGTTTATTTGGTCAAGTAGTCTAATCACCCCCTCCCCTCTAGACATACTTTCGATCCTATAAGTGGTATCAGAGCTTTGGTCTCCATTTGCCTTGATTTCCATAGCTTTGGTGATCATAGCCTTGGTTTCACAACCTAGGAGAGTATGGCGTCTAGCGAGGGAAATTACCACCGTAGAGGTCCTTACTTTGATGGTACTAATTTTGCTAGTTGGAAGCATAAGATGAAAATGCATATTCTTGGACATAACCCTGCCGTTTGGGCTATTGTGTGTATTGGTTTGCAAGGTGAATTCTTCGATGGGAGAGAACCAAATCGTGAAGCAAATGCGGAAGAGTTGAAGATGCTGCAATACAACGCTCAAGCTTGCGATATCCTCTTCAACGGATTATGCCCCGAAGAATTCAACAAAATCAGCCGTCTTGAGAATGCAAAGGAAAATTGGGATACTTTGGTTGATATGCACGAAGGTACCGAATCTATCAAGGAATCCAAGTTGGATGTGCTTCAAAGTCATCTTGACAAGTTCAGAATGAAGGATGGTGAAGGTGTCGCTGAAATGTACTCTAAGCTTGCTCTCATCACAAATGAGATTGCCGGCTTAGGAAGTGAAGAGATGACTGACAGATTCATCATCAAGAAGATCCTAAGAGCCTTGGATGGTAAATATGACACCGTGTGCACATTGATCCAAATGATGCCTAACTACAAAGATCTCAATCCAACGGAAGTCATTGGAAGAATTTTTGCTCATGAGATGTCACTCAAGGATAAAGAAGAGCTTCACAACAAGTCTAGTGGTGCATCTAAAGCCTCATGTGATGCTCCTGCAACATCAAGTGAAAAACAAGTCTTCAATGAGGAATCCAGCTTAATGGTGAAGAACTTCAACAAATTCCACAAGAGTAGAAGCAAAGAAAGAAGCTCCAAGTCAAGATCCTACCATGACAACAGATCTTCTAGTCATGAGCGAAATTGCTACAATTGTGGAAGACCAGGACACTTCTCCAATGAGTGTACGGCTCCCTACAAGAGAGGAGAAGACTCACCTAAAAGAAGAATTAGAAGAGAAGAATCACCTCCAAGAGAGAGAAGGAGTAGAGATGAACGTTATGAACGAAGAACATCTCGCGGAAGCAAGGATTTGGAAAGGAAGGACAAGTCATCAAAGAGCTACACGAAACAAAGACATCAAGCTCATGTCGGTGAATGGGTATCCGGTTCTGACTCCGACCACCACTCCGAGAGAAGTTACCACTACGACTCCGAATATACTCAAGATGAAGGTGTTGCCGGTCTTGCACTTGTATCAACCAACTTCTATGACATATTAGACTCACCAAATGTAGGAATTGGAAGATGCTTCATGGCTAAAGGCCCCAAGGTATCACACCCCGAGTATATTGATTTCAATAGTGATGAAGATGATTTGCTAGGTGATGATGAGTTACTTGTTGACAATGCTAGTGATGAAAACTATGATGAAATTGTTAGTCATCATATTAATCAATATGAAATGAATGACAACGATAATAAGGAGATTGAGTGTCTAACTAAAGAATTAAACACTCTTAACTTAGCTCATGAAACTACTTTAGAAGATCATCCAGAACTTTTAAAAACTCATGAGAAGCTACGCTTTGAGAAGCTCAACCTAGAGCAAGAACATGGGTTCTTAAAAGCCATCAATGATGACCTTCGGGAGACAAGTTCTTCTTACATTGCCAAGCGTTTACTCTTGTCTACTTACATGCCACAAGTAAAATCTAGCAACAAGAGTAAGAAAGATTCTTCTTCTAGTAGTAACAATAATCATGCTAAATCCAATATTGTTGCTTCTAGTAGTTCTCTTGATTCCACTAATGATTCTCTTACAAGTTACACTTGAGCAATAAAATAGCTTATTGAAAGGAATTATAGAGAAAGTTGTTTATAAGAGCCTTGCCGGAAGTAAGAAATTTGAGGAAATTGTACGCAAGCAAGGAAGGCACCGGAAGAATCAAGGTGTTGGTTTTGAATGAAAGTTAAATGCCAATGGAGTTGAGTGGGAAGAAGATCAATGCCCCAAGACGAAGTTTGTTCCTCAACAAGAGAAGTATTATCCTACTTCCTTCAAGGGGACACAAGCTCAAGATGATCTTCCACCACAAGACCACAAGCTAAAAGGCAAGGACAAGCTTCAAGAGGAGATTGATGCATTTGAAGAAGCTCCAAAGGCCTTGGTCAAGTGGGTTCCCAAGTCTACCTCAAGTTCTACTTCATCAAGTACATCTACAACCCCAAGGATTCCCATCAAGACGATGTGGATCCTGAAGAAGAAGAAGAACTAGAGAGTTCTTGAGGGTGACTCCGCCAACATACTTCACTCATATTCATATTTAGCAAGAACAAGTGCAATCAACTTCCACATCTTGCACTAGTTCAAGGAGTCACAAACCCTCTTGTTAGTAAGTCAAGGGACAAGTAACCTAATGCTTTCATGGACATCATCTTGTGTGTACTTCACTCTATGTCTATGGATATCCTTGTTTGTTCCTTGTGGGACTAACCCATGTAGTATTGAAAGTGCAACTCACTCCAATGGATTGCTCCAAATGATCTACATCAACATTGAGCATCCACATCTACATGTAGTCATCATCGGCAAAACCCAAGGTTAGTTCATCCCTCTAAAAGGGGATATCACATCTAGGGGGCTTTACTCTAAGATATGAGCCAAAGCAACTCTAATGGTGTGAACACAACAATGCTTTATGTAAAAGTGGTAACCCCACTTCTGCTTAAACGATGAGTATGACCTATGATCAAATGTTCTCATGTGACTCCTAAGTCAATATACTCATATATAGATGACGTAGTCATCACCAATTGCTTGATAGATGCTAGAGTGTTTGTGCATGCTTTGCCACATATTTCATTTGCCATCTTATTGTGTGAGCATGTTGGTTGCATAATTTTCTTCATTCGAGCACATCCATTTATTGTTTTGATTGTTTGGTCTTTTCTTTTGCCAAATGGATGGACAGGAATGCCTAAGTACTCCCTCTAGCTATCTATGTTTTTTTCGTCTCAAAATCTATTCATGATACATCACAAACTTTGATCAAGTCAGATTTGAACCCTTTGGGTTAGGAGCACTTGCAGCCACCGATTCGTTATAGACTTAAACTTCCAAAAAATTCTTGATGTATTTCGGTCTGACCAACTCATTCCTTTCGGTCATAATGAGTTCATTGAGTGGATCTAGGTTTCAATCTCGGCGCAACCAATTTGAACACTTCGGTATCACTGATTTGCTCAACTAGGTCACACCGACAGGGTCTGGATATATATACCCATGGGTCGAATTTTAGAAATTTCTCCAAAACCCTTCGCCCGTGCTATCCAGCTCTGCCGTCTTGAGGTCTCCGGATTGTCGCCTCCGTCACCAACGACCTCCTGACGCTGGTCTCCACCACCGTCAATGGATTCTTCTCTACCGTTGTCGCCATAGCGAGCTCACCGCCGAGTTAGGGTATGAGCTCAAACCCTATGTGCAATCTCTACATCTGATTCCTGCACTTCAGACAATGCCATGAATCTTACCAAGTTTGAAACACTTCTATCTAATCAAAAACCTCGTTAGATTAGTTTTGATTCAAAAATTTAGGGTTAGGTTTCTGCTGAACTCATCTCGGACCGACCGAGTTGTAGAAATCGGTCTCACCGATTTGGCCCAGGCCATAGCACTTGTGATTTTCGGTCTGACCAAATCTTGCAAATCGGTGTGACCTAGTTCAGATCTTTGTGAATCCCTAGCAATCTCAGAGTCACCAAACTGTGTCTTGGTCTGATCGATTTCACCAGTTTAGACTCTAAACATTGCTTCGGTGTCACCGAGTTCAACAAATCGGTAGCTCTGAAATGCCTTCTGTAGAAAACTAAAACTAAGTTTTTGGCTCTTTTGTTTTGAAAAATCACTGCACTTTGTGATGCTCATCCACTCTTTCTCATCTATATCTATTCACAGGGTCAGCCTTCAGCTTACAGCAATGTCTAACAACAGTGACAGCCAGAATAAGTCTGAGGAACAGGTTCAGATGAGTGAGGGCACTAGTCCCTCTAACAGCAGCTATGATGATGGGAGCAGAAGCACTCCCAGCAACCTGCCAAAAGATGTAACTAGGCAGAGGAAGAAGAAGACATCAGATTCTGAAGATGAGGATTTTAAAGTTGATGAGGAAGTCTCTTCCAAAAGGGAAGGTGACAAGAAAGAGCTTGGCACTGCTTCTAATACCAAGCCAGGGATAAATAAGAAAGCTCCTGACATAAGGATTCCTATGTCCAAAGCCAGAGCCTCAACCCAGGAAACCATGGAGTTTACACTTGAACCAAAAGAGGCTGGTGAGGACAATAAGAGGAAGGAGAGGGTTAAAAAGACCATGGGCAGAGTTATTGGCAGATCCTCTATGATTAGGGACCCAGACGAGGAGAAAGAAGAGCAAGATGCACCTCCTGCAAAAACTCAGAAGTTGAAGGGGGATGCAATCAAGTCTGGGGCTGCTCCATCAAAGCCCAAGACTGCCCCCAAGGTTACTGCTCAAGCCCCCAAGAGATCCACCAGGGACATACCAGCAGCTGAAAAGAACAAGGCCCCAGTGCCTGAATTGGAAGAAGAAGAGGAAGGGTAAGTGCTTAGGAAATTGAAGCCCAAGATCCCTGATCATGATGACACCCATCCTGTGGCTGAGAACATGAAGCTAAGGAAGGATGTAGGTCTCGGGCTATGGAGGCAGACAGACCCATATGCCATAAGAAGGAGGACTGCTGTTGACTACAGGTTCCATACAAAGGAACAGCAAGACTTCTATGAGACTGTGCTCCTGGACATGAAGCCAATAGTGAGTGATATGAGATGGGTTGACTGGAAGTTCATTGACACAAATGCTGACTATTTCCTAGGAGTTCATGAGAGTTTCAGATCAACAAGAGTTGACACATTTGTTGGTCAGAAATTGACTAAATGGAATGATGAGTTGATCATGCAGTTTTACTCTACATCACACTTTTACTGTCACGCCCAATATGCGACCCTATCCAAAAGGAACTCGAAGGTCCCACCAAGGATAGACCCGCATATTGGAATGCTTTTGCAAGGTGGATATCATTACATCAACATAACATAATAGATGGGGATACATACATAAGGCAAACAATGCCACACGAATACATCAATACAACATACACGAGATCAACATCCGACTACGGATGAATCATAAACAGAAACTCAAACAATATCCACCCTGCTAGCCCAGGCTGCCGACCTGGAACATATCCCCTGATCGAAGAAGCGGAAGAAGAACTCAATGCAAGCAAGCATCACTCTCGCGTCATGATCATCGCATAACCTGTACCTGCAACTGTTGTTGTAGTAAACTGTGAGCCACGAGGACTCGGCAATCCCATTACCATGGGTATCAAGACTAGCAAAGCTTAATGGGAAAGGAACGGGTAAAGTGGTGAGGTTGCAGCAGCGACTAAGCATGTATGGTGGCTAACATACGCAAAAGAGAGCGAGAAGAGGAGCAAAGGAACGGTCATCACCTAGCAATGATCAAGAGGTGATCCCGAACTCCTACTTACGTCAAGCATAACACAGAAACCGTGTTCACTTCCCAGACTCCGCCGAGAAGAGACCATCACGGCTACACACGTGGTTGATGCGTTTTAATTCGGATCTGGTGTCAAGTTATCTACAACCGGACATTAACAAATTCCCATCTGCCACATAACCGCGGGCACGGCTCTCGAAAGTTTATACCCTGCAGGGGTGTCCCAACTTAGCCCATGACAAGCTCTTGCGATCAACGAAGGAATAGACCTTCTCCCAGGAAGACCCGATCAGTCTCGGAATCCCGGTTTACAAGACATTTCGACAATGGTAAAACAAGACCAGCAAAGCCTCCCGGCGTGCCGACATCCTGATAGTAGCCACGCGTATCTCGTCTCAGGCCACGACCGGATGAGCAGTTCGTACAACTAAAACCAGACCTCAAGTTTCCTTGAGGTGGCGCTGCAAAGCGCTCTAGTTTGGACCAACACTTAGACAAGCATTGGCCCGGGGGGGGCTGAATAAAGATGACCCTTGGGTTAATTACTCCCAAGGGAAAAGGTAGGTGGTGGTGAGGCAAATGGTAAAACCAAGGTTGGGCCTTGCTGGACAAGTTTTATTCAAAGCGAACTATCAGGGGGGTCCCATAAATCACCCGACCGCGTTAGGAACACAAAATCCAGGAACATAACACCGGTATGACGGAAACTAGGGCGGCAAGAGTGGAACAAAACACCAGGCATAAGGCCGAGCCTTCCACCCTTTACCAAATATATAGATGCATTAATAATATAAGAGATAGTGTGATATCCCAACATAAACCCTGTCCACCTTGGAGCAATCTTCAACTTCACCTGCAACTAGCAACGCTATAAGAGGGGCTGAGCAAAAGCGGTAACATAGCCAAACAACGGTTTGCATAGGAAAGGTGTCAAAGGTTAGAGGTTCATGGCAATATGGGATGGCTTGATAAACAGGTAATAGGTAGCGCAGCATAGCGATAGAACGAAGCAACTAGCATAGCAATGATAGTAGTGAGATCCAGGTAGCGGTCATCTTGCACGAAATCCCGCTAGGAAGAAGAACGAGTCCATGAAGAAGATGAAGCCACGAAGGCGAACCACACGTGAGCGAACGAATCCTCACGATCGCAACGAAACAGGAACTAACAAGAAGAAGCACACAACATAGGTAAACACACCACACATGAACAAGGCATGATGCACAACAAGCATGATGCATGAAAAAGCTACATGAAGCTACTCATGGCAAGAGATGATGCAAACAAGAACAACACATCAAGGCAAGTTTAAATGAGGCCGGGAACAACATATAATAATTCCGGTAAGTCCTCATATGCAAATTTCGAAATTGGTCCAGAACTGAATAAACATTATGTTCAAGTTGTTAAACAGCAAGTTAAGATGCACCAAGATGATCTACACGAAATTCTAGTCAAGTTACATATAAAGTTCATTAGATTCGGAGCTACGACCTAGAAGATATGAGCAAAACAAGTTAAGCATGGCATTGATGCAAAATGCATACAAACATCAAGCAAACACCTCAAAACAAGGATGCAACATGATAATATGAAGCTACATGCAAAATCAAGCAAGTTTCATATAGACCACACTCAAAACGGAGCAACGGTGCAACACATACACTCTATACAAGTCATAGCAACAATCTGTCCATAACAGCAACTAGGCATCTTACAAGCATCAAAACAACATGCTAAAGCACCCCAACATAATAACAAAAGGCATGAGCATGAAGTACTGGTAAAGCATAACAAAACATGAACACTGAGCTATCTCCAGAAAACACTAGAACATGCTCCAAAACACATGGAGATATTGCAAATAATAACAGTTTCAGACTTTAGCAGAAATAACATCAGGTTGCAATGTTTAGAGCTATCAAACAACATGTTACAGGAACATATCATGGCAAACAAAGGCATGGGATGAATCTACTAAAAGCATAGATCAAAAGTCCCTTACTGACCATGAGCCAAAAAGGCACAGAAAATATGATGGCACCCATGTAAACATGGCAAGTTATATTACATACTTAAACATGGCAGGAACAACAATAAGTAGGCATGTTCGTGAGCTTGAACCACTCACCACAGAGCAATACATGGCATGGCAAGGCAACCAACAGTAAGAAGGCATGTTTATGAAGCTAAGCATGGCAAGACCAAGGTCATAGGATACATGGATCACTTGGAAACAATCGTGGAAACATGGAACTTGATGTTAACAGGCTGACAGCAACATTTTCAAGCAACTTTGGAGCAAGATAACAACATGTACCAGCAGGCTATAATTGCAACCAAGGGCATGAATGGATAGAGCAAGACATGTAGATCAAAACATGTTTATAGAGCATCTCCAGATTATGCATAGAATGATTAGTAGAAGCATGTTAACATAGCAACAAAATATAACAAAATCTGTCAGGAAAACAGCAACAGCAACTACCCTACTTAGAAAGCTTGATACACTCAGCACACAACTCACAAAAATACATGGTTGGCACCACTGGAAAGATGGCATGGCATAGATCAACATTCATGTAGACATCAACCTCATAGGATGCACACATCAATCATGGCAAAAATGATAAATGAGCAAGTTATAACAGTTTTAGTAGATTAACATCAACATGCACTCTTCCAACAGCATTTCGGGCACCAAGATGAGCTCAAATTAAAATGATGCAATGGAATGAAATGAAGTACTTGTCGAGACGAACAATTTGACATATTATACGCACGAAACGGAGCTACGGATGCAGATATGTGATGCAATGAAGATGGCATGATAATATCAAATATTTCGGGACTTGGGCATTTTCGGGTCAACCTCTGGACGAATCTGGATATGGCGACGAGGTTTGAGGCGGGCCCGGCCCGCGAGGTCGGGCGGTTCACGGCGAGGCGGCGAGGTGGAGGCGCAGGAGGCGCGGGAGCCGGAGCCACCGGGCGGCGGGGTGGCGCACGCCTGGGAGGAGGCGAGGAGGCGACGGGCGGCGGAGCTCAGCCTCCGGCGAGGCGGCGGCGGAGGCGCACCGCCGGAGGAGCGGTAGCGAGGGGCCTTCAGGGTGGCGGGTCGCGAGGAGGCGAGGGATCGGCGGCGGCGGTGCTCGGCGGAGCGTGGGCCGGGCGCGGTGTGAGCAGCGCGGGCGGCGGCGGAGGAGGAGGCGGGCGGCGGCGGGCGGCGGCGGCGGCGGCGGGGCGGCGGGCTGAAGCACCCGTGGGATCTGTGGCGGCGGCGGCCGCACCGGCCGGAGGGCCTCGCTTCGGGCCCCAGGCGGGCTCCAGCAGTGGTGGCAACAAAGTGGGCACGGGCGCCCGGCGACGTGGCAGCGGGCGGTTGGAGGAGGCGCGCGGCAGGATGACATGGCGGGCGTTGATTCGCCGGAGTGAGGTGGCGGCTGGACACGTCCGGCTGCGGGGATTTTTGTCCGGTGGCGCGAGGTAGGGGAAGGCTAGGGTTAGACCGCAAATTCGGAGGGGGGGCATATATATAGGTAGAGGGAGCTAGGAGAGTCCAAATGAGGTGCAGTTTTCGGCCACGCGATTGTGATCGAACGACCGAGAGCATGGAGGGGAGTTAGGTGGGTTTTGGGCCACTTTGGAAGGGGTGTTGGGCTGCACACAAAAGAGGGCTTTGCGGTTACCCGGTTAACCGTTGGAGTACCAAACGACCTCCAAATGGCACGAAACTTGACAAGCGGTCTACCGGTGCTATACCAAGGCCGCTTGGCAAACCTCGGGCCATTCCGAGAAAGTTTCATACCCGCTCACAAGGAAAGACAAGAGGGGGACGCCGGGTGAGATAGGAGCGCCGGATTGCAAAACGGACAACGAGGAAAAAGCCCGGATGCATGAGACGAACACGTATGCAAAATGAAATGCACATGGTGACATGATATGAAATGCAGATGATGACATGGCAAAGAGCAACACACAAGCAAATGACATGGCAATGACGGTGAATAACTGGCAGACACCTGGCGCATCGAATCCGGGGCGTTACAACACTCCTCCACTAACAAGAGATCTCGTCCCGAGATCTTAGGACCGAGACGGAAGTGAAAAGGGATGAGGTGAAACAAGAACTCAAGAGAAGAAACAAAGAATCGAGAGCACTCGAGAAGAAGAGATGAACGAGGAGAATGACGAGAATCGAAAGCTGACGGAATCAGATAGACTATGAAACCACTCGTTCTAACCGGAGTGGTTAGAATGAGAAAAGAAACGAATAAGACTGAAAGGATTTAGGCAGCACTTCGGCTGAAAATGGAAGGATTTGAACGAACTTGAGAGGATGGAATGGTACTTGATGAACTCTTGAAAAAATGAATTAAATCATGAAGAACGCCATGAAGAACTCCGGTAAACAAAAAGGATGGTGAGATAGAAATGAGGGATGAAAGAATAAGATGAGCCTTGCGATGATTTAGATGGAGGTTCTGGCGAAATGGCCGAGGAAAATTTGAACTCCGGAAAAGAAAAGATGAAAGCAATCGAAGTAGAATTTATTCATTAAGAATAAACTCGAAGGAAAAGATTACTCACTTTGATGAAATAAGAATAAGATTTATTGTATGCTTATATCCTTCATCAAATTAAATTGATGACAAGCAATGGATTTTTCATACTACTTATTCTTCTTGAAAAGAATTGAGAAGTGACATGTCGCAAACTTGAGAAGGTCTTCATGAACCACCGGTAGGATTGAAAAGAACGAATGGATTGAATGATAACAAAGAAAAAGAATCTGAATGAACCACCGTAAGAATTCAAAATGACTGATGAAATAGAATGAATAACCGGGAAGAATTAGAAGACCAAATAAGCTTGAGGGAATTTAGATGCAAAAGAATAAAGAGATCATGAGCTGATTAAAGAACACTTGAACGAAACACCGGAAGAATATTGAGACGAACGAAAGGGCACGGATATAGAATAACTGGAGAATGAATCTGAAAACTTAGAACGAAGAAATCTTCCCCTGATCGAAGAAGCGGAAGAAGAACTCAACGCAAGCAAGCATCACTCTCGCGTCATGATCATCGCATAACCTGTACCTGCAACTGTTGTTGTAGTAAACTGTGAGCCACGAGGACTCGGCAATCCCATTACCATGGGTATCAAGACTAGCAAAGCTTAATGGGAAAGGAACGGGTAAAGTGGTGAGGTTGCAGCAGCGACTAAGCATGTATGGTGGCTAACATACGCAAAAGAGAGCGAGAAGAGGAGCAAAGGAACGGTCATCACCTAGCAATGATCAAGAGGTGATCCTGAACTCCTACTTACGTCAAGCATAACACAGAAACCGTGTTCACTTCCCAGACTCCGCCGAGAAGAGACCATCACGGCTACACACGTGGTTGATGCGTTTTAATTCGGATCTGGTGTCAAGTTATCTACAACCGGACATTAACAAATTCCCATCTGCCACATAACCGCGGGCACGGCTCTCGAAAGTTTATACCCTGCAGGGGTGTCCCAACTTAGCCCATGACAAGCTCTTGCGATCAACGAAGGAATAGACCTTCTCCCAGGAAGACCCGATCAGTCTCGGAATCCCGGTTTACAAGACATTTCGACAATGGTAAAACAAGACCAGCAAAGCCTCCCGGCGTGCCGACATCCTGATAGTAGCCACGCGTATCTCGTCTCGTGCCACGACCGGATGAGCAGTTCGTACAACTAAAACCAGACCTCAAGTTTCCTTGAGGTGGCGCCTAAAGCGCTCTAGTTTGGACCAACACTTAGACAAGCATTGGCCGGGGGCTGAATAAAGATGACCCTTGGGTTAATTACTCCCAAGGGAAAAGGTAGGTGGTGGTGAGGCAAATGGTAAAACCAAGGTTGGGCCTTCTTTGGACAAGTTTTATTCAAAGCGAACTATCGGGGGTCCCATAAATCACCCGACAGCGTTAGGAACACAAAATCCAGGAACATAACACCGGTATGACGGAAACTAGGGCGGCAAGAGTGGAACAAAACACTGCATAAGGCCGAGCCTTCCACCCTTTACCAAATATATAGATGCATTAATAATATAAGAGATAGTGTGATATCCCAACATAAACCCTGTCCACCTTGGAGCAATCTTCAACTTCACCTGCAACTAGCAACGCTATAAGAGGGGCTGAGCAAAAGCGGTAACATAGCCAAACAACGGTTTGCATAGGAAAGGTGTCAAAGGTTAGAGGTTCATGGCAATATGGGATGGCTTGATAAACAGGTAATAGGTAGCGCAGCATAGCGATAGAACGAAGCAACTAGCATAGCAATGATAGTAGTGAGATCCAGGGTAGCGGTCATCTTGCCTGAAATCCCGCTAGGAAGAAGAACGAGTCCATGAAGAAGATGAAGCCACGAAGACGAACCACACGTAGACGAACGAATCCTCACGATCGCAACGAAACAGGAACTAACAAGAAGAAGCACACAACATAGGTAAACACACCACACATGAACAAGGCATGATGCACAACAAGCATGATGCATGAAAAAGCTACATGAAGCTACTCATGGCAAGAGATGATGCAAACAAGAACAACACATCAAGGCAAGTTTAAATGAGGCCGGGAACAACATATAATAATTCCGGTAAGTCCTCATATGCAAATTTCGAAATTGGTCCAGAACTGAATAAACATTATGTTCAAGTTGTTAAACAGCAAGTTAAGATGCACCAAGATGATCTACACGAAATTCTAGTCAAGTTACATATAAAGTTCATTAGATTCGGAGCTACGACCTAGAAGATATGAGCAAAACAAGTTAAGCATGGCATTGATGCAAAATGCATACAAACATCAAGCAAACACCTCAAAACAAGGATGCAACATGATAATATGAAGCTACATGCAAAATCAAGCAAGTTTCATATAGACCACACTCAAAACGGAGCAACGGTGCAACACATACACTCTATACAAGTCATAGCAACAATCTGTCCATAACAGCAACTAGGCATCTTACAAGCATCAAAACAACATGCTAAAGCACCCCAACATAATAACAAAAGGCATGAGCATGAAGTAATGGTAAAGCATAACAAAACATGAACACTGAGCTATCTCCAGAAAACACTAGAACATGCTCCAAAACACATGGAGATATTGCAAATAATAATAGATTTAGACTTTAGCGAAATAACATCAAAGTTGCAAT
The DNA here is from genome assembly GCA_021437245.1 of Aegilops speltoides. NCBI lineage: Eukaryota > Viridiplantae > Streptophyta > Magnoliopsida > Poales > Poaceae > Aegilops > Aegilops speltoides. The sequence continues at coordinate 194,534,389 of CM038142.1, read as the reverse complement.
GTTTAGAGCTATCAAACAACATGTTACAGGAACATATCATGGCAAACAAAGGCATGGGATGAATCTACTAAAAGCATAGATCAAAAGTCCCTTATCGACCATGAGCCAAAAAGGCACAGAAAATATGATGGCACCCATGTAAACATGGCAAGTTATATTACATACTTAAACATGGCAGGAACAACAATAAGTAGGCATGTTCGTGAGCTTGAACCACTCACCACAGAGCAATACATGGCATGGCAAGGCAACCAACAGTAAGAAGGCATGTTTATGAAGCTAAGCATGGCAAGACCAAGGTCATAGGATACATGGATCACTTGGAAACAATCGTGGAAACATGGAACTTGATGTTAACAGTGACAAAGAACATTTTCAAGCAACTTTGGAGCAAGATAACAACATGTACCAGCAGGCTATAATTGCAACCAAGGGCATGAATGGATAGAGCAAGACATGTAGATCAAAACATGTTTATAGAGCATCTCCAGATTATGCATAGAATGATTAGTAGAAGCATGTTAACATAGCAACAAAATATAACAAAATCTGTCAGAAAAGCAAGAACAAGAACTACCCTACTTAGAAAGCTTGATACACTCAGCACACAACTCACAAAAATACATGGTTGGCACCACTGGAAAGATGGCATGGCATAGATCAACATTCATGTAGACATCAACCTCATAGGATGCACACATCAATCATGGCAAAAATGATAAATGAGCAAGTTATAACAGTTTTAGCAGATTAACATCAACATGCACTCTTCCAACAGCATTTCGGGCACCAAGATGAGCTCAAATTAAAATGATGCAATGGAATGAAATGAAGTACTTGTCGAGACGAACAATTTCACATATTATACGCACGAAACGGAGCTACGGATGCAGATATGTGATGCAATGAAGATGGCATGATAATGTCAAATATTTTGGGACTTGGGCATTTTCGGGTCAACCTCTGGACGAATCTGGATATGGCGCACGAGGTTTGAGGCGGGCCCGGCTCCGGCGAGGTCGGGCGGTTCTACGGCGAGGCGGCGAGGTGGAGGCGCAGGGAGGCGCGGGGAGCGCGGAGCCACCGGGCGGCGGGTCGGCGTGCAACGCCGGCGGAGGAGGCGAGGAGGCGACGGGCGGCGGAGCTCGCCTCGGCGAGGCGGCGGCGAGGCGCACTGCCGGAGGAGCTGGTAGCGAGGGGCGGCGCTGGGTGGCGGGTCGCGGGAGGCGAGGGACTGGCGGCGGCGGTGCTCCGCGGAGTGTGGCCGGGGGCGTGGCGGAGCAGTGGCGGGCGGCGGCGGAGGAGGCTGGGCGGCCGGGAGCGAGGCGCGGCGGCGGCGGCGGCGGGCGAGCCGGGCGCGGCACCCGCAGATGCGGCGGCGGCCGTCATCGGGCCACAGGAGGGCCTCGCTCGGGCCGAGCGAATCCAGCGGTGGCAACAAAGTGGGGCACGGCGCCCGGCGACGTGGCAGCGGGCGGTTGGAGGAGGCGCGCGGCAGATGACATGGCGGGCGTTGATTCGCCGGAGTGAGGTGGCGGCTGGACACGTCCGGCTGCGGGGAATTTTGTCCGGTGGCGCGAGGTAGGGGAAGGCTAGGGTTAGACCGCAAATTCGGAGGGGGGGCATATATATAGGTAGAGGGAGCTAGGAGAGTCCAAATGAGGTGCGGTTTTCGGCCACGCGATCGTGATCGAACGACCGAGAGCATGGAGGGAGTTAGGTGGGTTTTGGGCCACTTTGGAAGGGTGTTGGGCTGCACACAAAGAGGGCTTTGCGGTTACCGGTTAACCGTTGGAGTACCAAACGACCTCCAAATGGCACGAAACTTGACAGCGGTTCACGGTGCTATACCAAGGCCGCTTGGCAAACCTCGGCCATTCGAGAAAGTTTCATACCCGCTCACAAGGAAAGACAAGAGGGGACGCCGGGTGAGATAGGGCGCCGGATTGCAAAACGGACAACGAGGAAAAAGCCGGATGCATGAGACGAACACGTATGCAAAATGAAATGCACATGGTGACATGATATGAAATGCAGATGATGACATGGCAAAGAGCAACACACAAGCAAATGACATGGCAATGACGGCGAATAACTGGCAGACACCTGGCGCATCGAATCCGGGGCGTTACAACACTCCTCCACTAACAAGAGATCTCGTCCCGAGATCTTAGGACCGAGACGGAAGTGAAAAGGGATGAGGTGAAACAAGAACTCAAGAGAAGAAACAAAGAATCGAGAGCACTCGAGAAGAAGAGATGAACGAGGAGAATGACGAGAATCGAAAGCTGACGGAATCAGATAGACTATGAAACCACTCGTTCTAACCGGAGTGGTTAGAATGAGAAAAGAAACGAATAAGACTGAAAGGATTTAGGCAGCACTTCGGCTGAAAATGGAAGGATTTGAACGAACTTGAGAGGATGGAATGGTACTTGATGAACTCTTGAAAAAATGAATTAAATCATGAAGAACGCCATGAAGAACTCCGGTAAACAAAAAGGATGGTGAGATAGAAATGAGGGATGAAAGAATAAGATGAGCCTTGCGATGATTTAGATGGAGGTTCTGGCGAAATGGCCGAGGAAAATTTGAACTCCGGAAAAGAAAAGATGAAAGCAATTGGAAGTAGAATTTATTCATTAAGAATAAACTCTGAAGGAAAAGATTACTCACTTTGATGAAATAAGAATAAGATTTATTGTATGCTTATATCCTTCATCAAATTAAATTGATGACAAGCAATGGATTTTTCATACTACTTATTCTTCTTGAAAAGAATTGAGAAGTGACATGTCGCAAACTTGAGAAGGTCTTCATGAACCACCGGTAGGATTGAAAAGAACGAATGGATTGAATGATAACAAAGAAAAAGAATCTGAATGAACCACCGTAAGAATTCAAAATGACTGATGAAATAGAATGAATAACCGGGAAGAATTAGAAGACCAAATAAGCTTGAGGGAATTTAGATGCAAAAGAATAAAGAGATCATGAGCTGATTAAAGAACACTTGAACGAAACACCGGAAGAATATTGAGACGAACGAAAGGGCACGGATATAGAATAACTGGAGAATGAATCTGAAAACTTAGAACGAAGAAATCTTCCGAAAAGATGGCCTCCGGATGATCGAGAGGTAAAGCAACTCCTAAAATGCTCCGGATGGATGAAAAGAATTTGCATGGCTTGAAACAATTTGATAGGATAACATAGAGCTAGCACCATGACTCTCCGGGGAACGGACAAGATTTAAGAGAAAATCTTCTTCTTTGGTCTTCAAATGATGACGGAAAACACCACCAAAATTATTGAGATACTCCTGAAGAATGAAAAGCGAAGAGGTTGAGCCAACAATGAAAATGATTTGAAATCAATGTTGGGAAAGGCATGTGACTGATGGAATCCATTCTTACGTCACACTTTGAAAAGAATTGAGAATAACTCCGGGGAAATCAGAAGAGTCAGGTAAGATCCTGGGAAAAGACCTGTGGGTTAGGACCCACTAAAGAGAAAAAAAACACCGTTGGAAAGGGATGTAGAACAGATAGATGATGCATCGGGATGATTGAAATATTTGAATTGTTCCGGTGCATCATACTCCGGAAGGATAAAATGGCGAGAGGCGAACGAGCAAAGGGAAATACTTGAGCCGAGACAAAGAATATGATCAATCCGAGAAAACTTGAATTGAGTCCACCGAAAAGAAAAAGAGTTGAAGAATGTCAAACGAGACGAGAATTCACCGGTTGAAATGACTGAGGGATGACTGAAGAGGCTCCGCACGAATGAAATTGATGCTCGAAACAGACTCAGACTCCGGGAAGAAAAGGGTGGGAGGGCGGGAAAAAAACACAGGCAACTGGAAGGGGAAAACGATGAATATCTTGAAGAGAGAACACCGGTTGAAATCATTGACGAAAGGAAGCAAAGACTTTGCACGAGTAGGATGGATACTCGATTACGAACTCCGGATTCGAGAAGAAGAAGGGAGGGCGGGTGGGAAAAACAAGGTCAGCTTCAGACAGGGAAACAACATCGATCGAAAAGGGCTAAGGATTGATCTCCCAAAGAGAGAGAGGTTCGAATCAGCTTGACGAGGATTGCACCGGACAAAAGAGGATGGACAACGAACGAAACTAACCGCGTGATCCTAAAGAAAATTTGAAGGGGAAGAGGAATAATTCAAAACACCTACGTCAAGATTCCTCACCAGAGCGGCGAAGGGGTAGAGGAGTAAAAGAATTCCTACTCTCCGATATAACTAGACTCCGAAAACAGTTTTTCTTCTAGACTCAACAACGGCCAAACTACACGATCAATCAAGGGGGCTCCTAAGGTCGGTCGAGGCTCTGATACCAACTTGTCACGCCCAATATGCGACCCTATCCAAAAGGAACTCGAAGGTCCCACCAAGGATAGACCCGCATATTGGAACGCTTTTGCAAGTTGGATATCATTACATCAACATAACATAATAGATGGGGATACATACATAAGGCAAACAATGCCACACGAATACATCAATACAACATACACGAGATCGACATCTGACTACAGATGAATCATAAACAGAAACTCAAACAATATCCACCCCGCTAGCCCAGTGGCGAGCACTGGAACCTATCCCCGATCAAGCAAAGCAGAAGAAGAACTCAACGCAAGCAAGCATCGCTCTCGCGTCATGATCATCGCATAACCTGTACCTGCAACTGTTGTTGTAGTAATCTGTGAGCCACGAGGACTCAGCAATCCCATTACCATGGGTATCAAGACTAGCAAAGCTTAATGGGAAAGGAAGGGGTAAAGTGGTGAGGTTGCAGCAGCGACTAAGCATGTATGGTGGCTAACATACGCAAAAGAGAGCGAGAAGAGGAGCAAAGGAATGGTCGTCAACTAGCAATGATCAAGAGGTGATCCTGAACTCCTACTTACGTCAAGCATAACACAGAAACCGTGTTCACTTCCCGGACTCCGCCGAGAAGAGACCATCACGGCTACAAACGCGGTTGATGCTTTTAATTCGGATCTGGTGTCAAGTTATCTACAACCGGACATTAACAAATTCCCATCTGCCACATAACCGCGGGCACGGCTCTCGAAAGTTTATACCTGCGCAGGGTGTCCCAACTTAGCCCATGACAAGCTCTCGCGATCAACGAAGGAATAGACCTTCTCCCAGGAAGACCCGATCCGTCTCGGAATCCCGGTTTACAAGACATTTTGACAATGGTAAAACAAGACCAGCAAAGCCTCCCGGCGTGCCGACATCCTGATAGTAGCTGCGCGTATCTCGTCTCAGGCCACGACCGGATGAGCAGTCCATACAACTAAAACCAGACCTCAAGTTTCCTTGAGGTGGCGCTGCAAAGCGCTCTAGTTTGGACCAACACTTAGACAAGCATTGGCCCGGGGGGGGTTAATAAAGATGACCCTTGGGTTAATTACTCCCAAGGGAAAAGGTAGGTGGTGGTGAGGCAAATGGTAAAACCAAGGTTGGGCCTTGCTGGACAAGTTTTATTCAAAGCGAACTGTCAGGGGGGTCCCATAAATCACCCGACCGCGTTAGGAACGCAAAATCCGGGAACATAACACCGGTATGACGGAAACTTGGGCGGCAAGAGTGGAACAAAACACCAGGCATAAGGCCGAGCCTTCCACCCTTTACCAAATATATAGATGCATTAATAATATAAGAGATATTGTGATATCCCAACATAAACCCTGTCCACCTTGGAGCAATCTTCAACTTCACCTGCAACTAGCAACGCTATAAGAGGGGCTGAGCAAAAGCGGTAACATAGCCAAACAACGGTTTGCATAGGAAAGGTGTCAAAGGTTAGAGGTTCATGGCAATATGGGATGGCTTGATAAACAGGTAATAGGTAGCGCAGCATAGCGATAGAACGAAGCAACTAGCATAGCAATGATAGTAGTGAGATCCAGGGTAGCGATCATCTTGCCTGAAATCCCGCTAGGAAGAAGAACGAGTCCATGAAGAAGATGAAGCCACGAAGACGAACCACGCGTAGACGAACGAATCCTCACGATCGCAACGAAACAGGAACTAACAAGAAGAATCACACAACATAGGTAAACACACCACACATGAACAAGGCATGATGCACAACAAGCATGATACATGAAAAAGCTACATGAAGCTACTCATGGCAAGAGATGATGCAAACAAGAACAACACATCAAGGCAAGTTTAAATGAGGCCGGGAACAACATATAACAATTCCGGTAAGTCCTCATATGCAAATTTCGAAATTGGTCCAGAACTGAATAAACATTATGTTCAAGTTGTTAAACAGCAAGTTAAGATGCACCAAGATGATCTACACGAAATTCTAGTCAAGTTACATATAAAGTTCATTAGATTCGGAGCTACAGCCTAGAAGATATGAGCAAAACAAGTTAAGCATGGCATTGATGCAAAATGCATACAAACATCAAGCAAACACCTCAAAACAAGGATGCAACATGATAATATGAAGCTACATGCAAAATCAAGCAAGTTTCATATAGAACACACTCAAAACGGAGCAACGGTGCAACACATACACTCTATACAAGTCATAGCAACAATCTGTCCATAACAGCAACTAGGCATCTTACAAGCATCAAAACAACATGCTACAGCACCCCAACATAATAACAAAAGGCATGAGCATGAAGTACTGGTAAAGCATAACAAAACATGAACACTGAGCTATCTCCAGAAAACACTAGAACATGCTCCAAAACACATGGAGATATTGCAAATAATAACAGTTTCAGACTTTAGCAGAAATAACATCAGGTTGCAATGTTTAGAGCTATCAAACAACATGTTACAGGAACATATCATGGCAAACAAAGGCATGGCATGAATCTACTAAAAGCATAGATCAAAAGTCCCTTACTGACCATGAGCCAAAAAGGCACAGAAAATATGATGGCACCCATGTAAACATGGCAAGTTATATTACATATTTAAACATGGCAGGAACAACAATAAGTAGGCATGTTCGTGAGCTTGAACCACTCACCACAGAGCAATACATGGCATGGCAAGGCAACCAACAGTAAGAAGGCATGTTTATGAAGCTAAGCATGGCAAGAGCAAGGTCATAGGATACATGGATCACTAGGAAACAATCATGGAAACATGGAACTTGATGTTAACAGGCTGACAGCAACATTTTCAAGCAACTTTGGAGCAAGATAACAACATGTACCAGCAGGCTATAATTTCAACCAAGGGCATGAATGGATAGAGCAAGACATGTAGATCAAAACATGTTTATAGAGCATCTCCAGATTATGCATAGAATGATTAGTAGAAGCATGTTAACATAGCAAAAAAATATAACAAAATCTGTCAGGAAAACAGCAACAACAACTACCCTACTTAGAAAGCTTGATACACTCAGCACACAACTCACAAAAATACATGGTTGGCACCACTGGAAAGATGGCATGGCATAGATCAACATTCATGTAGACATCAACCTCATAGGATGCACACATCAATCATGGCAAAAATGATAAATGAGCAAGTTATAACAGTTTCAGCAGATTAACATCAACATGCACTCTTCCAACAGCATTTCGGGCAACAAGATGAGCTCAAATGAAAATGATGCAATGAACTGAAATGAAGTACTCGTCGAGACGAACAATTTGACATATTATACGCACGAAACGGAGCTACGGATGCAGATATGTGATGCAATGAAGATGGCATGATAATGTCAAATATTTCGGGACTTGGGCATTTTCGGGTCAACCTCTGGACGAATCTGGATCTGGCGCACGAGGTTCAAGGCGGGCCGGGCTCCGGCGAGGTCGGGCGGTTCTCCGGCGAGGCCGCGAGGTGGAGGCGCAGGAGGCGCTGGGAGCATGGAGCCACCGGGCGGCGGGTCGGCGCGGCACGCCGGCCAGCAGGCGGCGAGGAGGCGCGCCGGCCGGAGGAGCTGGTGGCGCGGGCGGCGCTCGGTGGCGGGTCGCGCGGGAGGCGAGGGACTGGCGGCGGCGGTGCTCCGGCGGGAGCCATGCGGCCGGGCGCGGTGAGCAGCGGCGGGCGGCGGCGGAGGAGGCTGGGCGGCGGCCGAGCGAGGCGCGGCGGCGGCGGGGCGGGCCGAGCTGGTGTCTGCGACGCAGCAGATGCGGCGGCGCCAAACCGGCCGGAGGGCCTCGCCGGGCCCGGCGGGCCCGCGTGGTGGCGCGAAAGTGAGCAGGGCGCCCGCGACGTGGCGTGGCGGGCGGTTGGAGGAGGCGCGCGCGGGATGACGGGCGGGCGTTGATTCGCCGGAGTGAGGTGGCGGCTGGACATGTCATTCATGGGATTTTGTCCGGTGGCGAGGTAGGGAAGGCTAGGGTTAGACCGCAAATTCGGAGGGGGGGCATATATATAGGTAGAGGGAGCTAGGAGAGTCCAAATGAGGTGCGGTTTTCGGCCACGCGATCGTGATCGAACGACCGAGAGCATGGAGGGGGGTTAGGTGGGTTTTGGGCCACTTTGGAAGGGGTGTTGGGCTGCACACAAAAGAGGGCTTTGCGGTTACCCGGTTAACCGTTGGAGTACCAAACGACCTCCAAATGGCACAAAACTTGACAGGCGGTCTACCGGTGCTATACCAAGGCCGCTTGGCAAACCTCGGGCCATTCCGAGAAAGTTTCATACCCGCTCACAAGGAGAGACAAGAGGGGAACGCCGGGTGAGATAGGAGCGCCGGATTGCAAAACGGACAACGGGGAAAAAGCCCGGATGCATGAGAGGAACACGTATGCAAAATGAAATGCACATTGTGACATGATATGAAATGCAGATGATGACATGGCAAAGAGCAACACACAAGCAAATGACATGGCAATGATGGCGAATAACTGGCAGACACCTGACGCATCGAATCCGGGGCGTTACATTTACCTAGATGGAAAAAAATTGGGTGACTGAGGGTACTAGGTACCAATCTTCTGTTGCTGAGTGGGCAAAGCTGATCAATGTCCCAGAAGAGCATGAGGAGTACACTGATGTGTATGCCAAGCCAAGAAAAGGACATGACTCTATTGCACACATGTACAAGGAGATTCCAGATGCTGCCTTGGACACTCATAAGTTTGGCTCAATTTACTATCTACTGCTAGGTCTGCCAACAATCAACACAATCCTCAGACACACTTGTTGCCCAAGTCTAGAGATGACAGGATGATTAGAGGGCACTCAATAAATTTGCTGCATATGTTTGATGTGCCTGAGAAATTCAAGGTGATGTCCTTGATAGTTGAGACTATCAAAAGGACTGCTGCAGACCAAAAGAGATCATGTGGCCATGCTCCGCATATTCAGATGCTCATCAACTCCAAGATGGGCAAGGGCATGTATCTTTTGGACAAGGAACATCTTCCCCTGCTGCCAGAGTTTGAAGACAATGTAGTTGTCATGGATCCATCACATCCCACATCTGTGCAGGCTCAAGCGAAGAAAGAAAAAGCAAAAGCAGAGAAGGCAGCAAAGACACCAAGTGCTGAAGAGGCCTCCCAGATATTTCTGAAGTCCAAGCAAGATCAACTTGGTTATCTCATTCAAGCTTCTTTGAGGATTGAGAAAGGATTGGCCACCCTGACTCAAAATCAAGAGTCTTGAGAGGATAACTGAGACGAAAATTCATGACTTAGATGTGAAGGTCACAGAAATACAGTCAACTGTGGAGAAGATCCAAGAAGAACTTGAAGATGGGGATGAGGGACCTACAACATATGCTTTTCAACAAGTCCCAAGGGGACCAAGGTCATTAGTTGTGCCAGTTGTTTTTGACCCAGACCTACAGTGTCAGCACCTGCAGCTACATCTTCAGCTGCTCCTCCAGTTGCAACTCCACCAGCTCCTCAGACCTCTTTGGATGCATTCATTGCAGGACTCCTCTCCATGCCACCTTCGCACTCTAGAGCTCCCGGAGATCATGCTTAGAGAGCCGCATAGCACTATGCATTGTCGAGCTTTTTGGTAACTTTGTTACCAAAGGGGAGAAAGTGTATAGATCATAGTCTTCGAGAGAGAGAGAGAGAGAGAGAGAGTTTGCTTCTTTTTGCCTCTCTTGCTAATCTATTTGCTTTACCTGTTTGGGTGATACAATATTTATGCTTGTCTGTGAGATACTTCTATGATCATATCATACTTTAGTGTTTGTGCTTAATGATGATATTCTATCTCCCATGTATTTAGACACATTAAAACTGTACAATTTTCCAGCCCTCTCAGGCCATCAATGTTTTTAGCCGTCGGATCTACATGCTTAGGATTTTTTGGCCATTTGATCTATCCGTGAAACCTGCCGTTGCTAATCACGTACCACTACACGGGGTGGGCTGCTCCTCTCATGACAAAATTGGCGACCTGCCATTATTTGGGCTATTATTTGTGCTTACTGGGCTATAGCATTGCGACTAAGCAAAACACTTTTGTGCAGATTAACCATTTCATGTGGGCGGACCCAGCTACCGCTCAAAAAAATGTTGGCAGACCCAGCCATAGATAACACGTGAGTGCCCTTCGTCCAGTTGGTCTCTGTGTCTCTCTTCACAAAGAAAAAACTTGCACGGCCATCAGTCTCGCAAGCGGCTAAACCGATATGTAAGAGGCGAGCGAGCTTCGCCGGCCAGCTGAGGGGGCCATGCTTGGTCCTTCAGACATAGTTCATCTTCTCTGTTTACTCTTTCCCCTATTCCTTCTCTATCAAGTTTATAAGTTATCCTTACCCGTGTCAGATCTGTTGGGTTGGGTTCTCCCTTGCCGCTTCAATGGCTAATGGTCAGGTTAGGACCCGTGTCATTTTACTTGTGTGTTCATCCAGCTGCACATGTCGTCTACAGGTTGACCTTACTATTTTCATTCATCCATCCAATATGATTGGGTTCTTGAATCTTTACAATGTTTGGCTGTTTTTTGTATCCTGATCGATGATTCTGCCAAGGGGAATGTCCAAGGAAACTGAGGAAATCATAGCTTCGAATAATTATAATGGCAAATGGAGCCACTTCTGTTTATCATGTTGAACAACGAATTGACATATGCTGAAGGTATCCCTTTCATTTTTATGATATGCACAATGATTTCAGCATTGCTTGCTGAATTTGAAGAAATCTTCAGAAGGCTACATGTATAGTGAGTTTATGTAGACACTGTCATGGGGAATATATGAGGTACTAGCCATGCCAAATCAAGTCGAGTACCCGATGGCTTACATCAATACACAGCCTTACCATGAACAAATATTCTCTCCAACGCTTGATAATTATTTTTTCTTGAACGATAGAGTAGTTGATTAAGAAACATTGATTTGGCCCGAGATATTGTTCTGATCATGTATTGTTCTTCCAACAGGGGATCTCTTTTTCCTCTAAAATGTCGTGGTGTCATCAATATGATCTTCAATCACTACTTTTACTCCTAGAGCTGAATTTCCTAGAGCTAAATCGGATGCCTGATGGCATGCAATTGTACAAAAATCCGGTGTTTTCCAACCATTTTGTATGAAAAACACTAGGAATTTTTCGTAACTAAATGTATTTACATTTATTTTGAATGAATATGTACAAGAAAAATAAAATAGAGAGAGCGAAAGAGCTATAGACCGAGGTTAAATTGCAGATTAGCCATCAATGAATAGTTACATTTGTAGCTAATTGTTTTTCAACTCATTCTCAGACAACGATGTCCATAAATGCCTCGTCTCATTTTTCTCAAGGTCAATATAGATGCCTCTTTTCATGAAGGTCCATACAGCCGGTTGTGTCACTCAGCATCGATCCGCTGGGTGTTAATAAAGACAAATTAACGGAAATTGATGAACCAGCTAAATAGGAGATTATTGCAGGTTAGTTATATAGATGTCGATTCATGGATGCAACTGCAATCAAGCTTGTATGCTTGAACCAAACTGTGCATAGCCATCCAATTCTTTTACCGTGGGTAGATTGTCTTAAGGCACTGCCAACATTTATATGTAAGCTTATGTTCACATGGAATTCTAATGTTGCATGATGTAAGGTGAGTTACATACTAAGAGCTATGTTAACAATAAGATTCCTCTCTTTAGTGATATACCATTATCTTGAAAAATAAACAAAAGTACAAACTATAGAAAGCATAATAGTTCAAAACAATTCAAGCAAATGTATACAAAGTGTGTTATATCCCTAAGAACTAAGAGCTAAAATAGACGGGACGCGCACCAACATTGATCTAGTGATCATTCATATCTTGTGGGTGATGAGTGCATATTCCATATTCTATCATTTTGAGCGCTCCACCAAGATGTATGTGGCATGGAAGAGTGACCCATGCTCCTAATTGATTGTGCATTTGCATTCAAAAGCAAATTTCAAATAACGCACAAATTTAGGGGGAGCTCTTGCTTATCACATACTTCTCAAAGCGATGATGTACTTCATTTATATTATCATTTGTCGAAGCTTTGATCTATATGTTGGCATCAATTACCAAAAAGGGGGAGATTTAAAGTGCAACTAATCCCCGGGTGGTTTCGATAATTCATAACAACATCTAGCTCATTGAACTAACATTCTTTCAAGATCAATGTTTCAGGAAGTTCAATGGTTGGTATGGCATGGACTAGAGATGTGGACCCCTCAAAATGCTAAGGACACATATTGGCAAAAGCTCAAGACTCTACATTTTCATTTTAGTGATCCAAGATCACATTCAGTCCATAGGAAAAGGCAATACTATGAAAAGGGGATGAGGTGTTGCTTAATGGCTTGCTTGCTCAAAATGCTTAGTGATATGCTCCAAAAACCCTTAACCACTTCTCATTTCCACATATGTCCAAAACCTATAGCCAAACTATACCCCGCCGACTTGATCTATCTGGCGCCACCGAATTCACTTGACATAGCCATATCCACAAACACTAATCAGTTTGGTCTCACCGATAGGGATCTCGGTCTCACTGAGATGGGATTGAAAACTCTCTATTTCCCTTTGTAACATTTTGGCCTAACCGAGATGAGCGATCGGTCCCACCGAGTTCGCAGTGCAAACTCTCTGTTTCCTTTTCGTAACGTTTCGGTCTAACTGAGATGAGCGGTCGGTCCCACCAAGTTTGCCTGACCAAGTCTCTGTTTGCTTATTACTGAAATCGGTCTCACCGAGTTCATGTGGTCGGTCTCACCGAGATGAGGTTTTGCCCTAACCATAGCGCATCGGTCTCACCGAGTTGATGTTGTCGGTAGCACCGAAAAGCCTAAAGTTCACATTTTGAACCAAGTCGGTCTCACTGAGTTTCTCTAGTCGGTCCCATCGAGTTTGGTAAATTGTGTGTAACGGTGAGATTCTCTGTGGAGGCTATATATACCCCTCCACCCCCTTCTCCATTTGAGAGAGAACCATCAGAACGTGCCTACACTTCCACTACTCATTTTCTGAGAGAGAACCACCTACTCATGTGTTGAGACCAAGACATTCCATTCCAACCACAAGAATCTTGATCTCTAGCCTTCCCCAAGTTGCTTTCCACTCAAATCATCTTTCCACCATAGCCAAATCTGTGAGATAGAGTTGAGTGTTGGGGAGACTATCATTTGAAGCACAAGAGCAAGGAGTTCATCATCAACACACCATCTATTACCTTTTGGAGAGTGGTGTCTCCTAGATTGGTTAGGTGTCACTTGGGAGCCTCCATCAAGATTGTGGAGTTGAACCAAGGATTTTGTAAGGGCAAGGAGATCACCTACTTCGTGAAGATCTGCCCAAGTGAGGTAAGTCCTTCGTGGGCGATGGCCATGGTGGGATAGACAAGGTTGCTTCTTCGTGGACCCTTCATGGGTGGAGCCCTCCGTGGACTCGCGCAACCGTTACCCTTCGTGGGTTGAAGTCTCCATCAATGTGGACGTACGATAGCACCACCTATCAGAAGCACGCCAAAAATGTCCGTGTCTATATTGTGTTTGCTCCCTCCAAACACCTCCCATTTACTTTCATATGCAATGATTTACATTCCGCCGCTATACTCTTAGAATTGCATGTGTAGGTTGATTGCTTGACTTGTGCTAAGTTGCTAAAATATGCCAAGACTTAAAATTGGGAAAAGGCTAGATTTTTATTTGGTCAAGTAGTCTAATCACTTCCCCTCTAGACATACTTTCGATCCAACATCAATGCAATAGGAGAACCACGCGAAACCTTGTTAGCAACACCTACACACAAAAGTAAATACTTGCATCCGATGTGATCAAGGGTGTTGTCAATCCCCTTGGCGATTATTTGCAAGGATCAAATCTGATAGTGATAGATAGATAAATCAAACACAAAATAAAATAATGGGAAATAAATTGCAGCAAGGTGTTTTTTGATTTAATATATGATAAAGATATACCCGAGGGCCATAGTTTTTACTAGAGGCTTCTCTCTCGAACAAAAAACATACAGTGGGTAAAAAAATTAATGTTGGGCAATTGACAGAAAAGCGCATAGTTATGATGATATTCAAGGCACAGATCATGTATATAGGCATCAAATCTGTGACAAGTAGACTGACTCCTGCCTACATCTACTACTATTACTCCACCCATCGACCGATATCCAGCATGCATCCAGGGTGTCCATGTCCTCGACCTCCTCGAAGGCGTAGTCCAGCATAATGGTTAAAGTCCTCATAGTGGCTACTAAGTGGGTGGTGGGTGGGAGTAAAATTCCCTGTGGCCTGCCTCCAGTCTGATCCGATCATAGTCCAGAGACAGCCCATCTACGATGCTTATCGACTGGATCCGATCTAATGTCTCGTTTAATAGTGACAGATCGGCCGGACTCATCTTGTGGTATCTTTTGGAGTTAACCTCTAGTGTGACCGCATAGAGGGTGCGCTCAGCCAGGGCTGACTCCTGGTTCTCTGATTCCGAGGTCGGACCCGAGCTCAAAGCTGGATCCGAGGTAAAGATCGGCCAGAGGTGGGGTAGAGAAGAAGGTTCGAAGTTGAAGCTTCGGGATTCATGGGTCCCTTAGGTGAGGCTGAGAACCTGATACGTCTCTGTCGTCTCTATAATTTTGTATTGTTCCATGCCAATATTCTACAACTTTCATATACTTTTGGCAACGTTTTATATTATTTTTGGGACTAACATATTGATCCAGTGCCCAGTGCCAGTTCCTGTTTGTTGCATGTTTTATGTTTCGCAGAAACCCAATATCAAACGGAGTCCAAGCGGGATAAAAACGGACAGAGAATTATTTCGGAATATTTGTGATTTTTGGGAAGAAAAACCAACGCGAGACGGTGCCCGAGGGTGCCACAAGACAGGGGCGCGCCCCGGGGGGCAGGCGCGCCCTGGACTCTCGTGGGCACCCCGTAAGGTGGTTGACGCTCTTCCTTTGCCGCAAGAAAGCTAATTTTATGAGAAAAATCTAGGCGGAAGATTCACCCCAATCAGAGTTACGGATCTCCCGATATAAAAGAAACGGTGAAAGGGCAAAATCTAAGAACGCAGAAATAGAGAGCGACAGAGAGATAGATCCAATCTCGGAGGGGCTCTCGCCCCTCCCATGCCATGGGAGCCAAGGACCAGAGGAGAAACCCTTCTCCCATCTAGGGAGGAGGTCAAGGAAGAAGAAGAAGAAGAAAAAGAAGAAGAAGAAGAAGGGGGGGCTCTCACCCCCTTGCTTCCGATAGCGCCGGAACGCCGCCGGGGGCCATCATTATAACCGCGATCTTCATCAACACCTCCGCCATCTTCACCAACATCTCCATCACCTTCCCCCATCTATATTCAGCGGTCCACTCTCCCGCAACCCGTTGTACTCTCTACTTAAACATGATGCTTTATGCTTCATATTATTATCGAATGATGTGTTGTCATCCTATGATGTCTGAGTAGATTTTCGTTGTCCTATCGGTGATTGATGAATTGCTATGATTGGTTTAATTTGCTTGTTATTATGTTACTGTCCTATTGTGCCCTCCGTTTGGCGCAAGCGTGAGAGATTCCCATTGTAGGGTGTTGCAATATGTTCATGATTCGCTTATAGTGGGTTGCTAGAGTGACAGAAGCTTAAACCCGAGTAAGGGGATTGTGGCGTATGGGATAAAGGGGACTTGATGCTTTAATGCTATGGTTGGGTTTTACCTTAATGATCTTTAGTAGTTGCGGATGCTTGATAGAGTTCCAATCATAAGTGCATATGATCCAAGAAGAGAAAGTATGTTAGCTTATGCCTCTCCCACATAAAACTTGCTATCGGTCTAGTAAAGTAGTCAATTGCTTAGGGATAATTCTACAATTCCTACCATCACTTTTCCACACTCGCTATATTTACTTTATTGCTTCTTTATCTAAACAGCCCCTACTTTTATTTATGTGCTCTTTATTATCTAGCAAACCTATCCTATCACACCTACAAAGTACTTCTATTTCATACTTGTTCTAGGTAAAGCGGACACTAAGCATGCGTAGAGTCGTATTAGTGGCAGATGGGACTTGAGAGGTTATTTGTTCTACCTTTAGCTCCTCGTTGGGTTCGACACTCTTACTTATCAAAAGAGGCTACAATTATCCCCTATACTTGTGGGTTAGCAAGACCTTTTTCTGGCGCCATTTCCGGGGAGTCATAGAGTGGGGTGAATATTCTCGTGTGTGCTTGTTTGCTTTATCACTAAGTAATTTTTATTTGTTGTTCTTAGTTGTTCTATATCTTTAGTTATGTATATGGAACACGAAATACGAAAAAAATTAGATGTACTTACTGCTCATGGAGATGGGGAACCTCCTAAAACCCTCAATGCTCGTTATGTGAAATAAATTATATACTACTTTGATAATCCTGAGAAAGCCCCATTCAATTATGTTATGGGAGACACGTTGGATCAACATGAATACTTTGGGATAATCGCTTGACACAAAAAGGGAAACTATTATGGGATCAAATATATGTTGTATTGGTATGCTAGGCAACTATGCTTGAGATATGATTATACTTGTTGCTCTAGGATGAAGTCTCCATACCTTCCCTTTTCATGTGAATTAATGATAATAAAACCTTGGCTTCTTATGCTAATGGTATATATGATTACTATGATGTGGAACAAATAGAAGAATTCGTTGCTTTTATGGGAGCTTATGAGATTGAATCTATGTTTAAAGAGTTTGAAGATTTTGATGATTCAGTTTATAGACCTGAAAATTTTGCTATACTTAGATATTGCTATAAAAATATGAATACAATTACAATATTGATGCATTTATTGAGAAAGTCTCCGCTGTCCAAGAAGAGACTAATATTTTGCAGGAAGCTATGGAAGAAGAAATTGATGAAACTGTGAGCTCATTGGATGAAAAAGATTAGAACAAAAGGAGGAAGAACAAAAGGAGGAAGAGCAGATTAGCTACCCGTTCCCACCTTCTAATGAGAGTAACTCTTCAACTCATACATTGTCTAATTCCCCTTCATGCTTACCGAAGGATGATTGCTATGATGATTGTTATGATCCCGTTGATCTCTTGAAATATCCCTTTTTTATGATGCTTGCTATACTTGTGGCCAAGATGCCAATATGAATTATGCTTATGGAGATGAACTTGCTATAGTTCCTTATGTTAAACATGAAATTGTTGCTATTGCACCCACGCATGATAGTCCTATTATCTTTTTAAATTCTCTCGACTACACTATATTGGAGAAGTTTGTGCTTATTAAGGATTATATTGATGGGTTGCCTTTTATTACTACACATGATGATTTTGATAGATATAATATGCATGTGCTTGCTGCTCCTACTTGCAATTATTATGGGAGAAGAACTATATCGCCACCTCTCTATGTTTCCAATATGATAAAATTGCAAGAAACTATTTATACTATGCATTGGCCTTTACTATGTGTGCATGAATTGTTCTTCTATGACATGCCGATGCATAGGAAGAGAGTTAGACTTCGTTGTTGCTTGATTTATGTTACTTTGTGCTCACTATTAAATTACAAATCATTGTTAGTTAAAATTGGCTTTGATATACCTTGGGATCCGGGTGGATTCATTACTTGAGCACTATATGCCTATCTTAATGGCTTTAAAGAAAGCGCTGCCAGGGAGACAACCCGGAAGTTTGAGAGAGTCATTTATTTCTGTTGAGTGTTTCATATAGTCTAAAAATAAAAAAATAAAGAGGGGAACCCAAAGACTTTTCAAAAAGGAAAATGAAAGTGAGAGAGACAAGCATTGTTGAAGTGGGAGAGCTCCTTGAACTTTGTTCATGCTCACAGAAACTTTGTGAATCTTAATTACAGAAACTTTTCATCAAAAATAATTATCCCCTTGTACAATTCCATTGTATTATCACAGAAACTTTTCATGTGCCAAGGTTTGCCTTTATGATGCTTACAATGCTTGTTGGTTTGTATGGTGCGGATGAAACTTTGGTCAGAAAAGCGTGATTTTACGCTTTTTTTTCTTTGGAACGTCAAATGGTTACGATTCTTTTTGCTTTGTCTTTCTGCATTTAATTGTTTTCCTAATTTTGGTAGAATTTTGGGATAATGAAGTATGGTGAATGTTCGATTACTCTGATATTCATTTTTTGATGATTCATTTCGATGCATAGTTTACTCGTTTTGATGAAACTATCAATTTCTATCAGTGGATTAAGCCATGAAAAAGTTATATTACAGTAGAAACAATGCAAAAACAAAATATGAATTGTTTTGCTACGGTACTTATAGTAGTGATTTGCTTTATTATACTAACGGATCTTACCGAGTTTTCTGTTGAAGTTTTGTGTGGATGAAGTGTTTGATCGAGGAGGTCTCAATAAGAGGAAAAGGAAGAGAGGCAAGAGCTCAAGCTTGGGGATGCCCAAGGCATCCCAAGTAAATATTCAAGGAGACTCAAGCGTCTAAGCTTGGGGATGCCCCGAAAGGCATCCCACTACTAGAAAAAGGCCTGCTAGTGGCGCACCTGTTTTACCTGCTAATGGCGCACCACATAGAAGTGCGCCATTAGTATAGCCCACGGTGCGCCATTAGTATACCAGATACTAATGGCGCACCACATAGAAGTGCGCCATTAGTAACAAATTTTTTTCAAAAAAAAATTTCAGAAATTTTTCCAATTTTTTTTTGTTTTTTTCTTAATCTCGGGTCACTATCGCTTAATCTCGGGTCAACATGCTTAATCTCAAGTCAAATCGCACTAAGTGGTCAAACTTCCCGGAAGGTCACCCATCCTCACACTACTCCAGCCCGAGCACGCTTAACTTCGCAGTTCTATCCAACCCTAGCACCACCTCACTTAACAGGCACTTGTTGATATATCTATCATATCAATCCTATTATACCTTGTTGATGTCTAGGACTTTGTTCATGTTCATGACTATGATGAAATTTTGAAAAATATTTCAAACTTCCCGGTCATATTACGTATCATTTTTTGAAAAAAAATTCCAAAAAAAAATTGAAACCATTTTTTTCTGTTACTAGTGGCGCACCTACCAAACGGTGCGCCACTAGGTGCGCCACTAGCCCGTTTGCTACGTGCGCCACTAGTAAGTTTAAAATTTTTTGAATTTTTTTGCCTCTAGATCTTGAAAGCCCCGTAACTTTTTTCTGTTAGGTTTTCGAGGATTTTGAAAATGTTTAACGGGGTTTCCCCGTTAAATTCGGCTGTAACTTTTCGAGTAGATGATTTTTCATATAAAAACTTTTTAATCCGAGTTCGTATGCAAAACTTATGCCCATTTTACAAATTCCAGAGAGATTTTGCAAATAAAGTCGAAATTCATATTTGTAAATTTTCCCAACAACTAGACCACATATCACATGGGAAACTTATTTTCTTTTATTTTTTTTGACATTTCCATCATTTTCTTTTATTTTTCTAAAACTAAAAAGGCAGTCCACCGGGGGGTGCATTTGGTGGATTTTTTGGGCCAAGTTAGTAATGGTGCACCGTGGGAGTGGTGCGCCATTACTAGTTCAATTAGTAATGGCGCACCACTCCCACGGTGCGCCATTACTAGTTTTGAAAAAAAATAAAAAAAATTGAAAAAAAATTACTAGTGGCGCATCGTGGATGTGGTGCGCCATTACTAGTTTTAACTAGTAATGGCGCACCAGGACTAGTAATGGCGCACTACCCATGGTGCGCCATTACTAGTTTTGAAAAAAAAATTGAACAAAAATTACTAGTGGCGCACCGTGGATGTGGTGCGCCATTACTAGTTTAACTAGTAATGGCACACTATCCCTTGGTGCGTCATTACTAGTTTTGAAAAAAAATTGTTACTAATGGCGCACCGTGGATGTGGTGCACCATTTGTATTTGGACACTAATGGCGCACCAACACATGGTGCGCCATTAGTATATAGTAGTGGCGCACCACATGTCTGGTGCGCCATTAGTGTCCATATCATCTATAGCCCTTTTTCTAGTAGTGTCCCCTCTTTCTTTAACAAGTATCGGTATGTTTTCGGATTCGTTTCGTTCATGCGATATGTGCAAGTCTTGGAGCGTCTTTTGCATTTAGTTTTCACTTTTCTTTTATGCACCATGCTGGTATGAGATAGTCCATGGTTGATTTATAGAATGCTCATTGCACTTCACTTAAATCTTTTGAGTATGGCTTTGTAGAATCCTTCACGTGCTTCACTTATATCATTTGAAGTTTGGATTGCCTGTTTCTCTTCACATAGAAAACCGCCATTTGTAGAATGCTCTTTTGCTTCACTTATACTTGTTAGAGCATGGGCACATCTTTTGTAGAAAGATTTAAACTCTGTTGCTTCACTTATATCTATTTAGAGAGATGACAGGAATTGGTCATTCACATGGTTAGCCATAAAATCCTACATAAAACTTGTAGATCGCTGAATATATGTTTGATTCGTTGCAATAGTTTTGTGATATAGAGATGATAATATGTGGGAGGTTCTAGTAGATGGTTGTGTTTAGTAAGGATATTCGTGTTAAGGTTTGTGATTCCTGTAGCATGCACGTATGATAAAAGTTGTGTGACAAATTTGTTGCATGGGGTGCTCTTTTAATTGTCTTCCTTATGTGTGGAGGTCGGGATCGCGCGATGGTTAACTCCTACCAACCCTTCCCCTAGGAGCATGCATAGTAGTACTTTGCTTCGAGGGCAAGTAGACTTTTGCCATAAGTATATGAATTCTTTATGACTAATGTGAGTCCATGGATTATACGCACTCTTACCTATCCGCAATTTGCTAGCCTCTACGGTACCGTGCATTGCCCTTTCTCACCTCGAGAGTTGGTGCAAACTTCGCCGGTGCATCCAAACCCCGTGATACGATACGCTCTATCACACATAAGCCTCCTTATATCTTCCTCAAAACAGCCACCATACCTACCTATCATGGCATTTCCATAGCCATTGCCATGCAACTTCCATCATCATCATATACATGACTTGAGCATTCATTGTCATATCGCCTTGCATGATCGTAAGATAGCTAGCATGATGTTTTCATGGCTTGTCCGTTTATTTGATGTCATTGCTATGCTAGATCATTGCACATCACGGTACACCGCTAGAGGCATTCGTATAGAGTCATATCTTTGTTCTAGTATTGAGTTGTAATATTGAGTTGTAAGTAAATAAAGGTGTGATGATCATCATTATTAGAGCATTGCCCCAGTGAGGAAAGGATGATGGAGATTATGATTCCCCCACAAGTCGGGATGAGACTCCGGACTTTATGAAAAATAAAAGAGGCCAAAGAAGCCCAAATAAAAAAGAGGCCAAAGAAGCCCACCAAAAAAATAAAAAAAGAGAAAAAGAGAAAAAATGAGAGAAAAGAGAGAAGGGGCAATGTTACTATCCTTTTACTACACTTGTCATTAAAAGTAGCACCATGTTCTTCATAGAGAGAGTCTCCTATGCTTTCACTTTCATATACTAGTGGGAATTTTTCATTATAGAACTTGGCTTGTATATTCCGATGATGGGCTTCCTCAAATTCCTGAGGTCTTCATGAGCAAGCAAGTTGGATGCACACCCACTTAGTTTTCAGCTTGAGCTTTCATACACTTATAGCTCTTAGTGCATCTGTTGCATGGCAATCCCTACTCCTCGCATTGACATCAATTGATGGGCATCTCCATAGCCCGTTGATTAGCCGCGTCGATGTGAGACATTGTCCCTTTTTTTCTTCTCCACATAAACCTCCACCATCATATTCTATTCCACCTATAGTGCTATATCCATGGCTTGAGCTCATGTATTGCGTGAGGGTTGAAAAAGCTGAAGCGTGTTAAAAAGTATGAACCAATTGCTTGGCTGAAACCAGGGCTGTGCATGACGGGAGTATTTTGTGTGATGAAAATGAAGCATGGCCTAACTATATGATTTTGTAGGGATAGCGTTCTTTAGCATTGATATTTTGAAAGACATGATTGTTTGTTGGGATGCCCTAAGTATTATTGTTTTTATGTCAAATGATAGACTATTGCCTTGAATCACTCGTGTCTTAATATTCATGCCATAATTAGATATATGATCAAGATTATGCTAGGTAGCATTCCACATCAAAAATTATATTTTTTTATCATTTACCCACTCGAGGACGAGCAGGAATTAAGCTTGGGGATGCTGATACGTCTCCGTCGTATCTATAATTTTGGATTGTTCCATCCCAATATTCTACAACTTTGATATACTTTTGGAAACTTTTATATTATTTTTGGGACAAACATATTGATCCAGTGCCCAGTGCCAGTTCCTGTTTGTTGCATGTTTTATGTTTTGCAGAAACCCAATATCAAACGGAGTCCAAACAGGATAAAAATGGATGGAGAATTATTTTGGAATATTTGTGATTTTTGGGAAGATAAACCAACACGAGATGGTGCCCGAGGGGGCCACGAGACAGGGGGCGCCCCAGGGGGGCAGGCGTGCCCTGGACTCTTGTGGGCACCCCGTAAGGCGGCTGACGCTCTTCTTTTGCTGCAAGAAAGCTAATTTTATGAGAAAAATCTGGGTGAAAGATTCACCCCAATCGGAGTTACGGATCTCCCGATATAAAAGAGACGGTGAAGGGGCAGAATCTGAGAATGCAGAAACAGAGAGAGATAGAAAGATAGATCCAATCTCGGAGGGGCTCTCGCCCCTCCCACGCCATGGGAGCCAAGGACCAGAGGGTAAACCCTTCTCCCATCTAGGGAGAATGTCAAGGAAGAAGAAGAAGAAGGGGGGCTCCCTCCCCCTTGCTTCCGGTGGCGCTGGAACACCGCTCGGGGCCATCATCATCACCGCGATCTTCACCAACACCTCCGCCATCTTCACCAACATCTCCATCACCTTCCCCCATCTATATTCAGCGGTCCACTCTCCCACAACCCTCTGTACCCTCTACTTAAACATGGTGCTTTATGCTTCATATTATTATCCAATGATGTGTTGCCATCTTATGATGTCTAAGTAGATTTTTGTTGTCTTATCGGTGATTGATGAGTTGCTATGATTGATTTAATTTGCTTGTGCATATGTTGCTATCCTATTGTTCCCTCCATGTCACGCAAGCATGAGGGATTCCCGTTATAGGGTGTTGCAATATGTTCATGATTCGCTTATAGTGGGTTGCTAGAGTGACAGAAGCTTAAACCTGAGTAAGGGGATTGTGGCGTATGTGATAAAGGGGTCTTGATGCTTTAATGCTATGGTGGGTTTTACCTTAATGATCTTTAATAGTTGCGGATGCTTGCTAGAGTTCTAATCATAAGTGCATATGATCAAAGAAGAGAAAGTATGTTAGCTTATGCCTCTCCCACATAGAACTTGCTATCGGTCTAGTAAAGTAGTCAATTACTTAGGGATAATTCCACAACTTCTACCATCACTTTTCCACACTCGCTATATTTAATTTATTGCTTCTTTATCTAAACAGCCCCTACTTTTTATTTACGTGCTCTTTATTATGTTGCAAACCTATCCTATCCCACCTACAAAGTACTTCTAGTTTCATACTTGTTCTAGGTAAATCAAACACTAAGCATGCGTAGAGTCGTATCATTGGCAGATAGGACTTGAGAGGATATGTGTTGTACCTTTAGCTCCTCGTTGGGTTCGACACTCTTAATTATCGAAAGAGGCTACAATTATCTACTATACCTATGGGTTATCAGAACCCAGTAAAGATTAGGTCGCCCCGGGCATCAGCGACGTACTCTAGGTTACCGAACCTGATCTCCTACTCACGGGCAAAGTTGTCGATTCGGTTAAGGTGACCGGTCGAATTGGCGTGTAGAACGATGCCGTCGAACACGAAGAACTGGCCGGGGATGAAGATGTCCCCAGCGCTGATGCCATTGTTGATGAGTAAGCGAACCATCGATCCTTCGACAATCCCATAACTGAACTCGTAATGAAAGCTGTTGGGGAACGTAGCAATTTCAAAATTTTCCTACGCACACGCAAGATCATGGTGATGGCATAGCAACGAGAGTGGAGAGTATTGTCCACGTACCCTCGTAGACCATAAGCGGAAGCGTTATGACAACACGGTTGATGTAGTCGTACGTCTTCACGATCCGACCGATCCAAGTACCGAACGTACGGCACCTCCGAGTTCAGCACACGTTCAGCTCGATGACGATCCCCGGGCTCCGATCCAGCAAAGCGTCGGGGATGAGTTCCGTCAGTTTGACGGCATGGTGATGATGATGATGTTCTACCGGCGCAGGGCTTCGCCTAAACTCCATGACGATATGACCGAGGTGGAATATGGTGGAGGGGGGCACCGCACACGGCTAAGGAACGATCCGTAGATCAACTTGTGTGTCCTAGGATACCCCCGCCGCCCTCGTATATAAAGGAGCAAGGGGGGAGGCCGGCTGGCCCTAGAGGGCGCGCCAAGGAGGAGGAGTCCTCCTCCTAGTAGGAGTAGGACTCCCTCTTTCCTACTCCTACTAGGAGGGGAAAGGAAGGGGAGGAGTGGGAAGAGGGCGCCTCCTAGTCCAATTCGGACCAGAGGGGGAGGGGGCACGCGGCCCATGCTGGCTGCCCCTCTCTCTCTCCACTAAGGCCATAGGGCCCATTACTTCTCCCGGGGCCGTTCCGGTAACGCTCCGGCACTCTGGTTTTCTCCGTAAACGTCCGGAACACTTTCGGTGTCCGAATATAGTCGTCCAATATATCAATCTTTATGTCTCGACCATTCCGAGACTCCTCGTCATGTCCGTGATCACATCCGGGACTCCAAACAAACTTCGGTACATCAAAACTTATAAACTCATAATGAAACTGTCATCGTAACGTTAAGCGTGCGGACCCAACGGGTTCAAGAACTATGTAGACATGACCTAGAACTATTCTCGGTCAATAACCAATAGCGGAACCTGGATGCCCATATTGGTTCCTACATATTCTACAAAGATCTTTATCGGTCAAACCGCATAACAACATATGTTGTTCCCTTTGTCATCGGTATGTTACTTGCCCGAGATTCGATCATCGGTATCCAATACCTAGTTCAATCTCGTTACCGGCAAGTCTCTTTACTCGTTATGTAATGCATCATTCCGTAACTAACTCATTAGCTACATTGCTTGCAAGGCTTATAGTGATGTGCATTACCGAGAGGGCCCAGAGATACCTCTCCGACAATCGGAGTGACAAAACCTAATCTCAAAATACGCCAACCCAACATGTACCTTTGGAGACACCTGTAGTACTCCTTTATAATCACCCAGTTACGTTGTGACGTTTGGTAGCACCCAAAGTGTTCCTTCGATAAACGGGAGTTGCATAATCTCATAGTTACAGGAACATGTATAAGTCATGAAGAAAGCAATAGCAATATACTAAGTGATCAAGTGCTAGGCTAACGGAATGGGTCATGTCAATCACATCATTCTCCTAATGATGTGATCCCATTAATCAAATGACAACACATGTCTATGGTTAGGAAACATAACCATCTTTGATTAATGAGCTAGTCAAGTAGAGGCATACTAGTGACGTTGTGTTTGTCTATGTATTCACACATGAATTATGTTTCCGGTTAATACAATTCTAGCATGAATAATAAACATTTATCATGATATGAGGAAATAAATAATAACTTTATTATTGCCTCTAGGGCATATTTCCTTCAGTCTCCCACTTGCACTAGAGTCAATAATCTATATTACATAGTAATGATTCTAACACCCGTGGTGTCTTGGTGTTGATCATGTTTTGCTCGTGAGAGAGGCTTAGTCAACGGGTCTGCAACATTCAGATCCGTATGTATCTTGCAAATTTCCATGTCTCCCACTTGGACTTGGTCCCAGATGGAATTGAAGCGTCTCTTGATGTGCTTGGTCCTCTTGTGAAATCTGGATTCCTTTGCCAAGGCAATTGGACCAAGATATTCACTGAAGATCTTCATTGGTCCCGATGCACTAGGTATGACACGGATCGAAATGAACTCCTTCATCCGCACTCCTTCATTTGCTGCTTTCAAGCAGCTATGTACTCCGCTTCACATGTAGATCCCGCCACGACGCTTTGTTTAGAACTGCACCAACTTACAGCTCCACCGTTTAATAAAAACACGTATCCAATTTGCGATTTAGAATCGTCCGGATCAGTGTCAAAGCTTGCATCGACTTAACCATTTACGACTAGCTCTTTGTCACCTCCATATACGAGAAACATATCCTTAGTCCTTTTCAGGTATTTCAGATGTTCTTGACCGTTGTCCGATGATCCACTCTGGATTACTTTGGTACCTCTCCGCCAAGCTTATTGCTAAGCATACGCCACGTCTGGTACACAAGATTGCATACATGATAGAGCCTATGGCTGAAGCATAGGGAACATCTTTCCTTTTCTCTCTATCTTCTGCTGTGGTCGGGCATTGAGTCTGACTCAACTTCACACCTTGTAGTACGGGCAAGAACCCTTTCTTAGCCTGATCCATTTTGAACTTTTTCAAAATTTTATCAAGGTATGTGCTTTGTGAAAGTCCTATTAAGCGTCTTGATCTATCTCTATAAATCTTGATGCCCAATATGTAAGCAGCTTCACCGAGGTCTTTCATTGAAAAACTTTTATTCAAGTATCCCTTTATGCTATCCAGAAATTCTATATCATTTCCAATTAATAATATGTCATCTACATATAATATTAGAAATGCTACAGAGCTCCCACTCACTTTCTTGTAAATACAAGCTTCTCCAAAAGTCTGTATAAAACCATATGCTTTGATCACACTGTCAAAACGATTATTCCAACTCCGAGATGCTTGCACCAGTCCATAAATGGATCGCTGGAGCTTGCACACTTAGTTAGCACCTTTTGGATCAACAAAACCTTCTGGCTGCATCATATACAACTCTTCTTCCAGAAATCCATTCAAGAATGCAGTTTTGACATCCATTGGCCAAATTTCATAATCATAAAATGCAGCAATAGTTAACATTATTCGGACAGACTTAAGCATCGCTATGGGTGAGAAAGTCTCATTGTAGTCAACCCCTTGAACTTGTCAAAAACCTTTCGCAACAAGTCGAGCTTTATAGACAGTTACATTACCATCAGTGTCAGTCTTCTTCTTAAAGATCCATTTATTCTCAATGGCTTGCCGATCATCGAGCAAGTCAACCAAAGTCCATACTTTGTTCTCATACATGGATCCCATCTCGATTTCATGGCCTCTAGCCGCTTTTATGGAATCTGGGCTCATCATCGCTTCCTCGTAGTTCGTAGGTTCATCATGGTCAAGTAACATGACTTCCGAATAGGATTACCGCACCACTCGGTGCAGATCTTACTCGTAGACCCACGAGGTTTAGTAGAAACTTGATCTGAAGTTTCATGATCAATATCATTAGCTTCCTCACTAATTGGTGTAGGTGTCACAGAACCGATTTACGTGATGAACTACTTTCCGATAAGGGAGCAGTGCAGATTACCTCATCAAGTTCTACTTTCCTCCCACTCACTTCTTTCGAGAGAAACTCCTTCTCTAGAAAGGATCCATTCTTAGCAACGAATATCTTGCCTTCGGATCTATGATAGAAGGTGTACCCAACTGTCTCCTTTGGGTATCCTATGAAGAAACATTTCTTCGATTTAGGTTTGAGCTTATCTGGTTGAAGTTTCTTCACATAAGCATTGCAGCCCCAAACTTTAAGAAATGACAACTTTGGTTTCTTGCCAAACCACAGTTCATAAGGCGTTGTCTCAACGGATTTTGATGGTGCCCTATTCAACGTGAATGCGGCCGTCTCTAAAGTATAACCCCAAAATGATAGCGGTAAATCAGTAAGAGACATCATAGATCGCACCATATCTAGTTAAGTACGATTACGACGTTCGGACACACCATTTCTTCGTGGTGTTCCAGGTGGCGTGAGTTGCGAAACTATTCTGCATTGTTTCCAATGTAAACCAAACTCGTAACTCAAATATTCTCCTCCACGATCAGATCGTAGAAACTTTATTTTCTTGTTACGATGATTTTCCACTTCACTCTGAAATTCTTTGAACTTTTCAAATGTTTTAGACTTGTGTTTCATTAAGTAGATATACCCATATCTGCTCAAATCAACTGTGAAGGTGAGAAAATAACAATATCCGCCACGAGCTTCAACATTCATCGGACCACATACATCTGTATGTATGATTTCCAACAAATCTGTTGCTCTCTCCATAGTACCGGAGAACGGTGTTTTAGTCATCTTACCCATGAGGCACGGTTCGCAAGTACCAAGTGATTCATAATCAAGTGATTCCAAAAGTCCATCAGTATGGAGTTTCTTCATGCGCTTTACACCGATATAACCTAAATGGCAATGCCACAAATAAGTTGCACTATTATTATCAACTCTGCATCTTTTGGCTTCGACATTATGAATATGTGTATCACTACTTTCGAGATTCAATAAAAATAGACCACTCTTCAAGGGTGCATGACCATAAAAGATATTGCTCATATAAATAGAACAACCATTATTCTCTGATTTAAATGAACAACCGTCTCGCATCAAACAAGATCCGGTATAATGTTCATGCTCAACGCGGCACCAAATAACAATTATTCAGGTCTAAAACTAATCCTCAAGGTAGATGTAGAGGTAGCGTCGACCGTGATCACATCGACTTTGGAACCGCTTTCCCACGCGCATCGTCACCTCGCCCTTGGCGCTGCTCGCTTATTCGTAGTCCCTGCTTTGAGTTGCAAATATTAGCAGCAGAACCAGATCAAATACCAGTGCTCTGCGAGCTCTAGTAAGGTACACATCAATAACATGTATATCACATATACCTTTGTTCACCTTGCCATCCTTCTTATCCGCCAAATACTTGTGGCAGTTCCGCTTCAAAGGTGTCGATCGCTTGCAGAGAAGCACTCGATTTCGTGCTTAGGTCCGACTTGGGTTTCTTCTCTTGAGA
Organism: Aegilops speltoides; assembly: GCA_021437245.1. Lineage (NCBI taxonomy): Eukaryota > Viridiplantae > Streptophyta > Magnoliopsida > Poales > Poaceae > Aegilops > Aegilops speltoides. The sequence continues at coordinate 194,504,998 of CM038142.1, read as the reverse complement.
AGCAACTTGCTTGTTGTTCTTCTTGAAGTTCCTTCTTCTTCCCTTTGCCCTTTTCTTGAAACTAGTGGTCTTGTTGACCATCAACACTTGATGCTCCTTCTTGATTTCTACCTCCATAGCTTTTAGCATTGCGAAGAGCTCGGAATTGTCTTGTTCATCCCTTGCATATTATAGTTCATCACGAAGCTCTTTTGGCTTGGTAGCGTGATTGGAGAATTCATCAATGACGCTATCATCCGGAAGATTAACTCCAGTTGAATCAAGTGATTATTATACCCGGACATTTTGAGTATATGCTCACCGATGAACTATTCTCCTCCATCTTGCAGCTGTAGAACTTATTGGAGACTTCATATCTCTCAATCCGGGCATTTGCTTGAAATATTAACTTCAACTCTGGAACATCTCATATGCTCCATGACGCTCAAAACGTCGTTGAAGACCCGGTTCTAAGCCGTAAAGCATGGCACATTGAACTATCAAGTAGTCATCAGCTTTGCTCGCCAGACGTTTTAACATCGTCGGTTGCATCAAGAAGCAGTTCGCACCAGCGGTGCTTCCGGGGCGTAATTCTTCCGTGCAAGCAATGAGGATAATCCTCGAGTTACGGACCCGATCCGTGTAATTGCTACCATCATCTTTCAACTTTGCTTTCTCAAGGAACGCATTAAAATTCAACGGAACAACAAAGACGAGCCATCTATCTACAACAAGCATAGACAAGCAAAATACTATCGGTACTAAGTTCATGATAAATTTAAGTTCAATTAATCATATTACTTAAGAACTCCCACTTAGGCAGACATCTCTAGTCATCTAAGTGATCACGTGATCCAAATCAACTAAACCATAACCGATCATCACGTGAGATGGAGTAGTTTTCAATGGTGAACATCACTATGTTGATCATATCTACTATATGATTCATGCTCGACCTTTCGGTCTCCGTGTTCCGAGGCCATATCTGCATATGCTAGGCTCGTCAAGTTTAACTCGAGTATTCTGCGTGTGCAAAACTGGCTTGCACCCGTTGTAGATGGACGTAGAGCTTATCACACCCGATCATCACGTGGTGTCTGGGCACGACGAACTTTGGCAACAGTGCATACTCAGGGAGAACACTTCTTGATAATTTTAAGTGATAGATCATCTTAAAATGCTACCGTCAATCAAAGCAAGATAAGATGCATAAAGGATAAACATCACATGCAATCAATATAAGTGATATGATATGGCCATCATCATCTTGTGCTTGTGATCTCCATCTTCGAAGCACCGTCGTGATCACCATCATCACCGGCGCAACACCTTGATCTCCATCGTAGCATCGTTGTCGTTATGCCATCTATTGCTTCTGCGACTATCGCTACCGCTTAGTGATAAAGTAAAGCAATTACAGGGAATTTGCATTTCATAAAATAAAGCGACAACCATATGGCTCCTGCCAGTTGCCGATAACTTCGGTTACAAAACATGATCATCTCATACAATAAAATATAGCCTCACATCTTGACCATATCACATCACAACATGCCCTGCAAAAACAAGTTAGACGTCCTCTACTTTGTTGTTGCAAGTTTTACGTGGCTGCTACGGGCTTAGCAAGAACCGTTCTTACCTACGCATCAAAACCACAACGATAGTTCGTCAAGTTAGTGATGTTTTAACCTTCACAAGGACCGGGCATAGCCACACTCGATTCAGCTAAAGTAAGAGAGACAGACACCCACCAGCCACCTTTAAGCACGAGTGCTCGTAACGGTGAAACCAGTCTCGCGTAAGCGTACGCGTAATGTCGGTCTTGGCCGCTTCATCTCACAATACCGCCGAACCAAAGTATGACATGCTGGTAAGCAGTATGACTTGTATCGCCCACAACTCACCTATGTTCAACTCGTGCATATGACATCTACGCATAAAACCTGGGTCTGATGCCACTGTTGGGGAACGTAGTGATTTCAAAATTTTCCTACGCACACGCAAGATCATGGCGATGGCATAGCAATGAGAGGGGAGAGTATTGTCCACGTACCTTCATAGACCGTAAGCGGAAGCGTTATGACAACGCGGTTGATGTAGTCGTACGTCTTCACGATCCGACCGATCCAAGTACCGAACGTACGGCACCTCCGAGTTCAGCACACGTTCAGCTTGATGATGATCCCCGGGCTCCGATCCAGCAAAGCGTCGGGGATGAGTTCCGTTAGCACAACGGCGTGGTGACGATGATGATGTTCTACCAGCGCAGGGCTTCGCCTAAACTCCGCGACAATATGACCGAGGTGGAATATGGTGGAGGGGTGCACCGCACACGGCTAAGGAACGATCCGTAGATCAACTTGTGTGTCCTAGGGTGCCCCCCCCCCCCCCCGTATATAAAGGAGCAAGGGGGGAGGCCGGCCGGCCCTAGAGGGCGCGCCAAGGAGGAGGAGTCCTCCTAGTAGGAGTAGGACTCCCTCTTTCCTACTCCTACTAGGAGGGAAAGGAAGGGGGATGGAGTGGGAAGAGGCGGCGCCTCCTAGTCCAATTCGGACCAGAGGGGGAGGGGGCACGCGGCCCATGCTGGCTGCCCCTCTCTCTCTCCACTAAGGCCCATAGGGCCCATTACTTCTCCCGGGGCCGTTCCGGTAACGCTCCGGCACTCTGGTTTTCTCCGTAAACGTCTGGAACACTTTCGGTGTCCGAATATAGTCGTCCAATATATCAATCTTTATGTCTCAACCATTCCGAGACTCCTCGTCATGTCCGTGATCACATCCGGGACTCCAAACAAACTTCGGTACATCAAAACTTATAAACTCATAATGAAACTGTCATCGTAACGTTAAGCGTGCGGACCCAACGGGTTCAAGAACTATGTAGACATGACCTAGAACTATTCTCGGTCAATAACCAATAGCGGAACCGGATGCCCATATTGGTTCCTACATATTCTACAAAGATCTTTATCGGTCAAACCGCATAACAACATATGTTGTTCCCTTTGTCATCGGTATGTTACTTGCCCGAGATTCGATCATCGGTATCCAATACCTAGTTCAATCTCGTTACCGGCAAGTCTCTTTACTCGTTATGTAATGCATCATTCCGTAACTAACTCATTAGCTACATTGCTTGCAAGGCTTATAGTGATGTGCATTACCGAGAGGGCCCAGAGATACCTCTCCGACAATCGGAGTGACAAAACCTAATCTCAAAATACGCCAACCCAACATGTACCTTTGGAGACACCTGTAGTACTCCTTTATAATCACCCAGTTACGTTGTGATGTTTGGTAGCACCCAAAGTGTTCCTTCGATAAACGGGAGTTGCATAATCTCATAGTTACAGGAACATGTATAAGTCATGAAGAAAGCAATAGCAATATACTAAACGATCAAGTGCTAGGGTAACGGAATGGGTCATGTCAATCACATCATTCTCCTAATGATGTGATCCCATTAATCAAATGACAACACATGTCTATGGTTAGGAAACATAACCATCTTTGATTAATGAGCTAGTCAAGTAGAGGCATACTAGTGACGTTGTGTTTGTCTATGTATTCACACATGAATTATGTTTCCGGTTAATACAATTCTAGCATGAATAATAAACATTTATCATGATATGAGGAAATAAATAATAACTTTATTATTGCCTATAGGGCATATTTCCTTCAAAAGCACCAATGTCGGTGTCAAAACCGGCGGATCTCGGGTAGGGAGTCCCGAGCTGTGGATCTTGGATCAATGGGGAAACGTGAATGAAGGGGCAGTATTTACCTAGGTTAGGGCCCCCTCTATAAGAGGTAAAACCTTATGTTCTGCTTGATTATATTTATGTGTATATGATGGTTACAGAGTTGATCTACCTCGTGATCAGATGAACTAAACCCTAGATGAGTAGGATGATGGTTCTTCTGCCCTCTATGGACTAAAACCTCTGGCTTATATGGACACCAGGGATACCTAGGGTTACACATAACTGGTACAACGAGGTGCTATATAAACCCTTTTTAACCCCTTTCCGCGACGGCATTTTGAACTGTCGCCAAGTGAGTGTGTGTGATAGAGGGGCCTTCCCACACGACCCAGAAACCGCCGGGGATAGGTCCTCCGGTCACACACGCTTGTCAAAATGAGGTCATGTGTGATGGGCAAGTGATCAAATACGATTATACATATAGTTGTGCTAAAAAATAATTATACAGGCCAAATCGTTTCCATTCGTAAGTACATCCCACACAGTCAGTCCCGGCTAAACGTTTCCGTTTGTATGTACATTCCACATAGTCAATCCAAGCAATACATTTCCATTAGTATGTACATCCCACATAGTTAATCCAAGAAGTACATTTCTGTTTGTATATAGATCCCACACAATCACTCCAAGGAAAACGTTTTCGTTCGCAGGTACATCACACACAATTTTCCCCATTAAATCTTTTGTGATAGCATTGTCATTGCAGACGATATTAACAATTTTATTGTTTGCGTTCGAATGCATCACACATGGTGCGTAGAAAAACCTGTGTGGCATAGGTTGTCCATCACACACACTTTTTATGTGGTAAACGTTTGCGGTGGCCTAACGCAAATAGTTTTCAAGAGGAAGTCGTGTGTGATTGTTCATTGATCCAACATGTTTTATTCCTAGTAATTGTGTGCATTGTCTGAGGCCATCACCCACGGTGTTTTCTCAATAACCGTTTGCAATAGAAAAACTCCAATTAGCAGGCTAATTGGCAATTAGCAGGATAATTGTCCTATTATTAATAATCCATTTATTAATTGACATCTCATATTAAGCACACAATATATTTCATTTTCATATTAAGGAAGCAGGATTTCATAACTGAAATACATCAGAGTACAGCATCATATAGCTTCAACACTCAGCTACCGCATTACACAACTGGACCAGCAGCAAGTTTCACATGCAACATCTATAACCTTTTGAAATTAACATCATAGATGGTACATAGACAGATGAATCTCATCTGGAAAACTACTGAAGCGTAAGGCGGATAATGAGCCTTCATTGATGTTGAAGATCTTTGCAACTTTAGGGCAGTGCATGTGGAGGATTGATCGTCCATCCTTCATCCTCTTCAGGAACACTTCAATATTGAACCGTCGGTGTCGTATGAATACCTTCCTCACCTCCTGACCATACAGGTGGTTTGAGAGGTAATCATCCGTGAACTGCTTTGGAAAGGCCTGAAAACAAGGATGTGCATAAATATCTTCTCTATGTTGTAAATGGGACAAAGGAATAAAAAGCCAAGGTATAATAGTTAGTACCATCCTGTAGTGAACTGATGTCTTCTTCATTGTGTAGACAAAGATCTTGTTGTTTTTTGTCGCTAATTTCTTTATCCTGAAAACCTTTTTGAGTTTCTTGACTTGACTGATATTCATGGACAACTCATTTCCCCATATGCAAAAAGGGTCGAACAGTGGGTCAAAACCTCTAACATCAGGACCTACATGTGCACGGCCAAATTGTTAAAAGACTAAATATTATAATGCTTCTTGCAATTCCACAATAATGTGCTATTAGACAAATGACCATGCATGTGTGAACCTCGATTGTAAACCTCGGTGCTTCCCATTGTTTCCCTGCAACACATACAAGGTAGTTAGTGATCAGGTTAAGTGAGGGTTCACATGCTTTTAGTGAAATATGTTGATGAAAAATAAGCACATTATGGATTCATCAGATTAATTCGAGCCACATGGAAAACCCATTTATCCAAGCTAATTTTTTTAAATAATACATTTTTTTATTAATTTTCACAAATATTATGCCCAAAAAATTATTTTCAAAAATAGTACACCATCAGCCCACAAAGAGTCGATCGATCTAGTCGGCCCACAAAGAGTCGACCGGCATCCTATCGCTTGTTGCTTGGCGAGTGTATTCGTCGCCGCCAACTCAAGTCCATCGGCCAATCAGGTCGACAGGTCCGATCGGCATGCTGTGGGCCGACTGGAACTAATTGGTCTGCTGTGGGCCGACTGGTGCATGCATCCCATATTACAATTTTTTTGCCCCGTACAATATTACAGATTTGTTTTCCAAAACTATGGTGTTTTTTCGCGCAACCCTTTCCCTACCATATGTTTGCCCGCCAACGCTTTCCCGCCATATGTTTCCGCCACCCGTTTCCCTCCATATGTTCCGCCAACTCTTTCCCGCCACCCGTTTTCTGCCATATGTTCCCTTGCGCTTCCGCCATATGTTCTCGCCAACTTTGTCCCGCCACCCGCTTCTCGCCATATGTTCCGCCAACTCTTTCCGCCACCTATAAAACCCCTTCGCACGGAGTTGGATAAGCATTCGGTGTAGTGTAGTTGAGATGTCCCATTATCCTTTCGATCATAGTTTTCACCCTGGGATGAGCAGGACTCTTCTGAGCCTAGCTACCGATTTCAGGATGGACAATAGGATAGTTCCATGGGACGAACTCACCGGTAGTGACACCATAATGAATGAGTTGGCTCACCAATTATGTAGGTCTGGGTGGCTTGAAAGGACCTATGAGGAGGTACATAAAGAACTTCTTAGGTTGCATGAAAGGTGGAAGAAGCTGGTGGTGCCGAAGAGTGAAACTTTCCGAAGGATTTCAGCAAATAATCCATCTTTATGGATTGAGGAGAGCGAGGACGAAGATGATATCTTCATGCCGCCGCTTCCGGGTTCTGCATCTTCGAGGGCAAGAGTTCTTCATCGTCGAAGGGCAAGGTTTCTTCATCGTCGAAGGGCAAGAGTTCTTCATCGTCGAAGGGCAAGAGTTCTGCATCGATGGAGGATGACGATGATGACTTCATGTAGTTTTATGTTGTATGTTGTAAGTTCACTTGTACGTGCCGTTTAATTTAGATGTAGTTCTATGTAGTTGTTTGTACTGTCTTGTTGTACGAGCATTCTGTTCTATCTAAATATGATGTTGTAGTTCGGATAACATAGTACTAAAATAGAGTAGGCATATGTCTCATACATAAGTACATAGTCATTTGTCTCATACATAGAATAGACATAAGTCTCACACATAAATAGATGGTAATGTTTGTACTGATAGATAGAAGCGTCAGTGACGACGTCTGGCCTGGCGGGGAGGCGGATCTGGAATCGGTGTCCATCCCCACCTGTCAAGTGCCCTAATGGGACGCGGAGGAATCTCAGACTCTCCCTGGTCATGTTGTGTATCCTGTGTGGGGCCTGGTGGAGGAGTCGAAAACATGTTCATCCAGTGGGTGTGCTGCGACATCGGAGCCTGTATGTGATCCTCGGGATGATGATCACTCCCCCATTTATCATGTGATGCCGACATAGACGCATGATATCCATAGCTCCCGCACGACGGAACTTTAAGTCATGAAGTCTGATGCCGCCTGAACTAATATTGAAAACAATAAATATGAAGACACACACCTGCTGGATGTGACGGCTGCTCTGGCTCAAACACAAAGCTCGATGAGGGACCGTGGTGCTGTGGCTGTGGAGAAAACACGAAGCTCGATGTGGGACCATAGTGCTGTGGGTGCTGCCGCGATGAACTGCCAGGTTGTTCAGGAGCGGGTGGCCTAGTCGTCGGCTGATGTGCTAGACGTGGACATGGTTGATGTCGGTGCATGGAGGGACGCGGCTGCTGTGGCTGGTGCTGAACAATGTCGCTTCTCCGGGTGCACATGATAGCCTCGTAGACAGCCCGTATTTTGTTCTGCATCTGTTCCAAGAAGGGTTGTATGATAGGACGGTGATGAAGAAGAGGTCCTGACGACAGTGATCGTCCAAAGGTGGTCACGTCGTCATAGAGTTCGTGTGTCAAGGTAGCCTGCAAATTTTCAGGATGATTATTAAGTATGCACGCCAATGTATGTGACAACATTACTTAAAGAAAATATATCTTACCACGTACTGCCTAGAGCCCGAAGTATCATAGCTGGGCTACGTATCCGACAGAGTAGGATCAGGTATCTCCTCTGTGTGAGAGTGCTCAACGATGTGTAACCGTGTTCCGCTTATGTAGCGCTGCAAATAGAGATTGAATTCATTGAGTTCAAAATTGTGATTCTCGTGCCATAGATTTGTGTTTGCTGTCTCCCATTCTATAACATACGGCTCTAGTCTTACTAGCCACTCAGCAGTTGTCCTAGTCATGCCCTTCCTTGTCGCCCTAAAATTGTGGTGTGTGTTCAACAATTACCTAAAGCTTCAATGGAGTACTATGAAAGATAATGCAACATTGAAAAACTGGTTAATACTGTGGATGTGTCTTTGGCACCGGGTTCTCTATAGGGGAGGCAGCCCCAACTCGCGAAGACCAAATTGCCTCATAACCCTCTCACAGTAATCTCTCAACGAAGACATCAAAGATGATCTTTTATTTTGTCATCCAGTAATCTAAGTCCCTTGTGCATAGCATGGACATACCACCAGGGTATCTCGCTTGTATGGCTGCTTCCGTATGGGGCTGCCAAATGACCGATGTACGATCGAATCGCTCGCTCAACGATGTGTATGCTTTCCTAGTCGATCACTAACAAAGCGTCTCTGCAGAAAACAAAAGTTAGTATCCGCTAGCATCGAACTATCTCTTGTGCGAGAAAAAGTTGCATTAAACTACAACACGGTGCATACCGCGGCGTGTCCAACATGCACAAAAGTAGGCATGTTGATGCCGTCAACATCAAACATGGCGCCTATAGGCTCATGAACACGCACATCTGGTCGCCTATAGAGAACCTCTCCCACGACCACAGCTGTAGGAATAGAGGGCATCCAAGAAGGGCTGGCTTTTTCGATGTAAGCCGGTAGCAGCGTTGCACATACCTCGGTATGTAGCCGCCAAGACCGCCAACCCCAACTCCTCCGTCTCGATCTGATCGCGTCGAAAGGCCGCTATCTCGAAAGTGCCATAGGGATGTAGAGCGCGGTAATAATGGTGACATGGTTCTTTGTGAACATCACCTTGCCGAAAAGCCACATTAAGTAGGCCTCCAGGATCCGAGTGATCTGTTCCGCAGTCAACGGCGCCCAGAAGTTCTGGATCTGCATTAAGCAAAGAGAAAGTTTTAGTAAGCCGTAGTTATTTTTTGTAAAACCGTATGCACGATAACTTGAAGATAAGAGGTAGTGCAAATTACCCGGAAATTGAGCAACCACTCATACTTAGGTCCGTGATGCTCCCATACCGGATCCGGAGCATCCGGAAAAACACCATGAAAATGTTGTGTAAGAGCTTGCTCCCAACCAGCCGGTGCGTCCAACGGTCCTATGGCATGACCTGTCAACGGTAGTCCGAGCAAAAGTGACACGTCCTCCAGAGTAGGAGCCATCTCTCCCCATCGGAAGTGAAACATGTGGGTCTCTGGCCTCCAACGGTCCACTAAGCAGCTCAGCAAGGACCCATCGATGGCGAGGCGTTTCTCACCCGGGATAGACTCAACCAGACATGCGAAAGGTAAAAGGCTGGCCCATTTCAACCTTCATCAGAGAACATTTCAGTTAGTGTCTCCCATTAATATGCATGTCAGTGTGCAAATTAATAAAGCACGTACCGCTGAAGCCATCCTGGGTGTATCCTCCAGTTTTCCTTAGGAGGTGTCGTGGTGGGAACACGAGCACCTATGGGGCAGGGGCCCCTTCTCGGTCCGGCAAGGAGCGGAGGGTGCACGAAGAGCAGATCGAGGTCGAGTGCGCGAGGGATTTTACCCAGCTTCGGAGCTCTCCGAAGAGATAAAACTCCTACTGCTGCTTTGCGTTTCTATTTGTTCTTGCTCGAAAGCGTGGGTATGTTGTGGTCTCGAATGAGTCGACCCTCCTCTACGTGCGCATGGGCCTCCTTTTTATAGTCTAAAGGGGTCACCGACAGGTGGCAACACAGAGAGAGGGGTAAAAACGTAAAAACGCGGGTTGGTACAACTGCTGTCAACAGTGTCCCCTACCTAACTCTGATGGCGGGGGACAAGGGCATTTAATGCCCGTCTGGTCGCCCCAACAGTGCAGGAAGCGACCGTTAGAGGCGCCACCGATCGCCATGATGGCCTCCTAGTCATCTTCACTTGCCACCTCGCACCGCATAGCTGCACAGCCGCCCGCCACGTGCACCAGGAGCGATCCTGTGGCGACACGTCGTCTGATGCACTGGAGCGCGGGCGCAGAGTGGTGGCTTCGCCGCGGCAAGTGCCTTGCCGCGGTCGTTGACTTGTCGCACCCGCAAGCTTGCCGCTCGCCGGGTCTTGCCGGGACGCGCAGCGCGTCGCGGCAAGTCTCTTGCAATGCCTTGGTTGGCCTTCCCGGCAAGCTCCTCTTGCCGGGGTCTTGTTCTTCCGCAAGCTCCTTTTGCGGGGTCTTATCCTTCCGGCAAGCTCCTCTTGCCGGGGCCTTGTCTTCAAAGTTAACACTTTGTTCTTGAATGGCAGTAATATGAATAGTGGAGGGTCTTGGCGGACGCCCGGCAAGCCTCGCCACGGGACGCTGCGACTGCCCGTGCAGAAGTTTGGGGTACTAAGGTACCCCTACTTTCGTACACCGACAGGAGCCCCCAGGCCTGGGCCATACACGGTGCCGAGCGCTGTTGGGCCAGGCCCAAAACAGGGCATGGGCACGCGCGGCCTGGGTCCAAACCAAATCCGCCCTGTATCCACCGCGTCCTCCCGTAACGGCACGCGTCAATCGCGGCGTCGTGGGAGAGATCGTGGGCAATAGTTAAATCCAGGAAATGCGTAACGTTCGGCTCCCCTGTTTATAAGGAGAGGAAACAGGGCCGTTCCCCCACCTTCGCCACTTGCAGTTCCTTCCTCCGAAAGCTCCGCCGCTCCCCTCCGCTTCCCAAGCCGAAAGAGAGCAGCGCTCCGCCGCCCGCCGCCGCCGTCGCCCTCAACACCTCCGCGTTCCCCCGCCGCTTCCGCCATGGCTCCGAAGACCGGCAAGACCACGAAGTCGGCCGAGGCGCTGCGGCTTGAGGCGTTGCACAACGAGCGAGTGCTTTTCCTCCCCGAGCTCACCGGAAGGCGCCTGGGAGGAGTTCTACCTTCTTCGGTCGACGGAGACGCGGCGCATCCAGCGACGCCGGTGTTTCTCCGCCAAGCTTCCAAATCAAGCAAAGGCCCAAAAGGGTACCATTTCTTTCCGGTGTTCTTCTATTGCGGGCTCTGCCCACCTTTTTCTGATTTCTTCTGCGACATCATGAATACCTACGGGTTTCATCTTCTTGATTTCACCCCCAACGCCGTTCTGATAATGGCGGTTTTCGCGCACCTCTGCGAGAACTTCGTCGGCGTACACACAAGTGTTGCTCTTTTTCGCCACTATTTCACCCCTCGAGCCGAGAAAGGAGAGCCATTGGCTGGCGGAATCGCCTGGACCTCTCAAATCAGTATGAAGGAGGTGTATCTGATGGGCGAGCTCCGCAGCAAGTGGGATGAGTGGAGGGCGGAGTGGTGCTGGATTTGTGATGCCAATCCGTAACCATTCACCAATCTGCGCCAGACCCGGGTAGTGCGCGGCGGCGACTGGAGTGCTCTGTCGCCGGACGACACCAAGCTGGAGATTGCCACCACCCGAATCCTTCGGCTCAGGCTTGCCGGACTCACAGCAGGGGCAGTTGGCGCGGATTTCCTCCGCCGTCGCATCGCCCCTCTGCAGAAGAGGGGGAGGCCCGCCTAGCTGTTTGGCGGCCCGGCGGATATCATGAGGCTGCGCCCAGGCCTCAACTTCAACTTCACAGTCCTGGAGCTCAACGGGATGCTGAAGGAGCTGTTCAAGCATGACGCCAACCATCCAGAGTGGTTCAGGTTGCGCAGGCGCCATCTCACAGTAACAACTCCAAGCGCGATCGCATCCGCAAGAATGATGCCGAGTGCGACTCGCACGGATAAGCCCAACTTGATGGAGCCCGACGACAACGTCGTGCAGCAATTCTTTGATGGCTTGACGGAGGTAGCGATCAATGCCGATTTAAAAGAAGCTTCTCACTGCGCCACCACCGAAAACGAGATGCGCACATCGCCGATGGGCGAAGAGGCGGCGGCATGGCCGCCGCGGGCGGCGGTTGGCTTTACGTTGGCGGAGGCAGAGGCGGCCGAGGCGGTGAAGCCTTGCCGACAGGAGGACCTTGTCGGAGAGGTTGGTGAGGGGAGCCCGAGGTCAAGCGAGCGATCGGCCGAGGGCGCGAGCGGCCAGCCGTCTTTGAGCAGCTTGCCGCAGGCGGAGCCCCCAGCGCAGCCCCAATTCCAACCAAGAAGGCGCCTCCGTCGAGTTGGAGATACGGCAGGAGGACAGGCAGGCCAGCAGCCGAGGCGCCGTGGGACACGCTCCACCACGGCAAGTACCGTCGCCGTGGGAGGGTCCCAGGCTGTGCCGGCAACTGAGGCGGGGTCCTCCCGGGCCGCCACGCTTGACCCTGCCGCAGCCCCCGGCAAACGTCCAAGGGAGCCTACTCCTCCGCCTCCGCCAGAAGGGTACGGACTTGACCTCTGCGCCGAGCTCCACGAGGAGGAAGAAGAGGAGGAAGAGTAAGGCCCTCTCCTTGCTGTGCTTGTTTTTCTTGATCTTTGTTGTTGCTTGTCTTGCATCTGATTTGCTTCTCTGAATCTCTACTATATTTCGGGACTCGGCGAGAGGGCGGCGAAAAGGGCCAAGGTCCCCATGGTTGTCATCGAGGGCGATCCTGCTGCGATGGCGTAAGACACGCCCGAGACCACCTTGACGGACCCGATCCCTTCTCCTCGCAGCAGCCCCCAGCACAGCCCCCAGCGTAAGTGTTTGGTTCACTTCTGTTGTGGGGCGCGATGGGTGCTTCTTCTTTTGCTAACATCTTGATCGGTGATTCATTCGTGTAGGAGCAGAACAGGCCCACCAGGAGCAACCAGAGGCCGCCCCGGAGGTGTTGTCGGCTTCAACTACGCCGCCAAGGGGCGATTCTCTGACAAGGGAGCACTCCCCAGCAAGGGAGGGGTCCCCGGAAAGGGGCGGAACCAGTGAGCCCCCAGTGGTGGAGCCCCTGGTCACGGAGCCCAGCACAGGTAACCCTTCTTGTCGGAAATTTTCCCTTGGGTTTTTCTTCTGATTTTCTTTCTTCTTTTTTGGATATTTGCTTGACTTCTCCTCCCTCTCCCTGTCCTCAGATCCCCCTTTTACAGACCCGATGGAGACCGAGGCCACCGGCGGGAAGGCGACGCTGGCAATATCTGACGCCGCCACGACGAGGAAGAGGAAGAGGCGTGATGAACCCGCCGACGAAGAAGCCGCCAAGGCTGCTGGCGCAGGAGCTGGCGAGGGATCCGGCGATCGTACCGATGACCCGGAGGACACAGGAGCGCAAGGCGCTACGCCGACCGCCGATCCCTCTGCCACTGATGTAGCGCCGGGCTCCAAGGAGCCCCAGCCAGGCGCATACTTGAAGGCCGGTGAAGGCGTATACATCAAGATTCCTCAGGCGCCGAGCTCGTGGCGCGCGGTCGAAGGAGAGGAGTTTGGGAAGTACTCGCCTCTGGGCTGGCGGTGTTGACGCCCGACAAAGCAGATGGCGAAGTCTAAGGAGGAGCAACTGCTCCGGAAGTTGGTGTCACTCTCGCGCCCGCAAGCTAAGCTTGAGTTCGAGGAAGCGCTTGTCGCGCGAGCAGGAGTTGACATAGAGAAGCATGCGGAGGAGCTCAAGAGCCGCAACCAGGAGGCCCTCCGATCCATTGCGGAGGAGAGGGCGCAGCTTGACGAGGCAAAGAAGGCGTTCATCCTGGAAAAGGCTGAGGCCGAGGAGCAGCAGAGGCTCGCCGGCGAGGAAATGTCCAGGCGGGAAGGTGAGCTGACGCAGAAGAAGGTGAACCTGGACAGCCACGAGGAGGAGCTCGATGCACGAGAACAGTCACTTGGCGGGGCACTCAAGGAGGCAAAGGACGCTGCTGCGGCCGCCGAGGCCGCCAAGAAGGAGTTAGAGGAGAAGGTGGCGCAGCTGGAGGCGGATATGGGAAAGAAGAATGAAGAGCTTGCCGCACTCCAGCACGAATGCGAGAAGGATGCACTTGCCCATGGCGATCTGCAAGTTCAACTCGCCGAGAAGGCCAAGGAACTGAACGCCGCCAAGGACTCAAGCGCTGATCTGGAGATGAAGCTGGCCACCTTGACGGAGACACTGGACGCCGCCAAGAGGCGAGAGGATGACTTGAAGAAGGAGGTCAAGGGTCACGAGGAGCTGCTGACGAAGGCCGCTGAGACCCAGAACACCTTCAGGGCTACGGTGGAGCTCTGGACAGAGGGCCTCGTCAACATTGCTGCATCCATCGACGAGGAGCTGGCGGAGCTAGACTTGGCGGACTTTGGGTACTCCCTCGACGAGAACCTCCAGCCCAGCGCCAAGCTTACTCTTTTCTTCAAGGGTGTGGTGACGGCTCTCCAGCAGCTCCGGGAAAGGATCCCGAAGAAGCTGGCCGACGAGTCGTGTGCAATCTGCGCCAGGGTCTTGGAGAAGGTGTTGGTGTAGATACTCTTCCGCAACCCGGGCCTCGACCTCTCCCGCGTCCTCAAGAAGCTGTCGGCGGGTGCCGATCTTGAAGAGCTCAAAGCCATTGTCGCACCCATTGTGGACAAGGTCAATGAAGTCAGGAGGATCGACGGCGAGCGCGTGGATTAGGCCACCCTCCTTCTCCTTTTTCTTGCCGCTGCTAGATATGTCATAGGAACAACCCATTAGAGCACGGCAAGTTATTTATTGTAATATAACTTTATTCTGGGTACTATCCGCCATGTTACTTCCTTTATTCGGTTCCATTCCTTGTATGTTTTTACCCTTACGCTTTTAGGGAACTTGCGGGCAAGAACGCACTTTGTGGTGAAAGCCGAAAGAGGAACATCACACTTCTTGGCGGTGTTGCCTCCGGCAAGAAACCTTGTCGGAGCTAATTGCAGCACACTTCATTGTTGAGCGGACTCGAACAAATTGAGGGCGCAACTTAGCCACGAGTCGATTCCTCCGCGCACAGGTTTTCCATACAAGGCACGGTCGTTCAAGGAGTGTAACTTAAAATTTTGAAACTGACTGTGCTCAAATTTTGGCAACTTAGCTTTTCTGTCTTCTGCATCCCGGCAAGGCTCATGCTTCTTTGAACGACGCCTAGCCCACATCGTCATTTTCCCTTCCCTCCCCGGTGAACTTGTGGGCGGAGGAACCTTCTTTTGGAGCAAAATAAAGAAGAGAAAATAAAGATATGGAGCCTTAAAGCTCGTTATTGCTTATCGGGGGCAAGTTCTGCACAAAGTGTCAGTGTACACATGCTAAAAAGAAAAAGGCATGAAATTTGACAACATGTACTGAACATACGATCTTTATTTGTGCACGGATCTGCCCGGCTTTGTACAAAGGGTTACATGCAACAGCGGCAAGGCTTGTATAAAAGGTGGTTCTTTGGGACAGCGAGTTCGACAATCGCGCCTTATGGGTAAAACTTGCGAAGATGCTCTATGTTCCAGAGTTGCTCACCGGAATGCCATCTTCGGTCTCAAAGGCATGACGCGCCAGTCTAGTGACTCGCTTTACCGATAAGGGCCTTCCCACTTTGGCGTCAACTTGTTGGATTTCTTGGCGGATTGAGCGCTACCGAAGAACAAGGTCGCCTTCCTCGAAGCTTCGGCATTAACTGCGGCTGTGGTAGCGGCGCAAAGCTTCTTAATAACGAGCAGCTCGTCAGCAAGCTCAAGACGCGATCCCCTCGAGGAGCAGCGTGTCATCTTGCCGCAGCTTCTCTTGCTCAAGCTCATCATAAGCGAGCACTCGAGGCGATCCGTATACGAGTTCCATGGGAGAAGCGCCTCTGCTCCGTATCACGAGAGCAAAGGTGTCGGCGATGGCTCGATTTGGCGTTGTCCGGATCGACCAAAGAACCACCAGCAGCTCCTCGATCCAATTTCTTCCGCACTTGTGCAGCACAGTCGAAAGTTCTGGTCTTGAGCCCGCGCAGCACTTCAGCGTTGCCCTCTCCGCTGACCGTTGCTTCTCGGGTGAGCAAAGAAGCGGCAGATCTTGGCGCCAAGATCTTGGACATCTTGCATGAAGGTGCGGCTCGTGAATTGTGTGCCATTATCGGTGATGATCTGTTAGGGACTCGAAGCGGCAAACAATTGACTGAAGAACTTGATCTGCCGATTGTGTTGTCACCTTCCTCATCGCCTCCACCTCCGGCCACTTCGTGAACTTGTCGATTGCCACGCATAAGAACTTCGAAGCCCCATCGCTTTCGGGAAAGGGGCCGAGGATGTCGAGCCCCAGACGAAAATGGCGGGATAAAGGGATTGTTTGGAGAGCTTGAGCTGGTTGATGTATTTGCTTGAGTGGAACTTGCGCTTCACACTTGGTTACTCGTGAAGTTGCATCCGGAGGGCTGTCGGCGAGAAGAAACCTTCTTAGGAAGGCCTTGCTTAAGCAAGTGCTCTTGCGCCAATGTGGTGACCACATATGCCTCCATGTATCTCTACCAACAGCTCTTGTCCTTCTTCCCGGGAAATGTATTTCAATTTCACTCTGTTGAATCTTCTTCTGTACAGTATGTCATCGACAAACTGGTACATACTTGATTGCCGGGCTACTTTCTCTGCTTCTTCTTGCTCTTCGGGAAGTTCTCCTGTTTGAAGGAAATGGACAATCTGTTGTGCCCATGCCGGAGCTTGTGGCTCGACGACAAGGACTAAAGGCACAAATGCTGCTGCGGGAACATCTGCTTCTACGGCAAGAACCTGGGATCCTGTCGGAGCGTGATGTTCCCCAGCAAGCGTGTCGGGACACAACTTGTCGGGAGCGTCTGCTTCAATGAAACAAACCCTAGGGCTTGTCGGAGCAGACTGCTCCTCAGCACTTTCGGTGTTGATCCTGGGGACCTTCTTGGCGGCGGCTTCGGGGAGCTCTGCCGGAAAGTAGTCGCCAGTAACCAACTTTCTCTTCTTGCTCTGTCCAGCTGATGGTGTCACAGATGGCTGAGTTAGCTTGAGCACAAAAATTCCTGGTTCCACAGGTAACTTGAGTGCGGCGCACTTTGACAGGCCGTCTGCAATATCATTCTGAGCTCTTGGAACATGCTCCATCTGCAGGCCGTCAAAATGCTCTTCCAGCTTCCTCACTTCATCAATGTAGGCTTCCATCAGCGGACTCTGATAATCTTTATTAACTTGGCGGACGACAAGCTGTGAGTCACCCCGACAATAAGCTTCTTGATCCCAAGTTCGCCATGATCTGAGTCCGCAAACAAGCCTCCATACTCTGCAGTATTGTTTGTTGCTTGCTCCTTGGGAAAGTGCATTTGGATCACGTACTTGAGGTGCTCTCCGGTGGGTGCGACAAGCAACACGCCCGCACCGGCGCCTTGCAGCGAGAAGGCACCATCAAAGTACATGATCCACTCCTTGCTTGCTTCCTTGACGGGGATGCTCTTCTCCGGAGTTTCTTCATCAGGTGTTGGTGTCCATTCTACTATAAATTCTGCCAATGCTCGGCTCTGGATAGTTGAAGTACTTTCAAATTTGAGGCCAAAGCTTGACAGTTCCAGTGCCCACTCGACAATCCTGCCTGTTGCTTCTGGATTTTGCAATATCCTCTTCAACGGAAAGCGAGTGACAACTATGATCTCATGTGCTTGAAAATAATGGCGCAGCTTCCTCGACGCCATGAGAAGGCCGAAAAGCAACTTTTGCACTCCCGAGTATCTTGATCTAGCCCCCTGCACAAGGGAACTGACAAAGTAAACCGGGCGCTGCACCATCTTCTTCGCTTTCTTCCCAAGAAGCTGCACAGTCCATCTTTGCGGGACCAGAGCTTGTCGGGAAGCCCCGCTTCGTCATTGGACTCGCTTGTCTTGACTCTTTGGCTCATCATCCGCCTCCCTCTCCGCTACTAACGCAGCACTAACCACTTGATTGGTTGCCGCCAGATATAGCAGCAACTTCTCTTGTGGCTTAGGTGCGACAAGTACTGGAGTGGAGGATAGGTATCTCTTCTAGTCCTGTAGTGCAGCCTCCGCTTCCGGAGTCCATTTCATTGGACCTGCCTTTTTCAAAATTTTGAAAAATGGCAGGGCGCGCTCAGCAGACTTAGAAATGAACCTACTGAGAGCAGCAACACAGCCGGCAAGTCTTCGCACATCCTTGACGCGCTTCGGGGCTTCAATCTGCTCGATGGCCTTAATCTTGTCGGGGTTGGCTTCAATCCCCCTCTGGGACACAAAGAACCCGAGAAGCTTGCCGGAAGGAACTCCAAACACGCACTTCTCGGGGTTCAACTTGAGATTGACCTTGCGCAGATTTGCAAAAGTCTCTTCCAGATCTTGAACCAAAGTTTCTCTGTCCTTGCTTTTGACCACTATGTCATCCATGTATGCTTCTACATTCTGTGCATTTGTGGCTCAAAAGTATGATCGACTACTCATAAACGTCGAACCAGCATTCTTTAGTCCGAAGGCATTCGTACAAAGCAGTACGTGCCACATGGAGTAATGAATGCGGTCTTCTCTTCATCCTCTTCTGCCATGAGTATCTTATGGTATCTCGAGTATGCATCCGTAAATGAAAGCAGATCACATCCTGCCGTGGAGTCGACAATCTGGTCAATGTGCGGCAAGGGAAATGGATCTTTGGGACAAGCTTTATTAACATCCGTGAAGTCAATACAAAGCCTCCACTTCCCGTTTGCCTTGCGCACAACTACTAGATTGTCTAACCACGTTGGATGGAGTACTCCTCGGACTAGGCCTGCTACTTCCAACTTCTTGATTTCTTCTGCAATGAACTCTTGGCGTTCCATCGCTTGCTTCCTGACTCTCTGCTTGACGGGCCGCGCGTGAGGACAGACGGCAAGGTGGTGCTCAATTACTTTCCTGGGAACGCCGGGGATGTCAGATGGTTGCCACGCAAACACATCGACATTCGCCCGCAGGAAAGCAACGAGCGCGCTTTCCTATTTAGGGTCAAGCGTGGCACTGATGGTGAAGGTACCACCAGTGCCGTCCTCCTTGGCGGCCACTTTCTTGGTCTCTGGCACAGCTGTCTTTGCCTTCTTGTACTTGCCGGTGGAGCTCGATGGTGCGTCCTCGACGGTAGCGCAGCACTCCGAAGAGGTGCGCTTGCCGGAGTGGGCGTCAGAGCTACTCTTGCCGGACTTGGTCTTCTTCTTCTTCTCCCCGGGTGCTTCAGCGGCAAGTGGTTTGCGCTCTGCTACGACTGCTGCTTCCCGGTAGATCTTGTCGGTACAGATAAGTGCATCCTTCTTGTCGCCTTGGACAGAAATAACACTTATCGGACTAGGCATCTTGAGCACGTTGTAGGCATAGTGAGAGGCTGCCATGAACTTGGCAAGCTACCGGACGGCCGAGTATCCCATTGTAGGCAATGGGAAATCAGCAACATCAAATGTGACTCTCTCGTTCGAATTCAGCTCGCTGCCAAATGTCACCGGCAGCGTGATCTTCCCTTGAGCTTGCTCCTTCCCGGTTGATTCCTTGAAAAGTACCGGTTTTTCGAGCTCATTGTCGGGGATCTGGAGCTTGTTGAGCACCGCGAAGAGATCGATTCAGCCGACCCCCCGCCAACCAACATCTTTGTGACCTTGAGGTTGCGGATGGTTGGCGAAACCAACATCGCAAGCACCGACCGCAAAGGATACGATCGGGTGATCCTCAACATCAAAGACGGCGGGCGGCTTGGACCACTTGGGGTTTGCGCGATTCGACCGATGGTTCTGCTGATTTACCTCCGCACCCATCGCTTGAGTTGGCGGTGCGAGGTGTGCAGAAGCACCGCCGCCAACGCACAAAACTTCCGCCGCCTTCAAACTCTTGGTCGCCGGTCCCATCCTCATCCATCTCATCATCCTCATCTTCATCTTCGCCCTTGTCACGCCACGGGAGGTCTGTCTCCTTGCGCTGCTTGGCGTTGCTGGCGCCCTCCCCGGCGGGACGCTTCTTCGCCGGATCCTCCGCCACCTTCTGGGCCTTCTCCTTGTCGCGACGCTCATATTCAGCTTTAGTAGCTCGCCATCTGCTCAACCTTCTTGCGTGCTTGGAGGTCATGGCCCTTGGTGCGATGGATCTTGCAAGATCGCTTGCGGAGCTATCTCGCTTGTCGGCGCCACCACAGCCTCGCCGAATCACCGCTTTTGGTCTTGTCGGCGCTGCCTCTGTTGCGGAATGCTCAACAACTAGCACATCCTTAGCTTTCCTCTTTCTATTATTCCATCTCCGGTTCTTCTTTGCTAGAGGGCATCCTCACCGCCGATCCTTTTGCTCTGCGTTCTCTCGGGAGTTTCTCCTCTCTTCAGCCTGCGGCGCACTTGTCGCCGAGCATAGAGCTTCTCGACATCTTCGATCTTGCACATCGCCATCTCCTCCTCATCCGCGCTATGCACGTTCGGATGGAACGCGCCGATAATCGCGCGGGGTGGACGCTCGGGATGTTGCGCGCACTGGCTGAATCTCAGATGTACTTGCGTTAGGGTTCTCCTTCCTTCGGGCAAGCAAGTGAAGATCACTCTCGGCCATGGGGCTTGTGGTCACCTGTGAAGGCGCCGACAAACTGATGGCACAGGTCCGCCCACGAAGAAATGGAGCTGTCCGGCAAGTGCATGAGCCAAGACCTGACGTTGGGCTTGAGCACCAGCGGGAAGTAGTTGGCAAGGATCTTCTCATCGCGCCCCCCGGCAGCCTACACCGCGATGGTGTAGACGCCGAGGAACTCGACGGACGTATCATGCCATCGCATTTCGGGTACATCGGCTTGAAGTTCTGGTCTTTGGGCCATGGACCTGCCGCAGCTCACGAGTGAATGCAGGCAACCTACCGCGACGGCAAGTCTCCCGGTTCTTCGGCGCATGCATATCATCGATGGGCCCAGCTACTGGTCGACCGACGACGCGCTTTCCAACGCCGATGCGAAAAGCGAAGCGTCTTCATGTCGTCGTTCTTGAAGAACTTGGTGTTGATCGCGGCGAGCTCGCGGGTCCGACGATGCAGTGGAGTCGGTGTCGAGATTGGCCCGGCGAGTCGGCGATCTTTGCCTTCGGGGCGGGGAGTGCACGGTGGTGGCACCCCCGGCGGTCTTGTCGGCGTCGGCTTGCGCCTGGACGTCTTGCCACGGCTTCGACGTGCTTGTTTGCCGGGGCTTGTCGGCATTGGCGAAGCCGACGAGGCTCTGAATGGTCATCCTCCAGTCGTCGATCTTGTCCGGCGCCGAGGGTATTCTAGTAGCGATTGGGCTCGAGCCAACGCTCTTCCGGGTCTTCGGCGGCGGCGAAGCGGCGCGAGGAACGGATATGCTCGGACTTCTAACCGGGTTGGAAGGAGCAAGACTTCATCCAGCGATCGCGACTCGCCGTGCCAAAGATGTCGCGTGCACGCTGGTCTTGAACGCCCCGAGATCCACCAGCTTGGCCTTGCTCCAACGCGAGTACAGTGCTATGAGCACCATGGCATTGTTGATCCTGCACCCCCTGGGAGGGGTGCGGCGTGTGTACAGACGCAGAAGCTTGCGGAGCCTTGTCCTTGGACCTGGTGACGACGTGAGTCCCACCGCCGGCGCCCGCTCCTCCGCCGGCGTCTGCCCCACCGCCCGTTTGCTCCGGCGGCGGTAGAATCGACGTAGACGGAGCGGCCACCTCTGAAGTCTTCTTCTTCGGTGGCATGTTGACGAAGATGTTGATGTAGCGCGCGCGGAGACCGGATCAGGTTCGCACAACCTCGACGCCCCCTACCTGGCACGCCAGAGATGTCGTGGTGGGAACACGAGCACCTATGGGGCAGGGGCCCCTTCTCGGTCCGGCAGGGAGCGGAGGGCGCACGAAGAGCAGATCGAGGTCGAGCGCGCGAGGGATTTTACCCAGCTTCGGAGCTCTCCGGAGAGATAAAACTCCACCGCTGCTTATGCTTCTATTTGTTCTTGCTCAAAAGCGTGGGTATGTTGTGGTCTCGATGAGTCGACCCTCCCTACGCGCGCATGGGCCTCCTTTTTATAGTCTAAAGGGTCACCGGCTGTGGCAACACGAGAGAGGGTAAAACGAAAAACGCTGGTTGGTACAACTGCTGTCAACAAATGTCCCTACCTAACTCGACGGCGGGGACAAGGGCATTTAATGCCCGTCTGTCGCCTAACAAAGGCAGAAGCGACCGTTAGAGGTGCCACCGATCGCCACGATGGCCTCCTAGTCATCTTCACTTACCACCGCGACCGTGATAGTCAAGACAAACCCCGCCCGCCACGCACCGTGAGCGATCTGCGGCGACATCGCCGTCTCGATGCGCCGAGCGTGGGCGCAGAGTGGGAGCCGCCGCTGCAAGTGCCTTGTCATGTCGCCGACTTGTCGCACCGAAGCTTGTTGCTGCGCGGGTCTTGCCGGACGCAGCAGCTGTCGCGGCAAGTCTCTTGCAATGCCTTAGTTGGCCTTCCGGCAAGCTCCTCTTGCCGGGTCTTGTTCTTCCGCAAGCTCCTTTTGCGGGGTCTTATCCTTCCGCAAGCTCCTCTTGCCGGGCCTTGTCTTCAAAGTTAACACTTTGTTCTTGAATGGCGTATTATGAATAGTGGAGGGTCTTGGCGGACTTCAAGAAGACTCGGCCATGACGCCGCGATCGTCTGCAGACAAGTTCGGGGTACTAAGGTACCCCTACTTTAGTACACCGACGGGAGGGCGAGTGGCCAGAGGCTCAAGCTTGCGCTCATACCATACCGCAGCATGATGAACCCTATCAATGTCCCCATTCAGCACACAGTCCCGACATTCCTGCACATAAAAAATTCAGAACATAGTGTCACACTTAATACAAATTCAGAACATAGTGTCACACTTAATACAAATTCAGAACATAGTGTCACACTTAGTACAAATTCAGAACATAGTGTCACACTTAATACAAATTCAGAACATAGTGTCGCACTTAATACAAATTCATAACGCAGTGCCGCACTTAATACAAATTCAGAACATAGTGCCACACTTAATACAAATTCAGAACATAGTGCCACACTTAATACAAATTCTATACATAGTGCCACACTTAATTCAAATTCAGAACATAGTACTGCTAGCTTAGGTTCTTCCTCTCCCTCTTACTCCTCTGTTTCCTCTACCTCCTCTTCGTCCCTGTTGCCTCGCCCATGCCCAAAGGATTTAAAGTGGGTCAATTAATGTCCCTATGGCCAAATTCATTGCATAGAATGCATTGCCTAGTCGGACCTCCCGCTTCAGATTCATCCATATCATTCGGGATACCGACATCAAGGCTCTCTGCCTCTACTTGTACGCATATGCTCTGGGTTTGGAATGTAACGCCTTTCAGCGGGGTTGACGGTGTTGAAATTACCCATTGATCGAAAACCCATCAGCTGACCTGTCCAGGTATTAAGGAGAGACTCTTTCAGAAAAATGGAGACACAAACGATATTGCGTCCATTCCAAGCTGCCCGCAAGCAGCAAGGACATGTGAGCAAGGTAGGTGAAGCAATTTCGGTTTGTTGCATGTGCACTCACACGTTGGCCAGGCTTCATTACCAATTTTCACCTCATGCATCCTCAACTCATTTGCACATCCAAATTTGTTGTTGGCTAAGTGGACCTCAAACCTTCTTTCTTGATTACCGATGGTGACTACACTGTGTGACCTAGCTTTTTGCATCTTGTTGTCCATGTACTTTGTGACTCTTTCACAATACCGTATTCGGGTTGTTGAAGATATGCTTCTCCGCTTTTGACGCCTATCTACGAAATACTTGACGGTGCCATAGAAAATACCCTCAACGATGGTTGTAAGTGGCAATGCTCGGTTTCCTCTAAGGACAAAATTGTATGTTTCATGAGGTTCATTGTCATGACATCGCACCTTGCTCCATGTGTGTCATGTAGCAAAGACCACCTCTCCGAGGCTCATGCTCTATCCATCGTCAAGGTTTTAATCGACCTCCCAAGCCTTCTCCTAGTACCAGGTGGGTCAAAGCCCGGCAAGTCACATAGCCCAACAGCTCCTCCTCCACGGTCGTTGTTCCTGTTGCTAACCGTGCGACCATCGCTTCAACATGTGCCCCACCGCTGCATCTCTTGCAGCTTTCACGTCCCTCACGTGTCTCTGCGTGCACACATTAAGTCATCGCAGATCAAATTGTACTTCCATAACTAGTTCTACTTGCGAGTTTTTGAATGATTCATCAGTTCTTATTTCGAATGCGAGAAGAAATTAGCCCCAGATGGCGATGCACCAACGGCTCGCAAGTCCTGCCATGGAACTTGTTCCTCGGTATTCTGGGTTTGTCGGTGTCCTTATCGTGACCGAGTATACCAAGATGCTCGTCATGAAGGATGCACACATTGGGCTTCTCCTTCACAACCGATATTTTCAAGCGCTTAAAGAACCATGTCCAACTTTCAATGTTCTCACTCTCCACAAAAGCAAATGCGAGTGGAACGACTTGATTTTGGTTGTCTTGACCTATGGCTATCAGGATCTGACCCTTGTACTTGCCTGTGAGAAAAGTACCGTCAACACATATGACCTGTCGGCAATGCCTGAAAGCTTCGATGCATACACCGAAAGAGAAGAAGAGACGATGCAGCACCCTCACAGTTGGGAACTCTGGCATGAACATGTCTTGATATCGATATAGGTGCTCGGATTCCGCTTTGCAAGGGTGTGGAGGAGCTGGACAACAGAGTCATATGCATCAAAATAAGAACCAAATCTCCTCTCAAGCGCCGCATGCTTAGCCCTCCAAGCCTTTCCATAAGAAACTCTGTAGTTGAACCTGGCGAAGACTTTTGTCTGGACTGTCTTCACTTCCATAGCTTTGCCCTGCACTATCTCATCGTAAAACAACCGAGCAATAAGCGTGGATGAAAGGTTGGCATGATCTTGAGGGATGCAGGGAATAAGACAAGTGTGATTAACTAAGTCACTTATCACCCAACTTGTGCCATACCTAGGGAGAAAGCCGTGCACCCTAGCGGGACAATCTGTGTTCTTGCATACAATTGTCAGGAATTTCTAATAGGACACCTGAGCTGTGAAAACCCTTTGCGTGGACATTGCCCAATTAATTATTGCATCCTTCAAGGCTTGCTTGTTCAGATACATAGCACCCGTGGCAATATTGTTCTGATGATATGGCTAGGCTGAATCATGTCCATCATTCACGGTCATTGCAGATGAGAAGTCATGATTCCACCATGTAGGATTCGGGACCTCCTCTACATTTTCTTCTTCATCTGACTCGTCAGAATCATCGGCATGGCCCCTTTCAACATCAGTGTCTTCTTCTTCCATCTGATCCTGCATGTGCCCATCTACCTCGTCAGCGTCCACCTCGCCATTGTATTCACCATAGGGATTTCCCCCTTCTACCTGACTATTTTGCCCTGGTTCATAACCATAAGCATTTCCTCCTTCTACCTGACTGCTCTATCCTTGTTCATAACCATCATCTCCAGCATTTGACCTAGATAACCGCCTACCTACACTGCTCTGCCCAGGATCATTGCCACCTTGGCCTTCATGTGCAGTGACCTCCTTCACGACGGGAAGCACTAAAGCAATAGGATTGCATCCCCTTCGTTCACAACCTTGTAACCACCGCACCCAATCGGAGTCTCGCTCTATTGGCCTCAAATAAAAGTAAATTATTGTACTTGACTGTGTCCACAATGCATGAACACCGACGGTGTGTGTTTCAGTATCAAGACCTAAACTTGCCTCAATCCATTCTTTCAACTGACTGACAGTCCATGTTTGAGGTGCGCTCATTGGCACCTCTACATGAGTAAATTCACTCAGATCAGCTCCCATCTCAGTTGTTTGGACAGTACCAGGACCGTAGTAAAATCTGAAGTTCACTACATCAGACATCTCGGCTCACCTAATTTTTTTCACAACGAAATACAATTATTAAGCAACAACTTAAAATACACACACTAACAAATATTAGACATGTCTATATATTAGCTAGCTATATATTACAGAATATTAACGGAGCAACTAATACAATTCACACACCTACAAGTATATTATGAATATTTGCCAGAGCAACTACAAATACTGACAGATTTTAATATTTGACTGGACTGCCTATATTACGGATTTTACCGGAGCAACTACAAATATTGACATTCCTAAATACTACACATCCATATATAGTCCGGAATATTACCGGAGCAACTACACATTTTTACACAACTAATTAGTTGACAACTAAATAAAATGCTCACCGGAACTGGAACGGGAAAATAAAATGCTCACCACGACCACCTAAATATTTACGTTTACTACTGGACCAAATAACAATAATTGCACGCAACTTCAAAAAATAATATGTTTGTTGAAATATACCTTTGAAGCGTGCGCGCAAACGACGAACGGCGGCCTTCAATCACCAGAACCGGAGCCGAAAAATCCACCGAACTACCGGAGCTTCACCTCCACCACACTGCCCCAGCTTCTCCACCACCACCTCCACCTCCACCGCCGCCACAACCTCCACCAATAAGCTGAAAAAATGCTCCAACAAAATCCTCACCACGACCACCACAAGCTACCCCATCAGTAGATCGAGGTCTCTTTTGGCTCCCCTAACTATGTAGAACCCATTCACGGTGCCAAATCCGCAAAAAATCGGGTGATTTTGGTGTATTAATTGGAGCTATTTCATATAAGAGAGAGGAGGAACAAAGAACAGAGAGTTGAGCAGAGAGATGCGCGTGGTGGGGAAAGGAAAGGAGAAGGAAGGAGAAAAGAGGCAGTGCTGCGGGGGCCCGCTCGCTATTGGCCAGCAACTGGCCGATCGGTCGGCAGTTGGCCGACTGGGGCGCCCGTGACTCCAGCCAGCGCCGACGACTTCCGGCGGCGTGGGGTTCGGCCAATAGTCAGCCCACAGTGGCCGATTGCCCAATTGCCGGCTGTAGTTGGTGAGAAGGTTCTGTCGGCCCGCCATTGCCGACTAGGCTCATCGGCCACGTTGGCTGATTGGGTAATATTTTCGAAAAATATTATATCAGCATAATATTTTTGTAAATTAATAAAAAATGTATTATTTAATAAAATTAGCTTTATCCAAACCAAGCATGATTAAGAACTAGGAAATATAGCAAGTGTATATGTTTCTCATGTATTGAGTGCAGCCAAATTTGATTTATTCCTCACATGCACAACAATACAAAATTCTACACATGACAATTGGACATCGCATTGCAGAATTGAACCAAGCAGTTAACTAAACACCACAACAAATGAACTAAACATCAACTGAGCGCCACATTGCACAATATAACATACTCCTATTAGAAGATCAGACAGTCAACCAAACCAAGCATGCTTAACAACTTGGAAATATAGTAATTGTATTTGTTTCTCATGTATTTAGTACCACCAAATTCGATTTATTTCTCACATGGTATACCATAACAAAATGCACCCACAACAATTGAACATTGCATTGCAGAATTTAATCAAACAGTTAACTAAACACCACAACAGATGAACCAAACGTTAACTGAGCAACACATTGCACAATATATAACATACGAGAAGATCAGACAATTAACCAAACCAAGCATGCTTGACAACTTGGATATATAGCAATTGTATTTGTTTCTCATGTATTTTGTACAGATAAATTTGATTTATCTCTCATATGGAAGACAATACAAAATTACACCTTGAAGAATTGAACGTCACATTTGTAGAATTGAACCAAACAGTTAACTGAACACGACAACTAATTAACCAAACAACTAATAAGTGAGCACCACATTGCAAGACATATAGAACATATACACTAGAGCAACAGATTGCATGGTAAAAGTAGATAGGACAATTCACTAGAACTTGTGAAGGAAAGGCAGGAGCAGCACATGCAATGTGTAAATCGAGCATACATAAATGGCGTAGCTAGCAAACTGAACATAAGTCCCTAAAGTGAGCTACTAAGACAAGCTACTCCTCATCGTCGGAGATATCGATGATGATTGGCTCCTTGGACATGGAAGAGGGCAAGGCCTCCACATCATGGGTGCCCTTGTCATAGTGGTGAGTTGCCTGAACCGCTCCGGGCACCAACCTGCTGGCTCTTGAGTCGAGGTAAGCATGGGCACACTGAGAAAACACCTCGTAGTCTTTGTTGAAGGCACCGACGCTGGCCTCGACAAAATGCCACGAATTGTCGTTTAAAGCAGCCAACCGTGTCGCGGCGTCGGTGTGCGAGGCACCGACGATGGCCTCGACAGCGAGGTGCTCCTCGAAGATATGCGGGTCAGCACGAATGGCAGCCATCGCGACCTCATCCGGGCGCGCAACCGCGATTTGCTTCTCTGCTGCCAAATGCTCCTTGAGCTCCTAGCTATACTCCGTGCCCCATGGCTTAGGGTGGCGCTTATTTTGGGGAGGAGTCAGTGATTTGGGTGGAAGGTGTCACGCCGGTGGTTGGGGCATGTGGGGTGCGGAAGGAGGAGGAGGATGGGGTTGGGTGTGGATTACCTTCCTAAATCGACGAGTCCAAGCAGCATGAAGGAGGGTCGCCGGTGAGGAGGCGATGTTGCAAGCATGGAGTGAAGGTTTCAACTTGGAAAGGAAGGCGGAAACAGGGGAAATATGGCTTTTGGTAATGGGGAGGGGGCGGGGCGGTAGATATTTGATACGTCTCCGTCGTATCTACTTTTCAAACACTTTTGCCCTTGTTTTGGACTCTAACTTGCATGATTTGAATGGAACTAATCCGGACTGGCGTTGTTTTCAGCAAAGTTGCCATGGTGTTATTTTTGTGCAAAAATAAAAGTTCTCGGAATGACCTGAAAATCCACGGAGCAACTTTTTGGAATTAAAAAAAAATACTAGCGAAAGAAATAGTGTCAGGGGGGGCACACCCTGTCCATGAGGG
The DNA here is from genome assembly GCA_021437245.1 of Aegilops speltoides. Classification (NCBI taxonomy): domain Eukaryota; kingdom Viridiplantae; phylum Streptophyta; class Magnoliopsida; order Poales; family Poaceae; genus Aegilops; species Aegilops speltoides. The sequence goes on along the minus strand of CM038142.1, from coordinate 194,476,131 downwards.
TGGGGGGCGCGCCCCCTCCCTCTGGGCGCGCCCCCTGCCTCATGGGCCCCCTGAATGTCCACCAACCTCAACTCCAACTCCATATATTTGCTTTCGCGGTGAAAAAAATCAGAGAGATAGTTCCATCGCGTTTTACGATACGGAGCCACCGCCAAGCCCTAATCTCTCTCGGGAGGGCTGATCTGGAGTCCATTCGGGGCTCCGGAGATGGGGATTCGTCGCCATCATCATCATCAACCATCCTCCATCACCAATTTTATGATGCTCACCACCGTGCGTGAGTAATTCCATTGTAGGCTTGCTGGACGGTAATGGGTTGGATGATATTTACCATGTAATCAAGTTAGTTTTGTTAGGGTTTGATCCCTAGTGTCCACTATGTTCTAAGATTGATGTTGCTATGACTTTGCTATGCTTAATGCTTGTCACTAGGGCCCGAGTGCCATGATTTCAGATCTGAACCTATTATGTTTTCATGAATATATGTGAGTTCTTCCTCCTATCTTGCAAGTCTATAGTAACCTATTATGTGTTATGATCCGACAACCCCGAAGTGAAAATAATCGGGATACTACTCGGTGATGACCATAGTTGAGGAGTTCATGTATTCACTATGTGTTAATGCTTTGGTCTGATACTCTATTAAATGGAGGCCTTAATATCCCTTAGTTTCCACTAGGACCCCGCTGCCACGGGAGGGTAGGACAAAAGATGTCATGCAAGTTCTTTTCCATAAGCATGTATGACTATATTCGGAATACATGCCTACATTACATTGATGAACTGGAGCTAGTTCTGTGTCACCCTATGTTATAACTATTACATGAGGAATCTCATCCGACATAATTATCCATCACTGATCCAATGCCTACGAGCTTTTCACATATTGTGCTTTGCTTATTTACTTTACCATTGCCATGTTATAATTACTACAAAACTGCCATCATTATTTTTGCCCCATGTTACCATTACTATCATACTACTTTGCTACTAAATACTTTGCTGCAGATACTAAGTTATCCAGGTGTGATTGAATTGACAACTCAACTGCTAATACTTGAGAATATTCTTTGGCTCCCCTTGTGTCAAATCAATAAATTTGGGTTGAATACTCTACCCTCGAAAACTATTGTGATCCCCTATACTTGTGGGTTATCAAGAATATTTTCTAGCGTCGTTGCCGGGGAGCATAGCTCTATTCTTTGAGTCACTTGGGATTTATATCTGCTGATCACTATGAGGAACTTGAAAGACGAAAGAACTAAGATTTTTCCCTCAACTACGAGGGGAGGTAAGGAACTGCCATCTAGCTCTGCACTAGATTCTCCTTCTGTTATTTGTAAGCTTGCCACACCTAAACCTGCTTCTCCTGTTAATTCTAATATATCGCATGTTATTGACGATGCCACTTCTACTATGCATGATACTTATGATGAAACTACTTCTATGCTTGATACTACTGTGCCATTAGGTGAATTTCTTGATGAACAACTTGCTAGGGCTAGAGAGAATGAAATTATTGAAAATGAAATTATTGAATATAGTGATGATGAAGGATCTCCCCCTAAGTATGAACTGCCTGTTGTTCCTGAGGGTTATGTTATGGATGAAGAAACTGCTAGAGATTTTCTTGCTTGCAATGATAGATCTGATCTTAAGAAATTACTAGTTAAACTTAAACAGAAATCTCTAAATGCTAGAATGAAATATGACCCTGCTTTTGCTACTTCACCTATCTTTGTTACTGATAAGGATTATGAATTCTCTGTCGATCCTGAGATAATTATTTTGGTTGGATCTGATCCTTTTTATGGCAATGAATCTAAAACTGTTGTGGCACATCTTACTAAGTTAAATGATATAGCCACCCTGTTCACTAATGATGAGAAGTCTTGCTATTATTATATCCTTAAGATATTTCCATTCTCATTAAAGTGTGATGCTAAAACTTGGTTTAATTCTCTTGATCCTGGTTGTGTGCGTAGTCCCTAGGATATGATTTATTACTTCTCTGCTAAATATTTCCCTGCTCATAAGAAACAAGCTGCCTTGAGGGAAATATATAATTTTGGGCAAATTGAAGAAGAGAGTCTCCCACAAGCTTGGGGGAGGCTTCTCCGGTTACCTAATGCTTTGCCTGATCATCCTCTTAAGAAAAATGAAATACTTGATAACTTTTATAATGGACTAACCGATGCTTCCAAGGACCACTTGGATAGTTGTGTTGGTTGTGTTTTCAGGGAAAGAACAGTCGATCAAGCTGAATTGCTATTGAATAATATGTTGACTAATGAAAATAATTGGACTCTTCCTGAGCCAATTCCTGAGCCAACTCCCGAACCAACTCCTAAACCAATTCTGAAGAAGAGGGGAGTCCTATTTCTCAGTCCTGAAGATATGCAAGAGGCAAAGAAATCTATGAAAGAAAAAGGTATTAAAGCTGAAGATGTCAAGAATTTACCTCCTGTTGAAGAAATACATGGTCTTAATATACCACCTATTGAGGAAACACATGGTCTTGATAACCCAACACAGGTAGTAAAGGTAAATTCTCTCTATAGATATGATAAAGTTGAAATCTCGTCTACTAAGTTTCCTAGCCAATGTTTGGATGAATTTGATGACTTTATGGCTAGACAAGAAAATTTCAATGCTTATGTTAGTAGAGAATTAAAGAGTAATGCTTACATGATTGGACGCTTGAGTGATTATATGGCTAGAGTTAAAGGTGAACTTAAACTCATTAGTAAATATGCTTCTATGATTACCACTCAAGCAGAACAAGTACTTAAAGCTCAAAGTGATTTGCTCGATGAATTAAATAATAAACATGATTTTGATGTTAGAGTGGCTACTAGAACTGGCAAAATGACTCAGGAACCTTTGTATCCTAAAGGCCACCCTAAGAGAATTGAGAAAGATTCTCAAAGAAATAATTTAGATGCACCTAGTCCTTCTAAAAGAAGAAAAAGAAAAATGATAGGACTTTGCATGCTTCTAGTGGACCTGCTGTAGACACACCTGAGAATCCCAATGATATTTCTATTTCTGATGCTGAAACACAATCTGGTGATGAACATGAACCTAATGATAATGCTAATGATAATGTTCATGTTGATGCTCAACCTAGCAATAATAATGATGTGGAAACTGAACCTGCTGTTGATCTTGATAACCCACAATCAAAAAATCAACGTTATGATAAGAGAGACTTTCTTGCTAGGAAGCACGGTAAAGAAAGAGAACCATGGGTTCAAAAACCCATGCCTTTTCCTCCTAAGCCACCCAAGAAAAAGGATGATGACGATTTTGAGTGCTTTGCTGAAATGATTAGACCTATCTTCTTACGTATGCGCTTAACTGATATGCTTAAAGTAAATCCTTATGCTAAATATATGAAGGATATCATTACAAATAAAAGAAAGATACCGGAAGCTGAAATTTCAACCATGCTTGCTAGTTACACTTTTAAAGGTGGAATACCTAAGAAACTTGGATATCCATGATTACCAACTATAACATGCTCCATTAAAAGAAACTATGTTAAAACTGCTTTATGTGATCTTGGAGCCGATGTTAGTGTTATGCCTCTCTCTTTGTATCGTAGACTTGAATTGAATAAGTTGACACCTACTGAAATATCTTTGCAAATGGTTGATAAATCAACTGCTATACATGTCGGTATTTGTGAGGATGTGCATGTTGTGGTTGCAAACGTCACTATCTTAATGGACTTTGTTATTCTTGATATTCTCGAGAACGATAGTATGCCGATTATCCTTGGTAGACCCTTTTTGAACACTACAGGGGCTGTTATTGATTGCAACAAAGGCAATGTCACTTTTCATGTTAATGGTAATGAGCATACGGTACACTTTCCGAAGAAACAACCTCAAGTTCACAGTATCAATTCTATTGGAAAAATTCCAACTATCATTATTGGAGGTTTTGAATTTTCTCTTCCTACTGTCAAGAAGAAATATGATATTCTTATTATTGGGGATGTTCATATCCCCATTGAGGTAACCTAGTGTTATTCGAAATTTCTCCAGTTCCATGTTATTCGGAATGAGTTTGTTAACAAGACTTGATCAACCTTGTTAGTGGATTCCTTTTGATGATCATGAGATGGATGAAGTTAGGAGGCACAACCTTCTGGACCCTCTTTTTACTTTCTATTATTTAGAATAAATAAAGCAAAAATAGTGTTTTCTGTCTGTTTTCTGAATTATCCATGCAATAAAAAAATACCCGAAAATAGAAGTTCTCCAAATGCCCTACCAATTTAGTATGATTTTTTCTGGAATATTTGAGAATATTTGGGAGTGAGAACACAACAGGGGAGCTGGCACCTAGCCACGAGGGTCCAGGGCGTGCCCACCCCTACAGGGCGCGCCCCCCCTGCCTCGTGGGCCCATGGTGGGCCCCCTCCACTTATTCCTGCACCCACACACTTCTTCTTCCTCCCAAAAAAATCGCCATCCAGCTCAAGCACGAGTTCTAGCTCACTTTGGTGCCATTTTCGATCTCCTTGCTCAAAGTTCCATTCACAAAACTCCTTTGGGGGATTGTTCTTTGGTATGTGACTCCTCCAATGGTCCAATTAGTTTTTGTTCTAGTGCTTTATTCATTACAAATTTTTGCTGCCTAGGTGACCCTGTTCTTGAGCTTGCATGTCAAATTTATGAGGTCCCAAGTAATTCTAATGCATGATATAGGCTCTAGGAACTTGTGGGAGTAGTTGCTATCAGTTTTGTTGAGTTTGATTCAATTTTATTTTGAGTTACTAAAAATTTCAGAAATTTTCAGAAAATGATTAAGAGACTTTTGAGGGGCTCTTCTAGCCAAGGCTCCAAGGATAAACAAGCTAAGGAGAAAGAAAAGGCCACGTATAATCTTCTTCGCGTGGCGGAAGTATGGCCATGTGAATGGCCTTGTGATGATTTCTTGAGAGCAGACGGGATTTATGAAGACTTATTCTTTGGCTGATAATGCGGGCCTCATCGACTTCCTCCACGACCGGATCGAACAGTATCTCTTACTCACCAATACTTCCGTGCAAAACTTCTACTATTATCCTAAGAATGCACCTCCTTCAGTAGCTTTCCATTTATATGATGTGGCTAGGGAGATGTCATGACATGATTTTTGTGCGGTCTGCAGAATACCCTTTGAGGGCAGCTTAGAGGAACCACATCATAAAGATGTGGATGGTTTTATTGATACTATTACTGTAGGGGAATCGAGGAAGGGTTCCGATGCAAGAAATACTAGCATACATTTTCCTGTATTATGCTACTTTGCAGTATTTGCTCGTCGATGCTTAATTGGTCGCGGAAACTGTGGAAACCTCAGTGTTCCTGATATTATTATTTTGTTCCATGCTTTATTTTGTGATAATTCTGTTAGTATGGGTGCTATTATTGCTAAACGGTTAAGTCTGAACCGTACAAAGGGCCCCATCTTTGGAGGTATCTATGTTGCACGCCTTGCTAAACATTTCGAGATACCTATTAGGCATTATGAGAAAGAGGAAAAAATGTTGCCCCCTACTTTTCTAGATTATAGGAGCATGGTAGCACATGAGTTTATTGTTAACAATGATGATAAGATGCTTCTGTATAATTTGAGATTTAATGAGAAACACAATGATATTATTATCTTGCCAGTGCCCTCTTTGTTTGATTTAACTGCAGGCCCTTATCTCGTCTTACTGGAGGCCGTCTACGCGCTAGTGGCCAGACATCCGCTCCAAAGCCTGAGCCGGAACCACCACTTGACCCTTATCGTCCATCATCCTATCAGTGGGACCTGAAGGAGATCACCAGTCAGTGGCAGTACAATGACACTCCTCAGTACACCGAGGAGAGTAGCCGCGATCCATGGGCATAGACCAACTTAGGCCAAAAGCCTAAGCTTGGGGGAGTACGTATTTCTCACCGACATTACATTGATGTTCACACAGTCATTCTAGTTGTCGGTGCTCATACTTTTTCATTGTACTATCCATGCTAGTTTAATTTCTTTTTCTAGCTTTCTTCTTGTGTGTTTGATAAACCTTAAGAAAAACCAAAAAAATACTTAGTTTAATTTCCATGCTTGTAGTAGTAATTAAAAGAAAACCCAAAAAGACTTCTCATTCTTCTTTTGCTTGTTGCGAGCTTTCCCGTGTAAATAGTTTTATTTCTTTTCTTTCCTTTGGGGGTCGAGAGGAGAAGACCATAATGAAAATGTTTAGTGGCTCTCATATGCAATTGTTGATCTAACCAAGAGCCCATATTACCTTGTCTTATCCCTTGAATTGAATGCTTGCAGATTCCAGCTTAGTCCAATGCACGTGCACTATTATTATTATCCACACCGTTCGGTCGTGCGAGTGAAAGGCAATAATGACGATATATGATGGACTAGTTGAGATGAGAGAAGCTGGTATGAACTCGACCTCTCTTGTTTTTGTAAATATGATTAGTTCATCGTTCCTAATTCAGCCTATTATGAACAAACATGTTTGCAATGACAATTAGAAATTATAGTTGCTTATGCCATGCTTAATTAGCTAGGAGTTTATAATGGTTTACCTTGTGTGCCAACATGCTATTAAAATGGTTGTGATGTGGTATGATAGGGTTGTATCCTCCTTTGAATGGTTCGAGTGACTCGACTTGGCACATGTTCATGCATGTAGTTGAAACAAAATCAACATAGCCTTCACGATATTTAAGTTCATGGTGGATTATATCCTACTCATGCTTGCACTCGGTGTTGATTAATTTTAATGAATATTCATGACTGTTGTCGCTCTCTCAGTTGGTCGCTTCCCAGTCTTTTGCTAGCCTTCACATGTACTAAGCGGGAATACTGCTTGTGCATCCAAACTCCATAAACCCCAAAGTTATTCCATATGAGTCCACCATACCTTCCTATATGCGGTATCTACCTGCCGTTCCAAGTAAATTTGTATGTGCCAAACTCCAAACCTTCAAATGAAATTCTTTTTTGTATGCTCGAGCAGCTCATGTATCAACTAGGGATGTCTGTATCTTCCATGCTAGGTGGGTTATTCTCAAGGGAGTGGACTCCGCTCCTCATTCACGAGAAAATGGCTGGTAACCGGGATGCCCAGTCCCATGCTCAAATCTAATCGAAATAATTAAACAAAACTCCCCCAGTTGCTAGTTGGAGGCACTCGTTGTTTCGGGCAAGCCATGGATTGATGCTTGTTGGTGGTGGGGGAGTATAAACTTTACCATTCTGTTTGGGAACCGCCTATAATGTGTGTAGCATGGAAGATATCGAGATCTCATAGTTGTTATGTTGACAGTGAAAGTATACCGCTCAAAATGTTATTCATCTCTATTTCAAAATCAAGCTCTGGCACCTCTACAAATCCCTGCTTCCCTCTGCGAAGGGCCTATCTATTTACTTTTATGTTGAGTCATCACCCTCTTATTAAAAAGCACCCGCTGGAGAGCACCACTATCATTTGCATGCATTACTATTAGCTTATATTGGGTATGACTATGACTGGATCTCTTTTACCATGAATTACAATGTTTAGTCAGTCCTTGATCTTTAAAGGTGCTCTGCATTTATGTTTTGCGGTCTCGGAAAAGGGCTAGCAAGATACCATCTTGTCATATCATATTATGATTTTTTTGAGAAAGTGTTGTCATCCGAGTTTTATTATTATTGCTCGCTAGTTGATTATGCCATTGATATGAGTAAACATGAAACCTAAGTGTTATTGTGAATATGGTTAGTCATAATCTTTGCTGAAAACTTCAATGCTGGCTTTACATATTTACAATAACAAGAGCAAACAGAGTTTGTAAAAGTTTTTCTTTATCACTTTCAGTTTGTCAACTGAGCTGCTTGAGGATAAGCAAAGGTTTAAGCTTGGGGGAGTTTATACGTCTCCGTCGTATCTACTTTTCCGAACACTTTTGCCCTTGTTTTGGACTCTAACTTGCATGATTTGAATGTAACTAACCCGGACTGGCGCTTTTTTCAGCAGAATTGCCATGGTGTTATTTTCATGCAGAAATAAAAGTTCTCAGAATGACCTGAAAATCCATGGAGCAACTTTTCAGAATTAATAAAAAATATTGGCAAAAGAAATAGCGTCAGGGGGCCCACACCCTGTACACGAGGGTGGGGGCGCGCCCCCTCCCCCTGGGCACGCCCCCTGCCTCATGGGTCCCCTGAACGTCCACCGACCTCAACTCCAACTCCATATATTTGCTTTCGCGGAAAAAAAATCATAGAGAAAGTTTCATCGCGTTTTACGATACGGTGCCACCGCCAAGCCCTAATCTCTCTCGGGAGGGCTGACCTGGAGTCCGTTCGGGGCTCTGGAGAGGGGATTCATTGCCGTCGTCATCATCAACCATCCTCCATCACCAATTTCATGATGCTCACCGCCATGCGTGAGTAATTCCATCCTAGGCTTGCTGGACGGTGATGGGTTGGATGAGATTTACCATGTAATCAAGTTAGTTTTGTTAGGGTTTGATCCCTAGTATCCCCTATGTTCTGAGATTGATGTCGCTATGGCTTTGCTATGCTTAATGTTTGTCACTAGGGCCCGAGTGCCATGATTTCAGATCTGAACCTATTATGTTTTCATGAATATATGTGAGTTCTTGATCCTATCTTGCAAGTCTATAGTCACCGATTATGTGTTATGATCCAACAACCCTGAAGTGACAATAATCGGGATACTTCTCGGTGATGACCGTAGTTTGAGGAGTTCATGTATTCACTATGTGTTAATGCTTTGGTCCGGTACTCTATTAAAAGGAGTCCTTAATATCCCTTAGTTTCCACTAGGACCCCGCTGCCACGGGAGGGTAGGACAAAAGATGTCATGCAAGTTCTTTTCCATAAGCACATATGACTATATTCGGAATACATGCCTACATTACATTGATGAACTAGAGCTAGTTCTGTGTCACCCTATGTTATAACTATTACATGAGGAATCGGATCCGACATAATTATCCATCACTGATCCAATGCCTATGAGCTTTTCACATATTGTGCTTTGCTTATTTACTTTACCGCTGCTACTATTACAATTACTACAAAACTGCTATTGTTACTTTTGCCACTGTTACCGTTACTATCATACTACTTTGCTACTAGATACTTTGCTGCAGATACTAAGTTATCCAGGTGTGGTTGAATTGACAACTAACTGCTAATACTTGAGAATATTCTTTGGCTCCCCTTGTGTCGAATCAATAAATTTGGGTTGAATACTCTACCCTCGAAAACTGTTGTGATCCCCTATACTTGTGGGTTATCAATATTTCCACAAAAGCCGAAAATTTTGGATCGGTGCAGCAAAAAAATGGCGCGCAAAGTGTCTTAAAAAATGGTCTGTTATTCAGCACTCTGTATGATATGTGAACATCACAAATGATTATTATAGCTTACCCCGTGTGTGATGAGTTTGAACGTGCACATTTTGGTCCGAATTTCCCTGGTTACAGTGGCCATCCACGTCATTGCACAATTTGGGTACACAAAGGAGACTACAGCACACGCACACTTCTTAATCGAGCAAGTTCAGCAATTAAACAGAGCTAGCTAACCTAAACATTAGTCTAACAAATTAAACACCGGCACTCTTAACTAAACAAAACAAAATAGTCCTACTTCGGCTGGTTCTCGTCGATCTCCGCCGCCTCCTCCATGTCCAGCTCGCGCTTGACGATGTCGTGGGGAAGGGGCCCCATGGCATCCATCGCACCATACTCGGCAAGCATCTCGTCATCCACGTCTGCCATCTCTTTGGAAAAGGCCACCACAAGCTGGGCGTGGGCGGTCACGATTTGGGCTTGGACGGGCTCCGTCGTGGCACGGTACACCATGAAGGAATGGATGACTGCTCGAGCGCCCTCGGTGATTGCCAACTCTTCGGTCGTGGGTTGCCGACCATTGTCGGAAAAGCTTCGTTCGATTTGTGCAGTGACCGCCAGGAGCTGGGCGTGGGCGGCCTCGACTTGGTCGTGGGAGGCCTCCATCAGGGCTAACGCTGCCTCTGTGGAACAGACAACTACTGTGCCGCTCTCGCCAATTGCTATCCCCGAGGCAGATGTTACTGCCGCCACCTGAGAAACAACAGCGACCATTTGGGCTGCCTTGTCCACCCGGTCGCAGTTTGCGGTCGCGATCACGTAGCTTGTTATCACACGCATTGTAGCTGCGGCCAGGCTCTCGCCAGAGTGGGCCACCTAAGTTGCCCTCACGACACGCGTCCATGTCCCCATGTTTCACTGGCGATGATTGAACAATGAAATGATATTTGAGGAGTGAACTGGTGTGCTTGACACATCGGCTATGGACTGTAGCCGGCGCACCTTCTCGTGTAAGCCATATGTGTACTATACTCCGATGGTGCTCCAAGATATTTTTGTACTGCATCTCACACGGTTGGTGATAATAAACTTGTCGGATTACGAGTTCCGCAAACCCTTGAGGGGTTTGAACTCTGGGGTGCGTGCGAAGATCTCACTCTCCTCAGTCTGCCGACTCGCTAATCTCATAGCCTAACGCGTCGAGCTCGAAGGGAACGGGACACAGCAGTTTACCTAGGTTCGGGCCACCTTGCGGTGTAAAACCATACTCCTGCTTTGTGGTGGATTTGCCTCGAGGGGCTGAGGAAGAACTAGTACAGTGGAGAACAACCTCAGGAGGCGTGTTCTTGGTCTCAAGTGAGCTGGTGAGGGGTGGAATGGATCCAATCTCTCTCCTTGGTGGTGGCTAGGTCCTATTTATAAAGGCCTTGGTTCTCTTCCCAAATGGAGGCGAGAAGGGATCCCACAACGGCCAAATTTGGAGATAGACAACAAGTACATCATGTCCTAACTAAAGTGGTCTTCGCCTGCAAAAGCCTCTGGTCGTGACGCCATGGTGGGCTCGGTGAAGACCTCCGTCCTGCCGCCCGGGCGGTCTTGGTCTTGTTGCACAGGAATGGAAACCTTTGGCTACTTCCTCGGGACTCCACGCCTGCTGCTTGCCTCCTTTGCACCAAAGAGGAAACTGGTACTCTGCGCCCGCTGGCGCCCACCTCGCCTCTATCGTCATGGCTCACGTCACCCGAACCTCGAGAGGTGAAGCTTGCATAGAAATCTCCGCTCCTCAGGAGCCATCCTGAGGAGGCTGATCCCTTTGGAGGTCTTGGTGTCGTCCGGCTCGCGAGGGTCTTGGGTTTTTGATGTCAAAACTGGGTCGTACCAAGCCATTGGTGGAGCCACACCGCGGGCCGCAGACAGGCAAGTCTGGGTACCACCATATCCAGAATGCTGACAGTAGCCCCCTGTCGGTGTACTAAAGTAGGGGTACCTTAGTACCCCGAACTTGTGCACGGGCGGTTGCAGCACCCGCGGCAAGGCTCGTCGGGCGTCCGCCAAGACCCTCCGTCATTTCCACTTACTACCATTCAAGAACAAAGTGTCAACCAAGTAGACAAAGCCCCGGCAAAAGGAGCTTGCCGGGAAGAACAAGGCCCCGGAAGAGGAGCTTGCCGAAGGCAAACCAAGCGCTTCAGAAGACTTGCCGCGACGCCCAGGCGTCTGGCAGAAGGCCCAATGACCGACAAGCTTGCCGGCAAGAATAAGAGAAGGGTCATGCAAGGCGCTTGCCGCGGCAAGGCTGCCACCTGCACCCAAGCTCCAGCAAGATCCAACGACGTGTCACCCTAGGACCATCCCAGAGCACGTGGCGAGGCGCTGTGCAGCCATGCGGTGCGAGGTGGCAAGCGGAGCTGACAAGGAGGCCATCGTGGCGATCGGTGGCGCCCCTAACGGTCGTTTCCTTGCACTATTGGGGCGACCGGACGGGCATTAAATGCCCTTGTCCCCTGCCGTCAGAGTTAGGTAGGGGACACTGTTGGACACTGTTGTACCAACCTGCGTTTTTACTCTTTTACCCCCTCTTTCTGCGTTACACTGCCGGTGACCCCTTTGACTATAAAAGGAGGCCCATGCGCACGAGAAGGGGTTCGAGCCATTCGACACATCCAACACCACTACACGCCGCCTCGAGCAAGAACAAATACAAACACAAAGCATAGTAGGAGTATTATCTCGGAGAGCTCCGGTGGGTAAAAGCCCCCGCGTGTATCCGCCTCGATCTGCTCTGCGTGCGCGCCCCACTCCCTTGCCGGACCAGAAGGGGCCCCCTGCCCCATAGGTGCTCGTTTCCCCCCACGACACCCCCGGGCCCAAGGCGCGCTCGGACTTGGCTTCTAGGCGAAGCCAAATAGCAAGTGCAGAGCACTGCAGGCCCCAACCGCCTACGGCCTTGGGCAACGCGTGGTGATTGATGGGACCTGAGCGTCTCCACTTCCCCATGCTGCCTCGGCAACTGCCCGACTTGACGAGTCGATGCTACATGCAGAGAAGACATCATTGCACGGGATCGTGGAGGCCGGCGATTGGCCTCCCTCCGACTATAAATGAGGGGAGGGGCAGAGCCCCCCTCGCCCATCTCTATCTTCATCTTCTTGCTGCTTGTTCCTTCCTCTTCTCCACCTTGCCGTAGTTGTGAGGCTCATGGCGCCGGCGAGGAGGTTCATGGCCGCTGAGAAAGGGGAGGCCCCTAAGGAGGAGCCAGCTTCGCCACCGCCCAAGAGGGGCCACGACCGTCCCGCAAGCATGTCACGACACAGGCGGCGGCCTCCAGGGGGCGCAGGCGCGCTTCTCCGAGAGTTGGCGTCTCCCTTGGCGTCCGTGGGGGGCCATCGGCCACAGGGTAGCCCCTATGATGATGGGATGCGCGCCATGGTCGCCCGTCCTCCTCGACCGCGCTTCCCCTCGATTGACGTACTCTCGGAGTTCGTCGTGTGGTCGGAGAAGCCCGTCGGCTCCTTGCTCCGGCTTCCACGCTTCTTCAGCGGCGAGCTGTCGGCCTCGGGGCTCGATGGCCTCTGGCTGCAGGATGACGGCTACTGCAGCAGGGCCTCGTGGGTTGTGATCGAGGTTACTGCTGCAGGAAGCGTGGTCTTGGCTCGCGGCTGGCAGGCGATTGCCCGCGCGCGAGGCCTGAGCGGGAGGTGCACCCTCCACTTCAAGTATGATGGCCTTGCGACCCTCTTCGTGAGGGTGTTCAGGGAAGATGGCCACCACACGGGGTGCTTCCCAGAAGATGGCAGTGGTGACAATGAGCTTGGCCTTGATGTCGGCGACGAGGGTGAGCTTGGCCTTGACGACGTCCACACTTCCTCCCGCAGCGGAGGCTCTTCTTCGGGCAAGACCTCCAGCAGCGGTGGCTACGACCAACCTCCGCGCCCCTGAGCTCGCATCAAAGAGGGCGGAGGGTCGTCTCGCCGCCGTGCCCCGGTGAAGCAGGAGGAGGGCCCGATCTGAGCTCGGGGCTGCCGAGCTTGGCTTCAGGGCCCGCTGCGGCCTCGCGGCCACTTCTGTTTAACCTTTCCTTTCTTCTGCAATTTGCAAAAAGTAGAGTGCCCCGCTGGGGTGTGTAATGAACTATGGCAGTTATGCCCTAATGCTATGTTTATTATCTTAATGTTGTGTCGTGGTATTTACATTCTGAGTGGCCTGGGTAGCGTAACTTAGCTTGACATGCTCGCGGTAGCTTCCCACCTCACGAGGGCACGACCCTTGATGCCTGGCGGAGCCCCCTTTCCTGATGACTCAGGAGCCATTGATCTCAAGAGGGGCTATAGAGCTATTGCAGAGTTGTTTAAAAGAAAAAACTTTAATGAGGCATCTCATTCTTCCTTGCGCGAGCCCCCTGCCATAGGTTTATCAGTGGCTCAATGCACCGCGTTGCGCTGCCCGAGGGGCATGGACATGAGAGGGCATGCATGCTCACGAGCTCGATCGAGGGTCTGTCGCAAGGATTAAGAAAGATGAAGCACTAGGGCAACGGGGTTTCGGCGAGGCGTGCTTGCGTGCGGGTGGACCTGAGCGCACACACCTGCCTAGCTCCTACGCGCGGGGCGCGCAAGGAAGAGCGACAGGCAACTACCGCCCTTTCCTGGCCAAGGCTAAGAATGAGTGAAGCGAGAAGAGAGAAAACCCAACTTGGCAAACCAAAACGCGAAAATTCCAAATTCATTAAGAAACTGCGAACCAACTACAGAAAGCAAGCAAATGAACAGTCGTGTCCAACACCTAGTCTAGTCTTCTCACCAGCGCGGAGCTAAGTGCTGCCACTAGGACGTGGGAGGGATCCCCCATGAGGCCCGCGGGCGACACTAAGAGACTCCGGGGCGTGTATAGCCCCACTCATTATTACGTGAGAGTGTCCCAAGCAGAGACCTTCACAGGCATGAGCCTTGATTCATGGGTAGAAATTCCAGAGGTGCTGGATGTTCCAGGCGTTCTGGATGGGGATCCCGTCCTGTGTCTCCAGGCGCGCGGCGCCAGGCCTGGTGAACACGGGCAACCCTAAACGGGCCCTCCCACATGGGAGAGAGCTTATGCAACCCTTCCCTACAGAGCACCCACCTTAGTACAAGATCTCCCACCTCGAGCATCCTAGAGCGGACGGTGTGGCAGTGGTACCGCTGCAGCGCCTGCTGGTACCTTGCCGCTTGAAGCAAGGCTTGACGGCGACATTCCTCCCCCAGCATGAGATCCATCCCCCGCGTGGCATCCTGGCATGCCTCATCGAACGCCAAGACCCACGTGGAGCGATGCTTGACCTCGTGTGGGAGAACCGCTTCGGCTCAGTAGACGAGGAAGAACGGGGTTTCGCCCGTCGTCCTGGTCACGGTGGTGCGGATGGACCAAAGCACTGACTGGAGCTCGTCGAGCCAGCCCTTGCCGCAGGCCTCGAGCTTATTCTTGAAGGTCCTTGCCTTGAGGCCTCTCATGACCTCTGCATTGGCGCGCTCGGCCTGGCCGTTGCTCCTGGGGTGTGCCACCAAAGCGTAGCATATCTGCGTTCCAAGGTTAGCACAATATGTTTTGAAAAGGTTGCTGGTGAATTGCGAGCCATTGTCGGTGATGATGCGATTAGGAACCCCAAAGTGGCTCACGATGCCCTTGATGAACCTGACAGTTGAGCCGGCCAGGATGGTGCGGACAACTTCCACTTCTGCCCACCTGGTGAACTTGTCGATGGCGACGTAGAGGTAATAGTAGCCCCCTGGGGCTCGGGGGAATGGTCCCAAGATGTCCAGCCCCCAGACCGTTGAGCGGGATAGTCTAGAGGCCCTGCACTGGCTAGTGGATTTGCTTGGCTTGGAATTGGCAGGCTTCGCAGGATCTCACCAGCTCAGTGGCGTCGTTGAGTGTCGTGGGCTAATAGAACCCACTGTGGAACGCCTTGCCCACGAGGGTGTGTGATGAAGAGTGGTGCCCGCAGTCCCCGCCGTGTATGTCAAACAGCAGCTCGAGCCCCTGTTCCTTGGATATGCACCGCAGAGAAACAACGTTGGGCCACTTATGGTACAACTCACTGTCCTGGATGCAGTATGCAGTGGCCTGGCAAGCCACGCGCTTTGTGCTACGTCTTGAGCTTGCGTTGGTTTTCCTTGAAGAGGAACGGGTGATGCAGCAATAGTAGCATAAGTATTTCCCTCAGTTTTTGAGAACCAAGGTATCAATCCAGTAGGAGGCTCCTCAAAAGTCCCACGCACCTACACAAACAAACAAAGAACTCGCAACCAATGCAATAAAGGGTTTTCAATCCTTCACGGCCACTTCATGAAAGTGGGATCTGATAGAGATAATATGATAAGATAAATATATTTTTGGTATTTTATAATATAGATGCAAAAAGTAAAGATGCAAATAAAAGTAGATTGAAAGCTTATATGATGAAAGATAGACCCGGGGGCCATAGGGTTCACTAGTGGCTTCTCTCAAGATAGCATAAGTATTACGGTGGGTGAACAAATTACTATTGAGCAATTGATAGAAAAGCGAATAATTATGAGATTATCTAGGCATGATCATGTATATAGGCATCACGTCCGCAACAAGTAGACCGACTCCTGCCTGCATCTACTACTATTACTCCACACATCGACCGACTCCTGCCTGCATCTAGAGTATTAGGTTCATAAAGAACAGAGTAATGCATTAAGAAAGATGACACGATGTAGAGGGATAAACTCAAGCAATATGATATAAACCCCATCTTTTTGTCCTCGATGCAACAATACAATACGTGCCTTGCTGCCCCTGCTGTCACTGGGAAAGGACACCGCAAGATTGAACCCAAAGCTAAGCACTTCTCCCATGGCAAGAAAGATCAATCTAGTAGGCGAAACCAAACTGATAATTCGAAGAGACTTGCAAAGATAACTCAATCATACATAAAAGAATTCAGAGGAGATTCAAATATTTCTCATAGATAAACTTGATCATAAACCCACAATTCATCTGATCTCGACAAACACACCATAAAAAGAGTTTACATCGAATAGATCTCCACAAGAGAGGGGGAGAACATTGTATTGAGATCCAAAAGAGAGAAGAAGCCATCTAGCTAATAACTATGGACCCGAAGGTCTGTGGTAAACTACTCACAACTCATCGGAGGGCCTATGGTGTTGATGTAGAAGCCCTCCGTGGTCGATTCCCCCTCCGGCGGAGCACTGGCGAAGGCTCCAAGATGGGATCTTGCGGATTCATAAGGTTACGGTGGTGGAAATTGTGTTTTGTTGGCTCCCTCGATGTTTTCGGGGTACGTAGGTATATATAGGAGGAAGAAGTACGTCGGTGGCCGCCTGTGGGGCCCAGGAGATAGGGGCGCACCCAGAGGGGGTGAGCGCGCCCTCCTGTCTCCTGGCCGCCTCGCAAGCTTCTTGACTTGCACTCCAAGTTCTCCGGATCATGTTCGTTCCAAAAATCACGCTCCCGAAGGTTTCATTCCGTTTGGACTCCGCTTGATATTCCTTTTCTTGAATATCAAATAGGCAAAAAAACAACAATACGGGGTGGGCCTCCGGTTAGTAGGTTAGTCCCAAAATGATATAAATGTGTAAAATAAAGCCCAAAATATCCAAAAGGGGTAATATAATAGCATGGAACAATCAAAAATTATAGATACATTGGAGACGTATCAAGCATCCCCAAGCTTAATTCCTGCTCGTCCTCGAGTAGGTAAATGATAAAAACAGAATTTTTGATGTGGAATGCTACCTAGCATAATTCTCAATGTAATTTTCTTTATTGTGGCATGAATGTTCAGATCCAAATGATTCAAGATAAAAGATTATAAAACATAAAAATAATAATGCTTCAAAGCATACTAACAAATAATCATGTCCTATCAAAATAACATAGCCAAAGAAAGCTTATCCCTACAAAATCATATAGTTAGGCCATGCTTCATTTTCATTACATAAAATACTCCCATCATTCACAACCCCGGTTTCAGCCAAGCAATTGGTTCATACTTTTTAATGCGCTTCAGCTTTTTCAACTCTTACGCAATACATGAGCGCAAGTCATGGACATAGCACTATGGTGGTAAATGGTGGTGGTTGTGAGGACAAAAAAGAGGGAGAAGATAGTCTCACATCAACTAGGCGTATCAACGGGCTATGGAGATGCCCATCAATAGATATCAATGTGAGTGAGTAGGGATTGCCATGCAACGGATGCACTAGAGCTATAAATATATGAAAGCTCAACAAAAGAAACTAAGTGGGTGTGCATCCAACTTGCTTGCTCACGAAGACCTAGGGCATTTTCAGGAAGCACATCATTGGAATATACAGCCAAGTTCTATAATGAAAAATTCCCACTTAGTATATGAAAGTGACAACATAGGAGACTCTCTATCATGAAGATCATGGTGCTACTTTGAAGCACAAGTGTGGAAAAAGAGATAGTAGCATTGTCCCTTCTCTATTTTTCTCTCATTTTATTTATTTTTTTTCTTTTTTTTCTTTTCTCCCATTTTTTCTTTGGCTTTCTTTTTTTTATTTTTGGCCTTTCTCTTTTTTTTTAAAGTCCGAAGTCTCATCTCTACTTGTGGGGGAATCATAGTCTTCATCATCCTTTCCTCACTGAGACAATGCTCTAATAATGAAGATCATCACACTTTTATTGATTTACAACTCAAGAATTACAACTCAAAGCTAGAACAAGATATGACTCTATATGAATGCCTCCGTGTATGTGCAGGATATGCAATGAATCAAGAGTGACATGTATGAAAATTATAAAGGTGGCCTTGCCACAAATACGATGTCAACTACATGATCATGCAAAGAGCAATATGACAATGATGAAGTGTGTCATAAACGGAATGGTGGAAAGTTGCATGGCAATATATCTCGGAATGGATATGGAAGTGCCATAATAGGCAGGTATGGTGGCTGTTTTGAGGAAGGTAAATAATGGGTGCATGATACCGGCGAAAGTTGCGCAGTATAATAGAGGCTAGCAAAGTGGAAGGATGAGTGTGCGTATATCCATGGACTCACATTAGTCATAAAGAACTCATATACTTATTGCAAAAGTCTACTTGCCCTCGAAGCAAAGTACTACTATGCATGCTCCTAGGGGAAGGGTTGGTAGGAGTTAACCATCGCGCGATACCGACCTCCACTCATAAGGAAGACAATCAAAAGAGCACCTCACGAAACAAATTTGTCACACAAGTTTTACCATACGTGCATGCTACAGGACTTGCCAACTTCAACACAAGTATTTCTCAATTTCATAATTACCCACTAGCATGACCCTAACATTACTACCTTTATATCTCAAAACAATAACCAAGCATCAAATTGATCATAGCATCCAATTCACTTCCTATGATAGTTTTTATTATACCCAACTTGGATGCTCATCATTCTAGGACCAAATTTGTAACCAAAGCAAATACCATGCTGTTCTAAAAGACTCTCAAAATAATATAAGTGAAGCATGAGAGACTAGCAATTTCTCCAAAATTAAGCCACCGCCGTGCTCTAAAAGATATAAGTGAAGCACTAGAGCAAAAACTATCAAGCTCAAAAGATATAAGTGAAGCACATAGAGTATTCTAGCAAATTCTAATCAAGTGGGCTTCTCCCAAAAGGTGTGTACAGAAAGGATGATTGTGGTAAACTAAAAAGCAAAGACTAATATAATACACGACGCTCCAAGAAAAACACATATCATGTGGCGAATAAAAATATAGCTCCAAGTAAAGTTACCAATGAACGAAGACGAAAGAGGGGATGCCTTCCCGGGGCATCCCCAAGCTTAGGCATTTGGCTATCCTTGAATATCTTGGGGTGCCATGGGCATCCCCAATCTTAGTCTCTTGCCACTCCTTATTCCATAGTCCATCAAAGCTTTACCCAAAACTTGAAAACTTCACAACACAAAACTCAACAGGAAATCTTATAAGCTCCGTTAGTGAAAGAAAAAAACCCACCACATAAGGTACTGTAATGAACTCATTCTTTATTTATTTTGGTATTAAACCTACTGTATTCCAACTTATCTATGGTTTATAAACTATTTTACTAGCCATAGATGCATCAAAATAAGCAAACAACACACGAAAAACAGAATCTGTCAAAAACAGAACAGTCTGTAGCAATCTGTAACTAACGCAAACTTCTGGAACTCTAAAAATCCTACCAAAATAGGAAGTCCTGTAAAATTTGTCTATTGATCAGCATCAAAAAGAATCAACGCAAAAGCACGTTTATGTGATTTAACAAAACTAATTTGGTGCGCGCAAAGTTTCTGTTTTTCAGCAGAATCAAATCAACTATCATCATAGGTTATCCTATAGGTTCTACTTGGCACAAACACTAATTAAAACATAAAAACACATCTAAACAGAAGGTAGATGCAAAATTTATTACTAAACAGGAACAAAAACAAAAACACAAATAAAATTGGGTTGCCTCCCAACTAGCGATATCGTTTAACGCCCCTAGCTAGGCATAAAAGCGAAGATAGATCTAAGTAGTGCCATTTTTGGCACTCAATTCCTCAACAGAGCACTTATAATCTTTAGGGGTTTCTCCCTTTTTAGCAATGATTAAACCTTTAGGCAAAAATTCAAGAAATTCGTTTGTAGCAAAAGGTTCCTTAACGATGGAGAGACAATTGGGATGAACACTTATGGATTTGAGATCCGCTTCTCCCTTACTAGAGGATTCGCCCTTATTTTTAGGAACATAAATAAACTTGGCAGTTTTGGTAGGGGGTTTTGGAGTGTTTTTCATGGAAGAAAACACGGAACCTAAGTTGGTAATGATATCCTCAAGTTTACCTATTCTTGCAGAATCTAGATCTATTTTTTCATTAACTATAGGTTCTTTCTCTTTATGATTTTTCAAAGTAACTCCAACCCTAGATCCATATTGGGTAATGTGATTATGAATCTTTTTATCCAAATTTTCAATCAACTCAACAGTAGAAACTTTATTTTCAATAATATCAAGCCGTTGCATAACGTGCTCTAAAGTTAAAATAGTTCCATTAACCAAAAGAGGTGGTGGGCCAAACAAATCTAACATAACATTATAAGCATCAAACGTATGACTACTCAAGAAATCCCCTCCGGCAACGGTATCAAGAACACATCTATTCCAAGGAGTAATGCCTACATAAAAATTGCGAAGAAGTATGGAAGTAGAAAGCTTCCTAGTAGATTTATTTTGAGCATTGCAAATTCTATGCCAAGCATCTTTTAAATTTTCTCCCTCCCTTTGCTTAAAATTGAGAATTTCATGTTCGGAAGTAATAACAAGGATAGGAGGACTAGCCATAACGACAAGGTAAACGATCTGACACACGAGCAAACGAAAAAAGACAAGCGAAAGAGAGAGAAGATTGGGAAAGAGAGGGCAAGTAAAACGGCAAGGGTGAAGTGGGGGAGAGGAAAATGAGAGGCAAATGGCAAATAATGTAAATGCGAGCAAGATGAGTTTGTGATGGGTACTTGGTATATCTTGACTTGAGCAAAGACCTCCACGGCAACGGCGCCAGAAATCCTTCTTGCTACGTCTTGAGCTTGCGTTGGTTTTCCTTGAAGAGGAAAGGGTGATGCAGCAATAGTAGCGTAAGTATTTCCCTCAGTTTTTGAGAACCAAGGTATCAATCCAGTAGGAGGATCCTCAAAAGTCCCACGCACCTACACAAACAAACAAAGAACTCACAACCAACGCAATAAAGGGGTTGTTAATCCCTTCACGGCCACTTGCGAAAGTGAGATCTGATAGAGATAATATGATAAGATAAATATATTTTTGGTATTTTATAATATAGATGCAAAAAGTAAAGATGCAAATAAAAGTAGATTGAAATCTTATATGATAAAAGATAGACCCGGGGGCCATAGGTTTCACTAGTGGCTTCTCTCAAGATAGCATAAGTATTACGTGTTGGGGAACGTTGCATAAAATAAAAAAATTCCTATGTTTACCAAGATCAATCTATGA
Organism: Aegilops speltoides; assembly: GCA_021437245.1. NCBI lineage: Eukaryota > Viridiplantae > Streptophyta > Magnoliopsida > Poales > Poaceae > Aegilops > Aegilops speltoides. The sequence goes on along the minus strand of CM038142.1, from coordinate 194,454,749 downwards.
GTTCATCCAGCAACGAGAGAGAGGAGTGCATCTACATACCCTTGTAGATCGCGAGCGGAAGCGTTCAAGAGAACGGGGTTGAGGGAGTCGTACACGTCGTGATCCAAATCACCGGAGATCCTAGCGCCTAACGGACGGCATCTCCGCGTTCAACACACGTACGGTCAGCGTGACGTCTCCTCCTTCTTGATCCAGCAAGGGGGAGGAGAGGTTGATGAAGATCCAGTCGCACGACGGCGTGGTGGTGGATTCAGTAGGGATCCGACAGGGCTTCGCCAAGCGTCTGCAGGAGGGAGAGGTGTAGCAAGGTGGAAGGGAGGCGCCAGGGGCAAGGGTGCGGCTGCCCTCCCTCCCCCCTCTTTATATAGGGTCCCAGTAGGCTGCCCCGAGATGGGATCTCTGTGGGGCGGCCCAGGGGGGAGACTTGCCCCACAAGGCAAGTGGAGGCGCCCCCTCCCCTAGGGTTCCCAATCCTAGGTGCAGAGGGGCACAAGGGGGGCGCACCAGCCCACCAGGGGCTGGTCCCCTCCCCATGTCAGCCCATGGGGCCCTCCGGGATAGGTGGCCCCACCCGATGGACCCCCGGGACCCTTCCGGTGGTCCCGGTACAATACCGGTGACCCCCGAAACTTTCCCGATGGCCGAAATAGCACTTCCTATATATAATTCTTCACCTCCGGACCATTCCAAAACTCCTCGTGACGTCCGGGATCTCATCCGGGACTCCGAACAACTTTTGGTTTGCTGCATACTAATATCTCTACAACCCTAGCGTCACCGAACCTTAAGTGTGTAGACCCTACGGGTTCGGGAGACATGCAGACATGACCGAGACGCCTCTCCGGTCAATAACCAATAGCGGGATCTGGATACCCATGTTGGCTCCCACATACTCCTCGATGATCTCATTGGATGAACCACGATGTTGAGGATTCAATTAACCCCGTATACAATTCCCTTTGTCAATCGGTACGTTACTCGCCCGACACTCGATCGTCGGTATCCCAATACCTCGTTTAGTCTCGTTACCGGCAAGTCACTTTACTCGTACCATAATGCATGATCCCGTGATCAGACACTTGGTCACATTGAGCTCATTATGATGATGCATTACCGAGTGGGCCCAAAGATACCTCTCCGTCATACGGAGTGACAAATCCCAGTCTCGATTCGTGCCAACCCAACAGACACTTTCAGAGATACCCGTAGTGAACCTTTATAGTCACCCAGTTACGTTGTGACGTTTGGCACACCCAAAGCACTCCTACGGTATCCGGGAGTTGCACAACCTCATGGTCTAAGGAAATGATACTCGACAATAGGAAAAGCTCTAGCTAAACAAACTACACAATCTTTGAGCTATGCTTAGAATTGGGTCTTGTCCATCACATCATTCTCCTAATGATGTGATCCCGTTATCAATGACATCCAATGCCCATAGTCAGGAAACCATGACTATCTATTGATCAACGAGCTAGTCTACTAGAGGCTCACTAGGGACTTGTTGTGGTCCATGTATTCACACGTGTATTACGATTTCCGGATAACACAGTTATAGCATGAATAATAGACAATTATCATGAACAAAGAAATATAATAATAACCATTTTATTATTGCCTCTAGGGCATATTTCCAACAGTCTCCCACTTGCACTAGAGTCAATATTCTAGTTACATTGTGATGAATCGAACACCCATAGCATTCTGGTGTTGATCATGTTTTGCCCTAGGGAGAGGTTTAGTCAACGGATCTGCTACATTCAGGTCCGTATGTACTTTACAAATATCTATGTCTCCATCTTGAACATTTTCACGTATGGAGTTGAAGCGACGCTTGATGTGCCTGGTCTTCTTGTGAAACCTGGGCTCCTTGGCAAGTGCAATAGTTCTAGTGTTGTCACAGAAGAGTGGGATTGGCCCCGACGCATTGGGTATGACTCCTAGGTCGGTGATGAACTCCTTCACCCAGATAGCTTCATGCGCTGCCTCTGAGGCTGCCGTGTACTCCGCTTCACATGTAGATCCCGCCACGATGCTCGCTTGCAATCGCACCACCATCGCCCCACCATTCAAAATATACACGATCCGGTTTGTGACTTAGAGTCATCAGATCGTGTCGAAGCTTAGCGTCGGCGTAACCCTTTGACGAGCTCTTCGTCACCTCCATATCGAGAAACATCTCCTTAGTCCTTTTCGGTATTTAAGGATGTTCTTGACCATTGTCCAAATGTTCCTTGCGGGATTACTTTGGTACCTTCCTACCAAACTTACGGCAAGGTTTATATCAGTCTGGTACAGGTCATGGCATACATGATAGACCCTATGGCTGAGGCATAGGGATGACACTCATCTCTTCTTTATCTTCACCGTGGTCGGGCATTGAGCCGAGCTCAATCTCACACCTTGCAATCTGAGCAAGAACCCTTCTTGGACTGATCCATATTGAACTTCTTCAATATCTTATCAAGGTATGTGCTTTGTGAAAGACCTATGAGGCGTCTTGATCTATCTCTATAGATTTTGATGCCTAATATGTAAGCAGCTTCTCCAAGGTCCTTCATTGAAAAACACTTATTCAAGTAGGCCTTTATGATGTCCAAAAGTTCTATATCATTTCCCATCAAAAGTATGTCATCCACATATAATATGAGAAATGCTACAGAGCTCCCACTCACTTTCTTGTAAACGCAGGCTTCTCCATAAGTCTGCATAAACCCAAACGCTTTAATCATCTCATTAAAACGAATGTTCCAACTCCGAGATGCTTGCACCAGCCCATAAATGGACATTTGGAGCTTGCATACCTTGTTAGCATTCTTAGGGTCGACAAAACCTTCCGATGCATCATATACGCTTCTTCCTTAAGGTGACCGTTAAGGAATGCCGTTTTGACGTCCATTTGCCATATCTCATAATCATAGTATGCGGCAATTGCTAACATGATTCGGACGGACTTGACTTCGCCACGGAGAGAATGTCTCATCATAGTCAATTCCTTGAACTTGTCGATAACCCTTAGCGACAAGTCGAGCTTTATATATGGTAACATTACCATCCGCGTCCATCTTCTTCTTAAAGATCCATTTGTTTTCTATCGCTCGCCGATCATCGGGCAAGTCTGTCAAAGTCCACACTTTGTTTTCATACATGGATCCTATCTCGTATTGCATGGCTTCAAGCCATTTGTTGGAATCTGGGCCCACCATCGCTTCTTCATAGTTCGAAGGTTCACCGTTGTCCAACAACATGATTTCCAAGACAGGATTGTTGTACCACTCTGGTGCGGAACGTGTCCTCGTGGACCTTCGAAGTTCAGTAGGAGCTTGATCCGAAGTATCTTGATCATCATCATTAACTTCCTCCCTTGTCGGTGCTGGCACCACAGGAACATTTTCCTGAGTTGCGCTACTCACCGTTTCAAGAGGTAGTACTTCATCAAGCTCTACTTTCCTCCCACTTAATTCTTTCGAGAGAAACTCTTTCTCCAGAAAGGACCTGTTCTTGGCAACAAAGATCTTGCCTTCGGATCTTAAGTAGAAAGTATACCCTATGGTTTCCTTAGGGTATCCTATGAATACGCATTTTTCCGACTTGGGTTCGAGCTTCTCAGGTTGAAGTTTCTTGACATAAGCATCGCATCCCCAAACTTTTAGAAACGATAGCTTAGGTTTCTTCCCAAACCATAATTCATACGGTGTCGTCTCAACGGATTTAGACGGTGCCCTATTTAAAGTGAATGTAGCTGTCTCTAGAGCGTATCCCCAAAATGATAGCGGTAAATCAGTAAGTGACATCATATATCGCACCATATCCAATAGAGTGCGATTACGATGTTTGGACACACCATTTCGCTGAGGTGTTCCATGCGGCGTGAGTTGTGAAACGATTCCACATTTTCTTAAGTGCGTACCAAATTTGTGACTTAAATATTCTCCCCCACGATCTGATCGTAGGAACTTTATCTTGCGGTCACGTTGATTCTCTACCTCATTCTGAAATTCCTTGAACTTTTCAAAGGTCTCAGACTTGTGCTTCATCAAGTAGACATATCCATATCTACTCAAGTCATCAGTGAGAGTGAGAAAATAACGATATCCTCCGCGAGCCTCGACGCTCATTGGACCGCACACATCAGTATGTATGATTTCCAATAAGTTGGTTGCTCGCTCCATTGTTCCGGAGAACGGAGTCTTGGTCATCTTGCCCATGAGGCATGGCTCGCATGTGTCAAACGATTCATAATCTAGAGACTCTAAAAGTCCATCAGCATGGAGCTTCTTCATGTGCTTGACACCAATGTGACCAAGGCGGCAGTGCCACAAGTATGTGGAACTATCGTTATCGACTTTACATCTTTTGGTATTCACACTATGAATATGTGTAACATTACGCTCGAGATTCATTAAGAATAAACCATTCACCAGCGGGGCATGACCATAAAACATATCACTCATATAAATAGAACAACCATTATTCTCGGATTTAAATGAGTAGCCATCTCGAATTAAACGAGATCCTGACACAATGTTCATGCTCAAAGCTGGTACTAAATAACAATCATTAAGGTTCAAAACTAATCCCTTAGGTAAATGTAGAGGTAGCATGCCGACGGCGATCACATCGACCTTGGAACCATTCCCGACGCGCATCGTCACCTCGTCCTTCGCTAGTCTCCGCTTATTCCGCAGCTCCTGCTTTGAGTTACAAATATGAGCAATCGCACCGTATCAAATACCCGGGAGCTACTACGAGCATCGGTAAGGTACACATCAATTACATGTATATCACATATACCTTTGGTTTTGCGGACTTCTTGTCCGCTAAGTACTTGGGGCGTTCCGCTTCTAGTGACCACTTCCCTTGCAATAAAAGCACTCGATCTCGTGCTTGGGTCCATTGCTTGACTTCTTCCGGCAATCGGCTTACGGTAGCGGCAACTTCCTTGCCGTCCTTCTTGAAGTTCTTCTTACCCTTGCCCTTCTTGAACTTAGTGGTTTTATTCACCATCAACACTTGATGTTCCTTTTGATCTCCACCTCCGCTGATTTCAGCATTGAATATACCTCAGAATGGTATTTTCCATCCCTGCATATTGAAGTTCATCACAAAGCTCTTGTAGCTCGGTGGAAGCGATCAAGGATTCATCAATGACCGCGTCATCCGGAGATTAACTCCCGGTGAGTCAGCGGTTGTGCAACCTGACATCTTGAGTATGTGCTCACCGATGTAACTATTTTCCTCCATCTTACAGCTAAAGAATTTGTCGGAGACTTCATATCTCTCGACCGGGCATGAGCTTGGAAAACCATTTTCAGCTCCTCGAGCATCTCATATGCTCCGTGTTGCTCAAAACGCTTTTGGAGCCCGGTTCTAAGTGTAAAGCATGCCGATCGAACGAGGGAGTAATCATCGGCATGAGAGGCGCCAAGCATTCATAACGCCTTGGTTCTCTGGGATTGGTGCTTCACCTAGCGGCGCTTCTAGGACATAATCTTTCTTGGCTGCTATGAGGATGATCTCGTGTTAGGACCCGATCCGTATAGTTGCTACCATCGTCTTTCAGCTTGGTTTTCTAGGAACGCGTTGAAGTTCGTGGACATGAGCGTTGGCCATTTGATCTACAAGACATATTGTAAAGATTTTAGACTAAGTTCATGATAATTAAGTTCATCTTAATCAAATTATTTAATGAACTCCCACTTAGACAGACATCCCTCTAGTCATCTAAGTGAAACATGATCCGAGTCAACTAGGCCGTGTCCGACCATCACGTGAGACGGACTAGCTAACATCAGTGAACATCTTCGTGTTGATCATATCTTCTATACGACTCATGCTCGACCTTTCGGTTTTCCGTGTTCCGAGGCCATGTCTGTACATGCTAGGCTCGTCAAGTCTACCTAAGTGTATTGCGTGTGTAAATCTGGCTTACACCCGTTGTATTCGAACGTTAGGATCTATCACACCCGATCATCACGTGGTGCTTCGAAACAACGAACCTTCGCAACGGTGCACAGTTAGGGGGAACACTTTTCTTGAAATTATTATGAGGGATCATCTTACTTACTACCATTGTTCTAAGTAAACAAGATGAAAAACATGATAAACATCACATGCAATCATAATAGTGACATGATATGGCCAATATCATATAGCTCCTTTGATCTCCATCTTCAGGGCTCCATGATCATCTTCGTCACCGGCATGACACCATGATCTCCATCATCGTGTCTCCATGAAGTTGCTCGCCAACTATTACTTCTACTACTATGGCTAACGCGTTTAGCAATAAAGTAAAGTAATTTACATGGCGTTTCTCAATGACATGCAGGTCATACAAAAAATAAAGACAACTCCTATGGCTCCTGCCGGTTGTCATACTCATCGACATGCAAGTCGTGATTCCTATTACAAGAACATGATCTCATACATCACATATATATCATTCATCACAACTTTGGCCATATCACATCACAAAACACTTGCTGCAAAAACAAGTTAGACATCCTCTAATTGTTGTTGCAAGTTTTTATGTGGCTTCTATAGGTGATCTAGCAAGAACGTTTTCTTACCTATGTTAAAGCCACAACGTGATTTGCCAACTTCTATTTACCCTTCATAAGGACCCTTTTCATCGAATCCGCACCAACTAAAGTGGGAGAGACAGACACCCGCTAGCCACCTTATGCAACTAGTGCATGTCAGTCAGTGGAACCTGTCTCACGTAAGCATACGTGTAAGGTCGGTCCGGGCCATTTCATCCCACAATACCGCTGAAGCAAAATAAGACTAGTAGTGGCAAGAAAGTTGACAACATCTACGCCCACAACAAATTGTGTTCTACTCATGCAAAGAGAACTACGCATAGACCTAGCTCTGATACCACTGGTGGGGAACGTTGCATAAAATAAAAAATTTCCTACGTTCACCAAGATCAATCTATGAGTTCATCCAGCAACGAGAGAGAGGAGTTCATCTACATACCCTTGTAGATCGCGAGCGGAAGCGTTCAAGAGAACGGGGTTGAGGGAGTCGTACACATCGTGATCCAAATCACCGGAGATCCTAGCGCCGAACGGACGGCACCTCCGTGTTCAACACACGTACGGTCAGCGTGATGTCTCCTCCTTCTTGATCCAGCAAGGGGGGAGGAGAGGTTGATGAAGATCCAGCAGCACGATGGCGTGGTGGTGGATGTAGCAGGGATCCAGCAGGGCTTCGCCAAGCGTCTGCGGGAGGGAGAGGTGTAGCAAGGTGGAAGGGAGGCGCCAGGGGCAAGGGTGCGGCTGCCCTCCCTCACCCCCTCTTTATATAGGGTCCCCAGGGTGGGCGCCGGCCCTGGAGATGGGATCTCCAGGGGGTGGCGGCCAAGGGGGGAGACTTGCCCCCCAAGGCAAGTGGAGGCGCCCCCTCCCCTAGGGTTCCCAACCCTAGGCGCAGGGGGGCCCAAGGGGGCATACAAGCCCACCAGGGGCTGGTCCCCTCCCCACTTCAGCCCACGGGGCCCTCCGGGATAGGTGGCCCCACCCGGTGGACCCACGGGACCCTTCGTGGTCCCAGACAATACCGTGACCCCAAACTTTCCCGATGGTCAAACAGCACTTCCTATATATAATTCTTCACCTCCGGACCATTCGGAACTCCTCGTGACGTCAGGGATCTCATCCGGACTCAACAACTTTCGGTTTGCTGCATACTAATATCTCTACAACCCTAGCATCACCGAACCTTAGTGTGTAGACCCTACGGGTTGGAGACATCATGCGACATGACCGAGACGCCTCTCCGGTCAATAACCAACAGCGGATCTGGATACCCATGTTGGCTCCCACATACTCCTCGATGATCTCATCGGATGAACCACGATGTCGAGGATTCAATTAACCCGTATACAAATCCTTTGTCAATCGATACGTTACTTGCCCGAGACTCGATCGTCGGTATCCCAATACCTCGCTTAGTCTCGTTATCGCAAGTCACTTTACTCGCACAGTAATGCATGATCCCGTGACCAGACACTTGGTCACATTGAGCTCATTATGATGATGCATTACCGAGTGGGCCCAAAGATACCTCTCCGTCATACGGAGTGACAAATCCTAGTCTCGATTCGTGCCAACCCAACAGACACTTTCGGAGATACCCATAGTGAACCTTTATAGTCACCTAGTTACGTTGTGACGTTTGGCACACCCAAAGCACTCCTACAGTATCCGGGAGTTGCACAACCTCATGGTCTAAGGAAATGATACTCGACAATTGGAAAAGCTCTAGCTAAACGAACTACACGATCTTTGAGCTATGCTTAGAATTGGGTCTTGTCCATACATCATTCTCCTAATGATGTGATCCCGTTATCAATGACATCCAATGCCCATAGTCAGGAAACCATGACTATCTGTTGATCAACGAGCTAGTCTACTAGAGGCTCACTAGGGACTTGTTGTGGTCTATGTATTCACACGTGTATTATGATTTTCGGATAACACAACTATAGCATGAATAATAGACAATTATCATGAACAAAGAAATATAACAATAACCATTTTATTATTGCCTCTAGGGCATATTTCCAACATTACGGTGGGTGAACAAATTACTGTCGAGCAATTGATAGAAAAGCGAATAATTATGAGATTATCTAGGCATGATCATGTATATAGGCATCACGTCCGCAACAAGTAGACCGATTCCTGCCTGCATCTACTACTAAACCCCATCTTTTTGTCCTCGATGGCAACAATACAATACGTGCCTTGCTGCCCCTGCTGTCACTGCGAAAGGACACCGCAAGATTGAACCCAAAGCTAAGCACTTCTCCCATGGCAAGAAAGATCAATCTAATAGGCGAAACCAAACTGATAATTCGAAGAGACTTGCAAAGATAACTCAATCATACATAAATGAATTCAGAGGAGATTCAAATATTTCTCATAGATAAACTTGATCTTAAACCCACAATTCATCGGATCTCGACAAACACACCGCAAAAAGAGTTTACATCGAATAGATCTCCACAAGAGAGGGGGGACATTGTATTGAGATCCAAAAGAGAGAATAAGCCATCTAGATAAAAACTATGGACCCGAAGGTCTGTGGTAAACTACTCACAACTCATCGGAGGGGCTATGGTGTTGATGTAGAAGCCCTCCATGGTCGATTCCCCCTCCGGCGGAGTGCCGGCGAAAGCTCCAAGATGGGATCTCACAGATACAGAAGGTTACGGTGGTGGAAATTGTGTTTCGTTGGCTCCCTAGATGTTTTTGGGGTACGTAGGTATATATAGGAGGAAGAAGTACGTCGGTGGCCACCTGTGGGGCCTAGGAGATAGGGTGCACGCCCAGAGGGGGTGGGCGCGCCCTCTTGTCTCCTGGCCACCTCGCAAGCTTCTTGACTTACACTCCAAGTTCTTCGGATCATGTTCGTTCCGAAAATCATGCTCCCGAAGGTTTCATTCCGTTTGGACTCCGTTTGATATTCTTTTCTTCGAAATACTGAAATAGGCAAAAACAAAGAATACGGGTTGGGCCTCCGGTTAGTAGGTTAGTCCCAAAAATGATATAAATGTGTAAAATAAAGCCCATAAACATCCAAAAGGGGTAATATAATAGCATGGAACAATCAAAAATTATAGATACATTGTAGACATATCACTCTGCATCTTCCTCCTTCTCCGGTAGGGTCCCCTAAAGCAAGTAAACCTTGAACTACTCGGTCCAGTGCCCCTCCTGGGCCTCGAGCGCGAGGAGTAGACGGGCCCTCGAGGTTGGGCCGCAAGCAGGGGCACCTACAGCACGGGCTCGGGGGAGATCCTCCTGAGGCGGTGCTGGCTCCGCAGCATGGCGAGCTACTGACAACCTTCAGAGCCGCTCCTCAAAAATGCCAGGCTCCTAAGGCAGGCGCCAGGGACCCCTTTTGGTGATGTCATCTGCCTCCTTGTTTGTACCTCACGACACATGTTGCAATTCCAAGCCCAAGAATTGTTGTTCCATCTTGCGTACCTCTTCCAGGCACGCCTCCATGTGCTCGTCCTTCGGGGTATACTCTTTGTTGGAGAATTTGACGAGGAGATGGGAATCGCCCCTTATGGTGAGGCATTTCACCCCTAGAGTCGTTGTAGCTCTGAGGCCGGCAATCAAGCCCTCATACTCTTCGATGTTGTTGGAGACCTTTTCACCCTGGAGGAAGCAGAGTTACACGGCATAACAGAGCTTGTCCTTGGTGGGTGATATGAGCACTGCTCCAGCCCCCACGCCCTGGCACGCGAATGCACCGTCGAAGTACATGATTCACCCGACCAGTGCCTCGTATCCGAGCGAAAGGGAGCGATCCTCGTTGATACGTCTCCAACGTATCTATAACTTTTGATTGTCCCATGCTATTATATTATCTATTTTGGATGTTTAATGGGCTTTAATATGCTCTTTTATATTATTTTTGGGACTAACCTATTAACCGAAGGCCCAGTGCCAGTTTCTGTTTTCCTTTTGCCTATTTTAGGGTTTTGCAGAAAAGGAATACCAAACGGAGTCCAAACGAAATGAAACTTTCGTGATGATCTTTCTTGGACCGAAAGTAAACCAGAAGACTTGGAGATGAAGTCGGAGACGCAACGAGGCGTCCATGAGGCAAGAGGGTGCGCCAGGGGGGTAGGCGCGGCCCCACCCTCGTGGGCCCCTCGTAGCTCCACCGACCTAGTTCTTTCTCCTATATATACTCTTATACCCTAAAAACATCAAGGGGAGCCACGAAACCACTTTTCCACCACCGCAACCTTCTGTACCCATGAGATCCCATCTTGGGGCCTTTTTAGGCGATCTGACGGAGGGGGATTTGATCATGGAGGGCTTCTACATCAACACCATTACCTCTCCGATGAAGCGTGAGTAGTTTACCACAGACCTTCGGGTCCATAGTGAAGGAAATATGCCCTAGAGGCAATAATAAAGTTATTATTTATTTCCTAATATCATGATAAATGTTTATTATTCATGCTAGAATTGTATTAACCGAAAACATGATACATGTGTGAATACATAGACAAACTTAAATGTCACTAGTATGCCTCTACTTGACTAACTCATTAATCAAAGATGGTTATGTTTCCTAAACCATAGACATGTGTTGTCATTTGATTAACGGGATCACGTCATTAGGAGAATGATGTGATTGACTTGACCCATTCCGTTAGCGTAGCACTTGATCGTTTAGTATGTTGCTATTGCTTTCTTCATGACTTATACAAGTTCCTATAACTATGAGATTATGCAAATCCCGTATCGGAGGAACACTTTGTGTGCTACCAAACGTCACAATGTAATTGGGTGATTATAAAGGAGCTCTACAGGTGTCTCCAAAGGTGCATGTTGAGTTGGCGTATTTCGAGATTAGGTTTTGTCTCTCCGATTGTCGGAGAGGTATCTCTGGGCCCTCTCGGTAATGCACATCACTATAAGCCTTGCAAGCAATGTAGCTAATGAGTTAGTTACGGAATGATGCATTACGTAATGAGTAAAGAGACTTGCCGGTAACGATATTGAACTAGGTATTGGATACCAACGATCAAATCTCGGGCAAGTAACATATCGATGACAAAGGGAACAACGTATGTTGTCATGCGGTTTGACCGATAAAGATCTTCGTAGAATATGTAGGAGCCAATATGAGCATCCAGGTTCCGCTATTGGTTATTGACCGGAAACAGTTCTAGGTCATGTCTACATAGTTCTCGAACCCATAGGGTCCGCACGCTTAAGGTTTCGTTGACAGTTTTATTATGAGTTTATGAGTTATGATGTACCGAAGGTTGTTCGGAGTCCCGGATGTGATCACGGACATGACGAGGAGTCTCAAAATGGTCGAGACATAAAGATGAGTATATTGGACGACTATATTTGGACACCGGAAAGGTTCCGGGTGAGATTGGGACAATACCGGATCTCTAGGAGGTTATCGGAACCCCCCCCCCCCCGGGAGGTATATGGGCCTTATTGGGCCTTAGTGGAAAGGAGGGAGAAGAAGCAAAGGAGGGGGCGTGCCCCCCCAAGCCCAATCCGAATTGGGAGGGGGCCCGGCCCCCCCTTTCCTTCTTCCCTCCTCCTCTTCCTTCCCTCTCCTTCTCCTAATAGGAAAGGGGGAGTCCTACTCCCGGTTGGGGTTGGACTCCCCCCTAGGGCGCGCCACCCTCTTGGCCGGCCCCTCCTCCCCTCCTTTATATACGGGGGAGGGGGGCACCCCATAGACACAACAATTGATCTCTTGATCTCTTAGCCATGTGCGGTGCCCCCCTCCACCATAGTCCTCGATAATATTTTAGCGGTGCTTAGGCGAAGCCCTGCAACGGTAGAACCTCAAGATCGTCACCACGCCGTCGTGCTGACGGAACTCTTCCCCGACATTCTGCTGGATCGGAGTCCGGGGATCGTCATCGAGCTGAACGTGTGCTAGAACTCGGAGGTGGCGTAGTTTCGGTGCTTGATCGGTCGGGCCGTGAAGACGTACGACTACATCAACCGTGTTGTTCTAACGCTTCCGATTTTGGTCTACGAGGGTACGTGGACAACACTCTCCCCTCTCATTTCTATGCATCACCATGATCTTGCATGTGCGTAGGAATTTTTTTGAAATTACAACGTTCCGCAACAGTGGCATCAGAGCCTGGTTTTATGCGTAGATGTTATATGCACGAGTAGAACACAAGTGAGTTGTGGACGATACAAGTCATACTGCTTACCAGCGTGTCATACTTTGGTTCGGCGGTATTGTTGGATGAAGCGGCCCGGACCGACATTACGCGTACGTTTACGCGAGACTGGTTCTACCAACGTGCTTTGCACATAGGTGGCTGGCGGGTGTCTGTTTCTCCAACTTTAGTTGAACCGAGTGTGGCTACGCCCGGTCCTTGCGATGGTTAAAACAACACTAACTTGACGAACTATCGTTGTGGTTTTGATGCGTAGGTAAGAACGATTCTTGCTCAGCCTGTAGGAGCCACGTAAAATTTGCAACAACAAAGTAGAGGACGTCTAACTTGTTTTTGCAGGGCATGTTGTGATGTGATATGGTCAAGAAATGATGCTATATTTTATTGTATGAGATGATCATGTTTTGTAACCGAAGTTATCGGCAACTGGCAGGAGCCATATGGTTGTCGCTTTATTGTATGAAATGCAAATGCCCTGTAATTGCTTTACTTTATCACTAAGCAGTAGCGATAGTCGTAGAAGCAATAGATGGCGTAACGACAACGATCCTATGATGGAGATCAAGGTGTCGCGCCGGTGATGATGGTGATCATGACGGTGCTTCGGAGATGGAGATCACAAGCACAAGATGATGATGGCCATATCATATCACTTATATTGATTGCATGTGATGTTTATCCTTTATGCATCTTATCTTGCTTTGATTGACGATGGCATTTTAAGATGATCTCTCACTAAATTATCAAGAAGTGTTCTCCCGAGTATGCACCGCTATGAAAGTTCTTCGTCTTTGAGACACCACGTGATGATCGGGTGTGATAGGCTCTACGCTCAAATACAACGGGTGCAAAACAGTTGCACACGCAGAATACTCAGTTAAACTTGACGAGCCTAGCATATCAGATATGGCCTCTAACACGGAGACCGAAGGTCGAACGTGAATCATATGGTAGATATGATCAAAATAGTGATGTTCACCATTGAAACTACTCCATCTCACGTGATGATCGGACATGGTTTAGTTGATTTGGATCACGTGATCACTTAGATGACTAGAGAGATGTCTGTCTAAGTGGGAGTTCTTAAGTAATATGATTAATTGAACTTAAATTTATCATGAACTTAGTACCTGATAGTATTTTGCTTGTGTATGTTTGTTGTAGATAGATGGCTCGTGCTGTTGTTCCGTTGAATTTTAATGCGTTCCTTGAGAAAGCTAAGTTGAAAGATGATGGTAGCAATTACATGGACTGGGTCCGTAACTTGAGGATTATCCTCATTGTTGCATAGAAGAATTATGTCCTGGAAGCACCGCTGGGTGCCGTGCTCTTCGTAGATCTAACCGACGACGTTAAGAACGTCTGGCGAGCAAAGTCGATGACTACTCGATAGTTCAATGTGCCATGCTTTACGGTTTGGAACCGGGTCTTCAACGATGTTTTGAACGTCATGGAGCATATGAGATGTTCCAGGAGTTGAAGTTAATATTTCAAGCAAATGCCCGGATTGAGAGATATGAAGTCTCCAATAAGTTCTATAGCTGTAAGATGGAGGAGAATAGTTATGTCAGTGAACATATACTCAAAATGTCTGGGTATAATAATCACTTGATTCAACTGGGAGTTAATCTTCCTGATGATAGTGTCATTGACAAAATTCTTCAATCACTGCCACCAAGTTACAAGAGCTTCGTGATGAACTATAATATGCAAGGGATGGACAAGACTATTCCTGATCTCTTCACAATGCTAAAAGCTGCGGAGGTAGAAACCAAGAAGGAGCATCAAGTGTTGATGGTCAATAAGACCACCAGTTTCAAGAAAAAGGGCAAAGGGAAGAACAAGGGGAACTTCAAGAAGAACAGCAAACAAGTTGCTTCTCAAGAGAAGAAACCCAAGTCCGGACCTAAGCTCGAGATCGAGTGCTTCTACCGCAAGCAAACCGACACTCGAAGCGGAACTGCCCCAAGTATTTGGCGATAAGAAGGATGGCAAAGTGAACAAATGTATATGTGATATACATGTTATTGATGTGTACCTTACTAATGCTCGCAGAGCACTGGTATTTGATATCGGTTCATTGCTAATATTTGCAACTCAAACAGGACTACGGATTGCGAAGATTGGCTAAGGACGAGGTGACGATGCGCGTGGGAAATGGTTCCAAAGTCGATGTGATCGCGGTCGGCACGCTACCTCTACATCTACCATCTGGATTAGTTTTAGACCTGAATAATTGTTATTTGGTGCCAGCGTTGAGCATGAACATTATATCTGGATCTTGTTTGATGCGAGATGGTTATTCATTTAAATAAGAGAATAATGGTTGTTCTATTTATATGAGTAATATCTTTTATGGTCATGCACCCTTGAAGAGTGGTCTATTTTTACTAAATCTCGATAGTAGTGACACACGTATTCATAATGTTGAAGCCAAAAGATGCAGAGTTGATAATGATTGTGCAAATTATTTGTGGCACTGCCGTTTGGGTCATATTGGTATAAAGCGCATGAAGAAACTCCATACTGATGGACTTCTGGAATCACTTGATTATGAATCACTTGGTACTTGCGAACCATGCCTCATGGGCAAGATGACTAAAACGCCGTTCTCCGGAACTATGGAGTGAGCAACTGATTTGTTGGAAATCATACATACTGATGTATGTGGTCCAATGAATATTGAGGCTCATGGCGGGTATCGTTATTTTCTCACCTTCACAGATGATTTGAGCAGATATGGGTATATCTACTTGATGAAACACAAGTCGAAACATTTGAAAAGTTCAAAGAATTTCAGAGTGAAGTGGAAAATCATCGTAACAAGAAAATAAAATTCCTACAATCTGATCATGGAGGAGAATATTTGAGTTACGAGTTTGGTTTACATTTGAAGCAATGCAGAATAGTTTCGCAACTCACGCCACCCGGAACACCACAACGAAATGGTGTGTCCGAACGTCGTAATCGTACTTTACTAGATATAGTGCGATCTATGATGTCTCTTACCGATTTACCGCTATTGTTTTGGGGTTATGCTTTAGAGACGGCCGCAGTCACATTAAATAGGGCACCATCCAAATCCGTTGAGACGACGCCTTATGAACTGTGGTTTGGCAAGAAACCAAAGTTGTCGTTTCTTAAAGTTTGGGGCTGCGATGCTTATGTGAAGAAACTTCAACCAGATAAGCTCGAACCCAAATCGGAGAAATGTGTCTTCATAGGATACCCAAAAGAGACTATTGGGTACACCTTCTATCACAGATCTGAGGGCAAGATTTTTTTTTTGCTAAATTCGGATCCTTTCTAGAGAAGGAGTTTCTCTCGAAAGAAGTGAGTGGGAGGAAAGTAGAACTTGATGAGGTAACTGTACCTGCTCCCTTATTGGAAAATAGTTCATCACAAGAACCGGTTCGTGTGACAACTACACCGATCAGTGAGGAAGCTAATGATATTGATCATGAAACTTCAGATCAAGTTACTACGGAACCTCATAGGTCTACCAGAGTAAGATCCGCACCCGAGTGGTACGGTAATCCTATTCTAGAAGTCATGTTACTTGACCATGGCGAACCTACGAACTATGAGGAAGTTATGATGAGCCCAGATTTCGCAAAATGGCTTGAGGCCATGAAATCGAGATGGGATCCATGTATGAGAACAAAGTGTGGACTTTGGTTGACTTGCCCGATGATCAGCAAGCCATCGAGAATAAATGGATCTTCAAGAAGAAGATTGACGCTGATGGTAATGTAACTGTCTACAAAGCTTGACTTGTTGCGAAAGGTTTTCGACAAGTTCAAGGGGTTGACTACGATGAGACTTTCTCACCAGTAGCGATGCTTAAGTCCGTCCGAATCATGTTAGCAATTGTCGATTTTATGATTATGAAATTTGGCAAATGGATGTCAAACCGCATTCTGAATGGATTTACGGAAGAAGAGTTGTATATGATGCAGTAGGAAGGTTTGTCGATCCAAAAGGTGCTAACAAAGTGTGCAAGCTCCAATGATCCATTTATGGACTGGTGCAAGCATCTCGGAGTTGGAATAAACGCTTTGATTGTGTGGTCAAAGCATATGGTTTTATCTCGACTTTTGGAGAAGCCTCAGATTTACAAGAAAGTGAGTGGGAGATCTCAGAGCATTTCGATATTATATGTAGATGACATATTGTTAATTGGAAATGATATAGAATTTCTGGATAGCATAAAGGGATACTTGAATAAAAGTTTTTCGATGAAAGACCTCGGTGAAGCTGCTTATATATTAGGCATCAAGATCTATAGAGATATATCAGGACGCTTGATTGGACTTTCACAAAGCACATACCTTGATAAAGTTTTGAAAAGGTTCAAAATGGATCAGGCAAATAAATGATTCTTGCCTGTATTACAAGGTGTGAAGTTGAGTCAGACTCAATGCCCGACCACAGCAGAAGATAGAGAGAAAATGAAAGATGTTCCTATGCTTGCCATAGGCTCTATCATGTATGCTATCTTGTGTACCGGACTGATGTATGCTTAGAAATAAGTTTGGCAGGAGGTACCAAAGTAATCCAGAGTGGATCATTGGACGGTCAAGAACATCTGAAATACCGAAAAGGACTAAGGATATGTTTTCGCTTATGGAGGTGACAAAGAGCTAGTCGTAAATGGTTACGTCGATGCAAGCTTTGACACTGATCCGGACGATTCTAAATCGCAAACCGTATATGTGTTTATATTGAACGGTGCAGCTGTCAGTTGGTGCAGTTCTAAACAAAGCATCGTGGCGGGATCTACATGCAAAGCGGAGTACATAGCTGCTTCGGAAGCAGCAAATGAAGGAGTCTGGATGAAGGAGTTCATTTCCGATCTAGGTGTCATACCTAGTGCATCGGGACCAGTGAAAATCTTCTGTGACAATACTGGTACAATTGCCTTGGCAAAGGAATCCAGATTTCACAAGAGGACCAAGCACATCAAGAGACGCTTCAATTCCATCCGGGACCAAGTCCAGGTGGGAGACATAGAGATTTGCAAGATACATACGGATTTGAATGTTGCAGACCCGTTGACTATGCCTCTTCCACGAGCAAAACATGATCAGCACCAAGACTCCATGGGTGTTAGAATCATTACTGTGTAATCTAGATTATTGACTCTAGTGCAAGTGGGAGACTGAAGGAAATATGCCCTAGAGGCAATAATAAAGTTATTATTTATTTCCTCATATCATGATAAATGTTTATTATTCATGCTAAAATTGTATTAACCGGAAACATGATACATGTGTGAATACATAGACAAACTTAAATGTCACTAGTATGCCTCTACTTGACTAGCTCATTAATCAAAGATGGTTATGTTTCCTAAACCATAGACATGTGTTGTCATTTGATTAACGTGTTCACATCATTAGGAGAATGATGTGATTGACTTGACCCATTCCGTTAGCTTAGCACTTGATCGTTTAGTATGTTGATATTGCTTTCTTCATGACTTATACATGTTCCTCAGACTATGAGATTATGCAACTCCCGAATACGGAGGAACACTTTATGAGCTACCAAACGTCACAACGTAACTGGCTGATTATAAAGGAGCTCTACAGGTGTCTCCAAAGGTACATGTTGAGTTGGCGTATTTCGAGATTAGGTTTTGTCACTCCGATTGTCGGAGAGGTATCTCTGGGCCCTCTCGGTAATGCACATCACTATAATCCTTGCAAGCAATGTAGCTAATGAGTTAGTTACGGAATGATGCATTACGTAACGAGTAAAGAGACTTGCCGGTAACAGGATTGAACAAGGTATTGGATATCGACGATCGAATCTCGGGCAAGTAACATATCGATGACAAAGGGAACAACGTATGTTGTTATGCGGTTTGACCGATAAAGATCTTCGTAGAATATGTAGGAGCCAATATGAGCATCCAGGTTTCGCTATTGGTTATTGACCGGAAACAGTTCTAGGTCATGTCTACATAGTTCTCGAACCCGTAGGGTCTGCACGCTTAAGGTTTCATTGATAGTTTCATTATGAGTTTATGAGTTTTGATGTACCGAAGGTTGTTCGGAGTCCCGGATGTGATCACAGACATGACGAGGAGTCTCGAAATGGTCGAGACATAAAGATCGATATATTGGACGACTATATTTGGACACCAAAAGGTTCGGGTGAGATTGGGACAATCTGGGATCTCCGGAGGTTATTGGAACCCCGGAGGTATATGGGCCTTATTGGGCCTTAGTGGAAAGGAGGAGAAGAAGAAGGAGGGCCCCCAAGCCCAATCCGAGGTGGGAGGGGCCGCCCCTTCCTTCTTCCTCCCCCTCTTCCTTCCCTCTCCTACTCCTAATAGGAAAGGGGAGTCCTACTCCGGTTGGGGTTGGACTCCCCCCCTAGGGCGCGCCACCCTCTTGGTCGCCCCCCTCCTCCCCTCCTTTATATACGGGGGAGGGGGGCACCCCATAGACACAACAATTGATCTCTTGATCTCTTAGCCATGTGCAGTGCCCCCCTCCACCATAGTCCTCGATAATATTGTAGCGGTGCTTAGGCGAAGCCCTGCGATGGTAGAACATCAAGATCGTCACCACGCCGTCGTGCTGACGGAACTCTTCCCTGACATTCTGCTAGATCGGAGTTCGGGGATCGTTATCAAGCTGAACGTGTGCTAGAACTCGGAGGTGCCGTAGTTTCGGTGCTTGATCGGTCGGGCCGTGAAGATGTATGACTACATCAACCTCGTTGTTCTAACGCTTCCGATTTCGGTCTACGAGGGTACGTGGACAACACTCTCCCCTCTCGTTGCTATGCATCACCATGATCTTGCGTGTGCGTAGGAATTTTTTTGAAATTACTACGTATTGAGGTGTGTGCGAATGATCTATATAGTCACTTATGTAATTGGATGTTTATTTCAGTTATATATATACATATGTGTGTGTGTTATTCTTCTGTAGATAGAGCAAATCACACGACTTATTAGCAGCAATCGTCTATGTTATTATTGGTCTTCGCACACATTTCTGATCACGAACCTGTTTGCCGCGTATCACACACATCTTGTCCAGTTGAACTGTTTCTGTTGTCTTGGCTCATCGCAAACAGTTCATCTGAGTGAACTGTATGCCCTCCATTGCACACACCTTGATCTGGCAGGATGTATCTATTGTGTTGCCTAATCACACACAGTTCAATCTAGTGAACTGTATGCCATATACCGCACACACACCCTCATCAGGCTGCCCATTTTTGTTGTTCTACCTCATCGCAAACAATTCTGCTGGATTAATCGTTTGACACACATCGCACACACAACTCTATTTTGAATCGTGTTTGATGTCAACGCCGTCGGAAACATTTTGTATCTTTTCTGATGGTTTTATTACATCACCTTTTGTGATTAATGCATCACACACAGTTTAAGGGTCTCTAATTGGACTATCGCGTTTGGACCAACCTGCAATAGTGCATGGTCAGTTGCTATCAGGGAATAAACATGCCGATTCTACCATCTTGACTTGGAGGACACACCAAGGCTTCAGAGGTTTCCTTCTTGAACACGGAGTCGCCTATAGCTCGGCCTTCCAATAATAGTGACCCAACTGTCCGGCCCATAAGAGATAGACCAGCAGCCCGAGGACCCCTTACTCCGGGACACCCTCACTAGGGGCACACCCCCCAGGCTTGTGCCCCCTCGTGGACTTTCCCATCTCCGTTTTTCTTCCAAGTTACTTGTCCTACATGAAAAAATCCATTGTATATATTTCTCCAGGTTTTGACCATCGTATCACAGAAATATCCCATGTTCTTGTTTCGTGCAATTTTCTGCCAGATCTACCAAACCAGGCATCATGTCTTCTCCCTCCTCCAACAACGTAGAAGACAATGCTTGGTTGCTGAAGATGGAGCAAAGGAGAGAGGTAACCAAAGAGGACAATGGAAATGAGGAGAAGATCAAAGAAGTTGTAAAGAGCCATGTTCACCAAGGAGGGCAAGCCATGCCCGTGGAGAAAATTGCAGAGGAGAGAGATATCCTTCAACCCTTTTATGAACATCTCTCCTCATCTGAAATTGAAGGCCTAAGGATCATTGAAACAGTTTGTGTTCAGAATACTTATCTCACTCATGAAGTTATTTTGTTGCAGGAGCAAAACATCACCCTTCATAGCATCAATCGTAAATTGGAGTATCTGCTAAGGTTGAAGGACAAGCTTACCACTTCATCATTACCATCATGACCAAAGAAGGAGACTCGAGCTCATGGGTATGTGCACTCCCGTTGGCTTGCGCCAAGCTTGGGGGAGGTGTCCCGGTATCGTATCACCACCACTTTTATTATCTTTACCTATTTTAGTTTGATCCTTAGTTATTCCATGATTTAGTTGAATAAAGTTTAGTATGATCTATTTTTGAGTGCTAGTTTCATGATCTATCTATCTATGTAATCGATTTGAGAGTTATATAATAAAGAGTAGTTTGAGTTTTTGCTCCTTTACTTTTATGTTTCAATCCTAGCAATGAAAATAATGAAAAAGATCATATGCTAATCTTATGGAAAGTAATGACATCACATAAGAAAAGTATAAGTAGTAAAATCTATTGAAAGTTGACAAACATAGCATTGGTCAATGATGCAATTCATGAGATAATTAACAAGGGAAGAGAAGATTCACATGCAAATACACTATATTGGACATATTTTATGATTGTGAGCTCCCATTAAGTATTTTATGCCAAATTGTTGACGTTGGACAAGGAAGACAACGTAATGAATTATGTTTGCTTATATTCACATAGAAGTTATATTGTCATAGATCCCCCTACATGTGGTGCTTGCCCAATATCTTTGCTAACTAAAAATCTACACCAAGTAGAGATACTTTTGTGCATCCAAAAACCTTAAACCTAGTTTCATGTCATGAGAGTCCACTACACCTACCTATGGATTGAATAGGATTCTTCAAGTAAGTTGTGATCAGTGCATAAAGCAATAAAAATTGCTCCTAAATATGTTTGATCTTTTATTGTAAGGGAAATAAGTGTTGTACAAACTTGTGATGGCAAAGTAATAAAAGCGACAGACTGCATAATAAAGGTTGCTATCATAAGGGGCAACATAACGTGACGTTCCTTTGCATTAAGATCTTTTGCATCCAAAAACAAAAAGCGCATGACAACCTCTACTTCCCTCTGCGAAGGACCTATCTTTTACTTTTATGTATTTACTTTTTATGCAAGAGTCAATAGTGTTCTCCTCTATGCCCTTTTATTTTTCTCTTTTTGTAAGCGTCATGTGGTGGGGAAAGATCTAGGCACATATATCCAGTTGGATATGAGTGATCATGACCTATTATTGTTGACATCACCTCTGAGGTGAATAAGTTGGGAGGCGAAATTATAAGCCCCTATCTTTCTATGTGTCTGGTTGAAATTTTTTGCTCCATATGTATGTTGTGAGTGTTAGCAACCATAGAAGACTAAATGATGGTTGAGTATGTGGACTTGCTAAAAAGCTCTGACATGGGACCCTTCCTGAAAATATGATGAGTTGCAACTGCATTGTTGAGTGAGAACATAGTTTTTGAGTTTTCAAGAAAGTTTATGCCTTATATTTGTTGTTGTGATCAATTGTTACTTGCTCATGAGAAGTTATATGATAATGAATATTGCTTTTTATGTTAATGATCATGATGCTCCCATGTCCATATTTTATTTTTATCAACACCTCTCTCTCTCTCTCTCTCTAAGCATGTGGTCATGATTATCAATTTCGGCTTTCGCTTGAGGATAAGCGAGGTCTAAGCTTGGGGAAGTTGATACATCCATTTTGCATCATGTTTTTATGTCGATATTTACTGCATTATGGACTGTTATTTCACTTTATGATACAATTCTTATGTCTTTTCCCTCTTATCTTGCAAGTTTCACATAAAGAGGGAGATAGCCTGCAGCTGGAATTCTGGACCCAAAAGGGCTATATCGGAGGTATTTTTTGAACATCTCCAAATGAGCTGAAAATTGACGGAGAATTATTTTGGAATATATTAAAATTTTGGCGAAAGAAGTATGGGGGGCACCAGGCAGCCACAAGCCTGGGGGCGCACCCCAGGGCTTGTGGTGATCTTGGCAGGCTTCCGGGGGCCATCTTCTGGTATATAACCCCATTTACCCTAAAAAAATCAAGAGGAAGGTTTCGGGACGAAGCGCTGCCGTCTCGAGGCGGAACCTGGGCAGAAGAACTTTTGCTCTCTGACGAAGCGATTCCGCCGGGGAAACTTCCCTCCGGGAGGGGCGAAGCGAAGCCATGGTCATCACCAACGATCCTCTCATCATGGGAGGACCAATCTTCATCAACATTTTCACCAGCACCATCTCATCTCAAAACCTAGTTCATCTCTTGGATTCAATCTTTGTCTCCAAACCTTAGATTGGTACCTGTGGGTTGCTAGTAGTGTTGATTACATCTTGTAGTTGATGCTCGTTGGTTTGTTTGGTGAAAGATCATATGTTCAGTTCCATTATAGTATTCAATACCCCTCCGATCTTGAACATAAATATGTTTTGTGAGTAGTTATGTTTGTTCTCGAGGACATGGGAGAAGTCGTATCATAAGTAATCATGTGAATTTGGTATTTGTTCGGTATTTTGATGACATGTATGTTGTTTCCCTTAGTGGTGTTATGTGAACGTCATCTACATGACACTTCATCATCTTTGGGCCTAAGGGAAAGCATTGTGGAGTAGTTATTAGATGATGGGTTGCTAGAGTTGCAAAAGCTTAAACCCTAGTTTATGCGCTATTCCGGAAGTGACTGATTTGGATCCATATGTTCCATGCTATGGTTAGATTATTCTTAATTCTTCTTTCGCGGTTGCGGATGCTTGCGATAGGGTGTAATCATAAGTGGGAGGCTTGTTCAAGTAAGAACAACACCCAAGCACCGGTCCACCCACATATCAAATTATCAAAGTAATGAACACGAATCAAACAAACACGATGAAAGTGACTAGATGAAATTCTCGTGTGTCTTCAAGAACGCCTTGCTTATTATAAGAGACCTTTATGGCATGTCCTTTGCTACAAAAAGGATTGGGATACCTTGCTGAACCTTTCTTATTGTTACTATTACTTGCTCATTACAAATTACCTTGCTATCAAACTATTTGTTATCGACAATTTCAGTGCCTGCAGAAAATACCTTGCTGAAAACCACTTGTCATTTCCTTTTGCTCCTCATTGGGTTCGACACTCTTACTTATCGAAAGTACTACGATTGATCCCCTATACTTGTGGGTCATCATGACGAAGGTCGGCACAGATAGTGGCGCTCCCGCGCCAAGGGAGGCGGCGCGGATGGCAGAGTGGACCGCGGGTCGCAGCGCTACGACCTGAAGGGGCGACAAAGCGGTAGCTGGCGGGTCGGGGCAACGACGGGAAGACCTCGAGGCGGTGGCAGTGACCTTGGGCCGCCCCAAAGGGGCGGCGCAATGATGGAGCATGAGTCGGTGCAACCGCGGGGACGGCCTCGGGCGGCGGCGGAGACCGTATGCCACGCTCGCTACAGCTCGATGGGGCGACACAGCGACAGCGCGAGGGTCGGTGCAGCTGTGGGGACGACCTAGATAGGACGGCCTCAGGGCGGCAGTAGATCGCGGGCTGTGACACTATGACCCAAAGGGGTGACACCGCGACTGCCGCGGGGAGAACCACGAGGCGGCGGCGCTGCCATCCGATGGGGCGACGCAACGGTAGCCCGATGCTCAATCGGTGTAGGGGCGCGTTGTACTCCGGACGGCCATCACGGGACCTACAGAGGTGTGCGCAAATGACGGCCCAGGTCGGTCACATGACGTAGATGAGGCGAATCGCAGTGGTGGGCGGGTGATCAATCCGAGCACGCGCGTGGTCGGGGACGCCGCTCGGTGGAGGCGGGGTGATGGTGGAGTCCAAGCTGAAGCAGGTGGCGACGCCCCCGCATAGGACAACGTGCAGACGAGTGTGTCATCGGCGACGTGCGGGTGGCCAACACAGCGCCTGTGCCCTGGCAGCGATGCCCGAGCGGCCAACGCATCAGTGGCACCCGATTGGCCAGGCCCAAAGCGGCGAAGGCAACATCGTGCAGACGCGGACATACATACACGACGAAGGCGGGAGGTGATGCAGGAGTCCCGGTTGGAGCAGGGCGGCGACGACCAGTTAGGGTTTGTCCCCCCGTCGTGTTGATCGCCTGCCCTAGAGAGCCTTTTTTCCGATCCTTTGATCCGGGTTTTCTCTCTCTCACCGGTCACTTTTATCAGCGTTTACTCTTTGTTTTTTCGATCTAAGATCAGTTTGCATTGCTCGCCACTGCCGTCGACCCCCGTGCGCCTCTACTCCCACACTAGTGCAACACTCGACCTCTTCTCCGACTCGACGGCCCGTCATGGCCGCCGTTCGCGCCTCTGCTCGCCCGTCCCTCTAAGCCGGCCGTCGCCGCCTTGCTACGACCGGGGCTCATGCAACATCTCCCCCTGACGGTCGTGACAGGCCGCCACGCCGCGCGAGGCCACCGGGTTGGAGAAGAGGCCGAGTGTCGCGCCGATGTTGGAGTAGAGGCGCGCGGGCGTCGGCGGCGGCGGCGGGCGAACGCAAGCCAAAGAGTAAACACCAATCAAAGTGATCAGCGAGACAGAGAAGACCCGAATCAAAGGATCGGAAAAAGACTCTCTAGGGCACCCGGTCAACACGACCGACGGACGAACCCTAGGTACCGGCGGCGCGGCCCCCGGCGGCGGTCATGGAGGCCGACCGCACCGGGGGCGGCGCCCGGGGCGGAAGTGGCGGGCGGCGGCTAGAGTTGCAGTTAGGCTGATACCATGTTAGAAGGGGATAGAGAGAGATTGGTGGAATCGATGGATATTACTTGAGCCTCATGAACATATAAGTAGGAGTTCATGATCATCTTGAGTATAAGACAAGGTGGAATAAATCTAAGGCTATCCTATGTCTCCTAAATAAATATTATACTCAACAACAAGTACTCTCCCTTCTTTCATGAATATAAGATGTTCTAACTTTTGTGTGAATCGGATGTATATAGACATGGTTTAGTATGTTTTTTTGCATGATAATACGTGTCTCATTCATATCATAAAGATTAAAGTACAAGTCACATAAGGACCGACATGACAAAACTGAAAAGATAGCAGAACATCTCTGAGTTTGACACCAATGCCCATCACCTGCCTCCGGCACCACGACAGGAGCCACCGAAGAAAAGAATAATGGATCATCTCCTCACTCCGAGCTCGACGCGGGCTCCATCGCTGATATGCATCTTTGCGGACCTTCAAGATGACTCTCTAAAAGTGAAGCCCTTACCGTTGAACGAATCAGACCGGGGCAACACCCCGGATACGCCATCAAACTCCAAATCTGGCACTCCACCGCGACTAAAACGTCGCAGAAGGAAACCATACCTGCCATCCACGAACCACGAACCCAGCACATGTTCCGTCTTCCAGATGTCGTCGATGCAAACCACAATCTGCATCCGATACTGGACTACCTCCCAAGCTCCGCTCAGACGCTGGAGCAAACGCCGTCGCAACGGCGGAGCCCAACGACACAGGTCCACCACGAGGATGCCGCCGCTGCCACGCCATCCTTTTTTGAACAGACTAGTTTCCAAATCCATCCCCAACTATAGGACCGATGACCTTGTCAAGGAAGGATCCGAAGAATCTTTATTCAACGCTGTCATCGTCGCCGCCGAAACAAAGACGATGAACAACCTAAAAATCTAGACTACGAGGAAGTAAAAACGATCCACACGCGTGGATCCGGCGATCCCCCTCACCACCGACGACCGAGGTCGCTGGCGGAGGGGAGCGACCGAAGGACGACGCTGGAAGATTGGGCTCTCCTGGCGGCGGCTAGGGTTCTAGGTTTCCAGCCGTCAGGGACAGGAGGAAAAAAAATTATGACCACCTCCCCTCAAAAAATAAAATAAAAATTATTACGACCTACTAAAAGATTTTATAAATTGAAAAAGGAAATCAGCAAGGTTTTGCCATTTTTCATTTCCGGTCCTCCAGCCTTGCAAGCGCTCGCTTAATAAACGGCAGGCACTAATCTCGGGGACGCGCAACGTGGGGGAGCGGGGAGCGCGAGGGACGAAGGAGGGGCAGGGCGAGACCTTCGGGGAAACTCCCACCCATACCGCGCCACCGAGCGAGCGAGATCCCGCCCTTCCCCCTTCTCCACCCACCCGCCCTGCCGGACCCGATCCCGATCTGATCTCGCCGCCGCCGCCGCGCGCCGGACAAGATGGCCCCCGTGTCGGCTCTGGCCAAGTACAAGCTGGTCTTCCTCGGCGACCAGTCCGTCGGCAAGACCAGCATCATCACCCGCTTCATGTACGACAAGTTTGACAACACCTACCAGGCACGGCCCCTCCCCATCCCCCAATCCCGCGCGTGTTGCTTGTTTCAGTTTCTTTCCTCTGTTTTGCCGTTTCCTCTCCTCGAGCCGGGATGGTTGGATCTATCCATGACATCGAGGCGAGATCCGGCCCGACCGAGCGTTTCAATCCGACCCTGTGAACGGGTTATTAGATCTGTTGATCGGGTGCGTAGCATGTGTGTCCAGCTGTTCTTGATTTGGGGCTTTGGGCGATCCATGGTTACAGTATTTGAGACTTGCATGTGCTATTTTACAACCTTTTGTCCGTGATGTATCACGGAGCAACGAAATGCTCATGATCCCTGGCTGAGGAAGTTGAATTGGCGTATGGCCGATAGGTCAATGCCCACTGCAATCTTATTTTCTGTGTGATTTGGAATTTAATGCGTGAGAAATTGTCCTGCCGTCAATGGTGTCTTCCCAGGATCACAGCGTTGTTTGGCGACAAATGTCCCCAGGCTGCTCGGCCTAGCTTTGACTTGCTGGAGAATTCTGGCGGATGTAATGTAGGGAATGATAGCTAATACGTATGAGTTGTTTCAATGCCACTTTGCAACCTGAGAAAGAGAGAGAGGTACCATGACGCCTGCGATCCCAGGCGGAACCTTTTGCTAATTCTAGGAGTTCACTATGATACCTGCGATCCCAATTAGATATGGAACGTTTGCCATTTCTATGACTTAAAGACCTTCAACGCAGTGTAGAATATATGCACAATCTGAACTCTTAACTAACATTCAGCCTCTTCATATGTATATCGGTGTACCTACAACAGCTTGTTTTTCCTGGTGAACAATGATGGCTTGTTAACATTGTGCTGTATTATTGTGGGAGTGACGATCGGTTGTTCTGATTCTATTTTCCTTTAAAGTACTTCATAGATAAAATGTCTGCTTATATTAATGTATCTAAGTTAATTTCATATGTTATGTTCTGACCTAAACAGGCTACGATTGGTATTGATTTCCTGTCGAAGACAATGTACCTTGAAGATAGAACTGTGAGACTCCAACTCTGGTATGCTCACATCTGTTATCTCATTACTGACAGACTGTTCTGTCCATTGGAGTGCTGATCATTGTCATATGTACTTTTGTTCTTTGTTTTCAGGGATACAGCTGGTCAGGAAAGATTCAGGAGTTTAATTCCAAGCTACATCAGAGACTCTTCAGTTGCTGTTATTGTATTTGATGTTGCAAGTATGCTCTCTCTCTCTCTCTCTCTCTCTCATAAATAATTTCTTCATCAAATAATGATTTCTGATGTCGCAAAGTTGCAAATTTTACTGGCATTCCCCTTATTTTTTTTTGTTTCATGCTTCAGGCAGGCAATCTTTCTTAAACACGTCGAAGTGGATAGAGGAAGTTCGCACTGAGAGGGGCAGTGATGTCATTATCGTGCTTGTTGGGAACAAAACTGACCTTGTGGACAAGAGGTGAGTGTGGTTCACATTGCTATCCATTCAATGAGTGCACTATATTTGAGTATTTCCATTTGTTACTACTTGGTCACATGTGATATCCTATGTACTATCCTGATGTACCAAAATTTGCAGTTCTATTGTTTTGTGTAACTTTTGTTACATGCTGTGAGTGATACTAGCGTAGTTAAGCATAACAAATATGTGAAGCAAAATTAACTAGCACTATTCTGATTATTCTGCTTTTGAGTACAACAGATTGTACTCAGTCTGATCCACTTGTCGGTTCTTTAAGCAAACTGCCTCTTGTTTTATTCAGAGTTTCAGACGCGTTACATATGCTCAGAACCTCAATTTTCATGGCCTTCTTAATTGAAGATATACAATTCTTCACTGACCACATGATATTAGTGTGATCCTGCACCGTCTCACTGAGGGATTAGGCATTTAAGGAATTTCCCTTGATGTTGTAGTATGACTGAAGTACAAAGTGTATTTATAACCTTGTGGGCGTTGAATTTGTCCCCACATTCCAGGGAAGTCCAAATTGAACCATGTACCATAAAACATGTTATCCCCCCCCCCCCCCTCCCAACACACACACGCACAAACAATGTTGAAAATCAGTACATCCTTTAACTTGACATCCGGTTGAGTTTGATTTGTTGGGTCAAGTAAGGCAACGAGCCACGGTAGCAACCACCTTATACAGGGAGACAAGAAGTTAAGGGAAAAAGAGTGCAACTGTAATATTACTGGCATGGGGTTGATTCGGATGGAACACGTAAACAGAGTTTAAATGAGCTATATTTTTTCTTAGCTACATTAGCTGAATCACCAATGATTTTGGATTTCCTTTCTTTGTAAAGTACTAATATGATTGTCACAAATTTTACTCACCTATCTTGCTTAATTTTTATTGCTATATTGTGCAACAGGCAAGTATCCATTGAGGAAGGGGAAGGCAAGGCAAAGGACCTCGGTGTGATGTTTATTGAAACCAGTGCTAAAGCTGGTTTTAACATTAAGGTGTGCCTTAAAAATAGATATTTTCATTTCGTTTAATAAAAGCTGGCTTCATGTTGGTCATAGTATTTTTCTTCTGGAACTCAAAAGCAGCGGAATAGGGTTATTCTTTTGAACTGGTCACATGACATTACTTTCTGCATGTTTTGTATTAAGAAGCACAATTTCTTGACCAGGCTCTGTTCCGCAAGATTGCTGCTGCACTGCCTGGAATGGAGACCCTTTCATCAGCAAAGCAGGAAGACATGGTTGATGTGAACTTAAAGTCCAGCAATGCTAACTCATCTCAGTCGCAGGCACAGGCTGGGGGATGCAGTTGTTAGCTCCAGTCCCTAACACTTGCAGCTCATTATGTCAAAGATCCCATGCCCATCAAACAGCAACCCTACCTTACTGCTTCCCTCTCGGTCTCAGGAGGATTGATTGTCTCACGGCAGTTGAGTCCATGATCCAAGTCAATGAACGAGAACCATTTTCGTTGGAAAGATACGTTTTTATGTGTTCTTAGTATTTTGTCAGTGGCCTAAGCTAGCAACAGTGTATAGTTGGGTTGGCACTGTGAACTCCTATCGCTCGGCTGAGTATTAGAGTTAGTGATTGGTTTTATGTTTCAACCTATATTTACGTCGCCCATCTTGTTGCAGTCAGCCCGAGTCCTGTGTTTTTCTATGGTGTACTGAATATATATATTTATATAATATATATATTGGAATTTTTGTAAGCTAATAAGTCTTGTGTTACCCCAGGTATTTGAGCACCAGAGTGCTTGGTTTATGGTTCCAATCACATGAAATTCACGCCTTCCGTTATTGACAATTGTCGGGCTGGGTACAACAATTGCTACACCTGCGGATAATTTTTCCCAAATGACAAGTGTCATGCTTTATAACTAAAGTTGCCATAAAAAAAGTCATGATGAGATTGCTTCATGCCACGTGTGGCACTTAGTAGGGTCCTAAATTTTATGGAAACTATAACTTACAAGCTGGTGTGGCCCTTTTTAGTTTTTGGTTAGAAATTCAGGAAATTCAGGAGGGAGAGGGATTACTGGTTACAGTTGCTCAGGGATCAATATCTAAACGATTCCATTGATCTTGAACACTAAACTCAAAATGTCCGTTCTGTTTACTAGAGGTATATTCCACTATCAGCAACATGAGAGCTGTGATAATCCCCATGTTGCATCTATGGTGGTACCGGCAGAAAGACTAAGAGCATCTACAATCGAGGTTGGTGAATCCGGATGCTCCCGGGTTCGTCCGCATACAGTCACCAGGCAATCCTTAAACTTCCTCATTCACATCCGTGTATCTTATATTCGGTACATTATATCGAGACATAAACATGCAGCCTCAATAGAATCATGTAGATCATCAAACCGGCATAGAAACGGACATAGAAATGCGCATTTCGACTGCAAAAGATCACCAACGGATCTCCAAAAGACCGCCACAGATCACATAATTCACATAATCGACGGACAAGTTTAAACTAATTACTAAATACTTGAAATTAAAGACAGAGATGCTGGAGATTCACCACTTCCTTGCTGGCCCTTTGCCCTTCTGGTTGACGATGCTGCTGTAGGAGTTCACGACAGGAGGTGCGTCATTGGAGCCGTCAGAGTCGGAGTTGTCGGAAGAAGAGTAAGTGACGATGTAGCCCTTCAGCCGACAGACAGCCTGGTCCTGCTTCTTCTTGAGCTTGGCCACCCTTGCCGCCTCTGTTGTTGCCTCTGTCGCCTCACGCTCGGACTGCTCAGTGCCTAGGCTGAGCGCCTTGGCGTTCTTCCACCGGAGCCGGCGAGCATCCGCCTTCATTGTTGTTAGTGACCGACCGTACACTCACACGAGGAGCCGCTCCTCCTTGTCGGGCACCGTTGGCAACCTGCGTCGGCGACGGGAAGACTGCGTGACGACATTCGATGCGGCTGCCCACTCCCTTGCCCACTGCCTCGGCGGGCGGCGCGCACCTCCGATTCAGGCATCTGTGTCCGCTGTGCCAGCAGAGCAGGCACTAGAACTCACCGTTGCCCTTGCGGAGCAACTGCGGGCGGAGGAGGTGGTCGATTGAGGGGCAATGCGAATTGAGCAGCCCGTGTGGAGTTGCGTGCAAGGCGGGAAGGGCCAACACTGGCATTGGCGTTGCGCCGGTTGGCGACATGTGATGGAGCAGATCCAAAACTGCCCCCCTTGTCCACCCGCGGTCGCTGAAACACGATACGGAGGGCGAGCTCGTCATCACCGCCGGCTGCTTCGCGAAGGAAAGCGTCCCAGTTAACGCCGGATTCGTCTGAGCGATTGTCGAAGCTCGACATTGTTGACGGACATGGGATTTATTTGTGGAATTGTTTCATTAATATTCAAAATAGTTTCGAGAGGAACCAGAAGCGTTTCGGGGTCACCGGAAGGGTTCGGAGTTTATTAGGCAATACCGCGTATTACCGATAAATAATATATAGGTGGAAAATGTTTCCGACGATGGTAAATTGTATATAAAGAACTCTAGTAATTGTTAGAGGGCTTATATATATTTAACTTAATATCAACGGGCCTTAAAAGGCCTAGTGGTGGAAGGCAACTTGGGCCACCAAGGCCCAAGTGGAGGTGGCGCCCCCCTTTCCTTGGAGGGGAGGCTGAATTGGAGTGGGGAAGGGTTTCCCTCTCCCTAGGCCGGTTCACCAAGGAGGGAAACCTCCCCTTCTTGTGTGGCGCCCCTCCCTCTCCCTGCAACCTATATATACTAGAGGATTTTTGTCCAATGAGACAGAAGTTTTAGAGCCTCCTCTAGTTCATCTAGTTCTAGTTGGTCTTAGTTGACTAATTAGAGCTAGAGCTAGTTCCTCTAATCCTCATAATTAGAAGCCCAATGTGGTTTTAATTTACTCCCTTGATAACACACAAGTATAGGGGATCACAACAGTTTTCGAGGGTAGAGTATTCAACCCAAATTTATTGATTCGACACAAGGGGAGCCAAAGAATATTTGCAAGTATTAGCAGTTGAGTTGCCAATTCAACCACACCTAGAGACTAAATATCTGCAACAAAGTGATCAATAGCATAGTAGTATGATAGTTTGATAGCGATAGCAATAGTAGTAGCAGCAATAGTAACAGTAATGGCAGTAGCGGTAATTTTGTAGTAGTTGTAAAAGTAGCAGCAACAGTAGTAACTTAGCAAGATCAATATGTGAAAAGCTCGTACGCATAGGTCGGTGATTTCTTTGGATGATATTCATCACATAACAGTCATAACCTAGGACGACACAAAACTAGCTTATGTTTGTCAATATAATGTAGGCAAGTATTCCATAAATAGTCATACGTGCTTATGGAAAAGAACTTGCATGACATCTTTTGTCCTACCCTCCCGTGGCAGCGGGGTCCATAAGAAAACTAAGGGATATTAAGGCCTCCTTTTAATAGAGAACCGGAACAAAGCATTAACACATAGTGAATACATGAACTCCTCAAACTACGGTCATCATAGGAAAGTATCCCAATTATTGTCACCTAGGGGTTTACGGATCATAACACATAATAGGTGCATATAACTTGCAAGATTAGACCACGAACATAGATATAATGGTGAAAACATAAACCGTTTAGATCTGAAATCATGGCACTCGAGCCCTAGTGACAAGCATTAAGCATAGCAAAGTCATAGCAACTTTAGTCTCAGAACGTAGTGGATACTAGGGATCAAGCCCTAACAAAACTAACTCGATTACATGATGAATCTCATCCAACCCATCACCGTCCAGCAAGCCTACGAAGAAATTACTCACTCCCGGCGGTGAGCATCATGAAATTGGTGATGGAGGATGGTTGATGATGACAAAGACAGAAGATCCCCCTCTCCGGAGCCCCGAACGGACTCCAGATCTGGCCTCCCGATGAAGAACATGAGGTGGCAGCGGCTCTGTATCGTAAAACACGATAAAACTTCCTCTATGATTTTCTCTCTCACAAAATAGGAATTTATAGAGTCGGAATTAGGGTCAGTGGAGCCTCATGGGCCCTATTACCCACCAGGGCGCTAGAGGGGGGGGGGGGGAGGCGCACCCTGGTGCCTAGTGGAGAGCTACTGCCCTTCCAGTGGGTCTTGGTTCTAGTCTTTTTTTATTTATTCCAAAATAATTCTCCAAAAAGTTTTGTCCAATTTCGAGAACTTTTATTTTTACACAAAAACAACACCACGGTAATTCTGCTGAAAACAACGTCAGTCCGGGTTAGTTCCATTCAAATCATGCAAACTAGAGTCCATAACATGAGCAAAAGCATTAGAAAAAGTAGATACGATGGCATATCAACTCCCACAAGCTTACACTACTAGGGAAAAGCCTATACACATAATCTTACTAGTAGCGAGGGTTAAAATCCCTCGCTACTGCTACTTACTAGTAGCGCAGGTTTTTAAACCTCGCTACTACTAAGTTGATAGCGATGGCGGGTTTTAACCTCGCTACTACTAAGCGATCTCTACCGTGCCCCGGGACATGCCATAGTAGTAGCGGGTTTTAAACCCTCGCTACTACTAAGTTGATAGCAGGAGCGCTGGTTTTTGGCCCTCGCTACTACTAAGTTGATAGCAGTAGCGCTGGTTTTTAGCCATAGTAGTAGCGAGGGGTAAAAACCCGCACTACTACTAAAGGTCCCATTTTCAAACTCTACCCCCCCGTGGATCGCCTTTCAGTTTTAAAAAAAATAAAAGAAAATGATGAAAATGTCAAAAAAATAAAAGAAAATAAGTTTCCCATGTGATACGTGGTCTAGTTGTTGGGAAAATTTGCAAATATGAATTTCGACTTTATTTGCAAAATCTCTCGAGAATTTGGAAAAATGGGCATAACTTTTGCATACTAACTCGGATGAAAAAGTTTTTATATGAAAAATCATCTACTCAAAATCCTCAAAAACTTAACAGAAAAAAAGTTACGGGGCTTTTAAGATCTGGAGGGAAAAAAATTCATCATTCAATTTTTTTTAATTTTTGTTAAATCTGGTCAAACTAATTATTCAAGAATATTAGTGTTACTAAATAATTATTTTAGTTTTTTTAATTTTGGTCAAATCTGGTCAAACTATGGTCAAATCTGGTCAAACCGTGGTCAAACTCATTATTCAAGAAATATCAGTGTTACTAATTTTTTAGAACAATAGTTTCAAACTCAAATAGTGAAATGTGTGACTACATGCTCAAGCTAAATTCCTGAGGTTAATAGGATTGACATCTTACTATTGTCAGGAAAATAACAAGTGCAGACTTGGAAACGAGGGAGAATAGAACCCGGAAGTTAAGCGTGCTCAGGCTGGAGTAGTGAGAGGACGGGTGACCCTCCGGGAAGTTAGATGATTTGGAATGATGAGGGGTGATTAGAGATTAAATTGAGCAGCGATGGGGGTGATTAGAGATTTGAGGTTAAAATAATTCAGAAATTTAAAAATTAGGAAAAAAATTCAAATTTTTTTTTCGAAAAAATTCAAAAAAACAAATCAGAGATTACAGATTAGTAGTAGCGCGGGTTTTTACCCACGCCATTGCTATATCGTTAAGCTATGGCTGGTTGCACCAGCGCCATCGCTATAAGTTAGTCAGAAGCGCCTTATTAGTAGCGCCGGCCCCCGCGCTACTAATAGGCCCCAAACCCGCGCTGCTGCTAGGCTTTTCCTTAGTAGTGTTAATCCATTGCTTGTCCTCAAGCAATTCAGTTGATAAACTAAAAGTGATAAAGAAAAACTTTTACGAACTCTTTTGTTCTTGTGTCCATATATATATGCTTAAATAGCACCCAGGTTTTCAGCAAAGATCAAGACTAATCATGCAAACAATAAATCTTAGAAATTTATTCACATATCAATGGCATAATCAACTACGAGCAGTAATAAGATATCTCAAATACCAACACTTTGTCAAAAGAATCATGATATAATATGATAATAATGGTATCTCGCTAGCCCTTTCTGAGACCGCAAAAAATTAATGCAGAGCACCTCCAAAGTTCAAGCAACGACTAAACATTGTAATTCATGGTAGAAGAGATCCAGTCATGATGCACTCAACATTAACTATACACAATGCATGAGGATGAAAATAGTGCTCTCATGTCTGGTGCTTGTTTGAGAAGGTGATGACTCAACATAAAAGTAAAATAACATGAAAGTAAATAGATAAGCCCTTCGCAGAGGGAAGCAGGGATTTGCAGAGGTGCCAGATCTCGAAGCTTAAATCAGAGATAAATATAAATATAATTTTGGGAGGTATACCCTTCCTGTCAATGTTACGATCATGAGTTTTCAATATCTTCCATGCTAAACAAATTAGCGGTGGTTCCCAAGCGGTAAAAGTAAAGTTTATTCCTGCTCCACCAACAAACACAAGCCATGGCTAGCCGGATCCTCGGGTGCCCTCCATACCAACAACAGTCCTGGGGAGTTTTGTTTAATTATTTGCAATTTTTGATCATGGGACTGGGCATCCCGATTACCAGCCCTTCTCGTGCAAGGACGAGTGAATAAACACTCATCATGAGAATAACCCGATTAGCATGGAAGATACTGAAAGAAATATGCCCTAGAGGCAATAATAAAGTTATTATTTATTTCCTTTTTTCATGATAAATGTTTATTATTCATGCTAGAATTTTATTAACTGGAAACTTAGTACATGTGTGAATACATAGACAAAACATAAGTGTCCCTAGTATGCATCTACTTGACTAGCTCGTTTATCAAAGATGGTTATGTTTCCTAACCATAGACATGTGTTGTTATTTGATGAACGGGATCACATCATTAGGAGAATGATGTGATGGACATGACCCATCCGTTAGGTTAGCATTATGATCACTACAGTTTCATTGCTACTGCTCTCTTCATGACTTATACATGTTCCTCAGGCCATGAGATTATGCAACTCCCGAATACGGAGGAACACTTTGTGTGCTACCAAACGTCACAACGTAAATGAGTGATTATAAAGGTCCTCTACAGGTGTCTCCGAAGGTGTTTGTTGGGTTGGCATAGATCGAGATTAGGACTGTCACTCCGTGTTTCGAAGAGGTATCTCTGGGCCCTCTCGGTAATACTCATCACTATAAGCCTTGCAAGCATTGTGACTAATGAGTTAGTTGCGAGATGAAGTATTACAGAACGAGTAAAGAGACTTGCCGGTAACGAGATTAAACTAGGCATGATGATACCAACGATCGAATCTCGGGCAAGTAACATACCGATGACAAAGGGAACAACGTATATTGTTATGCAGTTTGACCGATAAAGATCTTCGTAGAATATGTAGGAGCCAATATGAGCATCCATGTTCCGCTATTGGTTATTGACCGGAGATGTGTCTCGGTCATGTCTACATAGTTCTCGAACCCGTAGGGTCCGCACACTTAACGTTCGATCACGATTTGTATTATGAGTTATGTGATTTGATGAGCGAAGTTTGTTCGAATTCCCGGATGAGATGACGGACGTGACAAGGAGTGTCGGTGTCAAAACCGGCGGATCTCGGGTAGGGGGTCCCGAACTATGCGTCTAGGCGGATGGTAACAGGAGACAAGGGACACGATGTTTTTACCCAGGTTCGGGCCCTCTCGGTGGAGGTAAAACCCTACTCCTGCTTGATTAATATTGATGATATGGGTAGTACAAGAGTAGATCTACCACGAGATCAGAGAGGCTAAACCCTAGAAGCTAGCCTATGGTATGATTGTTGTTAGATCCTCGGACTAAAACCCTCCGGTTTATATAGACACCGGAGAGGGTTAGGGTTACACAGAGTCGGTTACAATGGTAGGAGATCTACATATCTGTATCGCCAAGCTTGCCTTCCACGCCAAGGAAAGTCCCATCCGGACACGGGCCGGAGTCTTCAATATTGTATCTTCATAGTCTTGGAGTCCGGCCAAAGATGATAGTTCGGCTATCCGGACACCCCCTAGTCCAGGACTCCCTCAATAGCCCCTGAACCAGGCTTCAATGACGACGAGTCCGACGTGCATATTGTCTTCGGCATTGCAAGGCGGGTTCCTCCTCCGAATACTTCATCGAAGATTTTGAACACAAGGATAGTGTCCGGCTCTGCAAAATAAGTTCCACATACCACCGTAGAGAGAATAATATTTACAAGTTCAATCTGCTGACGTATTTCGTGGCGTGACGTCATACCACGGCCAAGCCTTTATTCGAATTGTTTTTATTGTTCCACCTCAGCGCGTTTAGTGAAGCGGTTTCCTTGGCACGTCTTGTCGAAGCAGAGATCGTGTCCCCTTATTCCGGGATTCTCATTAATACGGGCGTCGGTAACCAAACCGCGCCCGTTGGCACGCCCCCTCTATCGAAGGCGAGTCCCAAACGGCCACGGGGAGGGCTCTTGGCATTCAACCTCTTTATAACGAGACCAAGGCCTGCTCCTTTCTTTCAATCTCAATCGAATCCGCCCCTCGCCTCGAGTTCCAACACCCAAAGCTCCAGATTTAGGCGCTTCAGACCTTCGACAATGTCCGGTTCCGACCTGCAAGGCCGATGGATGCCTTCTTCCGTTATGGAAGAAGACGTGCTAAAGGTGAGAGACGCCAGGTATCAAACCGGCGAAATTTTGCATAGGCTGCCTGCCCAAGGGCAGGTTATTCCTACTCCCAAGCTTGGTGAGAGCGCGGTGTTCGTGTCTCACTTCCTTCGGGGTTTAGGCTTCCCGACGGACCCCTTCGTGAGGGGGCTCATGTTTTATTATGGGCTGGAATTTCATGACTTGGATCCGGAGTCCATCCTCCACATCTCATCATTCATTGTCGTATGCGAAGCCTTCCTCCGCATTACCCCTCACTTCGGATTGTGGCTCAAGACCTTCAATGTGGAGCTGAAGATGATCGAGGGGCAGCAGGCGGAGTGCGGAGGGGCTGTTATAAGCAAGAGTGCTGACGCTCCATGGCCCGAGGGCTCTTTTCAAGAGGAGCTTGGTTCATGTCAACAGGAGTGGTTCTACATCACCGCTCCAAGGGGCACCAGATGGGTGGCGCCACCTGCCTTTTGCTCGGGTCCTCCATAATGGCTGGCGTCATGGGTCAACAAAGGACTTAACTGGGGGCCGTCCAAGGATGTACCTCTGTTGCAGGGCCGTATTCAAGACCTCCAAGAGAGAGAGATCAATCTGGTTGTAGTGGCGTAGGTCATGCTGATTCGGCGCCTTCTGCCCTGCAAACGTCGCCCCCTCCGCCTATGGGAATTCAATCCGGAGGGACCGCGAGCTCTCCAACACTTCATGGGCGCGACGCCCGTGGGGATGTATAAACTGTTCTTCGGATCACAAGAGATGTGTCCGGACTTGACCGAGGACGCAGGTCTGAGCTGCAATCGCCCGGATACCCAAGTAAGTAGTCCTGTGCCCGGACACGCTATCCGTACATTTATCACAAACTTGCCCTTTAAAGAGCTGTCCCTTGAACAGGAGTGGATAGCAAAAGCAAAACTAATAAGGTGTCCGACCCCCTCCCTGAGACCACGTCGGATCCTGTGTTAACCAAGATGCTGGAGGCTGCGCCTTTGGAAGAGGGCGAAGGGGGAACAGGAAAGCTACTGCCTCCGCTAAAGATGCTTTCAAGAAAGGGGGGATCGAGAATCCTTCCCTCCAGGGGGAGAAGAGGACCGATTTTGAAGATCCGGAGGCCAAGGCCTCAAAGCGGGGGAAGAAATCTTCACCAGAGGGTCCTGCGCCGGGAGAAGCCCCCGCCGCACTATTCCCCCAAGGGAATCAGCCCTCCAGCGAGCCGTATGTAGAAAGGGGAGTTTTGTAATAAGGGACATCCCTGTTTTTATTTTTGAAGATAACCGAAGTTTTACCTTGTAGTTCGGATCTCAGCCCTTCTCAGTAGAGCTCATCTTCGGGGGATCTTCGTCCGGAGATGATGGAGTGCGAAACGCCTCCATCTGCTGCACCATCAGGCGGGGCGGACAACCCTGAGGTGTCGCCGCGGAGGGTTTCCCCGAGTCCGGCGGGGCCGGAGGGTCCGGCACCAACTGGTGTACGGTCGGAGGAGCTGAAGGATCTGCTCGGGCGAGCGTCTATCTCAGAAGATCACCGTGCGTTAATGGGTGCGGTGATTGAAAGGATTTCATCCGCTGAGAGCGGATTGCATGAAGCCGTCGAAGTTCTTGGCGTGGTTTGAGGTACGCGAAAATGATGTACCTTCGGCGGTTTGCATATAGAATGCGCCTGTATAGATAGTAGCCCCGAGACTCGATGCGTTGTCAAAGGTGACGGTGCCGAGGATCATAATCTCGGTTGTAAGATG
The DNA here is from genome assembly GCA_021437245.1 of Aegilops speltoides. Lineage (NCBI taxonomy): Eukaryota > Viridiplantae > Streptophyta > Magnoliopsida > Poales > Poaceae > Aegilops > Aegilops speltoides. The sequence continues at coordinate 194,414,868 of CM038142.1, read as the reverse complement.
TCGCCTTTCCTATATAGGTGGCGGGCGTTCGGTGGCCAGCCGACTGATGGATTTGCCGAATGAAGTGGCAACTTGACGTTGCGGATGTGGACATCATCTTTGGTCGATAGCGACTTGACGTGTCACAAGGTATGCGGCTTCTCCGCGGACACCTGGTAAGGGAGCTTGACGCCCGTGCCTTACAGCATGTATGCTTTATGCAGATGGTGCCGCTGCTATGGAGAACCTTCGGGCAGAGCTTGCTCGATCCAATGAGCAAGCCAGAAAAAGTAATGCGGCTGCCTTGAAGGCGGCCGAAGAGCTAAAAGCCGAACAGGCTGCTCACTGCCGAAGCAGGGATGAAATGGCCGAGATGGCCGTGAAGCTGAAGAATGCTACCGACCGCTGCGAGTTTCTTGAAAAAGAATGCTGAGCGGAGCAAGAGGACCTGAAGAAGGCCACCGCCGAAGCCAAGGATGCCCGCTCCGTGATGAGAGCTATAAAGGAGGAGCTACGTCAAGCCGGGGATATCGCGGCTGGAAAGCCATTTCTGCTGTGGAGGAAGTTCACGGATCCGAAGTATGCTCAGTTGGGCTAGCTGTGGGGTGTGGAGGATGCTTATCTAGATTTGGCGGCGAGTGCCGCGGACGCGGTCGCACACTTCCGAGGCCAAAAGGATCACGGAATGGAAGAGCTTTTTTGGTTGCAGTTCCATAGTCCAGAGCGTCCACTTCCATTAATCGATCGGTTAGCCGAATGGGCTTAGCTAAATAGGTTGTCCGGACTTGCCATGAAGGATGTCGTGACTCATTTCTAGCCGGAAAGGCCCGAGCCGAAGAGTTATTTTGGCCTGGTGCAGCAGTTCCTTGATGCGGTGCCGCATATAGATGCAATGAAGCGGTCGGCATGCATAGAGGGTGCGCGGATGGCTCTTGCCCGTGTCAAAACATACTGGGCAGAGATGGAGGCCACCGACGTTGCATCCTAGGATTCGGACCGAAGCCGAGTACCTACCAAGCACTATTTTGAGGAAGTCCTGCAGGGCGCTCGTTTAATAGAGACGCAGTGCTCGAAGGATATTATGTTCAAATGACATGTATGATTTGTGAAACCATGTTTCAAATATAATATAAGGGATTTTTATACTTGTGCGTTCAAGTATTGAAATACCTCCTGTGCGGCCGTTTAATGTATGTGTGTATATAACACGAAGATGGCAGTCTTTGACACCCCACGCACATAATGCGGGGTGTTTGCAAAAAGCGCATTTTCACACTTAATCCAACGTCTTGGTCTGTGAAGGAGGTGATAGCGTAGCAAACTAGGCAACCGGACTATAATGCTTTATCACTTTCACTTAGCCATAGGAGTTCGATGGTGGGGCTACTATATAGCCCCTATGGGCACCACGCTCTCCGAATTCGGGGCGCGTATGTGCCTGACCGGAAAATGGTCCTTCATTAAAGCGGTGGAATTCTAAACATTCCGGTGGTCCATCGAGTGGTTGACTAGTCTCACGCTATATCATGACAGTGAGTTTTCGGCTTTCTCTACTGAGGTGCTCACCCGGCCGAACCGGGCCACAATCACAGTAGTTCTCCTGGTGCCGCGTTAGCCGATAGAGCGGAACATAAGGCAGCAAAACACAGGAGCTGGGCAAACCCAACATTTGACCAAAGACATGATTCGGAGCTGATGCATATAAGGCCTAACTCGAGACGCCGAACACTCCCTAAGGTATTCGGTCTTTATGAAAACGGGCAGAACAATGCCCTAAGCCCCTAGTGTCCAGGTACGCGCAAAAATTTCTGACGCGACCGATGCCAAAACGCCAGCCTCCTCCTCGGTTATAGCAAGAAACCGGGGGATGTGTATCAACAAGAGACAGTAAAAAAGGTTTACGCAGGGTCTTAATCTGAAAATAATCCTTGCGACGGGTCCCTGCTGCACATCTGCGCTTGTGTCTCCGTTGTGCCGTATCCTGGACGGGTGTAGCACGGTGTTCATATGTAAAAGAGAAGAACTTTAGTTGGAAAAAAGGATCGTGCGAAAAATGTATTTTTAAAATAAACAAAGCATGATTCAAAAAATGAATAAAATTGAGCTTTATTGTCTCTTATTGTATATGCGTGCAGCCCCTTGTAAGGGGGTACGCGGCTAGTAATCCCCTTGTTTATTTATGCCGGACTCGCCTAACCGTGTCCGGGGTCTGAATGACCTGTTTAGGTGCTTTGATCAGCAAAGCCGGATTAGTGTGTGGCTGCCAAGGCAGTCTCACATTCTTCTGTATTTGAGGAACACTCGAGTTTCCCTTTAATGAGATAATGCCGCGTGGACCGGGCATTTTAAGTGTAGGAAATGCATAATGTGGTATTGCATTAAAGCGGGCGAAAGCTTCGCGTCCCAATAGTGCTTGATAGCTACTTTTAAATGGGGTGATGTGGAAGACTAACTTTTCGCGACGGAAGTTGTCGGATGAGCCGAACACAACTTCTAGTGTTAGAGAGCCCGTACAATGGGCATATGGGCATGGCATCACTCCTTTAAAGGAAGTGTTGCTATGGCGAATTTTGGTTGGGTCTATCCCCATTCTGCGGATTGTGTCCTGATATAGCAGGTTTAGATCACTCCCACCGTCCATTAGGACTTGTGTAAGTTGTAGTCCGTCGATTATAGGATCTAATATCAAAGCAGTCCATCCTGCGTTCCGGATACTTCCGGAGTAATCCCGATGGATGAAAGTGATTGGTTTTGACATCCAGTGTCGGGACTCCGCTGGGGTGGACCGTGCGGCACGTATTTCAATGGGCACCGCTCTATTTTTCCCTGTTGTCACTTGAAGTGAGTTTACTGTTTTGACCTCTTGTGGGAAATTCTTTTGTTTTCCGGTGCTCTGCTTGTGGGGTTCGTCGTCGTCCTCACTTGGTGTGTCAAGCCCCTTGTGTTCGGCGTTAAGTCGGCCGGACTGTTTGAAGACCCAGCAATCTCTGTGGGTATGGTTTGCAGGCTTCCCGGGGGTACTGTGGATTTGACATATCTTGTCCAAGATTTTGTTTAGGTTGGATAGCTTGTCGATGTTGTCCTTAAGAGGCAGTTTTTTGTTGTTCTGTCGAGAGCTTTTGAATCCGGCGTTAACTGCCGTGCTCTTCGGACTATTTCCTTTGGTCCGGCGCTGGTCCTTGCTGCGTCGTGGTTTCCCATTTCCATCCCTGACTTCGGATGTACTTAGGTCGCTGGTACTGCAGCTTGCCAGCCAACTATCCTCTCCCGCGCAAAAGCAGGTCATGAGGCTTGTTAATGCGGCCATTGTTCTCGGCTTTTCTTGGCCAAGGTGTCTGGCGAGCCATTCATCTCGGACGTTGTGTTTGAAAGCTGCTAGGGCTTCGGCGTCCGGACAGTCGACTATTTGGTTCTTTTTGGTGAGGAACCTGTTCCAGAATTTGCGGGCTGACCCTCCGGGCTATTGAGTTATGTGACTTAAATAAATGCAGATCCGGAGGCGGACATAAGTCCCCTGAAAATTTGCCCGAAACGCATCCTCGAGCTCTTCCCAACTTCCAATAGTGTTTTCGGGGAGGCTTTTAAGCCAATGCCGGGCTGGCCCTTTGAGCTTGAGGGGTAAGTATTTTATGGCGTGGAGGTCATCTCCTCTAGCCATGTGTATGTGCAGGATGTAATTCTCAATCCAGACTCCAGGGTCTGTTGTTCCATCGTATGCCTCTATGTTTACGGGCTTGAACCCCGCTGGAAATTCATGATCCAACAGCTCATCGGTGAAGCATAGGGGGTGTGCGGCGCCCCTGTATTTGGGTGTGCCGTGGTGTTCGAATACTCGACGTGTTGTATTGCTTTCTAGAGCTTGCTTTCTTGGCCCATAGATAGACCTGGCTGGGCCGTCCTTTTGGTGCGGATCCTTATGCGGATCGCGGGACGGCTTGTGTGCGGTGCCGCTTGCCGCTCTTTGTTTGTCATGTGGTCGCCTATCCGACCGGGCTGCCTCTTTGTTCTTTGATTGCGGGGGCTCTACGGCCTCCTCGTCAAATTTGGGCAGTAGTTTGCGCTTCGGGTAGCTCTTTGTTTGGCGACTATCTCCGTATTTGTCTGCGGTCTTGAGTACTTTGCTCCGTCTCATTCTAAGTGCGTCTTCCGCTGTTCTGAGCTTCCGTTTCTGCTTTTTCAGACTACGTGCAATGGCGACGAGCCTTTTGTGGAGGTTCTTCTGCTCCAACGATGTATCCGGCGTGAGATCGCCCGGACTGTTGTCTTCGTCGGGGACGGATTGTTTATCCAAGTTATCCTGTTGGGATTGTTGCTCGAGGGCATGTTCGTCGTCCACCGTTTCACCCTGCTCTATGGCTGGGTCTATATGGGTGCTGTCGAGGCGGGACTTTGGGCGGCGCTTTCGTCGCCGTTTTGACTGCTTTTCGAGGGAATTGTCCTTCGCAGCATCCCGTTGTTCCTCGTTATCACTTCCTTTAGGTGTATCCACCATATATACATCATGAATTGAGGTGGCCTTCCAGTGCCCTGTAGGCGCTGGTTGTTGGTCGTCTCCGGCATCGTCGTCCATACCGTTGATGTCTTCGGAGTCGAAGTCTAGCATGTCGCTTAAATTATCGACAGTGGCTACGAAGTGGGTGGTGGGTGGGCTTTGAATTTCTTCGTCGTCCGCATCCCAACCATACGACCATAATACGCCGAGGCTCTCCGATAAAGAGAGACACTTTAGCGAATTCAGGATGTCACCAAAGGGCGAGTGCTGAAAGATGTCCGCAGCGGTGAACTCCATGATTGGCGCCCAATCGGATTCGATTGGTAGGGGCGCGGATGGTTCAGAGTCCGGAGAGGAGTCCGGCACCTTGGAGTCACGGGCTTCGAAAAGGACAGGGTTGGTATTCGGCTCTATCGCCGTAGAGGTAGCAGCCCCCGAGGCGGTGTCCAGCCACCCGTCCTCGATCGGCGCAGTCGGCTTCGAGCTAAGGGTCGGAGCGGATACTTTTGCGCCTCTGGGCATGATCTGGCGGCGAGCCAGTCATGCCCATCGTAAAAAGCAGCAGCGCTTGGTGTGGCTCGAGCCCGTCAAGATCAAGTCTCCGCGACGCCATCCGTATAGTTCAAACTTCCAAATCGACCGATGGCGGGCGTGGCTTCGATCTGCTCCGGATGGCCAAGTGAATTGGCCCGCAGTGCAAAGCCGCCGAATACGAAGATCTGTCCGGGGAGAAAAGTGTCACCCTGGACCGCGTCGTTGTTGATGATCGAAGGATCCATCGGGCCTATAGGTGACGACACAGAGGAACTCTCAATGAAAGCAACAATGTCGGTGTCAAAACCAGCGGATCTCGGGTAGGGAGTCCCGAACTGTGCGTCTAGGCGGATGGTAACAAGAGACAAGGGACACGATGTTTTTACCTAGGTTCGGGCCCTCTCGGTGGAGGTAAAACCCTACTCCTGCTTGATTAATATTGATGATATGGGTAGTACAAGAGTAGATCTACCATGAGATCAGAGAGGCTAAACCCTAGAAGCTAGCCTATGGTATGATTGTTGTTCGTCCTACGGAAAAAACCCTCCGGTTTATATAGACACCGGAGAGGGTTAGGGTTACACAGAGTCAGTTACAATGGTAGGAGATCTACATATCCGTATCGCCAAGCTTGCCTTCCACGCCAAGGAAAGTCCCATCCGGACACGGGACGGAGTCTTCAATCTTGTATCTTCATAGTCTTGGAGTCCGGGCAAAGATGATAGTTCAACTATCCGGACACCCCCTAGTCCAGGACTCCCTCAAGGAGTCTCGAAATGGTCGAGACGTCAAGATCGATATATTGGAAGGCTACATTCGGACATCGAAAAGTTCCGAGTGATTCGGGTATTTTTCGGAGTACCGGAGAGTTATGGGAATTCGCTGGGGAAGTAATGGACCTTAATGGGCCATACGGGAAAGGAGAGAAGGGCCTCAAGGGGTGGCTGCATGCCCCCCATGGGCTGGTCCTAATTGGACTAGGAGGGGGCGGCCGCCCCCTCCTTCCTTCTCCCCACTTCCTCCTTCCCTCCTTCTACTAGGAATAGGAAAGAGGAAGGGAATCCTACTTGGACTGGGGAGTCCTAGTAGGATTCCCCACACCTGGCGCGCCCCCCTTGAGCCGGCCACCTCCTCCCTCCCCTCTTTTATATACGTGGCCAGGGGGCAACCCATAGACACACAAGTTGATCTTTTAGCCATGTGCGGTGCCCCCCTCCATAGTTATACACCTCGGTCATATCATCGTAGTGCTTAGGCGAAGCCCTGTGCCGGTAACTTCATCATCACCTTCACCACACCATCGTGCTGACGGAACTCTCCCTCGGCCTCAGTTGGATCTAGAGTTCGGGGGACGTCACCGAGCTGAACGTGTGCAGATCGTGGAGGTGCCGTGCGTTCGGTACTTGATCGGTTGGATCGTGAAGACGTTCGACTACATCAACTGTGTTATTGAAACGGTTCCGCTCTTGGTCTACGAGGGTACGTGGACAAACTCTTCCCTCTCGTTGCTATGCATCACCTAGATAGATCTTGCATGATCATAGGATTTTTTTTGAAATTACCGTGTTCCCCAAGAGTGGCATCCGAGCCAGGTCTATGCGTAGATGTTATATGCACAAGTAGAACACAAAGAGTTGTGGGTGATAATAGTCATACTGCTTACCAGCATGTCATACTTTGATTCGGCGGTATTGTTGGATGAAGCGGCCCGGACTGACATTACATGACCGCGTTCATGAGACTGGTTCTACCGATGTGCTTCGCACACAGGTGGCTGGCGGGTGTCTATTTCTCCAACTTTAGTTGAATTGAGTTTGACCACTCCCGGTCCTTGTTGAAGGTTAAAACAACACACTTGATGAAAAATCGTTGTGGTTTTGATGCGTAGGTAAGAACGGTTTTTGCTAGAAGCCCGTAGCAGCCACATAAAACTTGCAACAACAAAGTAGAGGACGTCTAACTTGTTTTTGCAGGGCTTGCTGTGATGTGATATGGTCAAGGCATGATGTGATATAAATTGTTGTATGAGATGATCATGTTTTGTAACAAAATTATCGGCAACTGGCAGGAGCCATATGGTTGTCGCTTTATTGTAAGCAATGCAATCGCCATGTAATTGTTTTACTTTATCACTAAGCGGTGGTGATAGTCGTAGTAACAATAGTTGGCGAGACGACAATGATGCTACGATGGAGATCAAGGTGTCGCGCTGGTGACGATGGAGATCATGACAATGCTTCGGTGATGGAGATCATGGGCACAAGATGATGATGGCCATATCATGTCACATATTTTGATTGCATGTGATGTTTATCTTTTATGCATCTTATTTTTCTTAGTACGGCGGTAGCATTATACGATGATCCCTTACTAAATTTCAAGGTATAAGTGTTCTCCCTGAGTATGCACTGTTGCTACAGTTCGTCGTGCCGTGACACCATGTGATGATCGGGTGTGATAAGCTCTACGTTCACATACAACGGGTGCAAGCCAGTTTTGCACATGCTGAATACTCGGGTTAAACTTGACGAGCCTAGCATATGCAGATATGGCCTCGGAACACTGAGACCGAAAGGTCGAACGTGAATCATATAGTAGATATGATCAACATAGTGATGTTCACCATTGAAAACTACTCCATCTCACATGATGATCGGACATGGTTTAGTTGATTTGGATCACATGATCATTCAGATGACTAGAGGGATGTCTATCTTAGTGGGAGTTCATAAGTAATATGATTAACTGAACTTTAATTTATCATGAACTTAGTCCTGATAGTATTTTGCAAATTATGTTGTAGATCAATAGCTCGCGTTATAGCTTCCCTATGTTTTTTTATATGTTCCTAGATAAAACTATGTTGAAAGATTATAGTAGCAATAGTGCGGACTGGGTCCATAACCTGAGGTTTATCCTCATTGCCGCACAGAAGAATTATGTCCTTGATGCACCGCTAGGTGACATAACTATTGCAGGAGCAGATGCAGACGTTTTGAATGTTTGGCTAGCTCAATATGATGACTACTTGATGGTTTAGTGCACCATGATTTACGGTTTAGAATCGGGACTTCAAAGACGTTTTGAACGTCATGGAATATATGAGATGTTCCAGGAGTTGAAGTTAATATTTCAAGCAAATGCCCGAGTTGAGAGATATGAAGTCTCTAACAAGTTCTATAGCTAAAAGATGGAGGAGAATAGCTCAAGCAGTGAGCATGTGCTCAGATTGTTTGGTACTACAATCGCTTGAATCAAGTGGGAGTTAATCTTCTAGATAAGACAGTGATTGACAGATTTCTCTAGTCACCGTCACCAATTTACTAGAACTTCGTGATGAACTATAGTATGCAAGGGATGACTAAAATGATTCCCGAGCTCTTCGTGATGCTGAAATCAACGAAGGTAGAAATCAAGAAAAAGCATCAAGTGTTGATGATTAAACAAGATCACTAGTTTCAAGAAAAGGGCAAAGGGGAAGAAAGGAAACTTCAAGAAGATTGGCAAGCAAGTTGTCACTCCCGTGAACAAGCCCAAAGCTGGACCTAAGCCTGAAACTAAGTGCTTCTACTGCAAAGGAAATGGTCACTGGAAGCAGAGTTACCTCAAATATTTGGCGGATAAGAAGGATGGCAAAGTGAACAAAGGTATATTTGATATACATATTACTGATGTGTACCTTACTAGTGGTCGTAGTAATCCCTGGGTATTTGATACTTGTTCGGTTGCTAAGATTAGTAACTCAAAATAGGAGTTGCAGAATAAATAGAGACTAGTTGAGGATGAAGTGATGATGTGTGTTGGAAGTGGTTCCAAGATTGATATGATCATCATCGAGCACTCCCTATACTTTCGGGATTAGTGTTGAACCTAAATAAATGTTATTTGGTGTTTGCGTTGAGCATGAATATGATTAGATCATGTTAATGCAAAATGGTTATTCATTTAAGAAAAAGAATAATTGTTATTCTGTTTACATGAATAAAACCTTCTATGGTCATACACCCAATGTTGATGTTTATTGAATCTCGATCATGGTAATACACATATTCATAGTATTAATGCCGAAAGATGCAAAGTTGATAATGATAGTGCAACTTATTTGTGGCACTGCCGTTTGGGTCATATAGGTGTAAAGCGCATGAAGGAAATCTATGCTGATGGATTTTTGGAATCACTTGATTATGAATCATTTGATGCTTGCGAACCGTGCCTTATGGGCAAGATGACTAAAACTCCGTTCTCCAGAACAATGGAACGAGCTAGTGACTTATTGTAAATAATACATACCGATGTATGCGGTCCAATGAGTGTTGATGCTCATGGAGGGTATCGTTATTTTCTAACCTTCACAGATGATTTGAGCAGATATGGTTATATCTACTTAATGAAACACAAGTCTGAAACATTTGATAAGTTCAAAGAATTTTAGAGTGAAGTGGAGAATCATCGTAACAAGAAAATAAAGTTTCTATGATCTGATCGTGGAGGAGAATATTTGAGTTACAAGTTTGGCCTTCATTTAAAGCAATGTGGAATAGTTTCACAGCTCGCGCCACCTGGAACTCCACATCATAATGGTGTGTACGAATGTCGTAACCGCACTTTATTGGATATGGTGTGATCTATGATGTCTCTTATCGATTTACCACTATCATTTTGGGGTTATGCATTAGAGAAAGCTCCATTCACTTTAAACATGGCGCCATCAAAAATCCGTTGAGACGACGCCTTATGAACTGTGGTTTGGCATGAAACCAAAGTTGTCGTTTCTTAAAATTTGGGGCTGCGATGCTTATGTGAAAAAGCTTCAACGTGATAAGCTCGAACCCAAATCGGAGAAGTGCATCTTCATAGGATACCCAAAGGAAGCTGTTGGGTACACCTTCTGTCATAGATCCGAAGGCAAAAATCTTTGTTGCTAAGAATGGATCCTTTCTAGAGAAGGAGTTTCTCTCGAAAGAAGTGAGTGGGAGGAAAGTAGAGCTTGATGAGGTAATTGTACCTTCTCCCGAATTGGAAAGTAGTTCATCACAGAAATCAGTTCCAGTGATTCCTACACCAATTAGTGAGGAAGCTAATGATGATGATCATGAAACTTTAGATCAAGTTACTACAGAACCTCGTAGGTCTTCCAGAGTATGGTCCACACCAGAGTGATACGGTAATCCTATTCTAGAAGTCATGTTACTAGACCATCATGAACCTACGAACTATGAGGAAGCGATGATGAGCCCAGATTCCGCGAAATGGCTTGAGGCCATGAAATCTGAGATGGGATGCATGTATGAGAACAATGTGTGGACTTTGGTGGACTTGCCCGATGATCGGCAAGCCATATTAAATAAATGGATTTCAAGAGGAAGACGACACTGATAGTAGTGTTACTATCTACATAGCTCGACTTGTCGCCAAAGGTTTTCGACAAGTTCAAGGTGTTGACTACAATGAGATTTTCTCAACTATAGCGATGCTTAAGTCTGCCTCAATCATGTTAGCAATTGCTGCATTTTATGATTATGAAATTTGGCAGATGGATGTCAAAACTGCATTCCTGAATGGATTTCTGGAAGAAGAGTTGTATACGATGCAACCAGAAGGTTTTGTCAATCCAAAAGGTGCTAACAAAGTGTGCAAGCTCCAGCGATCCATTTATGGACTGGTGCAAGCCTCTCGGAGTTGGAATAAACGCTTTGATAGTGTGATCAAAGCATATGGTTTTATACAAACTTTTGGAGAAGCCTGTATTTACAAGAAAGTGAGTGGGAGCTCTGTAGCATTTCTAATATTATATGTGGATGACCTATTGTTGATTGAAATGATATAGAATTTCGGGATAGCATAAAGGGATACTTGAATAAGAGTTTTTCAAAGAAAGACCTCAGTGAAGTTGCTTATATATTGGGCATCAAGATCTATAGAGATATATCAAGACGCTTGATAAGATTTTTCAATGAATACATACCTTGACAAGTTTTTTGAAAGAGTTCAAAATGGATCAGTCAAAGAAGTAGTTCTTGCCTGTATTACAAGGTGTAAAGTTGAATAAGACTCAAAGCCCGACCACGACGGAAGATAGAAAGAGAATGAAAGTAATTCCCTATGCCATAGTCATAGGTTCTATAAAACTATGTTATGCCGTGTACCAGACCTATTGTGCACCTTCACTACAAAAATAATACACTTCCGTGATGATATGTGTTTGTCACAGTAGGTCACGTTTTCTATCATGCATGTACATCCATGATGATTTTATGACAGAATCAAGATAGTCATACTTGTGTTGTCGTAGAAGTGTTCCATGACATTACCAAAGTTATCATCACGGAAGTGTCCACTTACATGACGATAAATTGCACGTCACAGAAGTGCTTTCGTCAAGGGTGACCGACACGTGGCATCCACGGTAACGGAACGCCGTTAAGCTATCGGGTCTGGTTTCGGATCCGATAACCCATTAACAGCCCGGACCAATGGGGATTTTCCACGTGTAAAATCATCATTGGCCGGAGGAAACACGTGTTGCCTCACGGTTGGGACAGATGTCATCCACTCATTGGACAGTAGGCGCGTATGATAGGTCAACACGTGGCATGGCCCAACAGTGGCCCATTCCGGTGAAAAAGGCCGGCCCAGTAAAAATTAGCAGACCGGCCCATATAAGTCCTACTTGTGTTAGGTCCATTTAAGCCCACGGCCCATACGGGATGTGCAAATTCGGCCTGTCAAGGGCCCGTTAAAGATTTGATACCATTGCAACCCATCGTCAGTTCGATCCCGTTAACAGCCCGCTATATATTTGGGCTCAATATTGGCCCAATGAGATTTCGACCTGTTAACGGCCCATTCAAGGGATGGGCCAATTTTCAGGATGTACATCTTCGGCCTTTTAGCGACCCATTTATGTGATGGGCTAATTTCTAGCCCGGTGTGTCTTTCAGCTTGTTGACGACCCATAAATCAGTTGGGCCATTTGTAGTCGGACCTGAGTTTTGGCCTTTTAGCGACCCATTAAGTGTTGGGCCAATTCCCGGCCCTGTGTGTCTTTCAGCCTCTTGACGGCCCATAAATGAGTTGGGCCATTTGTAGTCGGACCTGAGTTTTGGCCTTTTAACGACCCATAAATGAGTTGGGCCATTTTTAGTCGGACCCGAGTTTTGGCCTTTTAATGGCCCATGCCCTTCATGGTCCAATACCAGCCCGGTTTCTCTTCCAGTCTGCTAAAGTCCCACAACATAGTTGGGTCATTTACAATACGACCTGACTTTCGGCCTCTTAGCGGCCCATGCTCTTCATGGTCCAGTATAAGCCCGCTGTCTCTTTCGGCCTGCTAAAGGCCCACAGTATAGTTGGGCCATATGTACCCCGACCTTAGTAGCAGCCTGTTAACGGCCTGTGAAATCATGCCAGCTTCGATGTCAGCCCGTTAACGACCCGGGAGGTGAGAGGGCCGACCATTAACTTTCGGCCTGGTAACGACCCATTAACTTAATGGGCCCACTAAAGTTCGTACATGTGTTTAGGCCAAATTAGATAATTTGAGCCCATTATGACGAGCAATTATGCACAGGACCAAACCGATCAAGCAAAGGTACGACATACAGGGAAAATGTTGCACATCCAGCATATATTATAGGAACTTACATCCACTTTGCAATCAAAGATTGATGCTAGTGCAAATAAATGAACAGAACCTAACAATCTACAACATCACAGTATGCAACCTCAGCACGGATGACACCCATAAGCATCTAGGCAAGTTCTTGCTGCTTTGCTACACTGTCTCTGAAAACATTAATCAATTGTTGTTGCGCACGAATCTGCACCTCTGATTCCTCCACCATTTCCATCATTGCTTCAGCCATTAATTGGTTCACAAACATACATTTTTTCCATTGCGTTTGAGACAGAGGATACTGAACAGATTCAGATGGCAATTTTGGCAGGCTTGTATTATTGATATTGGAGAGTGTCTCGACCACTGCATCATAACATAAATTAGGAGGGGAACCAAATAGATTAATCATGAGTTATTGCCATATTACATGGCCTAGATTTATTGGAAAGAAACAATGGGGTTGCCTTGCTAATTTCAGAGTTTGTCTTCTTATCTTCAGCAGCCCGCACAGAATTAACACACTAGCATTGCTATCATTGGCCAAGTCAAATAATAGGAAAGCAACATTGACACAACGAACGTTTGGGCAACTAGCCTACACCAAATTAACACAATATGGCACATCTATCATTAGCCAGTTAAGGTAATACGAAAGCAACATTGAGACAATGAATGAATGGGCAACCAGAGTAGCACTACAATTCAGCAATGTGCATGATATGAGATAGTACACTCATGCAACTCAGTATGCAAAACTACCAGGCAGTTTTCCTTACAAAAGTCAACATTGGCGCCTTTAAAAGTTTGCTACAACTAATTTTAGGTCAGATAAAGGTTGGATTCATGCCGATTAATAAAATACATGTTGATGTAAAAATATAGTGATATACAACAGGTACTTACATCAACATTGGAGCACAGAGAATTCCCGCAAGATATTTTCCTGGAATACAATCCCAATGGAGGAAGTCTTCTATCATTTAACCTTATTTTCTAAAAGAGAGATGGGTAAGAAACATGTAGAAATTATGATTAGAATGCTATAAAATTTCATGATGCGAGGATACGCACACACTTCTTAGAATGGAGTTGACATTCTTTTGCTGGACTGGAGGAGACTAGTTCTTTGGCCACTGGAATCTGCTTATTATCAGTGGGAGTTGGGTTTCTCTGTGCTGGAGTAGTATCTATGAAAAATGGAGTTGGTTTATTATCTCCTGGCGTCTGGATCTTAACATAGTCATATCCCCCTTGCATGCCTTATATAGAAGAATGTTGCTTCAATTATAAAACATGATACAACAGAGACGGAATAGGTACTGAAGAATATAAAGGCATGACATATTGACATGTATTCCCTCCATCCAGAAATAAAGGGATGGGTCTAGCATATTTCAGTTCTAGATACATCCAATTTTATCCATTTCTGCGACATGTAATCCGGACGGAGGGAGTATGATGTAAGAGCTAGGGATACGACAGGACAACACAGTAAAAAGAACACTGAAAACTGATGTCTACTATGCAACCTTCTCCTTGTAGACATTGTTGGGCCTCCAAGTGCAGATGTTTGTAGGACAGTAGCAAATTTCCCTCAAGTGGATGACCTAAGGTTTATCAATCCATGGGAGGCGTAGGATGAAGATGGTCTCTCTCAAACAACCCTGCAACCAAATAACAAAGAGTCTCTTGTGTCCCCAACACACCCAATACAATGGCAAATTGTATAGGTGCACTAGTTCGGCGAAGAGATGGTGATACAAGTGCAATATGGATGGTAGATATAGGTTTTTGTAATCTGAAATTATAAAAACAGCAAGATAACTAATGATAAAAGTGAGCACAAACGGTATTGCAATGCTAGGAAACAAGGCCTAAGGTCCATACTTTCACTAGTGCAAGTTCTCTCAACAGTAATAAGATAATTGGATCATATAACTATCCCTCAACATGCAACAAAGAGTCACTCCAAAGTCACTAATAGCGGAGAACAAACGAAGAGATTATTGTAGGGTACGAAACCACCTCAAAGTTACCCTTTCTAATTGATCTTTTCAAGAGTCCGTAGTAAAATAACATGAAGCTATTCTTTCTGTTCGATCTATCATAGAGTTCGTACTAGAATAATACCTTTAGACACAAATCAACCAAAACCCTCATGTCACCTAGATACTCCAATGTCACCTCAAGTATCTGTGGCTATGATTATATGATATGCATCACACAATCTCAGATTCATCTATTCAAACCAACATAAAGTACTTCAAAGAGTGCCCCAAAGTTTCTACCGGAGAGTCAAGATGAAACGTGTGCCAACCCCTATGCATAAGTTCACAAGGTCACTGAACCCGCAAGTTGATCACCAAAACGTACATCAAGTAGATCACGTGAATATCCCATTGTCACCACAGATAAGCACATGCAAGACATACATCAAGTGTTCTCAAATCCTTAAAGACTCAATCCGATAAGATAACTTCAAAGGGAAAACTCAATCCATTACAAGAGAGTAGAGGGGGAGAAACATCATAAGATCCAACTATAATAGCAAAGATCGCGATACATCAAGATCGTGCCGAATCAAGAACACGAGAGAGAGAGCAAACACATAGCTACTGGTACATACCCTCAGCCCCGACGGTGAACTACTCCCTCCTCGTCATGGAGAGCGCCGGGATGATGAAGATGGCCACCGGAGAGGGATTCCCCATCCAGCAGGGTGCCGGAACAGGGTCCCGATTGGTTTTTGGTGGCTACAGAGGCTTGCAGCGGCGGAACTCCCGGTCTATTATTTATTTCTGGAGGTTTTTGTATTTACAGGAATTTTTGGCGTAGGTCTCACGTCAGGGGGGGGTCTCCGAGTCGTCCACGAGGGTGGAGGGCGCGCCCTACCCCCTGGGCTCGCCCTCCTATCTCGTGGACGGCTCGAGACTCTTCTGGCCCAACTATTTTACTCTGGGGGCTTCTTTTGGTCCATAAAAAATCATCAAAAATTGGCATGTTAATTGGACTCCGTTTGGTATTCCTTTTCTGTATAACTCAAAAACAAGGAAGAAATAGAAACTCGCACCGAGCTCTAGGTTAATAGGTTAGTCCCAAAAATCATATAAAATAGCATAAATGCATATAAAACATCCTAGATGGATAATATAATAGCATGGAACAATAAAAAATTATAGATATGTTGGAGACATATCAAAAACCCATTGCAGAACCAAAGTATTCAAACCCACTGATATGAGATAGTACACTCATGCAGCTCAGGATGCAAAACTACCATGCAGTTTTCCTTACAAAAATCAACATTGTGGCCTTTAATCATACATTTTGCTACAACTAAATTTAGATCAGATAAAGTTGAATTCACGCCGATTAACAAAATACATGCTGATGTAAAAATGTAGTGATATATAATAGGTACTTACATCTGCATTGGAGGATAGAGAATTCCTGCAAGAACCTTTCCTCACAGACGATACCAGTGCAGAAATTCTTCTATCTGTTAAGCTTATTCTCTAAAAGAGAGATGGGTAAGAAACATGTAGAAAATGTGATCATCATGCTATAAAATTTCATGATGCAAGGATACACACACGCTTCTTAGAATGGAGTTGACATATTTTTGCTGGATTGGAGCAGACTAGTTTTTGGGCACTGGAATCTGCTTATTATCAGTAGGAGTTGGGGTTCTCTGTGCTGGAGCAGTATCTGTAAAAACTGGAGTTGGTTTACTATCTCCTGGCATTTGGATCTTTTGCAAAGACCTTGTTTGTAACCCTTCAGATTCAAACATAGTCATCTTCCCCTTGCATGCCTTATATAGAAAAATGGTGCTTCAATTATAAAACAGGCTACAACAGAGAGATGGAATAGGTACTGAAGAATAGAAAGGCATGGCATATTGACATGTATTCCCTCCATCCAGAAAAAATGGATGGGTCTAGGCGTATTTCAGTTCTAGATACATCCTTTTTTATCCATTTCGACAACATGTAATCTGGACGGAGGGAGTATGGTGTAAGAGCTAGGGATCTGACAGACAACACGGTAAAAAACACTAGTTGAATGTAAAGCGTATGCTAGCAGAATACATACAGAAAAAAACTAAGGCAACATACACGTGTATGATTGGGAAACTAAGATGACATTGCAACGAGCACTAGAACAACACTTCAATGTAAAAAACATGGTATGGTAGAGCGGATGAAGTACATCTTGATGAATAACAATGCATAATATATTCGAAGCATGATGTCCAAATTAAGCGGATGGCATTGCAATAGAGTAGAATGACAAGATACTTGAATTTGAAAACATGTTATCATGAATGGATTAGGTACTGAAAAACAGGAAGGCATGACATATTTACATGCATGATCAGCATGCTAAGCACATGGCATTGCAACAGAGTAGATACACTCCAGGACAGTATATGCATGTTGTACCCATATCACGGGCCAAGTTAGAGCAAGGACCTTGTGGGGTGAAGAGGATTCATCATCTTTCTGCAAGTCTTCTGAAGAACTTCCTTTACATGTTCCATCATATTGGGTATCATTGACATCAAGTTTATTGGCCTTTACATTACTCCGTGAGGTTCTTGTGGATATATCAGTGTGTACAATTATATCTGACATGCATGGAAGACAACTAGTAGTTAAATTTATGTAATGAGTGCCTGTAGGAGACGACATAAATAGTAGGATTGGGGTTAACTAGCAGCAACATGTCTCAAAAACCAAAGGGAGAACACAGATGAAAGCTACGGAATATGTATCGTTTGTACTCGAGATTAACTAGATGGAACACAAAAGTATTAAAGAACAACATAGGTAATACTAGAAGTGGTATAATACTATAATCACCAGCCTGTGGAATAGCATTGGTTGATGGATGATAACTATGGGACATCGTTACCTAAAGAACAAGTATCTTAGCTGAACTATGGAACATCGTTAACTCCAGAACAAGACCCTTAAGAGATCAGCATGAATATACAGTGAAATGTGATAATCTATTTTCCATGCTTAGATGAATAAGAAAGCCATAAATGTTTCACACAAGTAAGATGAGGGTACAACCTATCTGGCCGCCATCCATAGGAGTGAGCATCATGTGCTGAGTTGTCGATGGCCCTGCAGTTGTTGTGGTTGTCCATGTCGGGCACACGCATTTGATGCAGGGAACTGTTGAGTGGGGACTATAGCTCCCTTCTGGTGTATGCTTCCCTTGTTGGAGCAGCTGCGGTGAGTCGGAAGACGGTGTGGCCGAAGATGCAGATAACGCATAATGTTAAGAATGACACATCTCTTTGATCTGAAGAAATACCCTAAGAGATCAACAACAAGGTACGAGAGTGGTCACACATCTGTTGACTGAAGACTAAGTTGGGGTCACACGATTTTATTTTATTTTGGTATTGTCCGATCTATGCTGGATGGCTTGATGGCCGTCTTGTGCCTCCCGGCTGACACTGTTCGGAATCTTCCCCGAAGAGCCAGCGACCAACGGCAGAGCAGCCTGCCTCTGCCGTCCATGGCCCCGACCAAAACCCCGCTACCCACCCCACCGCACTGCCGAGGTTGCACTATCCCCGGGCCAATCCACAAAGACTCATCGTCATCCAGATCCGGCGGCGGCAGTACCTTCAACCCACGCAGCTCTAAGATAGATATCTAAGCACTGCTTTCGCGGCGAGCTTGCGCCCCCGCACCCTTATGTTAGACACCAGCCAACCGGTAGCCTAGAAGCTCCGCCGCCTCGAGGGGTGCTGCTTCCCATTGGGAATCGATTGGCCCAGAATAAAAATTCAGACAACTGACGCCTAAATAAAGTGATTTGAGATGAGGGTGCGACCTATCTGGCAGCATGGTGAAGTAGGCAGCTCCAGCTGTCGTGTCAGTGAGGCCGACACGGTTGCGGTGGCGATCGGCGGCAGGGAAGCAGAGATGTCGCGACGGTCGACGACTACGGGGAAGCAGCGCCGGGACTTTGGACAGATCCAAAGTTGGAGCCGCTTCGGCTCCGTGAACAACGGCGGGGGTGAATCGGCTCCGGTACGGTTCACACGGCCGTCGTCGAGGCAACTCCGGCATCACGGAGTAAGAGGCACACGGCCCAGTGCATGACGACAAATGGACAGCGTCTGCAGCATTAGGGAGGAGGGCGGCTGTGAAATTGGTGCGGTGGGGGGCGCCATGGAGGAGGGGCTGAGGTTTCGCGACTCGGGAGAATGGAGCTTCCGTGGAGAAGGTGATTTGGCACCCACGAGGTATGAATGGGGAGGGAATTGGGAGGGGAGTGGAACCATGTCTTACAGACGCATTTGTCTGAAATGTGGGGGACTTACAGTTCTACCCCTGCCTTTATGCTTCTCAATTTGGGTCTGTGTACTGAGGGTCGGGGATAGTAGAGTAACTTTGCTTCTCCCCAAATAGTGGGCGGGAGCGATTTCGGGCGGGGAGGGCGTGTTTTGAAATATAGTGGGCGTGACAGATTTCGGGGCTAGGAGAGCGTGTTTTGAAATAGTGGCTGCAAGCTATTTCGGGCAAGGAGAGCATGTTTTGCTGACCATGGTTTATGAAGGCACATGTCATTTCGGCGAGGAGAAGGCACACTTGGATGAAGTTACGAACCTACCCTCGATGTACAACGGGCCAATTGATGCGTGTCCCACATAGGCCGGTAATTTCGCGTCTCCCATTTATTTGCTCAGGCAAATTCTACCGAGCAGAGGGTGTTTAACGGTTCATTCAAATTTTGGGAGAACGAGCATCCACATCTACCTTACCAAGTCGATTCGAATCAAATTTTGAAATATTAGCTTGCCACTTCTTTTTTAGATGGAGAGATGATGCTCGGGAGTAACGTGTTTTTACATGCTCGTTGCTAGCGATTTACTATATGACAAATAGTTGACCCACTCAAAAATGGGAATCAAACCCAAAATGAAATATCTCGATTCAATGAAATAGCTCGTTCACCAGGTCAAAATAGTGAACTAAATCCAAAATTGAACACCTCAATTGAGTTGCATGTTGTGCAGTATTATAGTACTCCATGAACATGTTGAAAGTCAAATTAATGAACTTGTTTGATATACACATATCTCCGTTCATGTGTGGATTGCAGACAACATGTTCTCCAATTTAAATATTTGAATGCAAGTTTATATCGAAACATGGTTTATATGAGTCTTTGATGCATAAAACGCGACCTCCCTCTCTCCCGGACTCCTGCTCTCTCTCTTTCTCTCTCTCGCCGACAATCTTCAATTCTGTCGCACACATCCAACACACAAACCTTGTTGGTACCTCTCCCTCTCTCTCCATCTCTTTCTCTCTCTCGCCGACAATCTTCAATTCTGTCGCACGCATCAAACATACAAACCTTGTTGGTCCCTCTCCCTCTCTCTCCATCTCTTTCTCTCTCTCGCTGACAATCTTCAATTCTGTCGCACGCATCCAACACACAAACCTTGTTGGTCCATCTCCCTCTCTCTCCATCTCTTTCTCCCTCTTTGTGTGTGTGTGTGTGGGGGGGGGTCTTTGTAGTTCGCATGCATATATACTCCATCTATAGGTCTCTCTCACACACTATGTATGATTATCTAGTCCAAGCTAGATATCTTGGGTGCACTCATAGTATGCACACAAATTCCTTGGCTCATTGCCCGTAACTCTCTCATGCACCACTCTATCGTCTCGGAGCTCTTCACTCTCTCTCTCTCTCAAACTCTCCATCTACCTGGGTCACACATACACATGCATATCTCACTCGCACTGGATAGACCCATCTAAAACTCTACCTCTCTCCCTCGTTATCTCTCCATCTCACACGCACACACACAATCTCATGCCTAGCTAGCCAGGTATGATGGTCTATCACTCAATTGTAGGCGCACACATTCCCACTATATGTATATGACTAGCTAATCTTAGTCTCCATCACAAACATGTGCATGGTCTATCTCAATTTCTCTCGGGGCATCTTTCTATCGCACACACACCTCCCTCAATCTCCCACCCATATAGTCCCCTCACGATCTCGAGGGGATCTCTCTATCACAAACACACCCTCTCTCCCTCCCCATGCCTCCATGTTCTCCATGTGTCCCTCTCGACCTTTGTTCCTTGTTGGCCAGACCTCTATTGGACATGTGCTACAGGGGTGTCTCTCTCCGTTGCAAACAATCACGCACTAGCTATCTTCGTGTATCTCCTCACCTCGCTTTTCTATCTCGGAGATGCATGCGTGATATGTTTGCTTAAGAAATGAAAACACACACTCTCTCTCTAATTTATCATTTGTTGTCACTTCCTCTTTCACACACATACTCTTTTTGCACACTCACTCATTCTCCTTCACACGCACTTGATCTCTCTCGACTTAGGCACTGTCTTCGGTCCATAGCATATAGATTTATTGAAAAGTCAAACATCACAAAGTTTGACCATATGTACGTGGAGAAAAACAATTACATCGAGAACGACAACATATACCATTAGATTCACCATGAGATATAGTTTCATATGATATATCTTTGGTATTGTAGATATAAATAACATTTGCGTAAACCTGATCAAAGTTTCCAAAGTTTGACTCTAAAAACTTTACATGCAGTGCATTATCGAGCGGATGGAATATCTCTTTCCCCCTCTCAGCTATCTGACGCACCACTCAGCCTTATCAGGGCTCCTCTATCTCATTGAAACTTTATATCACCCTGGTTCACACATACACATGTCTCGCTCGCGCTATACATATAGACCCATCCAACACTCTCTGCCCTTGTTCTCTCTCTATGTGACACGCACCCCCCTAAGTACCATAATCCTCACTCCATACGCTACCGGAGAGACGGCGCGACGCCGCGGTGGTGATGACGAAGGCGAGGCCGATGGCGAGGACGTGCCGCCCCCTATCACGGCCGCTCCGGGGGGCGTGTCGGTGTCGAGCCCCCGAGCGCTACCGGAGAGACGGCGCGACGCCGCGGTGATGATGACAAAGATGGTCCCACCCGGACTGCGAAACCAGCAGCAGTGTGGTAGCAAAGTACCACACCATGGTGGGCGCCAACTGTCGTGGTATTCTCACGGGGGGTTGCGAGTCGACAGATGCCACAAGGGCTTAGTGTGAGGGTAAGACTGCTGCTGATTGGCCCAGGAGTGGGTATGCGAGTAGCACGCGGTGGTTTACCCAGCTTCGGAGCTCTCCGGAGAGATAATACTCCTACTGCTGCATGTTTGAGTGTATCTGATATATTTAGTATAGAGTGCTCCTGGAGCTGTATCTGAGGTCAGTGCCATAGGCATCTGGCCTCGTATATGCGTATGAGCACAAGTGTGTGCTTGGCCGAATGGATATGTGTGTGTGTGCTAGCTAGCTATCTTGCTAGCTAGCATACATGCATGGAGTGTGTGAGAGTATCCCGGGAGCCATTGTGGCCGGCCAAGTGCATGTAGCGTGTCTGTGGATGGATGGATGGATAGCTATATATATAGTGTGGAGCTAGCTTACTATCTAAGCTATGTGGTGGTATGGGACCAAGGCATGGTGGGTGTCATCCTTGTCCCCTGGGTCACTTCGTAAATAGTGCCAGGGACAAGTTACACTATACATGATGGCTGAGGTGACACGTGAACAATGCTCGGGTACAGCCGTCTTGTCGGTGTCGGGTCGGGCTGCAGTCGGTAGCCGGCTGGTTGGCGCAGTCGGCAGCCGGCAGTCGGCCGGGGAGCCGACAGGAGTGGATGGACAGTCGGACTGAGGGGCTTTGCTAGCCCTGATGTCTTGAAATATCGTCTTGCCGTCTTCGGGATACCCGTCGCCAATTACTCCGACACCATAGGCGCAAGCACCCCCCCTAAGTATGATTATCTCTCACTAGCCATCAGGAACACAAGTGTTGTCTCCTTCCATCCATACGTCTATCTTGATATCTCTCAGGGTATCTTCTATCGTGCACACCTTGTCACTCGATCTCCCACCCATGTAGTCCCATCACGATCTCTAGGGGATCTCTCTATGACAAACATACACTCTCTCCTCCCCATGTCTGCATTTTCTACGTACGTCTCTCTCGACCTCTCTCCCTTGTTTGTCAAACCCCTCTTGGCCACGTGCTAGGGGTCTTTATCTCTCGGTTGCAAACAACCACACACTATCTCCTCACCTTGCTTCCGTTGTCAAAGATGCATGTGTGATATGTTTGCATAAGACACACTCACTTTTTCTCTACTTTTATCGTGTGTTGTCCATGTATCTTTCACACACGCACACACACCTTTTTCACTCACTCTTTCTATTTCACTCTCTCTCTCTCTGTCTCTCTGTCTCTCTCTCTCTAGTTAGGGACTCTCTCACGTCCATAAGCATATGGATGTTTTGAAAAGTCAAACCTCAGAAAAGTTTGACCAGGTATACGTGGAGAAAAACATTTACATCTAGAACGATCATTAGATTCATCACAACATGTACTCACTTCATACTATCATTTATCTTTGGTATTGTAGATATAAGTAATTTCTTTATAAACTTGGTCAAAGTTTCAGAAGTTTGACTTTAAAAAAATGTTGGAACTACATTATCGAACGGAGGGAGTAGCACTTTCTCTCTCTGCTATCTCTCACGGGCCTCCCCTCTCACTCGAACTCTCTATACCGATGGATTATACGCTCACTGTTCAGCATATAGCTCCGTATATTGTTTAGTTGACCGGTCAACCAGTCCACATGCTGCCTTGTCAGCTCGTGTTCTCTATCTTCGTGTGCTAGCCCATGTGGCAGTGGATGAAAATAAGTAAACTAGGGGCCCATCTGACACGCGGTGAAGTAAACAAAGTTGAAACCACTCGGGGAGCACCCCGCACGCTAGTAAATTGATGGTGCATTGAGGACACACTTCTTCCGCGTGAAGGACGCACTCACGCACAATTCACTACTGCACGGCAGCATGCACAGAAGGACGCACTCGTGCACACCCAGCACGCAACACACACTAGCACACGTGTACACCGGTGTCGCCGCCGGTTGAGATGGACGGCGAGGCAGCCAACAAGCGGAGGCGGCTCGAGCCAAAACCGCATCCGGCGAGCCTGGACTTCATCATCAGCCTCCCCGACGACATGCTGCTCGTCATCATCGGCCTCCTCCCCACCAAATCTGCCGTGCGGACCGCCCTGCTCTCCCGGCGGTGGCGCCCCCTCTGGCGCTGCATCCCCCTCAATCTCACTGTCGACAGCTGCCTCTGCGACGGGGATTGCAAACGCATGGCCATCGTCTCCAAGATCCTTTCATTGCACCCTGGGCCAGCCAGACGCCTTGACATCCGCATGTTTAGTACCAACTGCAAGGTCCAAGCCAAGTTTGACGAGTGGTTCTTATCCCTCGCCCTAGATCAGCTCAAGGAGCTCAGCTTTGAAGTTGGACGATGACTCTCTTTGCCGCCGTCCGCGCTCTGCCTCACGCCAACGCTGCGCCGCGCCAGCTTTAGCTCCTGCCACTACAAAAAAAAGACACATCCGTGATATTTTGGGCCGAACGAAACTTTTTTCTGTCATACTTATGACACTTCTATGACGATAATTGTGACAAAACCCGGTATCATCATAGATGTGGTGGGATCCTACTTCTATGCCAAAAAATCATGATAGAAAATGGGCTTTTAAGTCTGGGCGGGCGGACGCAGCTGCATGACATTCTTTGGGCCGTCCATGACGAGAAAAAACCGTGGTAGAAGCGAGGGCGAGGAAAATTTCGGGAAGTTCCCGGTTACGGTGGGTGGTCGGGGGCCGAGCGATGCGCGTTTCTCTCGTACATGTACGCGCGTATGTGTGAGGCGTTGACTCTAACTGAACCCGAGCAAGGCATTGGGCTCTAACTGAACCCGAGCGATTGCACTACAGGCTATACGTTACTGAACCCGAGGGATCGGTCGATGGCTGTTAACTGAACCCGATCAAGCGATTCCTTTGCTACTGCTGCTAACTGAAGCCGATCGATGCTGCCTCTCTAGATGAACAGTGAGCGTTGCGGGGGAGGGGGGGTTGGATGAATAGTGAGCGGTGGGGGTGGATGAACAGGACCCCGTGGCATTGCCTCGATCGAGCCGGTTGGGGCTGGATGAACAAGACCCCGTGGAGGGCTGGATGAATAGGACGACCCCGTGGAGGGCTGGATGAATAGTAGACGGTGGAGGGTGCCGTGGAGGGTGGTTGAGCGATGGCCGGTGGAGTAGCGGCGGTGGAGGCTGGATGAACAGGAGCCTGTGGAGGCTGGAGGAGGTCGACGGTGGAGATGAACAGTATCCCGTGGAGTCCCGTTTTGCGGTACGCCACACCCCTCCTGATGAACATGACCCCCGTCTCGACCGTAGCGCTCCAACACAAGTCTGTTTCGTCCGTTTTGCCGTACGCCACACCCCTCCTGATCAACAGGACCCCCGATTCGACCGTAGGAGGTTCGTTTCCTCCATTTTGCGGTACGCCAGACCCCTCCCGATGAACATGATCCTGTTTCGAACATGGCCGGTCAAACACAAGGCCATTTCCTCCATTCTGCGGTATGCCAGGCCTCGTTTCCATCGCCTGTTCCGTCCAAGCCCTCCCGATGAACACGATGACGCATTCCGTTCCAACCCAGCCGGTTGGCTACTCATGAACACGATGACGACGCTGTTTCTCCGTTCCAACCCAGTCATGTCCATGAGCCCTGGCCCTACGTATGCGCGAGTAGGCGTTCGAGACCCCGCCCGTATGTACACATACGTGGCCATATTTTCTTTCTTGCACACTGGCCGCTGTACGTACGTGTAAATGCTACATGCACGCCTCTACTACGACACGTACGCGCCTCTACTATGACACGTGCGCGCCTCTACTACAACATGTGCGCGCCTCTATATCAACCAGTATATATGTACGTACACATTCGTGACCAGAATGACACCGCTACGTAAGCTTTGACCAGGTGGGTCTCGACTGGCAGGCACTTCCTTGCGTGCGGAGATGTAGCTGGTGGGTCCCAGCAGTTAAGGGGGCGAATCATTTTTTTTGCCCAGACGCACTTCCTTGTGTGCGAAGATGTAGCTGGTGGGTCCCAACAGTTAGGGGGCGAATCGTTTTTTTTGCCCGGACACACTTCCTTGTGTGCGAAGGTGTAGCTGGTGGGTCCCAGCAGTCAGGGGGGAAACATTTTAAAATATGATGGCCCGTCTGGTTGGTCCCTGCTGTCAGGTGGAGGAATCATTATTTTCCGCATATAATGAGGCACTTCCTTGCTGCAGCCGTGGACCCAGCTGTCAGCCTCTCCACATACAGTCCACTTCCGATGGAAGCCGTTCCTTGACCACGTTGACCATGCCGCGCCGAGAGCACCAGGGCGGTGGACGACGGCGAGGCCTAGGAAGGGACAACGCGGGCTGGGAAGACGGCGGTGGATGCCCCAGCGTGAAGGAGTACAAGGGTTCATTAGTTCGCGCGGTGTGAGGCTGCCATCGCCCATGAGAATAACATGGGGTGTGGGTGAGTAGAGGATGGCCGGCCGGCGGTGGGAGTAGTAAAGGCGGTGAGGCCTCCGCGCGCATCGCACCCCGCCACGGAGGTAGGAGCATGAGGCACGACCGCGCTGGTTTGGTAATTTGGAGCAAGAAGACCAGAGGTTGAAGAAGCACTACTGCCGTTGGATGGACATCGTCACGGTCCTTTGGAGCTAGAATCGTGCATATTGACTAAGTTGACAAAGCCCTCCGTCCCGTCTAACTTAGTAGGCCCTAAGTCAACTGGCACTATCTTTGGGTCCCAGCTAACGAGGGAGTATTCATTTTTTTGTGCGTAATAAGGAGGCACTTCCTTGCGTGCGAAGATATAGCTGGTGGGTCCGAGCTGTTAGCGGCGGTAACTTTTTTTCGCGAAATACAGAGGCCCTTTTGGTGGGTCCCTGATGTCAGGTGGAGGAATCATTATTTTGCGCGTAATAAGGAGGCATTTCCTTGCGTGCAGCCGTGGACCCAGCTGTCGGCCTCTCCACGTACGGTCCACTTCAGATGCATGTCGGTCATTGACCACGTTGACCAGGCTGCGCCGAGAGCACCAGGGTGGTGGACGATGGTGAGGCCTAGGAAGGGAACACACGGAGGCAGGGAAGACTCGACAGTTGTTTCCCATGCGGAGGGGAGTACGACTGTACGAGGGTTTACTGGTTCATGTGCCGTCGCTAGAGAATAACAACAGGTGTGGGTGAGTAGAGGGATGGCTAGGCCAGCGATGGGAGTATGGTGGGGCGGTGAGGCCTGTGCGGCAAGCACTGGCAGGCCTGAGGAGGAGGAGAAAGCGATCTGCCGGCGCTTGTTTGAGCGGCTGGAGCAGGAAGAGCAGAGATTGAAGAAGCACGACGGCCGTTGGATGGACATCATACGATCACTGGAGCTAGAATTGTTCATATTGACTAAGTTGACAAAGCCCACCGTCCCCGTCAACTTAGTAGACCCACAAGTCAGCCTACCACCATGGTGGGTCCCAGCTAGCAGGGGGAGTATTCATTTTTTGTTCATAATAAGGAGTCACTTCCGGTGGGTCCGAGCTGACAGTGGGGGGAACATTTTCTCGCGAAATATGGTGGTCCGTCCGGTGGGTCCCAGCAGTCAGGGGGAAACGTTTTTTTCGCGAAATATGGTGGCCCGTCTGATGGGTCCCAGCAGTCAGGGGGGAAACATTTTTTTTTGCGAAATACTGGTGGCCCGTCGGGTGGGTCCCTGCTGTCAGGTGGAGGAATAATTATTTTGCGCGTAATAAGGAGGTACTTCCTTGCGGCTGCCGTGGACCCGGTATCGGCCTCTCCACGTCTGATACTCTTCCGATGGAAGTCGGTCGTTGACCACATTGACCACGCCAGACCGAGAGCACCAAGGTGGTGGACGACAATGAGGCCTAGGAAGGGACGACGCGGGCCGGGAAGACGCGGTAGTGGATGCCCGCGAGAGAGGAGTACGAGGTTCACTTTGGTTGGTGCGGTGTGAGGCTGCCGTCACCTTGAGAATAACGAGGGGAGTGGGTGAGTGGAGGGATGGCCTGGCCAGCGGTGGGAGTAGTATGGGGGAGGTGAGGCCTCTGCGGCAGCACAACCGGCCATGGGAGGCAGGAGCATGCGGCACGACCGACGCTGCTTTGGGCAGCTGGAGAAAGAAGACCAGAGGTTGAAGAAGCACTACGGCCGTTGGATGGACATCATTGACCACGCCGCACCGAGAGCACCAGGGCGGTGGATGATGGCGAGGCCTATGAAGGGAGCGACACGGAGCCGGGCAAGACACGACAGTGGCTGCCCACGCGGTGGAGAGTACGAGGGTTGACTGGTTCGGCTACCGTCGCCTGAAAATGACAGGAGGTGTGGGTGAGTAGAGGGATAGACAGGCCAGTGATGCGAGTATGATGGGGCCGTGAGGCCTGCCCGGCAGCACAGCCGGCCACGGGAGGCGGGAGCAGGCGGTTCCGATGGCGCTGGTTTTGGCGGCTGGGGCAGGAAGATCATAGATTGAAGAAGCACAATTGCCATTAGATTGACATCTAACAGTCCGACGTTGGTAGAGTCGATTGTTGACTAAGTTTCTTTTTTGAGAAACCTTCTGTACGCATGAACATAGTAGGCCAACAAGTCAACCTCCAAATCTATGGCAGACAACATAAAGCCCATTTGCTATTTTTTATAATTTGCAGCCCATTTACTAATTCTTAAGTAATTTATTACATCCCATTTTCTGCCCAGAACCACGGTCAAAAAGTTCAACCTTATTTTGCATATTTCGATGGAGTCCAAACTATTGTAATCCCGAAATGATAAACATTTTTTAAAAACTTATTGATTTGCCAAAAAATCGTTTTGTTTTCGTAAGCTAATAAGATGTGGGACAATTGAGTTGGTTTAAGGGAAAACCAGTGGTAAAAAATCAGCGCTGGGTGGGAAAAACAACAAAAATAAGGATGTAAATATGAAAAGGGAATTTTATGTGTTTTCAATATAATGATACATGTATATGAACTAGTAAAACTATAGGTAGAGATTAGAAAACGGACGTAGGGCATGCGTTTCAAGAGAAAAATAGAACTGGGCTGTGTGTTTGATTCAGTAAAAAAACCTGCCTGTAGATGCTGTAAGACAAAATATAACTAATCTTTGGCGGGCGAGGCGATGAATACCTGCTGGATCTTTTTGCGTTATGTCGTCATGGGCTGGGCACATTAAAACAAAACCAACCACAGGCAGTCTACAGCCCAGTTGAAACTTGCTCGACCTAAAAAACAATATCGTGCTCAATAAGCGAGAGAATTTCGCAAGTATAGGCGATAAGCTGGGATGCAAGCAGGATATTGTTTTTTCATCGTGATAATAAGTGCATGCACTTGTTTCAAAAAAATTGGAGAACTGGGAATTCGAACGGCAGGTGCTTATGCTACCCATCAAATAAAAATCAGGTGCCTGAAAATTTTGTTTTGAAACAAATGATTCAGCTTTATATCTACGTCGACCCTCGGCATGATGGTTGGAAGCAAATGCAAGTTCATACCAAAAGATCGTTAACAACAATACCAACTTGCGGACGACAAGGTAGTACAACTATCAATACCAAACTAACTTATAATCTTTTTACTCCTGGCCCTAGTGTTCGTCTGGTAGAAAATCTTGCAGAGGACCAACTCCCGCTCCTTCTCTTGCTCCAAGTGCCCGAGGTGGTACTGGTGCATCACCCAGTTGGTCCTCTGCTAGTCTAAGTTCTTGTTGGTGTGCAGCACCAGAACCATTTTTGCTGCCCATCTGCCGGCCGTTGACCATCACCGGGAAGGTATTGTCGGTCTTGTGCCACATTGTGTGCATGCCGCACTCCGACTATATCTTGCGACGCATCCACGTGCCTCTTTTGAACGCCCTGGAATTGCGCTAGAAGAAATGCTTCCTTAGGCCACTCAGTGTGATACCTGCAGTATTGTGGAATACATGTTTTAGTGTACGTAGTTGGCATTTTCATAACATCTTTGGCATGTTGCAGTCACTTGTTTCACTTTTTATTAACTGTCAAATTGTAATTGCTTCACCAGGTCTGCGTCTAAAAAGAAAAATAGAGCTATAAAAAGGAATATGTTTGTGCAAGTAGACGACCGATCGGTGTCTTACCTGGAAGTTTCTCAGGTTGGGTGTAGCATATGTCGTGCTCGCTGTCGATGGTTGGTATGAACAAATCGATGAGAGACTGAAATCTCGCGCTGTCAGCACTCACTTTGGCCTCAAGGTGCTCGATCAGCTCCTGATCCGTGGGATCGTACTTGACGCCAGCCGGCAGCATCGACCAATCCTTCTTTGACTTGCATCGGTAATTCCAGTTATATGGTACTCAATGTATGATCAATCGACTGTTTTAAGTGAATGATGAAATATTTTGACAGATAAGTGGTACTCCAAATCTGAAGTCCAGAATACCCGAACAAGCCGCCGGGATTCTTGTGTCACCTCACATGCAGCGTGTTGTCACATCAATTCAATGTGTGGACATGATGAATAATTTGACTGACGTATACTAGTACTGCTACCGTACTACTTACTAGTTGTATTTAGTGTCACAATTTATACATAGGTTTAACTAACAAGTACGCACTTGAAGCCTAACTGATATATATATATATATATATATATATATGGCTTCTGCACATCATCTCCATCATCATTATCAGTACATCCTACACAGGATGCACTTGAGCCCAGGAAGGTATCTACCCTTCAAATAAGAGGAGTGCTTCAAACTAACAACATTACATAATATCCAACAAAAGAGGGTCGTGCTACAGCAGCAGAATACATGGCTCAGTCTAGATATCAGCATGAATCAAGTTGTGCATATTTGCTGTTGGCATGAACCACATCGCCGCATGTCGGGTTTGCAAAAGCCATCCATCGCATGGAAGCTTGATGCCTTTCACACACTGAAGATTATCTGGCAACAAGCTATGTCGACGAATCTCTGGATATGGTGATTCATGAAACCCATGGTATGATGTGTAAACATAGCCCACCCTCGCGAATGGAAGTTGCATAGCACGGTAATCATCGCCCGTGATATGATCGATGATTGGTTGGATGATCAGATAATTGAGCCCGAGGAACAAGGAGTGGTTGCAGAGGCTGTAAACCCGCCTCCAGTTGAATACGCCTGGCCCAACGGAGCTGGGATCTTTCTCGAACACGAAGCAGCCATAGCCATCAATGTCACGGATGCCCCACACATTGTACTGCATGTGGTTTGATGTAATGGTTTGGTCAATTTGGTACGTGCGAATGAGCATCAAATGACCGCCGTCAGCTGAACGAGCGATAAACCACCACCCATCGGCTGGTATGATTCCAGGTCCTGGAATCATGAAGGCCAGCACATTTGCGTCTGCTGCAACAATTCAAATTGGAGACCAAAAGGACAAAAATAAACAATCATGTTCAAATTATGTGTGGAATTAAGATTATTATAACAGTGACACATATCATAGATAGAGAATTGCAATGCCGTGGTCATAATCATACCCAAAGTTAAAAAAAACCAATGGCTTTCATATTCTAGCAATATGTCATGGTTCAAACATCATGTAACAATGAGAGGAAAACAGCTACTCTCTCCGTTCCAAAATAGATGACCCAACTTTATACTAACTTTAGTATAAAGTTGGGTCATCTATTTTGGAACGGAGGGAGTATGACAGAGCCTACTCATATTCTACCATAGCACTTTACTACTACTGTTCTCATATCAACTCTAAGCAATAACATGCGTTGTTATAAAAATCTTGTAAACGAGAGTAACATATAGCAATCATGATGTTATGCTCATAATATGTATTCTAACAATCATTAGATGCCAATTGTTCTCATATCAACTCTAACAATAACATGTGTGGTCATAAAAATCTTGGAAATGAGAGGAACATATAGCAATGATGTGGTTATAGACATACTATGTATTCTAAATTTGTAACAATGAATGGGCAGTCGTATTCGTAAGGTAAAGATGGGATGAGATAGAAAAATTTCACGACGATAGATTCCACCAGTATAGGCAGCCAATCTGTGCGTCGATCGCGTAAACGATGCCATCATGCACTATTGCATCAGACAGAAATGTTGCCTTAACAGGATTGATGATGAGCCATAACCATGTATGGCGACCAGATTCCAGATAGACTAATCCCATGTTGAACAAGGCAATGATCTTGTAATCCATGTAGTCTTCTGATGGTGTGGGCACTTTGCAGATTACAACTTTCAGCTAACAGAGGTCGAGCCAAAAGCTTGACGCGTCTCGTGCGTAGTAGGTAGGAGTGTCCGGCGGGCCGCGAGGCTCGATGGCGGCGGTATCCAATGATGGAAGGGTGATCTCTCGCTGGGTGTAGATATCCACGAGATGCCATGGACTACCGGATTGGTGGATGAGGACGATCCAGTTGGCCTTCATGCCCGCCCAGTAGTGCCCGCGTATGAAGGATAGGTCGACGGGTAGTGGTAGCATGTCGAGGGGCACCACGGCAACCTCCGTAGGATCGTCAAGTCGGTGTCTGGGCCACCTGCGAGGATCGGGCATCAGCAAGCAGGGTGTCTTGAAAAGAGCCGGCCGGTTGCAGACGAGTAGACGGTACAAAGACACCGAGCATGCGGCCAAACGGACGGTGCTGAGTAGGTCCATACGATTATAGATCTGCTCCAAGAGAACATCAGGGAGGGAATTCCAATCGTGGCTCTGCGTGTCAGTCGGTTCTGCCATTGGGGTTTTCAGTGCCTGCGAGCCAGCGGGGAAGTGGATTCTGGCAGGCGAGCGAATAAGCTTCTCCTCGTGTGGCCGAGTAGTGAGCGGGGGGATATGGTACGCGCGAGCTACCAAGGAAGATGGCGCGGGCGGGTGAGCAGTGAGCGCGGGTAAATGGTGTGCGGCCGCCGATGGAGAAGAGAGGAGGAAGAAGAAGAGAGGAGGAAGAAGAGTGGAAGACGGGGAAGAAAGTGCATTAAATCTCAATTCTACTAGTACTACTACCAGGATATACCTCCTTCGGAGTGTAAATAGTTACACTGATGACATGTGGGTCTACCACAAGAGGGCCCATTATGTCAGTTAATGGAGGACATAGGTGCGTAGGCGTATTTCCGGAAGCGTGCTCTACTGGCAAACATGATGGCAGTACTGGGTAAGGCTGATTTAGTAACACCAACACGCTGGTTCAGCTTATTAATTACGTGTCCCATCTGCTGTAGCGTTTATTGTCACTTCACTGCGAAGACTAGTTGAATAGTTCTCTCGACCGAGATGGGGAATAATGGATCGCGAGGACTTCCTTTTCGCAATATCTCTATGCCTCTCGCTCACTTCACTCATTTTGCTCCGCACCTAGTCACTTGTTGAAATCTGTAGAAAGACAAATACTCCGTATTTGGGAACAGAGGGAGGCTTTTACTCCGTATTTGGGAACAGAGGGAGTATCACCATATGGAGGGAACAGAGGAAGCTTGAAATATGAACATGTCAATGGGAGGGAGTAAGCCCCATGCATGCATGCATGCAACATGCAACACTCACACGTACACATGGATGCACGCAACACTCATGCACCCATGCGGCACACAACACATGACGCAACACACACGCTCACGCTCAAGTGCTCAACCTACTCCATACGTCTGTGAAAGACTGTACATTTAGAGATTTACACATTGACCAGGGCATAACTAACGCCCAAAAGTAGCAGAATTATGTGTGCATGCGACCATTGAGAGAAGAAGATTAAATGAAGGCCGTTGCATGCTGTAATTAAGGATAGACATGTAGCCTATACCTACAGCACAAGTTGGTGCATTAGTCAATCAATATCGATTTATATTAAAGGCTAAATGCATTGGAAGTGTAGATGTACATCATGTACTACACTCTTTGTTTTATAGCCGATGTACACTCTCTGTTGGAAGACCGAGGGAGTACACGTGCATGCACTCACATACACAGCCAGGGCGGTTCGCGCGCAAGGGTTGGACTCATGTCGCGCCTGCGTAAAGTTTTGTTTAACTGATTTCTTTGCTCTGCCAACTGACAGGTGGGACCCAGAAACTAGGTGACAATTTAACCAATCAACAAAGTGCCACGTCGACTATGTGGCCGGTCAGTAGGGTGCAATACGGTGCTCTACGATGAGCTAGTGATCGTATAATCACCACAAAACTATATATAGTGACCGTAAAGAGCGTATTGTTACATACGTTGACCACCAGTGTACTTTTCTTGTTTCAAATTAAGCCATATTAATCAAAAAGGATGTAGTATGGACTACTAGTACTAGTACTGCTTCGACGTGTCCCGTCAACTCGTCGAACGAGGAGAAGCTTTCTTACTACGCCTCTCCCTCGCCCACGCGCGCGGTGGTTCGCAGGACGAGGAGAGGGTTTTGACTACAACGCCCTCTCCCTCTCCCTCTCCCTCGCCCTCGCCCTCGCCCTCGCGGTGGACGTGCAGCAGTTCAATCGATATCAGATTGCCAGAAGCATATTGTACTGTAGTATCATCATTGTTGGACCTTCCGAAGTGGCGAAGAGCCAAGTGCAAGGTTCACATGAGTACGAACCGCTGAACCTCCCGAAGAGGCAAAGAGCCAAGCGCAAGGTTTTATAGGAGTTGTCGTCCTAGTAGGAGTGTACTACAACTATAGCGAACGATGCTACTGTATGATGCCGCCACGTCACGTATATCCAAATCTGTGCCACTTTTTTTTCTCAAAGAGCATGTTGGAGCCTGTGCAACAACCACACAAGTTGCACGTACACATAACACACCTACTAGTAATAAATTCTAAAGGACAAATGCTAGTATGCCACACAAGTTCATCTCCAATTCATGTGATAAATTTGTGCACGACTAGTCTACATATATTCACAGCGCTACCGTTCACAATTACCGTACTCCACTTACACATTATATATGGGCTACCTGTCCTCCTCCAGGCTCCAGTCCCAGGTGTTCTTCATGGATGGAACGATCCATAGCGGTGGGCAACGGGAATCATTGTCGTAGCTTTCTAGTCCGGTTCCACACGATGGAGACTCATCCAAGCTGAAGCGGCACAAATCAGGGATAGCGTGTCCCAGCATGTCGTTCATCCGGCAATGCGCACTGAAGACACAACCATGCTTCATGAACGGCAGGCCTTCCGTTTCATGCACGGAAGGTGACATCCGCTTCACAATGGGGTAGCTGTCCCCGATGAAAAGCGAGTACTCTCCAAGAGTGTTCCTCGGCACCCACGTAGCATCACGGGGGTCAAACTCGGCGCCGTTTCATCTGGTACACGCGACATCCCAGATCTGGACACATGGTGACGTACATAGTCAAGGTCCATGCATAATAATGTTGTGCTCAAATATGGCGGTCGATGTCTTGTGCGACAAATAGTACTACTCCGGTATAGAGGAAGTAAAATAACCAGATCATTATATATAGCCGCTCTTGGCTACATGGATGAGATAGTAAGACATGGAAAAACAAAAATGGTGGCAGCTAGTGGGTTCAAGTCTTCAAGGGCCTAGCTAGCTATACGCGTCCTCCAAGGTAAAAAGTACTCCTACTAGTACTACTAAGTATACTACTAGTACAACAATGAAGGAGAAGGCGAGAGGGTTAAAAAATGGAATGCCTAGGTAGATGGTGACGGTCCGATCATGGTAGATTGTGTGACCATGTTGCACATCAGTGGTACCATGGGTAACGACTGCTAAGATAGTTGATCCCAATATGCCAAAGTCAGCTACAAGGTTCCAGGTTAGACCGAATCACGGATGCAAATGCACATCCAGGATTGGCGATCTTATTTTGATCGGGGGATGACTGGTCCCTGCAAAATAATGGAGTACCGTTAGGGATGCAAATGATGGTTTGTGCATTCCGTTTGTAATCTCCCATACCGTAGGATGGCAACCAGATGAAACAAGTCCCCTGGCTTGTCATCGCGAAGATCCGGCCTAGATGGTGCACAGCATCTTCGAATGTGTAGGGGTACAAATCTGCCGCCGCCAACATGCGCCAACCTCTGCCATTCCTGCCTCTTGCATTGATGGCAATCCTTATGTCGAACACCGCAATGAGATAGTAATTGTCGTAGCCGCGTCGCTTTGTCGGCGTGTCCGCAATTGCTATCTTCTTCAATCTCATGTAGGCGTCATCATACATATTCAAGCTGAGCCAGTCCAGAAGGCCGATCCCAATGGTGGAGAAGGTGTCTACCGGAATGGCCGCACTGCTATGGATGTTGTGCAAAATGATGGTGGTATCTGGCCAGATGTGACGCCCCGAGACCGACGCTCCAGAAGACTTCCATATTTTGTGACCTCCATGTGTTTCATTTATGCTTGCTCTTTTATTTTTGCATTGCATCATGTCATCATGCCATCATGTCATTAATCTTTTGCAACTCAACTAAATAAATGGCATGGATCTTTGATCCATTTAAATCGAGGGAATTCACATGGTGATTCTCTTTAAAACATATCCTCTCGATATTTAGAGAGCTATAGTAAATATTCCAATTATTTGGATTTACCGCAAACACACTTACAAAATATCCTATGCCGTTGTTATCTCAATTCTTGTTCTCCAACCTTGCCCGTAGTTATTTCATCATTTTCCGGAGCTCCACCAAAAATCCGAACATTTTTGGACCTTCCTTTTAACAAGTCCTAGTTCAAACCCATTTGAATTAAATTCAAATGAGTTTGAATTTACATATTTCAATCATGCCTCTTTCTATTTTTCCTGGATCAAGCGCATTTTTGCGAGTCCGGGAAAATTATCCCCATGCGCAAATCCTTTCCCTAACCCTCTCTTTCTTTTTCTTCTCTTTAATTATTTTCTGCTAAAGAAAATATAAGAGAGAGGGAGAAGAGTTCCTAGCCGGCCTCTTAGGCCCAGCTCTAACCCAAGCCGGACCAGGCCAGCCCATCTAAGCCGGCCCAAGGCCCAGCCGCCTCTAACCCTAGCCCAGCCCCCACGCACCCCATCTCTCCCCTCGTTCCCTCATCTCGTTCCCCCTCCGCCGCCACCACACCCTCGATCCCCATCTCACTCTCGATCCCGCGCGCCTCCCTCTGTAGCACCAGGTCTCGCTCGACCTCCTCGAGCCAGGGGAGGAGCCCCAGAGCCGATTCCCGGCCTCGTCGGCGCTGGCGCCTCCTCCATGGCTCGCTTTGCCCAAGACAGCCATGGCGCCGCCGGCCTCCATGGTTCGCCCGCGCCCTCCTCCATCGCGCCCGATCCTCTCGCCAACCTCCTCCTCGCGCCGGCCGCCCGCAGCTCGCCGCCTCCTTCCGTCGCTACACCTCCGCCGCTAGCCCCCCTGTTCGACACCACCACCTCGTCCCCACGCCGTGGCGTCGCCTCCGGTCGGTTCCTGCCACCCTCGGCCTCTCCTCGAGCACCCAAGGCCCTGCGAGCCTCCCGCTCGGCCTGCTCGTCGCTGTTGCTCCACCACGATGACCTCCCTCGACCCATTCCCGACCCCCCTTGTTCGACTCCTTGCTGGATCCGGCAGGTCCTCCTCTACGCTGCCCGACCCGCCATCTTCGCCTCCTGCTCGAGCCCGGGGCAGATGCTGCATCTCCGTGTCTCCACCGTGCCAAGTTCCATCAAGCCGACCG
The DNA here is from genome assembly GCA_021437245.1 of Aegilops speltoides. Lineage (NCBI taxonomy): Eukaryota > Viridiplantae > Streptophyta > Magnoliopsida > Poales > Poaceae > Aegilops > Aegilops speltoides. Next base: position 194,377,550 of record CM038142.1, on the reverse strand, counting down.
TGTACGTCTACCGTCACCGTTGGTTTTCATCAAGTTCGGCTACAGCACAGAGACATGTACAACTACACGGATTCACCGAGTACGACTACTCCATCAAGAACATCTACGTGCGTGTACGACTACACATCCGAGATGCGTCAAGTACCTCTACGGAAGACCAGAACGTCCGTGAACCGTGTACGACGACCATTGCCAAAGACCGCCGAGTGAACCACTACCGTCGCCGTGTACCACTACTTCCACTACCGTCGCCGTGTACCACTACTTCCACTACCGTCGCCGTGTACCGCTACGCCCAAGTTCCTCCAAACGAGTACCACTACCGTCGCCGTGAACAACTACTTCCTCTACGTCGCCACGTGAACGTCTAACTCCACTACGGCCGTGAACGACTACTTCCTTCGCCGAACTCGAACCGCTCTGAAAATGCACGCTTCAAAGGTATAAACCCGAGACGACGACCACGAACAAATGCATGTGTTGTATGAGATGCTCGTGTTGCACCGTGCCCGTTTGCTTCATGCACGTTCCTCCTCGTTTGTCATGCCACCGACATGTGGGACACTCGGTATCCGGGATTGCTCCCCATCTCTTGCGTGTTCCACACATCCGCACACTTCTCGTTTGCATCGGTATCTCAATCAAGTTACCGGAACCGATATGTTGTCGTGGCACCATTTCCGTTGTAGTTGCCGTGGCACCCCTTTTGTTCCGCCACGGTGACAAATGCTTCATAACATGCTCATGTCAACGTTTTCATAAAATTTGCACAAAACTTGCATATGTCATCCGCATCATGATAACAACAATTAAAATGTTTAAAATTGTTGTTGCATTAATTTGCTAAATAACATGGGGATTTTCCGGAAGTGTTGTTTGTGTTTCCGGCCTCACTTAAACTTGCCTAAATAGGTAGTTTAATTATGCTTCACCCCTTGCCATGTTTAATAACACTTAATATTGTTTGGTAGCATAACCGAGAGAGAACTAAATAATTGATGTGGTGTTTCGTCAATATGCAACTCGTTGCATATTGAGCTCCACTTAACTTGTAGTATTGTTTGTTGCACTTTGCCATGCCATGCCTCATTAAACCGGTCATGCATCATACTTGTTTGTGCATCATGCCATGTTTATGCTTGTGCATTTACCATGTTGTTTGTTTCTTTCCGGTGTTGCTTCTTAGTTCCGGTAATGTTGCGATTGTGAGGATTCGTTCGACTACTCCCGTTCGTCTTCTTCATGAACTCGTTCTTCTTCCTTGCGGGAATTCAGGCAAGATGACCGCTACCCTGGATCTCACTACTATCATTGCTATGCTAGTTGCTTCGTTCTATCGCTATGCTGCGCTACCTATTACCTGTTTATCAAGCCATCCCATATTGCCATGAACCTCTAACCTTTGACACCATTCCTAGCAAACCATTGTTTGGATATGTTACCGCTTTTGCTCAGCCCTTCTTATAGCGTTGCTAGCTGCAGGTGAAGTTGAAGATTGCTCCACGGTGGACAGGGTTATGTTGGGATATCACAATATCTCTTATATTATTAATGCATCTATATACTTGGTAAAGGGTGGAAGGCTCGGCCTTATGCCTGGTGTTTTGTTCCACTCTTGCCGCCCTAGTTTCCGTCATACCGGTGTTATGTTCCCGGATTTTGCGTTCCTTACGCGGTCGGGTGATTTATGGGACCCCCCTGACAGTTCGCTTTGAATAAAACTTGTCCAGCAAGGCCCAACCTTGGTTTTACCATTTGCATCACCCCCACCTACCTTTTCCCTTGGGAGTAATTAACCCAAGGGTCATCTTTATTTTAGCCCCCCCGGGCCAGTGCTTGTCTAAGTGTTGGTCCGAATCGAGCAACTTCTTGGGGCCACCTCGGGGAAACTTGAAGTCTGCTTTTACTCGTAGCTTGACTTATCCGGTGTTGCCCTGAGAACGAGATATGTGCAGCTCCTATCGGGATTGTCGGCGCATCGGGCGGCTTTGCTGGTCTTGTTTTACCATTGTCGAAATGTCTTGTAAACCGGGATTCCGAGACTGATCGGGTCTTCCTGGGAGAAGGTTTATTCCTTCGTTGATCGCGAGAGCTTGTCATGGGCTAAGTTGGGACACCCCTGCAGGGTTATAAACTTTCGAGAGCCGTGCCCGCGGTTATGTGGCAGATGGGAATTTGTTAATGTCCGGTTGTAGAAAGCTTGACACCAGATCCAAATTAAAATACATCAACCGTGTGTGTAACCGTGATGGTCTCTTCTCGGCGGAGTCCGGGAAGTGAACACGGTGTTGGAGTTATGCTTGACGTAGGTTGCTATAGGATCACTTCTTGATCATACTTTTATCGACCGTGCTTTGCCTTATCTTCTCGCTCTCATCTGCGTATGTTAGCCACCATATATGCTAGTCGCTTGCTGCAGCTCCACCTCATGCCTTTACCTTACCCATAAGCTTAAATAGTCTTGATCTCGCGGGTGCGAGATTGCTGAGTCCCGTGGCTCACAGATACTTCAAAACCAGTTTGCGGTGCCTATGTTACCGAAAGCGGTGACGCAACCAAGCTCAAGGAGGAGCTCGATGAAGATCTTGCCCTTTGTGTTGTTTCGTTCTAGTTGATCAGTAGTGGAGCCCACTTGGGGTCGATCGGGGACCGTTGTCGCATTTGGGGTTCTTCTTTTATTTTGGTTCCGTAGTCGGACCTTGATTGTATCTGGATGATGTAATACTTTATTCATGTAATTGTGTGAAGTGGCGAATGTAAGCCAACTATGTATCTCTTTCCCTTATGTATTACATGGGTTATGTGAAGATTACCTCACTTGCGACATTGCTTTCAATGCGGTTATGCCTCTAAGTCGTGCTTCGACACGTGGGAGATATAGCCGCATCGAGGGTGTTACAAGTTGGTAATCAGAGCCTTCCCCGACCTTAGGAGCCCCACTGCTTGATCGTTTTTAGCGGCCGAGTTGTGTCTAGAAAAATGTTTTTAGTCATTTAGGATTATATATATCGGAGAGTTAGGAATTCTTTTTACTCCCTAGTCTCTTCATCGCTCTGGTAAGGCATCCTGACGTAGAGTTTTGACTCTTCTCTTCTCAAATTTCACTAAATTTTTTTTAGGATCACGCGGGTATCTTGGAATCGTTCCGATGGTTTTATGATGACAACATTGTCTTGGTGCCTCCCGTCGGGGTTTAGTGGAAGTGTCCCGGGAGTTGAGATCCGAGGTGTTGTCGCCATAATTTTATCGTTGCAGTTACGGAATACCGAGTTTAGTGCGCCGACATCGAAAATCTCTTTTATGCGCTTGTTGGTGAGATAACCCGATAACCCAAAGACTAAGGTGAGTACGGAGTATTGCCATGACTCGTATAACGGATGCTTTTGAAGGTTGAGGTACACGATTTCGAAAGTTTCTTGGTTATGTGTTGACGGATGGATACAAATTGGATGTAGGGATTGTTAGTTTGTGTGAGATATATTGCTTCCCTGTATCCCCAACACTGATTGCATAACCGGAAAATTTCGGGAGTTTCATAGGTGGGAATTCAAGTAGCTCTTAGGATATCTTTCCAACGGATGTATGATATGAAATTGGGGTTCGGCGTCTAGTGGTCCGCCTATTCACGGTTGGTTTTACTGATGGTCTCGTTGTGTCTTAAAGAGTCCTTGGCTATGCCGACTGGGACGCTTCGTATGTCATGTGCACTGCCTTGTACATGATGGTGCTGTACGATCGAGCCCGTGTAGGCCCCACCACGAAAACTTCGAACGGAATCTCTATCATATGTTTGTTCCGGCTTATTCTGCAAGCCAGTCCTTTGTTTTTGTTTTGAGTTGTGGTATTCGAGTTGCTTCAATGTCAAGTGTTGATTCCATACCTTTCCGAAATGGTGTTCTCATACTCCGATGTGAATACCAATCCTTCTCGACAATCGAGTTTGTCATCTCAATTTCTTTTCAACCGGTGTGTTTCTCTTCAAGTGGATCCGATCACTTCAACATCAGCAAGACCAATTATCATTTCTTCTCAACGGTGTTTGTTTCATCCGTCTCCAAGTTGCCTTTGTTTTTTTCCCGCCCACCCACCTTTTTTCCTCAAGGACTAAGATTTCTTTACCAAGTATCCTTTTATTTTTGTGAAGTTTCTCCATTCTTTTCCGTCAATGTTCTTACCCGGTGGTTCTCAAGAAGATGTTCTACTAGTTCGTCATTCCTCATTCCTTTCTCTTCCCCGGTGGATTCAAGTCAAGTTTTGTTGATCATACCTTTTTCCTCATTTCAATGTCTTCTCATATCGGTACACCTCATTATCATTCTACTTCTCGCTATTTGTTATTCCGGAGTGCTCAAGATATCTCGAAGATTTGTGTTTCCACTCTGCATTCGTTCAAGCTCTTTCGAGATTGGTATCTCATTCAAGTCATTTAATTCAACCGGTGCAACATCTCTTTTAAATCTTTTCAACGGTGTTCTTTTGAGTGGGCCCTAACCCACAGGTCTTTTCCCAGGATCTTACCTGACTCTTCTAATTATTCCGGAGCCATTCTCAAATTCTTTCAAAGTTTGACGTAAGAATGGGTTATCATCAGTCATATGTCTTTCTCCAAGATCTTTCAAATTCTTTTCATCTTTGGCTCAACCTTTCCTCTTTTAATTCTCCCGGAGTATCTCAACAATTCATGGTGGTTCTCATCATCATTCTCAACATTTGAAGACCGAAGAAGGATTCCTCTAAAATCTTGGTCCATTCTCTTGAATATTCATGGTTCTAGCTTCATGCTATCCTCATAATTGTTTTGATTGTGAGAATTCTTTTCTTACCATCCGGAGCATTTCATGAGTTGTTTTCCATTTCTTTCCTCCGAAGGCCATCATTTCTGAATATTACTCATTCACAGCTTTCAGCTCTCGTTCTTGAATTCTTCCAGTGCATCATTCAAATACCCTCTAATCAGCTCATGATCTCTTCGTTCTCTTGTATCTAAAATCCCCTCAAGTATCTTCATTCGTTTTCCAATTCTTCCCAGTGAATTGTGCCTTTGCTACATTCATTTTCAATTCTTACGCTGGTTCGTTCAAGAGTTCTCTTTCTTTGTTATCATATCAATTCATTCGTTCTTTCCAAATCCTACCGGTGGTTCGTTGAAGACCTTCTCAAGTTTACGCCATATCTCTCTTAATCCTTTCTACGAGAATAAGTAGTATGCCAAATCCGTTGCTTGTCATCAATTTAAATTGGTGAAGGATACGCATAACATAATTCTTGTTCTTGTTTCATCCAAGTGATTAATTCCTTCTTTCGGAGTTTGTTCATGATGAATAAATTCTCGGTTTCAGCTGTTTGATCTTTTCTTTTCCCGGAGTTCCAAGCTCTCATCATCACGAAGATCCATCTAAATCATTGCAAGGCTTCACCTTGTGTTTTCAACTTCTCTTTCTTTCTATCACCCTTTTGTTTACCGGAGTTCTTCATGGAGGCTCTACATGGTGCTTCATCAAGGATTCTTTTCATTCTTCAATTGTTCATCAAGATTTCTCTCGAAGTTAAGATCCGTCAAGCCATACTTCAAAATAAACATGGTGCTCAACACATGTTTTGTTTTGAGGAGTTCAAGCATTCTTCATCTTGCATTCTGAAGTGCAATTCTTTCTACCTTATCTTTTGAGGTGGTGTTATATCATTCTTGACAATTTTCATTCATGTTTCGCGATTCACATGTTGTCAAGAATGGGTTATTTTTAAAACCGTCAATCTCTTCATTGGAGTTATCTTGTGTCACGTTTTCACCAAAAGCCTTCCCTAAGGAATGTTGCTATTATGGTGCTTATCAATGATCCAAGTTTTCTCCTATCCTCTTGGTGAAAGAAGTTTTTCATCGCCTTGGTGCTCTCACTCAAATCAATGGTTTCCATTAGTGGCCGGTTGTCACCTCATAGTCTCAAGATGTTTTCCATAAGCCCACAACAAGCTTGTGCTTCTCGTTGTTGATTTTCCAACAACTCCATTCAATCCTTCTTTGCAAGGATGCTTTCCAAGTTCACTTGTGGCAAAAGTTTTCATTTTCTTCTCTGTCCCTTTATCCCAATAGTCTAACTTCTATTCTTTCGTTACGGAGGCATTGTGATGTTGTGCTCTTCACCCATCACCTCGTTTGGTGAGGATCGTCTTCTTTTCTCGCTTATCCATTTAACCGGGGTGTTGTATCATCTCTTCAATATCTTTTCATCTCATCAAGTTTTCTTCTCTTTTCTACCAGAGTGCTGTCCAAATTCTGCCATGCTTGTTCCTTGCCTATCTCATTATACCAATGTGGTCATATTCTTTTCGTTCGTGAAGCTCTTATTTCCATAATGTTCCTTGTTCCTCTTTTCTAACGGATTGTTTGCAATCTCGTTCATCTCTGTTGTAGTATTTCTTTTAAATTACTCAACCTCCCCAGGTTCGTGGTTTCACTCATTGGTCGAAGAAGCAACTTAGTTTACCCTCTTCTCTTTCTCTTCCGTTTCTCTCCAGTGCCATCCTAGATCTCGGGACGAGATCCTCTTGTAGTGGTGGAGTGTTGTGGCCTTGAGACCGGCGCTCCAGAAGACTTCCATATTTTGTGACCTCCGTGTGTTTCATTTATGCTTGCTCTTTTATTTTTGCATTGCATCATGTCATCATGCCATCATGTCATTAATCTTTTGCAACTCAACTAAATAAATGGCATGGATCTTTGGTCCATTTAAATCGAGGGAATTCACATGGTGATTCTCTTTAAAACATATCCTCTCGATATTTAGAGAGCTATAGTAAATATTCCAATTATTTGGATTTACCGCAAACACACTTACAAAATATCCCATGCCGTTGTTATCTCAATTCTTGTTCTCCAACCTTGCCCGTAGTTATTTCATCATTTTCCGGAGCTCCACCAAAAATCCGAACATTTTTGGATCTTCCTTTTAACAAGTCCTAGTTCAAACCCATTTGAATTAAATTCAAATGAGTTTGAATTTACATATTTCAATCATGCCTCTTTCTATTTTTCCTGGATCAAGCGCATTTTTGTGAGTCCGGTAAAATTATCCCCATGCGCAAATCCTTTCCCTAACCCTCTCTTTCTTTTTCTTCTCTTTAATTATTTTCAGCTAAAGAAAATATAAGAGAGAGGGAGAAGAGTGCCTAGCCGGCCTCTTAGGCCCAGCTCTAACCCAAGCCGGACCAGGCCAGCCCATCTAAGCCGGCCTAAGGCCCAGCCGCCTCTAACCCTAGCCCAGTCCCCACGCACCCCATCTCTCCCCTCGTTCCCTCATCTCGTTCCCCCTCCGCCGCCACCACACCCTCGATCCCCATCTCACTCTCGATCCCCCGCGCCTCCCTCTGTAGCACAAGGTCTCGCTTGACCTCCTCGAGCCAGGGGAGGAGCCCCAGAGCCCGATTCCCCAGCCTCGTCAGCGCACGAGCGCCTCCTCCGCGAGCTCGCCTGCCCGCACGGCCATGGCGCCGCCGGCCTCCATGGTTCGCCCGCGCCCTCCTCCATCGCGCCCGATCCTCTCGCCAACCTCCTCCTCGCGCCGGCCGCCCGCAGCTCGCCGCCTCCTTCCGTCGCTACACCTCCGCCGCTAGCCCCCCTGTTCGACACCACCACCTCGTCCCCACGCCGTAGGGCGTCGCCTCCGGTCGGTTCCAGCCACCCTCGGCCTCTCCTCGAGCACCCAAGGCCCTGCGAGCCTCCCGCTCGGCCTGCTCGTCGCCGTTGCTCCACCACGACGACCTCCCTCGACCCATCCCCGACCCCCTCGTTCGACTCCTTGCTGCATCCGGCAGGTCCTCCGCACGCTGCCTGACCCGCCATCTTTGCCTCCTGCTCGAGCCCGGGGCAGATGCTGCATCTCCGTGTCTCCACCGTGCCAAGTTCCATCAAGCCGACCGTGTACGTCTACCGTCACCGTGGGTTTTCATCAAGTTCGGCTACAGCACAGAGACATGTACAACTACGCGGATTCATCGAGTACGACTACTCCGTCAAGTACATCTACGTGCGTGTACGACTACACATCCGAGATGCGTCAAGTACCTCTACGGAAGACCAGAACGTCCGTGAACCGTGTACGACGACCATTGCCAAAGACCGCCGAGTGAACCACTACCGTCGCCGTGTACCACTACTTCCACTACCGTCGCCGTGTACCACTACTTCCACTACCGTCGCCGTGTACCGCTACGCCCAAGTTCCTCCAAACGAGTACCACTACCGTCGCCGTGAACAACTACTTCCTCTACGTCGCCACGTGAACGTCTACCTCCACTACGGCCGTGAACGACTACTTCCTTCGCCGAACTCGAACCGCGCTCGAAAATGCACGCTTCAAAGGTATAAACCGAGGCAGCGACCACGAACGAATGCATGTGTTGTATGAGATGCTCGTGTTGCACCGTGCCCGTTTGCTTCATGCACGTTCCTCCTCGTTTGTCATGCCACCGACATGTGGGACACCCGGTATCCGGGATTGCTCCCCATCTCTTGCGTGTTCCACACATCCACACACTTCTCGTTTGCATCGGTATCTCAATCAAGTTACCGGAACCGATATGTTGCCATGGCACCATTTCCGTTGTAGTTGCCATGGCACCCCTTTTGTTCCGCCACGGTGATAAATGCTTCATAACATGCTCATGTCAACGTTTTCATAAAATTTGCACAAAAATTGCATATGTCATCCGCATCATGATAACAACAATTAAAATGTTTAAAATTGTTGTTGCATTAATTTGCTAAATAACATGGGGATTTTCCGGAAGTGTTGTTTGTGTTTCCGGCCTCACTTAAACTTGCCTAAATAGGTAGTTTAATTATGCTTCACCCCTTGCCATGTTTAATAACACTTAATATTGTTTGGTAGCATAACCGAGAGAGAACTAAATAATTGATGTGGTGTTTCGTCAATATGCAACTCGTTGCATATTGAGCTCCACTTAACTTGTAGTATTGTTTTTTGCACTTTGCCATGCCATGCCTCATTAAACCGGTCATGCATCATCCTTGTTTGTGCATCATGCCATGTTTATGCTTGTGCATTTACCATGTTGTTTGTTTCTTTCCGGTGTTGCTTCTTAGTTCCGGTAATGTTGCGATTGTGAGGATTCGTTCGACTACTCCCGTTCGTCTTCTTCATGGACTCGTTCTTATTCCTTGCGGGAATTCAGGCAAGATGACCGCTACCCTGGATCTCACTACTATCATTGCTATGCTAGTTGCTTCGTTCTATCGCTATGCTGCGCTACCTATTACCTGTTTATCAAGCCATCCCATATTGCCATGAACCTCTAACCTTTGACACCATTCCTAGCAAACCATTGTTTGGCTATGTTACCGCTTTTGCTCAGCCCTTCTTATAGCGTTGCTAGCTGCAGGTGAAGTTGAAGATTGCTCCATGGTGGACAGGGTTATGTTGGGATATCACAATATCTCTTATATTATTAATGCATCTATATACTTGGTAAAGGGTGGAAGGCTCGGCCTTATGCCTGGTGTTTTGTTCCACTCTTGCCGCCCTAGTTTCCGTCATACCGGTGTTATGTTCCCGGATTTTGCCTTCCTTACGCGGTCGGGTGATTTATGGGACCCCCCTGACAGTTCGCATTGAATAAAACTTGTCCAGCAAGGCCCAACCTTGGTTTTACCATTTGCCTCACCCCCACCTACCTTTTCCCTTGGGAGTAATTAACCCAAGGGTCATCTTTATTTTAGCCCCCGGGCGGTGCTTGTCTAAGTGTTGGTCCGAATCGAAAGCAACTTCTTGGGGCCACCTCGGGGAAACTCGAAGTCTGGTTTTACTCGTAGCTTGACTTATCTGGTGTTGCCCTGAGAACGAGATATGTGCAGCTCCTATCGGGATTGTCGGCGCATCGGGCGGCTTTGCTGGTCTTGTTTTACCATTATCGAAATGTCTTGTAAACCGGGATTCCGAGACTGATCGAGTCTTCCTGGGAGAAGGTCTATTCCTTCGTTGATCGCGAGAGCTTGTCATGGGCTAAGTTGGGACACCCCTGCAGGGTTATAAACTTTTGTGAGCCGTGCCCGCGGTTATGTGGCAGATGGGAATTTGTTAATGTCCGGTTGTAGATAACTTGACACCAGATCCGAATTAAAATACATCAACCGCGTGTGTAACCGTGATGGTCTCTTCTCGGCGGAGTCCGGGAAGTGAACACGGTGTTGGAGTTAGGCTTGACGTAGGTTGCTATAGGATCACTTCTTGATCATACTTTTATCGACCGTGCTTTGCCTTCTCTTCTCGCTCTCATCTGCGTATGTTAGCCACCATATATGCTAGTCGCTTGCTGCAGCTCCACCTCATGCCTTTACCTTACCCATAAGCTTAAATAGTCTTGATCTCGCGGGTGCGAGATTGCTGAGTCCTCGTGGCTCACAGATACTTCCAAAACCAGTTTGCGGTGCCTATGTTAATGAGCGGTGGCGCAACCAAGTTCAAGGAGGAGCTCGATGAAGATCTTGCCCTTTGTGTTGTTTCGTTCTAGTTGATCGAAGAGTGGAGCCCGGTTGGGGTCGATTGGGGACCTTTATGTCATTTGGGGTTCTTCTTTTATTTTGGTTCCGTAGTCGGACCTTGATTGTATCTGGATGATGTAATGCTTTATTCATGTAATTGTGTGAAGTGGCGAATGTAAGCCAACTATGTATCTCTTTCCCTTATGTATTACATGGGTTATGTGAAGATTACCTCACTTGCGACATTGCTTTCAATGCGGTTATGCCTCTAAGTCGTGCTTCGACACGTGGGAGATATAGCTGCATCGAGGGCGTTACACCAGAGGTATGCAAGCCAATCTTCATTGGCACCGACCCATACCTATATATAAGACGGTGGGCAGCGAAGAAATTACGGGATGGAAATGGAATAACTAAGTACTACATGATCAAACTCCATTACTGACCTGCTCATCGGACAAAATTCGACTACCTGTCAATGTCGGCAACTCTAGCGGAGTCAACGTGCAACCATGGCTGGGAGGCGGTGGACTATTGAAGGATTGTCCCATAGAAGAACCTTCTCCTCGAGGGCGCATGGAAGACCAACAAGCATGGCCTTTCCCCAAGCCTGTTTAAGCGGCGTCTTAAAAAGTTGGTGCAGGAAGCACCGAGTCTTCTGGGCGGTGAGGGCGTCGAGCGGCGTGCGATTTCTCCTAGAGGATAGTCGTCCAAGGTCTCCCAGCCCCGATGAGGAGGAGAACCGCCTGGCGAATCCATGGGAGAAGCGACAAACTGCCTTCTCTTCGAGGGGAGGGGAACTGGCGAGGAAGGGATAAGAGCGTAGTAACCGCAGGCCTCGCCCTTCAAGCGTAGATCGTTCCTCGGGGAAGGGGTGAGGCTATTATTTAGTACTAGTACTAGCATTATGGAGCGTTATGGGATTGCATTATCTGTAAATAATAGCACTAGTAAGAAATTTTGGCACTAGGTAGTAGTTTTTGGCGTGGATTAAGAAATTTTGGGTATGTTTTGCCATTTTTGTACCGCCAACTAGTGTCAAAAACGTCTTACATTATTTGACGGAGGATGCGTACTCGTCTTTAATGAGATTAGTACTACTTTTCTCAACTAGTAGTGCGATGTCTTTGTACTTCTAGTCTAGTCTAGTATAGTGCACCAGTTTTGAACTCTTGAATCTCAGGGCCAAGGAGCAACAGTTGGAAGTGGAGGGTACTACTGTTCTCTAGAACCATCGCTGTACTATCAATGCAGGGAAAGTACACCTACGTAGTGGCCTAGTGGGTACTCTCGGTGCTCTATTCAGCCGGTCCTCTCACGTAGCTGGCCTACTCAGCCGCTCCTCTCACGCACACACTAACAGCCTGTTTCCAAGCGACGGTTACTACGGGGGCAGAACATTTGAGTTATTTGATACAGCGAGACTAGGCTTTTCTCTTCCATTTGTGGAGGTGTAATGGATCTCGTCGAACTTTGTTAGTAGTTCCTTCTTTATGAATGAGATGAAGCAAAGCTTTTGCCTCCATTTAAAAAAACACGTCAAGAGGAATTTCTTTTATAGTTGAGCCGATAATGGAGTGAAGTCCATGCGTGCAACACCACAAGCTATAGAGTAGTAGTAGAGCACTTTACGTACAGAGCCATATTGCACAGTTCCCAATGCCCCGCCAGGCTTTTCCGGCTCCTCGGGCTTAATTGGGAGGCACTAGTTTAAATTTAAATATGCTACTAGCTGATGAGGAAGCTGCAAGCGAGGTGCGCTAGGGCGAGCACGCGAGCCACATGATGCTGGGAAGGAAAACCCGCTCACGTGGCTAGGCTATCCAGTGCACCCAAATTGTGGGGCCGCACATCCGTTTGACTTCAAAACTCAAACTACCCGTGTAAAATATTGGCTCGCAGCGAAGTGTAGTAGTACTATTTAAAAAAAGGCCGCCGTGTGTTCGGCCAGGATCGAACCCACAAAACGAGGTATACACTCCCGCGACCACTAGTAGTACTCGTTGGAGTACAACGCAACCTAGAATCGCCTTTTGTCGCTAGTAGTACGTACATTGTTCTTACAAGAAACCCCTAATAATGCAAGAAACCACTAAAATGCCAAGAAACTACTACCACTTGCATACGTGGTAGACTTAAGATAAGACTACCTTATCAACCATTGCACATGCTCTTACCAACCAGCCCTACCAAGAAACGACTACTCTACAAAGTGCCGTTATAGGCATGTTCCAACCCATGGCCCTGTTTGGATACATTTGTTGTCAATCTAACCTTGCCATCCAAACACCACTTTGGTTAGAGTTAGTTCAGGGTTAGAATCTAACTCTAACCTCTGACATGGACCATTCTCCCATTAAGTCAACGCCTTCTATTCGACTGGCGTTATGACTTGTGGGACCTACATGTCAGTCTGCACAAAAATCCCCGAGTGACCTCCTACCTCTGGCCCGTCCACCTAGTCATCCTCGGCCATGGGACGCAGCTACCGCCGCCGGCAGAAGGCGAGGTCAAAACTGCCGGCGGTGCGCAACCCATGTTGCGGCAGCCCGGATGCCATCTTCGTCCGGCACTCGCAGCTGCTAGCTAGCCAAGATAGCTCCGTCCAGCTGCTTGTCTGCAAGGTTTGCTAGCTAGATTGGCACGACAGTGCGACGGCTTGCTCGCACGCGCCGCGCTAAGGCCAGCCATCTTGCTCGAGCGAAGGCCAGCGCGGCGGCTTGCTCGCTCGTGAGTCACGCTCGGGCCAGCCTGCCAACCCGTGCGGAGGCCAGCGTGGCGTCTGGCCCGTCCGGCGGAGCGGCGGCCAACTCGCTCATCACCGGCGCCACCGACGAACATGCATTAGTACTGTTCGAAGTAATGTTCAGGAAAAATAATGATTTGAGGGAGAATAACAGGGTAGAAGGTCAGATGTGGGTCCCTCGTGTCAACGGTCAAACAAAATGTGTTGGTTTAAGCTGCCTCGTCAGCACGGACGTGTGGGCCAACCCTGTCATAAATGGGTTTACATGAACCTAATCGGTATGAGTACTAGGTAGTAGTTTTTGGCGTGGATTATGAAATTTTGGGTATGTTTTTGCTATTTTTTGTACAATAGATTCTTCCTAGGGCTGGTTGAAAGTGGTAGTTTTTTGTTAAATACTCTACATATTGTATGTAGGAGTGAAAGTTAAGCTTTGGAAGCCAATAAGCAAGGCTAGTTACGTAATGCATATGTGTACATGATTGAAAGTAAATATCAACCATGAGTGACTAAGAGGGTGTTTGTTTTCAGGGACTTAGTGGTTTAGGGACTTAAAAAAGTCCCTATAAGTCCCACCTAAACCAAACACAAGGGACTTATTGGGACTTATTGTGGTGATTTGGGACTTATCAAATAAGACTCTCAGGGAGGAGCTTATTGGGACTTATCCGGGCGGACCTACCCAGCGTCGCTCGGGCTCGTTCCCCGACTGCTGTCGCCTCTCGGTCCAATCGCCCGCCGCCCGCCTCTCACCCGTCGCCGCCCGCCTCTCGCCCGTCGCCGCCCGTCGCAGCCCGCCTCTCGCCCGTCGTTGCCCGTCGCCGCCCCGCCTCGGTTCACCGCCCCGTCGCCGCCCCGCCTCGGTTCGTTCTGCCTCAGTGCGTTGCAGCGGTGCCTCCAATCGCCGGACAGGCCCTCTCCCGAGCCTCGTTGCAGCGGTGCAACATGGACTTATAAGTCCCTGTAAATAAACAGGTAGGGACTCGGGACTTATAAGTTCCTGTAAACAAACAGGTAGGGACTTATGACTTATAAGTTGAGACTTAAAAAAGTCCTAGGACTTATGAAACAAATAGGGCCTAATATCTTGATGGAAAACTAGAAACTATGGAATACTAGGGAAAAATGCATGGTTGGAAATACTAGCAATGTTCATGTGCGTTGCAACGAATCATAATTAGAATAATACTTATTCACAAACTTGATACAAAACACTCTAATTTTGATATACATATGTCACTAGAGATATATTATGTTTCAATTAGAATATATTCCTTGGGCTGTTTTGGTGAGGTCAGGGTGGGATGTGGTTGGTTTTAAGATACTAATTATGGGTTTTTCTGCAAATTGGTAGACAAGTGGGATGTTTGTGAGAAAAGGCAACAACTTACCTCACAGTCGTTAGATGTAGATCTAATGGTCAGAAATGATGGATGGCAGACACACCATCATCACCAACTTAGTCTTGTGTAGGAGTACTAGCAAGATCCATGCATTGCACGGAACATCAAGATGCATTTTTTTATAAAACACTTGTTGTGATTGACCCTTGCGGGAGTAATCCCATGTGTAAAAACTAATGATATCTCGAGGAAAATGAGATAAGGTGAAGAGGAGTGGGGTGTGGTGGTGATTGGTGGTCGGACTGAGCGGAGGCATGGGGATTGACAACGCTGGCAGCGGCCACTAGGCCAGTTTTTTGCAGAGGCTTCCTTTCTTAATTGCTGAATAATGAGGTTTGTTGGAGATAAGGATGAACGAGGGAAGGCCTTGTCTGCAAATGTGGATAGGGGTGCGGGTATCTTTTAGTTTAATTTCCATCCGTCAGATATAGATCGGATGGTCTATATTGCAAGATGGCACACATACCATCATCACGAACTCGGTTTTTTATAAGAGAAGAAATATAAGTATGGAGATACAAACGTATTATCGATACTTGCTTCCGTGAACTAGCATCTACATTCGATTCAACGCCTCGGCATGTGGGGCCTTAGCACAATGACTTCTCGACTGTGTAAAACAAACATTTTCCGTCACGATAAGGAGGGTTGTCATTCTTGGCGCTTTTGGCTTGCTCTAGTCCTAGTAGTCATACTAGGTGGTCTAAGCACGTGTAGATTTATTCTTTTTCACGTCTCGTGTTCGCTGTACTGCCACGACTGTTGATGAATAGACGGTTAGTTATTCACGGGGAAACCCTTGTTGAGCGTGTTTGCGAGAGAGAGAGACAGTGTGCGTGTGTGATATGTTAGAGACTAAGGCAATGATAACAGATTCTTTATGTCTATGTGTGTGCAGGATAGAGAGAGACATGTACATGGGGCTTTGTGTTGTGTAACGTGGAGACACATATACATAATTAGAGAGTGAGTGTGTGAGATACACATGCAGACATGGGGAGAGATGAGGATCTCGATAAATGGGTGTTTGTGCGTGTCTGTGTGTGTGTGCAATTGTTTGTGTGTGAGAGGGAGTGTGTGTATGTGGAGTAGAGAAACCACTGATGATGTAAGCCTAGTATAAGGGAAGGGGGAATGGTGTGACATGTGTAGTAGTGGGATAGCACGGGTGCAGGCGGGGGCAGCAGACTATTTGGAAGTGAGAGCGAGCGAGAGGAGAGAGAGAGAGAGGAAGAGAGGGGGCGAGAGGGGTCGTTTGTGTCCATAAATGGCGTATAGATAGGGAGACAATGTTGATCTTGTTCGAAATTGGCCTATGTACGGAGACGCAAGGGAAGTGAGTCATCGTGTGTGTGATAGGGACTTCATGAGAGATCTAGAATAGATGGTGTAGCGAACAATGTGTGAAATCGAGAACGATGATACATTAGGGAGCTATGGAAAGAGTCACGACATATATGTATACAGGGAAGGAGCTGGGGCAGGTCTGCATGTGGGAGAGATAGAAAGAGGAGAGTGGTGCAGAAGGAGACAAAGTGTGCTTGTTTGTAGTGGGGGTGGTGTGTGAGGTGAGTGCGCGAGAACCACATAACTAAGGAGATAGACGTTTGGGGGCGACGTTTTGTGTGTATGGGAAATATACACTCTACATAGTGCGTGTGCTTGGGTAAGACAGATAGAGGGAGACCTAGAGAGTGAGGGAAGAGATGTGTGCATGCACGAGAGACAAAGTGATAGAGACCTATATTGGGGTCCGGACTTTACAAGAGAGAGGGGTGTTAATGTGCTCGTGTGTTGGTGTTTGGGGGAGAGAACGACTTCTCTATGTGTGTGTGTGTGGTGGTGGTGGTGGGGGGGGGGGGGTTGGCTTCAGATAAAGAGTGAGGTGTCTATATTGAGGGACTTTAGCGTAATTGAGATATTGTGCACTCATGGTTGATCAATTTGTTTCACAATTTGGACTATGAGATAATGATACTTTTAAACATGTGTGATATACCTTGATGTACCAGAATTACAAACCTAAGATTGGAATTTTGGAATTCAACTCCATCATTAGCTTTTGTAATTCATTTAAATGGAGGTACATTTCTTAAGCCGGGATTTCTTGATTTCAAATTCATATATCAAACCTAGAGATATACACATACGGGCATGTTCAAACTTTATAATCATCCACTTTATTCATACACATACACATTTTTGCTTTTCTCGTCATATTTAGGATAAACACATTTGGAATTTCATTTGAATTGGACCATATGATGGTATTTGCTTGTAGTAGCTCAATGATCCATATTTGAATTGAATGGACAATCTAAGTTTTGAGTTGGAGACACTGATTTTCAAAACTAGCACATTTTTTTGCGTGCAAAACAAACAAATTGTCGGCCATGATATCATAGTCGGCCGTACGAGAGCAGAATATTTATAATTTTAGGCGCCAAAAGCTTTCAAACTTCTCGCTCAGATCAAAATATCACGCGCCCGAAAGTTTAGCCCTGCGATATTCCTGTTTTACCCCTGCCACATGAACGGAAAAGGGCTGCTTTGGTAAGTCCATTGTTTTCCTCTCTTTGCCCCCAACATTCTTCCCCAGAGCCCCTCCCCTTCCCCTCCCCGATCCCCCAACCATGGCAAGCCACCAAATCTAGTCCTCCGCCGCAGCGGTGGACCTCACACCCCGCCGGATCTACCTTCCGCACCTTGGAACCCCCAACTGCCAACTCACCACTTCACCGGAGCCGCTTCAGCGACTGGCTTGTCCACCGCTCTAGATCTCCTCGACCATCGTCATGGTCCACTGCACTAGATCTGCTTAACCGGCGCCCTCGTCCACCACAGTGTAGGCCCTTCACTGACTCCCTCATCCGCTCCTTCCCTGGCCCTTCATACAAGCCCTCGTCAGCCGCAACAGACCCGCCTCACTGAAAGCACTGTACAACACGCCCGCCGAAGCCTTCGTCCACTGCACCGGACCCGCTCCACGGACGTTATATTCAACTCGACCGGCCCTGCTTTACCGACGCCGCAGCCTCATCATGTTATTTCGATTTGTACTCCTTCGGTTTTTCTCTTTATCGTGTAACTGTTCACTTACCACATATGAGCTTTCTTGTATGTCGACAGGCGCCGCAACCGTAGCACCAGAGCCGCTTCAGCGATGGCGACAGCCGGCCCAAACTCAACCGCAACACGAGCACCATCGATGATCCTTAGATATCAAGTATGACAATGATACCCATACGCCGCCGAGAATCAGGTACTATTATCCAACGGCCGGCGCCTATGTTCACTTTCCTAGCATAAGCACCGCACCTTTGAATTTCTTTAGGGCATCATTCAGTTTTTCATGAGACGCGTTATTCTACTTGCACCTGTTGGGCCATACTTCTGGCAGTGAACTTGTTACATGTGCTAAATTACATACCAGTGCACATATAGTTAATATGCTTTAGTTTTGTCCTAAGTACTCCCTCCATTCCAAAATAGATGACCCAACTTTGTACTAACTTTGTACTGAAGTTAGTACAAAGTTGAGTCATCTATTTTGGAATGGAGGGAGTATTACTGTACTCCCTAGATATCACTGCCTACTATTTTACTTCCCGAATGCTATATTTATGATAATGGTGTTGTTTTGATGCCACCTGTTGGTTCCATCGGACTGCTTAATGTTCTCTATGCTTAATTACACATCAGCAAACTAGCATGTGGTTCCGCTGCTTTTTGTTCGTTTTACCCTACATTTTCTGATGCTAGCTATTACATCACTGCTTCGAGCCTCTGTTCATTAATTGTTTGTGTATTATTGATCTTCCCAAGTTGCATGACTAATTTGATGCTTCTATTAATTATGGGGCTGCCAACCCCATCAAGCAAAATATTTGTTCTTTTGGGGCTGGCACCTCGAACAAGCATAAAAATAGAGGGAAGCAGATATGTTGTCATGTATGCACACACCCTTCTTTCATTAGTTTAGATGAACCATTGATGATCAATTCAGACCAGTGCATACGATTAAAATTAATTTTACCTAAATAGAGGTGCAGAATAAACTACAACCACTAGATTTGCAACCACGAGATCTTGTGATATCTTCAAAGAACATTGCAACAACAACGAGGCTTCTGACAACATATGGTAAGCGGTGTGTTTTAGTACATGTGAAATGTAATGCAAGTGGGCTGCTTTCTTGGCTTGTGCCCTCAACCTATAATCCTACCGAATTACAAATAGTTCGGTTATGCGCTGGTTGTATTGCTTGATTGAATGCTTGTTTGTTGTTACGCTATACGAGTTGGCCAATATGTCGTGATGCCCTCACTGTACTATCGTAAATAAATGCATGCCTATTTCATTTGAGTCCTTAACTTTTCCTCTCAACTTCATCACAAGACTGTCTTCGTAGTTTATATGAGGCCACACTGTTAAGTGCTTTCTCAGATTATTTCAACTCCTTAGATGCCTTGGCAACTTAAATATAGCGGTGGTACACTCCCTTTCAACTAGGGATGTCGACTGGGTCCCGTTTAATCCCGATTAAAGTCCACTAGTGGCATGATAGTTCAAAAGAGTTTTTGTTTTTGAGGAAAATGAACTAGGAGGTAGCAAAACTAACTAGATGGGATGGCGGATGTTGTTTATTTGCCACTTACATCCCTAGTTTCATCTTACCATTTTAATTTCTTTTCAGCTGATGCTGCTTCGAACCATTTATATATAGTTTGCCATGCTCAGCAATAATTCATCCGTCCTTTACCATGTAAGCTTCTTTGCTGGATCATACGATAACTATCTCTTACTTATGTCCAGTGAAACCTTTCAGATGCCGTTCACACTAGGACACAATGTACAACCCAGAATCTATTTGTGGAAGTAGTCGCCATCCATGTTACCGGATGGTAGAAGTTGGAGGCAACACCTTTGGAGAGCGATCGAGCATAGATATTATAGTGCTTGAGGCTCTACTAGAGGCAGAAAGAGATGGTGTGGCTGCCATGAATGAGGTAATCTTTATCTTAAGGCTGGAAATTACGGAATTAGCGACACGCATTATGCAAGCAACCCAAGAATTGGAGGAAGTAAGAATGTTGCATTTGAAGACGGAGGAGGTCCTCCTGTTTCTGCTATCTGAAGCCCAAGGTAATCCCGGTTCTTCTTTAGATACCAATTGAAATTGTCATTAGATTATTGTACTTGCATGTTGTGTCATGTCTCTGAATGGATATGCTGCAAGACCCCCTATGTTGTCCATGTGTTGTAATGATCCGAATTTTTTAGGCGAGGTAATCCTCAGTACTTGTATGATTGACATAAGGTGAACTGTTTTTCGTGTGAGCATATTGTATTGGATGAAATAACTGTTTGACTCAGAGTGTATCCAACCTACTGAATTCGAAGATCACGACATTTCTAAATCATAATCATATATAAAGGTGGAATAAATCTTTGTTGTGGTTTTGAAGAAATAAATAACAAAACGTAGAATTATCTGTGGATATTAGTAATCGAATACAAATTGGATTTGAATTTAGTTTGCCAGGGCCCAGGGCAAACGTGAATGCTAATTCTCCCAAGTTTTGAACGAAGCGGCTAAACATCCACTATAATTTGTGGGCTGCCCGAAGCAAGTGTTTGCGAGATGGAATTTACTGTCTACCCCTGACACTTTGTAACGCCCCGAATTCGATGCGCCAGGTGTCTTCCAGTTATTCGCCGTCGTTGCCATGTCATTTGCTTGCGTGTTGCATTTTATCATGTCATCATGTGCATTTCATTTTGCATATGTGTTCGTCTCATGCATCCGAGCCTTTTCCCCGTTGTCCGTTTTGCAATCCGGCGCTCCTATCTCACCCGGCGTCCCCTTCTTGTCTCCTTTAGGTATGCGGGTGTTAAGCGTTCTCGGAATGGCCGAGGTTTTCCAAGCGGCCTTGGTATAGCACCGGTAGACCGCCTGTCAAGTTTCGTGCCATTTGGAGGTCGTTTGGTACTCCAACGGTTAACCGGGTAACCGCAAAGGCCTCTTTTGTTGCAGCCCAACACCCCTTCCAAAGTGGCCCAAAACCCAGCAAACTCCCCTCCATGCTCTCGGTCGTTCGATCACGATCGCGTGGCCGAAAACCGCACCTCATTTGGACTCTCCTAGCTCCCTCCACCTATAAAAACGTCTCCCCCTCTCCATTTCGGATCAATTTTCCCCTGAAACCCTAATTTTTCCCATCGCGCGCCGCCGGACAATGTCCGCGCCCGCCGGACGAAACCGCCGCCGCCGCCCGCTCTAGTCGAAGGCGCGCCACGTGGCATCCGCCACCAGCCGCCGCCGACCGCCAGAACCCGCCTACAGCCAGCGCTTGCCGCGCGCCGCCGCGCCGCTTCGTCTGACGCCCGCGCCCGACCCGTCGCCCGCCTCGCCTCCGCCGCGGCCGGCGCCGCCGTCGCCTCGCCCCGCCAGCCTTGCGCGCCGCCCGCACAGACGTTCACGGCCGCCGCAGCATGCAGCCAGCGGTGCTCCGCGTCCGCCGGCTCCCGCCGCCCGGCCCGTGCCTCGTCCGCCGAGCTCCTCGCCCGGCGTCGCCGCGACTCGCCAGCGCCGCCTCCCGCGACCTACGCGCCCGTCTGCGGCGCCCGCCGTCGCCCGCCGCCCCTCCTCGCCGGATCCAGCGGCCCCAAGGCCGGATCCGCCTCCTCACCGCGCCTGCCGCCCGGATCCGCCGGCCGGCCGCCTCGCCGGAGTTCGCCGGTTCCAACCTCCGCCGCCGTTGACTTTTTCCCCCTCGAGGTCGAAATTTCTTCCAAGTCCCCGGTTCATTTTACATAATCATGCCATATTCATTGCATCACATCTCTGCATCCGTAGCTCCGTTTCGTGCGTATAATATGTCAAATTGTTCGTATCGACGAGTACTACATTTCGTTCCATTGAATCATTTTCATTTGTGGTCATCTTGATGCCCGAAATGCTGTTGGAAGAGTGCATGCTGATGTTAATCTGCTGAAACTGTCATAACTTGCTCATTTATCATTTTGCCATGATTGATGTGTGCATCGTATGAGGTTGATGTCTACATGAATGTTGATCTATGCCATGCCATCTTTCCAGGGGTGTATGCCATGTATTTTTGTGAGTTGTGTGCTGAGTGTATCAAGCTTGTTAAGTAGAGTAGTTGCTGTTGCTGTTTTCCTGACAGATTCTGTTATATTTTGTTGCTATGTAAACATGCTTCTACTAATCATTCTATGCATAATCTGGAGATGCTCTAGAAACATGTTTTGATCTACATGTCATGCTCTATCCATTCATGCCCTTAGTTGCAATTATAGCCTGCTGGAACATGTTCATATCTTGCTCCAAAGTTGCTTGAAAATGTTGCTGTCAGCCTGTTAACATTAAGTTCACTTGTTCCCATGTGTTTTCCTAGTGATCCATGCACCCTATGAACTTGCTTTTGCCATGCTTAGCTTCACAAACATGCCTTCTTACTGTTGGTTGCCTTGCCATGCCATGTATTGCTCTGTAGTGAGTGGTTCAAGCTCACGAACATGCCTACTTATTGTTGTTCCTGCCATGTTATGAATCTGTAATATAACTTGCCATGTTTACATGGGTGCCATCATATTTTCCGTGCCCTTTTGGCTGATGGTCAGTAAGGGACTTTTGATCTATGCTTTTAGTAGATTAATGCCATGCCTTTGTTTGCCATGATATTTTCCTGTAACATGTTGTTTGATAGCTCTAAACATTGCAACCTGATGTTATTTCCTGATAAGTCTGAAACTGTTATTATTTGCAATATCTCCATGTCCTTTTGAGCATGTTCTAGTTGTCTCTGGAGATAGCTCAGTGTTCATGTTTTGTTATGCTTTACCTGTACATCATGCCTATGTCTTTTGTTATTATGTTGGGATGCTGTAGCTTATTGTTTTGATGCTTGCAAGATGCCTAGTTGCTGTTATGGACAGGGTGTTGCTATGACTTGTATAGTGTGTGTGTGTTGCACCGTTGCTCCGTTTTGAGTGTGCTCTATATGAAACTTGCGTGATTTTGCATGTAGCTTCATAATATCATGTTGCATCCTTGTTTTGGTGTGTTTGCTTGATGTTTGTATGCATTTTGCATCAATGCCATGCCTAACTTGTTTTGCTCATATCTTCTAGCCCGTAGCTCCGAATCTAATGAACTTTATATGTAACTTGACTAGAATTTCGTGTAGATCATCTTGGTGCATCTTAACTTGCTGTTTAACAACTTGACCATAAGGTTTATTCAGATCTGGACCAATTTCGAAATATGCATATGAGGACTTACCGAAATTGTTATATGTTGTTCCCGGCCTCATTTAAACTTGCTTTGATGTGTTGCTCTTGTATGCATCAACTCTTGCCATGAGTAGCTTCATGTAGCTTGGTCATGCATCATGCTTGTTGTGCATCATGCCTTGTTCATGTGTGGTGTGTTTACCTATGTTGTGTGCTTCTTCTTGTTAGCTCCTGTTTCGTTGCGATCGTGAGGATTCGTTCGTCTACGGTTGGTTCGGCTTCATCCGTTCGTCTTCTTCATGGACTCGTTCTTCTTCCTTGCGGGATTTCAGGCAAGATGACCGCTACCCTGGATCTCACTACTATCATTGCTATGCTAGTTTCTTCGTTCTATCGCTATGCTGGGCTACCTATTACCTGTTTATCAAGCCATCCCATATTGCCATGAACCTCTAACCTTTGACACCTTTCCTATGCAAACCATTGATTGGCTATGTTACTGCTTTGCTCAGCCCCTCTTATAGCGTTGCTAGTTGCAGGTGAAGTTGAAGATTTCTCCATGGTGGACAGGGTTTATGTTGGGATATCACAATATCTCTTATATTATTAATGCATCTATATATTTGGTAAAGGGTGGAAGGCTCGGCCTTATGCCTGGTGGTTTGTTCCACTCTTGCCGCCCTAGTTTCCGTCATACCGGTGTTATGTTCCCGGATTTTGCGTTCCTTACGCGGTCGGGTGATTTATGGGACCCCCCTGACAGTTCGCTTTGAATAAAACTCCTCTAGCAAAGCCCAACATTGGTTTTACCATTTGCCTCACCACCACCTATATTTTCCCTTGGGAGTAATTAACCCAAGGGTCATCTTTATTATAGCCCCCCCGGGCCAATGCTTGTCTAAGTGTTGGTCCAAACCAGAGCCACTTGCGGTGCCGCCCCTAGGCTACTTGGGGTATCGTCGGTTGCCGTACGTAGTGTTCATCCGGTCGTGGCACGAGGCGAGATCTGTGCGGTTACTATCGGGATGTCGGCAAGCGGAAGGTCTTGCTGGTCTTGTTTTACCATTGTCGAAATGTCTTGTAAACCGGATTCCGAGACGATCGGGTCTTCTGGGAGAAGGTCTATTCCTTCGTTGATCGCGAGAGCTTGTCATGGGCTAAGTTGGGACACCCTGCAGGTATAAACTTTCGAGAGCCGTGCCCGCGGTTATGTGGCAGATGGGAATTTGTTAATGTCCGGTTGTAGATAACTTGACACCTGATTCGAATTAAAACGCATCAACCGCGTGTGTAGCCGTGATGGTCTCTTCTCGGCGGAGTCCGGGAAGTGAACACGGTTCCTGGGTTATGTTTGACGTAAGTAGGTGTTCAGGATCACCTCTTGATCATTGCTAGCTTCACAACCGTTCCTTTGTTTCTCTTCTCGCTCTCATTTGCGTATGTTAGCCACCATATATGCTTAGTCGCTGCTGCAACCTCACCACTTTACCCCTTCCTTTCCCATTTAAGCTTTGCTAGTCTTGATACCCATGGTAATGGGATTGCTGAGTCCTCGTGGCTCACAGATTACTACAACAACAGTTGCAGGTACAGGTTATGCGATGTTCATGACGCGAGAGCGATGCTTGCTTGCGTTGAGTTCCTTCTTCTGCTTCTTCGATCAGGGGATAGGTTCCAGGTCGGCAGCCTGGGCTAGCAGGGTGGATATTGTTAGAGTTTCTGTTTATGTATCATCCGTAGTCGGATGTTGATCTCTTGTATGATGTTGTTGTATTTGTGTGGCATTGTATGCCTTATGTATGTATTCCCATCTATTATGTAATGTTGATGTAATGATATCCACCTTGCAAAAGTGTTTCAATATGCGGGTCTATCCTTGGTGGGACCTTCGAGTTCCTTTTGGATAGGGTCGCATATTGGGCGTGAGAAGTTGGTATCAGAGCCTCGACCGACCCTAGGAGCCCCCCTTGATTGATCGTGTAGTTTGGGCGTTGTTGAGTCTAGAAGAAAACTTTTTCGGAGTCTAGTTATATCGGAGAGTAGGAATTCTTTTTACTCCTCAGCCCCTTCGTCGCTCTCGTGAGGAATCTTGACGTAGGTGTTTTGAACTACTCCTCTTCCCGGTCAAATTTTTCTTTAGGATCACGTGGTTAGTTTCGTGAGTTGTCCATCCTCTTTCATCCGGTGCATTTCTCGTCAAGTTGACTCGATCCGCTTCATCGTTGCCAAGTTCAATCCTCAGTTGTTTTATTTTCCCACCCTCCCACCTCCTTTTCTTCTCGGAACCGGAGTCTGTAATCGAGTATCCTTCCTACTCGCGTGAAGTCATTGCTTTCTTTCCTCAATGATTTCAACCGGTGTTTTTCTCTTCAAGATATTCGTCGATTCCCCTTCCAATTGCCTGTTTTCCCGCCCTCCCATCCTCTTCTTCCCGGAGTCTGAGTCTCTTTCGACCATTAATTTCATTCGTGCGGAGCCTCTTCAGTCTTCCCTCAATTATTTCAACCGGTGGATTCTCGTCTCGTTCGTCATTCTTCATCCCTTTCTTTTTCCGGTGCACTCAATTCAACTTTTTCGGGTTGATCATATTCTTTTCCTCGGTTCAAGTGTTCTCCTTGCTCGTTCGCCTCTCGCCAGTTTATCCTTCCGGAGTGCTCATGACATCTCAGGAGATTCGTCTGTGTTCGAATTAATTCGAGGTTCTCACCTCATTCAAATATTTCTATCATCCCGGTGCATCATCTATCTGTTCAACAATCCCTTTCGAACGGTGTTTTCTTTTGAGTGGGCCCTAACCCACAGGTCTTTTCCCAGGATCTTACCTGACTCTTCTAATTCCCCCGGAGTTATTCTCAAATTCTTTTTAAGTGTGACATAAGAATGAATTTCATCAGTCACATGCCTTCTCCAAGATCTCTTTCAAATCATTTCATCGTTGGCTCAACCTCTTTGCTTTTCTTTCTCCCGGAGTATCTCAGTAATTTTGGTGGTGTTTCTCGTCATCATTTGAAGACCGAAGAAGAGTTTTTTCTCTTAAATCTTGCCTGTTCTCTCGAAGATTCGTGGTTCTAGTTCATGTTATCCTCTTGAATTATTCCATTTGTCAGATATTCTTTCTTATCCATCCGGAGTATGTCATAAGTTGTTTTCCATTTCTTTTCACCGGAGGCAATCATTCCAGTTATCGTTCTCTATTTATCCCGGTGCTTCGTTGAAGTGTTCTTTAATCAGCTCATGATTCTCTTTGTTCTTTTGCATCTAAATCCTCTCTAGCATATTTGTCTTCTAATTCTTCCCGGCGATTCATTCTCTTTCACCAGTCTTTTCCGAATTCTTCCGGTGGTTCGTTCAAGATTATTTTTCCTTGCTTATCATTTTAATCCTTTCGTTCTTTTCAATCCTACCGGTGATTCATGAAGACTTTCTCAAGTTTTGCGCCATATTTCCCCTTAATCCTTTTCAAGAAGAATAAGTAATATGCAAAATCCATTGCTTGTCATCAATTTAATTTGATGAAGGATAAGCA
This sequence comes from Aegilops speltoides, assembly GCA_021437245.1. Classification (NCBI taxonomy): domain Eukaryota; kingdom Viridiplantae; phylum Streptophyta; class Magnoliopsida; order Poales; family Poaceae; genus Aegilops; species Aegilops speltoides. The sequence goes on along the minus strand of CM038142.1, from coordinate 194,351,118 downwards.
TACAATAAATCTTATTCTTATCTCATCCAAGTGATTAATCCCTTCCTCCAAAGTTTGTTCTTGATGAATAAATTCTAGTTCCAAGTGTTTTCATCTTTTCTTTTCCGGAGTTCAAATTTCCTCGGCCATTTCGTCGGAATCTCCATCTATATCACCGCAGGCTCATCTTATTCTTTCATCCTTCATTCTACCTCATCATCCTTTTGTCACCGGAGTTCTTCATGGTGGTTCTTCATGATTTAATTCATTCTTCAAGAGTTCATCAAGTATCATTCCATCCTCTCAAGCCCCTCTTCTATTCATCCAGGTTTCAGCCGGAGTGCTACCTGAATTCTTTCAGTCTTATCCGTTTCTTTTCTCATTCTAACCACTCCGGTTAGAACGAGTGTTTCATAGTCTATCTGATTCCGTGAGTTTTCGATTCTCGTCATTCTCGTCGTTCCTCTATTCTTCTCGAGTGCTCTCGATTCTTTGCTTCTTCTCTCGAGTTCTTGATTCACCTCATCCTTTTTCCCTTCCGTCTCGGTCCTAAGATCTCGGGACGAGATCTCTTGTTAGTGGAGGAGTGTTGTAACGCCCCGGATTCGATGCGCCAGGTGTCTTCCAGTTATTCTCCATCGTTGCCATGTCATTTGCTTGCGTGTTGCATTTTATCATGTCATCATGTGCATTTCATTTTGCATACGTGTTCGTCTAATGCATCCGAGCCTTTTCCCCGTTGTCCGTTTTGCAATCCGGCGCTCCTATCTCACCCGGCGTCCCCTTCTTGTCTCCTTTCGTGTGCGGGTGTTAAACGTTCTCGGAATGGCCCGAGGTTTGCCAAGCGGCCTTGGTATAGCACCGGTAGACCACCTGTCAAGTTTCGTGCCATTTGGAGGTCGTTTGGTACTCCAACGGTTAACCGGGTAACCGAAGGTCTCTTTGTTGCAGCCCAACACCCTTCCAAAGTGGCCCAAAACCCAGCAAACTCCCCTCCATGCTCTCGGTCGTTCGATCACGATCGCGTGGCCGAAAACCGCACCTCATTTGGACTCTCCTAGCTCCCTCCACCTATAAAAACGTCTCCCCCTCTCCATTTCGGATCAATTTTCCCCCGAAACCCAAATTTTTCCCATCGCGCGCCGCCGGACAATGTCCGCACCCGCCGGACGAAACCGCCGCCGCCGCCCGCTCGATCGAAGCGCGCCATGTAGCATCCCGCCGCCAGCCGCCGCCCGGCCGCCGGGCCCGCCTACAGCCCAGCGGCCGCGCAGCGCCGCCGCCGCTTCGCCGCCGCCGCGCCGACCCCCGTCGCGGCCTCCTCCGCCGCCGCCGCGGCGCCGCCGTCGCCTCAGCAGCCCAGCGCGCGCGCCGCGCGCGCTACTGCGTTCAGCGGCCGCCGCAGCCGCAGCAGCGGTGCTCCGCGTCCGCCGGCTCCCGCCGCCCGGCCCGCGCCTCGTCGCTGAAGCTCCTCGCCGGCGTCGCTGCACTCGCCGGTGTCCCGACCAGCGCCGCCTCGACCTACACGCGCCCAGCGCATCGCCCAGCCGTCGCCCGCCGCCCCTCCTCGCCGGATCCGCGGCCCAAAACGGATCCGCCTCCTCACCGCGCCTGCCGCCCGGATCCGCCGGCCGGCCGCCTCGCCGGAGTTCGCCGGTTCCAACCTCCGCCGCCGTTGACTTTTTCCCCCTCGAGGTCGAAATTTAAGTCCCCGGTTCATTTTACATAATCATGCCATATTCATTGCATCACATCTCTGCATCCGTAGCTCCGTTTCGTGCATATAATATGTCAAATTGTTCGTCTCGACGAGTACTTCATTTCGTTCCATTGAATCATTTTCATTTGAGGCCATCTTGATGCCCGAAATGCTGTTGGAAGAGTGCATGTTGATGTTAATCTGCTGAAATTGTTATAACTTGCTCATTTATCATTTTTGCCATGATTGATGTGTGCATCCTATGAGGTTGATGTCTACATGAATGTTGATCTATGCTATGCCATCTTTCCAGGGGTGTATGCCATGTATTTTTGTGAGTTGTGTGCTGAGTGTATCAAGCTTGTTAAGTAGAGTAGTTGCTGTTGCTGTTTTCCTGACAGATTCTGTTATATTTTGTTGCTATGTAAACATGCTTCTACTAATCATTCTATGCATAATCTGGAGATGCTCTATAAACATGTTTTGATCTACATGTCATGCTCTATCCATTCATGCCCTTGGTTGCAATTATAGCCTGCTGGAACATGTTCATATCTTGCTCCAAAGTTGCTTGAAAATGTTGCTGTCAGCCTGTTAACATTAAGTTCACTTGTTCCCATGTGTTTTCCTAGTGATCCATGCACCCTATGAACTTGCTTTTGCCATGCTTAGCTTCACAAACATGCCTTCTTACTGTTGGTTGCCTTGCCATGCCATGTATTGCTTTGTAGTGAGTGGTTCAAGCTCACGAACATGCCTACTTATTGTTGTTCCTGCCATGTTATGAATCTGTAATATAACTTGCCATGTTTACATGGGTGCCATCATATTTTCCGTGCCCTTTTGGCTGATGGTCAGTAAGGGACTTTTGATCTATGCTTTTAGTAGATTAATGCCATGCCTTTGTTTGCCATGATATTTTCCTGTAACATGTTGTTTGATAGCTCTAAACATTGCAACCTGATGTTATTTCCTGATAAGTCTGAAACTGTTATTATTTGCAATATCTCCATGTCCTTTTGAGCATGTTCTAGTTGTTTCTGGAGATAGCTCAGTGTTCATGTTTTGTTATGCTTTACCTGTACATCATGCCTATGTCTTTTGTTATTATGTTGGGATCTGTAGCTTATTGTTTTGATGCTTGCAAGATGCCTAGTTCTTTGTTATGGATGTGGTGTTGCTATGACTTGTATAGTGTGTGTGTGTTGCACCGTTGCTCCGTTTTGAGTGTGCTCTATATGAAACTTGCGTGATTTTGCATGTAGCTTCATATTATCATGTTGCATCCTTGTTTTGGTGTGTTTGCTTGATGTTTGTATGCATTTTGCATCAATGCCATGCCTAACTTGTTTTGCTCATATCTTCTAGCCCGTAGCTCCGAATCTAATGAACTTTATATGTAACTTGACTAGAATTTAGTGTAGATCATCTTGGTGCATCTTAACTTGCTGTTTAACAACTTGGACATAAGGTTTATTCAGATCTGGACCAATTTCGAAATATGCATATGAGGACTTACCGAAATTGTTATATGTTGTTCCCGGCCTCATTTAAACTTGCTTTGATGTGTTGCTCTTGTATGCATCATCTCTTGCCATGAGTAGCTTCATGTAGCTTGGTCATGCATCATGCTTGTTGTGCATCATGCCTTGTTCATGTGTGGTGTGTTTACCTATGTTGTGTGCTTCTTCTTGTTAGTTCCTGTTTCGTTGCGATCGTGAGGATTCGTTCGTCTACGGTTGGTTCGGCTTCATCTGTTCGTCTTCTTCATGGACTCGTTCTTCTTCCTTGCGGGATTTTAGGCAAGATGACTGCTACCCTGGATCTCACTAATATCATTGCTATGCTAGTTGCTTCGTTCTATCGCTATGCTGCGCTACCTATTACCTGTTTATCAAGCCATGCCATATTGCCATGAACCTCTAACCTTTGACACCTTTCCTATGCAAACCATTGATTGGCTATGTTACCGCTTTGCTCAGCCCCTCTTATAGCGTTGCTAGTTGCAGGGGAAGTTGAAGATTTCTCCATGGTAGACAGGGTTTATGTTGGGATATCACAATATCTCTTATATTATTAATGCATCTATATATTTGGTAAAGGGTGGAAGGCTCGGCCTTATGCCTGGTGTTTTGTTCCACTCTTGCCGCCCTAGTTTCCGTCATACCGGTGTTATGTTCCCGGATTTTGCGTTCCTTACGCGGTCGGGTGATTTATGGGACCCCCCTGACAGTTCGCTTTGAATAAAACTCCTCCAGCAAGGCCCAACATTGGTTTTACCATTTGCCTCACCACCACCTATATTTTCCCTTGGGAGTAATTAACCCAAGGGTCATCTTTATTATAGCCCCCCCGGGCCAATGCTTGTCTAAGTGTTGGTCCAAACCAGAGCCACTTGCGGTGCCGCCCCTAGGCAACTTGGGGTATCGTCGGTTGCCGTATGTAGTGTTCATCCGGTCGTGGCTTTCGAGGCGAGATCTGTGCGGCTACTATCGGGATGTCGGCACGCGGGAGGTCTTGCTGGTCTTGTTTTACCATTGTCGAAATGTCTTGTAAACCGGGATTCCGAGACTGATCGGGTCTTCTGGGAGAAGGTCTATTCTTCGTTGATCGCGAGAGCTTGTCATGGGCTAAGTTGGGACACCCTGCGCAGGTATAAACTTTCGAGAGCCGTGCCGCGGTTATGTGGCAGATGGGAATTTGTTAATGTCCGGTTGTAGATAACTTGACACCTGATCCGAATTAAAACGCATCAACCGCGTGTGTAGCCGTGATGGTCTCTTCTCGGCGGAGTCCGGGAAGTGAACATGGTTCCTGGGTTATGTTTGACGTAAGTAGGTGTTCAGGATCACCTCTTGATCATTGCTAGCTTCACGACCGTTCCTTTGTTTCTCTTCTCGCTCTCATTTGCATATGTTAGCCACCATATATGCTTAGTCGCTGCTGCAACCTCACCACTTTACCCCTTCCTTTCCCATTTAAGCTTTGCTAGTCTTGATACACATGGTAATGGGATTGCTGAGTCCTCGTGGCTCACAGATTACTACAACAACAGTTGCAGGTACAGGTTATGCGATGTTCATGACGCGAGAGCGATGCTTGCTTGCGTTGAGTTCCTTCTTACGCTTCTTCGATCGGGGATAGGTTCGGTCGGCAGCACTGGGCTAGCGAGGTGGATATTGTTTGAGTTTCTGTTTATGTATCATCCGTAGTCGGATGTTGATCTCTTGTATGATGTTGTTGTATTTGTGTGGCATTGTATGCCTTATGTATGTATTCCCATCTATTATGTAATGTTGATGTAATGATATCCACCTTGCAAAAGTGTTTCAATATGCGGGTCTATCCTTGGTGGGACCTTCGAGTTCCTTTTGGATAGGGTCGCATATTGGGCGTGACACACTTGACATCCTTATCGACCGGATTTACACTGCTGTCGATAGGGGTAGACTAGTAACTTCAATCAGACGTGACATGACGACCTCTGAGCCTATTCAAACACGGTGGGCGCCAAACATGGGTGGCAAAGCACATTTGATTCAAGCTCGTCCGAAAGACATATGTCTCTTCCTCCATTTCCCCATTCATACACGGTGGGCGGCAAAACAAACTCTCCTCGTCCGAAATCGATGTAGGCTAATATTTTAAATAGGGGAAGATGTGTAACTTCCCTCAGACGTGACACAACCGCCCTACCTGTCAGCCCCGTTCATACACCGTGGGCGCCAACCGTGGGCGGCAAAACACCCTCTCCTCGCTCGAAATAGTTACCAGGAAATATTTGGGAGATGCAAGATTACCGTCCTATCCCCAACCGACGCGATGTCCAAAATTTTAAACGGGGGATAAGTTCGTAACTTTCCCACATTTCAGAGAAGCGCGTCCCAAAGTTTGAGAGCCCCCTCCCCTCCATTTCCCCATTCATACACCATCGGCGGCAAGACAACCTCCGCACTACGGCCAGCCTCCTCCATCCGCCACCCCATCCTCCACCTTGCCGGAGCCGCTACCCCTACCCCATCGTCCACTGCAATAGATGGACGTCTCTCATCCACGGTGCTGTACCAGGATCCTTTCATCGCCTCCTCTTGCTTCATCGGTGACGTCGTCCACCTTGCCATTGCCGCTGCTACGACTGCCTCGTCCACGGCAACAGGATATATCCCCCGACCCGGCCGTTTGCCGTCTAAAGTCTTCTTCCCCGCCGCCGACAGCCATCGCACCCGCATCACCCTCAACGTATCAGCATAGGCCTACACAGCGTCGCAAGAGAGATGGTACTCTTCCATATGTGCTTAAGTTATTGATCTCACCCGGAAAATAGATCGTAATTTGTTTACTGTACTTTTCTTGTCCGTACCAAATCGTAGTGGCTAGTTGAAAGCAAACATTGGTTCATGAAGTAGCTTTGTCGGTTTGCACCTTGAGATCCGCCATGGCACGGGCACTATACTCGTAAAGCTTATGGTTTCCCCCCTTTATATTCACTACCATCATCGTAGGTGCTTCGTGTCGTTCTAGCACTGCTCCTCAAGACCTCAACCAAAGTTTACGTGTTGAAATACGAATCTGATATGATTCTCATATCACTAAAATAGAGAATGTTTAATTGGTCACCTAATGTTCCTATATTCGTTTCGAAAAGCATGTGCGCCACCCACTGGTCCAGGTAGTTCCACTTTCCTGATTTTTCCCTTGATGCTTAGAGTTTTCCCCTTTTATCTACTCTACTATGATCTGCGTAGGTGCTTTCTGTCGTACTAGCATTACTCCACCCTTCAAGCTAAACAACACAACACTCAGAATTCGAAAGCCTAGTTGTTCAAATATGATTGTCATATGGTACTGATATTAGTTAATCGACACATTTAATTGGTTAGCTAAAGGTTCCACTTGAGTTTCCAAATGCATGTCGCGACATATAGAGAGACAGCATAATTGCATTTCTTTGTCACTTGTTGACCGTAATTTCTTGTCCATACCAAATCTTGGTTGTTATTTCAAGGCAAACATCGGTTGCTAACTACCCTTTGCGCGGTTTGCAGCTTTAGATCTGCCATCCCACTATCACGGTCAACACTGTACTCATCATGCTTATGGTTTCCCCATTTTATGATGACCACAATCAGCCTACGTGGTTCATGTCAGGATAGCACTGCTCCACCCATCGAGCTAAACAAACTTATTTGTACAAATTCATATCTGATATTATTGCTGATATTAGTAAAACTGAGAGATGTTTAATTGGTTAGCTAAATGTTCCCACTTTAGTTTCGAAATGCATGTGAGCCACATATGGAGAGACCGGAAAGAATAGTATTTCTTTGTGCGCTCTGGTTCATCATGGGTGGCCAACCGACATTGTATTGAAAGACTTGTAATATGTTCAATCTGCTTGCTCTTCTGCTCTTCTTTAAGATGATACTCTTCTCTTGCGGTTGACTGGTCAGGTCGAGTTGTTCTCCCTTAGTATATTTTGAATCTGCCAGGTCAGGTCGACTTGTTCTTCTTTACTATATGTTGAAGCTGTCATCTGCGAAGTGTCATCACTTCTGGAGCTCTCATATTTTGAGTAGTAGGCCACATTATATTAATGCACACAACAAATTACAGCATGCATGGCATCTCTTAAAAGAATTGCAGAGATATCACAAAGGGGTTTACAGGGAGGCAGTATTGGATTAGAATCACTTCTGCATTACAAAGAAAATCTCACTTGTTTTTATGTTTTCATGCATGTCAGATATCAATTCAAAATTTGAACTCCTAAATTTTTGCTTGTGCCTTACCTTCTCTCTTGTATGAAAACTAATTTCAGATGAATCTCCTTGCTCAAAGGATCATACAATCTCAAAACAATATTGGGCTCTGCATTGCTCTTGTCAGTACATCTCTCCCTTTTGCCTTGTAACGCTGTACTTAATTAATTAATATTTGATTATGTATCATCAGCCTGTACCTGATCTTCATTATCCTCTGTTTCTTCCAATATTATTTGATCTATATTTACTCTTTGCAAAATGTAGAGTAATGGCAACGCTTATAAAGAATTTTCTTTGGGGAATTTATTGAATTATCCTTCCATCAACATGGAGAAGGGCTTTGTCCAGCCCGTGTTAACATGTAATGTAAGTTCATCCTTCTCAAGCCTTCAAACTTTGTTCTAGTATAGATTTGGATAGGCATCATTTCCTCCTTCTTGTGTGCTTTCTTGTTTACATCGATTGGATGTTTGCAACAACTACCAGTTTCAAAATGTAGTTGTAAAAACATGTTCCTTATCTGAAACAGATCCATTTATTTTCTTATATAATTGTGAAACACATTACGTGTCTCCTTGTTTCTCTTTGAGTCGTATCTCTTACGCGAGCAGAACTTTAGGGAAGATAGTGAGCCAAACCATCTTGAGGACAGCGAGATGACCCCAAGGTCCTGTCTTGATGAAGACAGTGAGTTGAAGCTACTCACCAGCAGGTGTGAGACAACCTTTGTGCAGTTGCTGCCTCAATCAGTTCGACTTCTTTAGTCTCAACATAAAGCGGAAAGGCTTGCTTCAGCTCAGCCCCGACTTGAAGTCAAAGATGCAATGAAGATGTCAGAGGACTGCCGTGCGCACCATCATGCCATAAATCTAGTGTTGATGCATCTATCGTTGACACAACTGAGGTCTACTCAGCTTCTTCGGCTGTTTGAGGGGCCCGACCTGGCCAGGCCTAGTGCCTTCTGAAGTGCTCTCAGTTGTGTATATTCTTTTGTCGGTGCCTTTATTTGCACTGGTGGCGAACTTTGATGCCCAGTGGATGTAATATGTGTGATAGCTGTGATAGCCTAGCATAAGTTGCTTGCTTATTTATTTCCTTGTTGTCTTGTTTATTTGTTTGCTTGTAGTCATTGCAGTTCTTTTTCCGCGGTTTGCTAGTGGCTGCAATAACCTATTTTTTAAAACCAGGCCACAATAACCATGGGCTAATATTCTTGTAGTGACCTTTGGGCCTCCTACGGTCAGAAAGCGATGGGCCTTCTACGGGCCGTAGAAACAATGGGCCTTCTATGGGCCGTAGAAACAATGGGCCTTCTACGGGCCATATCATCAATGGGCCTTATACGGGCCGTATGATCGATTGGCCAAACATGGGCCAATAATAGGCTGCATTATGGCCGTAAACGGGCTAGAGTTGAAATCGTTCGTTCATGGGCTGACCATAACAGGCCATCTTTAATAGGCCGTATTTGATGGCACTATGAAAACGGCCCAACGTATTAATAGACCACAAACGGGTCGACTCTAACCACGGGCCGAATTTGGCCCAAGCGAAAAATAGCGATGAACGGGTCGTAAGTAAGCGAATCTTTGGAAATGAGACCAGAATAAATGGGCTCTTAGAAGGCGAAAGATAACATGGGCTGGAAAAGGCCCAGCGGAATAATGGGCGTTAATGGGTATAAAGTGGTACCTTTGTTCATTACGGGCCGATTTCACCACGGGCCGTTAATGGGTGTAAAGTGATACACTGTTCATTACGGGCCAGTTTCACCGCGGGCCGTTAATGGGCCAAGAGTTACAAAGGGACTCATATGGGCCGGAGACATCATGGGCCATACATGGGCCAGAAGTTAAAACGGGCGGGAATCATATTGGATGGCCCAGATGACGCTACTGGGCCTAATTCAGGTAGGGCGTAACGGGCCTTGGGTTAGCGGGCTGTAAATGGGCTATATGTGAACATGCCGTTAACATGCTTTCTATGGGCCGGCCCGCCACCTTTTGACCAAGTCAAACGGGCCGGCCTTTTCACAGGAATGGGCCTCTGTTGGGCCGTGCCACGTGCCGACGTATCATAGGCGCCTTCTGTCCAATGAGTGGATGACATCTGTCCCAACGATGAGCCGACACGTGTTTCCTCCAGCCAATGATGATTTTACACATGGAAAATCCCCATTGGTCGGGGTTGTTAATAGGTTATCGGATCCAAAACCCGACCCGATAGCTTAACGGCGTTCCGTTACGGTGGATGCCATGTGTCGGTCACCCTTGACGAAAGCACTTCTGTGACGCGCGATTTATCGTCATGGAACACTTCTACGACATCACAGGTATGACTATCTTGATTCTGCCATAAAATCGTCATGGATGTACATGCATGACAAAAAACGCGACCTACTATGACAAACACGTATCATCAGGAAAGTGTATTTTTTTGTAGTGTGCTATCTTCCCCACATTAATCCCGCGCCCGCCCTTCTCCCTCAACTCAAGCAGCACGACCTCTTCGACATTGTCATCTCGAAGAAGGCTATGGAGCACCTGCTCCCCAGCTCTACTGCACTCGAGTACCTTCGTCTTGAGCAGATCCACTAGTTCATTAGCCTCCACATCGCCTCGACGAATCTCCGATGGATTTATGTATCTTGCTGGCCCCGCAACAAGACATCAATTGGGAAGAGATCACTCCAGCTGTTCCACGTTATGGTCATTGGGAATGCGCCTTTCCTTGAGAGTTCGCTTGTATCGGATCTCGAAGGTCCAACAAAAATCAGGGTCATTGACGCGCCAAAATAGACATCGTTGGTGTACTCGTCTGCCAAATTCTTCGAACTCTTTATTGGATCCGTAATCGTTCAGGTATAGCACTCATCTTCTTCTCCGTCTTCTTGAAATTGACATTTTTAAACCTCTTCTTGATGTATTTATGACCGTCTTCCAGAAAAGGATTCCCACAAGCTTGACCCAGTCTATGCGCACAGTGAAGATCTTGGCAATAAAACCTATCGGCCCCAATCTGGATCAAGTTGTTGGATTCCTTACATGCTTTCCGTGAACGGAGAAGCTACTCATCGAGGTGAAACTTCTTTCCTATTAGTAAGCGGTAATCCTGGCGTAGCTCAATTTTTTTCGTAATTTTCCCAAATTACGATGACAAGTGTAGTATTCAAAACTGCATCTATGCACTGCACCGAAAGAAATGTTTTTAGTATTTTTTCTCACGTGATCACCTGCATCGTTTTGTTGTTGTACTACTATAGTAGCCTAGGCTAGTCATAGTGGAAAGTAACTTAGACTAGTAACTCTATGGTTACCCTAAGAGCAAGTTCTACCTTCGTCCTGGTTTACTCTTCCTATTTTGTAGTATCAAAATTTGACCATAGATTTAACTGACAAAATGTTAATGCATGTCACTAAGAACTATATCGTTGGATTCATATTTGAACATAATTTCAAATGGTATAATTTTTAGTGACATGCATTGGCATTTTCTTAGGTAAATCTATGGTCAAAATTTTATACTAAATACGAGGTAGTACAAAAGTGGGCTATAATGGCCCTCCACTATGTTGGCCAAAACACATGCCAAATTCACTTGTGATGCATTTGACATCGATACCCTCCATTGCTCACCTGTTGCCCCAACCTGGATCACCTACTTTGCTCCGGTGCCAAATTAACTCACGCAATGAAAAAACACTTGCGTGGGAGAGAGAGAGAGAGAGAGGACCGAGGCAATAAAAAACACTTGTTTGGGAGAGTGAGAGGCTGGTGTAGTTTGTTTGATTGATTTGTTTATACATGTGGGTCTGTGTGCACAGTGGTGCCAACTCTCTCACATCGCGAGAGCTGTGCCAAAATCTTTTGATTTGACATCGATGCGTATTATGTGGCATACTTTTGAGAAATATGGCCAAGCTCTTCACGTGCTTCTAGGTAAATGAGAGGAAAGAGAGAGATAGTGTAAAAATATCACTAGCCAGCCAACCCTATCGTATGAGCGAATGATATTGGTACCTCTTGATGACATGACAATCTTATACAACCAGCTGCTCTAATATGTTCTCTTCTTTTGCAGATAAAAAAAGACCCAAAAGTGAAAAATGTGCTGCACTATAACAATCTCATCGAATGCCTTGATCTCCATCTTACAGAAATTGATTTGATCGACTACCGAGGCAGCACATCTGAGAATAAATTGGCTAGGTTCTTTGTTCTGGAGGCAAGTGTGCTCAAGCTAATGAGGTTTGGCGTTCTCTAGCGCAATAATGAATGGCGTGCTGATCACTGCAAGCGTCTAAGCCTAAAGGACAAAGTCTCCGCAGAAGCAGAATTTGTTTTTGAAACATCAAGTGGTCAGAGACTTGAAAACTCATTTGCCCATTAATGACTTGTCAGGGCGGTGGATTTTAGTTTGTACGATAATGCTGCATCCACCTAAAGTAATGAAAGTTCTTACGTAAACTTCCTAGTAATTCCCTCTTCGTAGGTGCAGCATTACTCCTAACATTTGTAATATCAGTTTGAAACTTGTAATATTGCCGTGTCCTATTCCTGCGTTTTCAAAATCCTGCGAATCAAATAGGTCCTGAGTTGGTGATGATGTTGTGCCTGCCATCTTTCACCAATAGCCGTCGGATCTAGATATGACGCATACAAACCAAACTTCTCCAGTTTTGCAAAAAGATGCCCGCACTTGCTCCCTATTTACAAACAACTCCTTGTCTCTCACAATAAGCCTTATCTCCTCCCCACCACATCTAGAAGGCCATGGAAAAATCTGGCGCGATGGCCGCTACCGGCGCTCGTCCACCCCCAATCTTGGTGTTCCGTGCAATGCATGGGCATCTACGCACGGGAAATTATGTCGAACACGGCTAGTTGTAAGCAGGCTAGCTCTACAGCCATGATGATAGTGACTGCAGATGGTGAGGCTGACTATGGTATGCCGAACACGGTGCGTGTACTCAAGTGTCATCTCCGGCGCAGGGTCTTGTCACTTCACTGTGAGGAGCAGCACGTAATAATTTGACCAACGGGTAGTACAGTGCTACTACATTGCTAGTACTACTACTAGTACTACCACGCCCATCTGGATTTTAGTATTTGACTAGCAATATCTAGTAATGCATGCCACAAAAAATGTACTACTCCCTCTGTAAATAAATACATGGTTTATTGTTTTATTCCTATCGGCGAGAGAACTTAATGTCTTTTTGCTAATTAATAGGATTACATGCAATGAACTAACCACTACATGTCATGTTTGGTAGTCTCAAGTCATTGAAAGCATGCACGGCCCACATCTCTCATTGGTTGATATGTCACGAAATAGGAAACGAGGAGGGATTTAATGTACCGTGGCTAAGTGTTTTGGGATTATTTGGTTTTCGTAAGGTGACTTACACAACATTTTTGGTTACATGCATTAACATTTTATTAGTTAAATCAAAGGTCAAAACTTGGTGCAAAATGCAAAGGGGACCAATAAACCAGTAAACATCAAAGTTCTCTTGTTTGGCTCGAATTAGAGGTCCGGTGAGATGAATATACTGCTGTCGGCGTCCTGGACTTGGGGGTATCCAATCCTGCCTGCCTGCGGCCCACCACGTGGCTCCATCGACGGCCTGGTATGGCCTAGCTTCGACATCAACACCATAATACCCTCGCGAGGGGCCAAGCCTCGCGAGGCGGACGATGTCAAGACCCGAGAAGGAGTTGGCCTCCTCAGGAGGGCTCCTGAGGGGCGGAGAGATCTATGTAGCTTCCTCATGAGGCTCAGCTGACGTGAGCCATGACGACCAAGGCCAGGCGGGCGCCAGGCGGGTGTAGAGCACATGTTTCCTATTTGGTGCAAGGGAGGCTAGCCATAGGTGCGGAGTCCCGAGGAATCAAACCAAGGTTTCCATTCTGGTGCAATGAGAGCAAGACCGCGAGGACGGCAAGACGGAGGTCATCACCGAGCCCACCGCAGCGTCACAGCCAGAGGCTTTTCGCAGGCGAAGACTACTTTTGTCAGGATAGACTGTACTACTTGCCCCCTTTCAAATCCCGCCGTTGTGGAATCCCTTCCCGCTCATATTTGGGAGGAGGACCAGGCACTATATATAGGACTTAGCCACCACCATAGGGGGAGAGAGATCAATTCCACCCACAGCACCACACTAGCTCAAGAACACCTCACCTCCTGAGGCTTGTTCATCCTTTGTACTAGTTCATCCATAGCCCCTTGAGGCAATCCACCACACCACACTGAAGTAAGGTATTACACCACAACGGTGGCCCAAACCAGTATAAATCTCTATGTCTTTGTGTCTCTGTGAGCTCTACGCGCTAGGCTAGGGAGGATCGCAAGTAGGCAGGCTGGGCAGGTTGAGATCTCCGCACGCACCCCAGTGTTCGAACCTCTCACGGGTTGCCGGATCCCGAAATCCGACACTTGGCGCGCCAGGTAGGGGTGCGTCGGATCCTCTCTTCTGTCGTTCGATCTGTCTACTCTGACATCTCCATGGCCGACACGCGCAAGGCTCGCGCCGAGCGTCCGGCCGCGGTCGCCGCTCGTGTCGCTCAGACAGCTCCGGCGGGTGACGGCTGCGCTTGCCGCGCTCCTTCTCCGGTGGCCAACACCGCCACAGGCCCTCCCGGCCACGAGCAGCAAGCTTCATCGCTGCACCCGTCTGTGCACCGTGATGGCCGCACCGCTACTCCGTCGCTCACTCCAGCAGCTTCGTCATCCCACGCGCGCCGCAGCCAGGCGGACGCGCAGGCCGCTCTGCTCACAGTGCGGGAGCTTCTTCGCTACCGTCCCGTGGGTGCTCTCTACGAGGAGTGGCTCGAGCGCATCGCCGAGCTCATCAGCATCGCGCACGGGGGCTCCAACGGGCCGGCTCGCTCGCTGCCTCAGCAACCACCAGCGGCGGGTGACGTGGCGCACGGGGCCCCTCCTCCGCCTCCGGCCAGGGGCGCCATTGTCGAGCCAAGGCATATGGCTCCACGACGTGACCCGCAGCGCCCGGGGCCGGCTCTGGACGATGTGAGCTGCCAGGTGGTCCAATGTCCCCAAGGAGAAGCATTCGTGCTTCCAGCGCCCCAGCACCAGGCCCGCGAGCCGCCACAGGAGGTGGCGGTGCATGTGCACCAGGACCATGTTCCACCCCCTCGACGACTTCCGTTGGCCACGGTAGGATGCCATGCGTTCATTGCAGAGCTCCACAACGTCGTCCTGCCGAGGAAGTTCAAGCCTGACCTGCCTCCATGCTACGACGGCACCGCAGACCCCGCTGAGTTCCTGCAGCTCTACGAGCTGAGCATCGAGGCGGCCGACAGCAACAAGAAGATCATGGCAAATTGGTTCCCGACGGCCCTCAAGGATGGCGCGCGTCTTGGCTCCTGAACCTGACCGAGGGGTCAGTTTCTTCCTGGGAGGAGATGCGCAGCCGCTTCATCGCCAACTTCCAGGGCACTCGCGACCATCCGCTGGCCGCGGGTGACCTGCGCCGTGTGAAGCAGCAGCCTGGGGAGACCCTGCATAAGTACATCCAGCGTTTCAACAATGTCCGCCTCAAGATCCCAAGGTGTCGGACGAGGCCATCATCTCTGCGTTCACGGATGGTGTCCGTGATGTCAAGATGAAGGAGGATCTCTCCATCCACAAGGACCTCTTCATTGCTCTGGAGATGTTCAACATGGCGAACAAGCAAGCGAGAGCTGAGGAGGGACGCCTTTCCCTCCTCAAGGTCCCTGATGCTGATCCAGAAGACAAGAAGACCAAGACCAAGGACACGAATCACAAGGGGCCAAGCGTGCTTGTGGCGGAGCCAGAGACCAAGCGCGGCTGCGACCACCCCGAGTCATCTAAGGGCAAGCGGCCGTTCTGGCCTTCCACAACGTCTACAGCCACAACACTAGCGACTGCCAGGAGCTCAGGGCTCTCCGTGACGGGCGCCTTGGTCAACGCCCTAAGCGCAACGATTGAGGCTATGGTCGCGGAGGTGGCCGAGGTGGAGGATGCTGGGATGGATGCGATCGCCGTCAGGAGTGGCGCGACCATCCTCGTGAGGACCGCTGGCAGGACTAGCCTTGCGAGGGCAACTGGAGGGAGCAGCCTCGTGAGGACCGCCCTTAGGGCAATACACCCTTGCCTCCTCTGCCTCCATCACCAAGAAGGAATGAAGATCACCATCAGAACGAGGGGGCTTGTCGTGGCTTTCTGGGGGCACGAGCACCTATGGGGCAGGGGCCCCTTCTGGACCGGCAAGGGAGCGGAGGGCGCGCGCAGAGCAGATCGAGGCGAGGGCGCGCGGGGGAGATTTTTACCCAGCTTCGGAGCTCTCTGGAGAGATAAGACTCCTACTGCTGCTTGTCTGATTGTATTGAGTTCTTGCTCGAAAGCGTGGGTATGCTGTGGTTTCGAATGGGTCGAAACGAACCTGGAGCTCGCCGAACCCCCGAACCGAACCGAACCCCTTCTACGTGCGCACGGGCCTCCTTTTTATAGTCAAAAGGGGTCACCGACAGGTGGCAACGCAGAGAGAGGGGTAGAAAGGTAAAAACGAGGTGTCCCTACCTAACTCTGACGGCAGGGGACAAGAGCATTTAATGCCCGTCCGGTCGTTCCAACAGTGCAGGAAACGACCGTTAGGAGCGCCACCGATCGCCATGATGGCCTCCTAGTCACCTTCGCTTGCCACCTCGCCTTTGCTAGGGTGCCTGACCACCGCCCGTGCACCAGGAATGATCCTGTGGCGACACGTCGTCGGGTGAGCTGGAGCGTGGGTGCAGAGTGGTGGCTTCGCCGCGGCAAGTGCCTTGCCGCGGTCTTTGTCTTGTCGCACCCGCAAGCTTGCCGCTCGTCGGGTCTTGCCGAGACGCGCGGTGCGCCGTGGCAAGTCTTCTAAAGTGCCCTGGTTGGCCTGCCCGGCAAGCTCCTCTTGCCGGGGCCTTGTCCTTCTGATGCGGAGCATCCTTCCATCATCCCAATGGACTCTACATCAACACCTACAACACCACAAGGTCCGATGACTCGAGCACGTGCAAGAGCTCTTGAAACCGAGGTGACATCACTCCTCTCACAACTCTCCTTCGATTCACATGAGACATGGTTACTACCTCAAACGGAAACTCTATGCATACTCAGGCACCAAGGAGTCGACCATGAAGAGGCTAGGAAGCAAGGAGAATCGGAAGCGGAAGACATACGTGAAGACGGAGAGGAGAAAGCAACAAGGACCAGAGAGGCCGGACGATCCGGACAGAGGCCCGGACGATCCGGACCCCGGCCTGGACGATCCGGCTAACTCCACCGTAGACAACAGAACCTCCACACTAAAGCCGGATCATCCGGACCCAGGCCCGGATCATCCGGACCCCGCCCGGACGTCCGGACCTCCAGCCGGACATCCGGCCCGTCGCCGCAACCAGCCGACCCTCCGGCTCATCCGGGACTCCACCCGGATCATCCGGACCAGCCCGGATCATCCGGACCCTCGTCCGGATCATCCGGCCAGCGCCTGCGCGCGCATGTTGGGCTGAGCCCATGTACCCCTTCGCCCCAAACTCTATATATAGGACCCCATCTCCTAATTTGGGACTTAGCATTGGATTAGCTCATATTTGTGTGTGAGAGCCTTTGCTCATCCACCGGTACTTCTCGGAGATCAGGACCTCCGTCTAGGAGAAGATCCATCGGATTCAAGACCCCTATACGGGAAGATCCCCTCGTGGATTCAAGACCTCCTCTCGGAGAAGAACGGTTACCTTTGTATCTTTCCTTTGTTGATTTTGGACCATGTATCACTCGTGCTCCGATGATCTAGACCTTGTGTGATTGATCTCTTGTCGGTTAAGTGTCTCTCGTTCTTCCCGTGATTTCTGTCGTGCTTCGCGTGTTCTTCGTGTTTCCCCGTAGGATCCTCAAGCGTGAAAGATCGGCGAATTAGGGTTCCACCCTACATCATATGGTATCATGAGCCACGTTGATCACGTTTTTGGAGCCCCTACCTCGTCATTTCTAGCTTGATTTTGTTGTTTTTGTCCTAAAAACCCGAAAATCCCCACAAAAATACCCCCAATTTTTTTTGTGATTTGTTGGTTTTGATGATGTTTTGTTGTTTTTGATCCGTGCATTCGGTGTGTAACTCGTGGATCTTGTGTTTCCCCACCTTCTCCCCCTCGAAATCCATCCAAAATCCCAGAAATCGTCAAATTCCACCCCATTTTCGAGTTCTTCCCGAGCAGTTCCCGTGCGTAGTTCACCTACCCGGATCATCCGTACCAAGTCCCGGATCATCCGGACATGCCCGGATCATCCGGCTCCTGGCCCGGATCATCCGGCTTCCTCTGCCGAAACTGCAGTTCTGCAGTCCACCATCCACCTCCACCACGATCCACACATACATACATCCTCCCAACCCCATCCACCACCATTTCCACTTGCCAAACCCCAAGAATCAACCTCCGCACTACCATTCGAATTTGAGTTCGACAATTTGAGTGAGATTTCCGTGTCCTTTTGTGTTTCGGCTATCTAGGCGCGGTGTGACATCAACAACAAACGCTCATTTTGGTCGGCTACTCATCTTTGCTACGGACGGTAACATCGACGACATCTTTGTCATACCTTGCAATTGCATTGATAACCATCATATACCATCTTTTGCGTTGCTTACCCATCGAGACTAGCCATTGAGTATTGCCGGCAACGTGACTTGTGCACATTAGTTGCATACACCATATCATACATACAATCGAGGTGCATATCTCGGAATCAACTTGTGTGTCACAAAGTTGTCATCGCATGCACAATTGCTATCTTAGTCGTCAAGTTTGCATACGAAAAGAGCTCAAAAGAGAAAGAGCCACTCAAGCTTTTAAGCAAAGAGGAAAGATAAGCAAAGAGCTTATAAGCAACAAGCATAGCATCATACAACATTAAGATTGTCATATAAGATCATCTCGGATCATTGCACCGAAATACCATACATATAGTATACTTGGGATAGAGATCGTTGCATTTTTGCCTAGTAGGTTGTGCACAAGCTCCGTATCCGCCTATCGTGCAATCGTGCTAGCGTCTCTCTAGTATTGTGCAACAAGAGCATTTTCGTGGATTCCACATTTTGGCTCAATTTTGGTTTGCACAATCCCATTTATCTATTTGCGTGTGTGTTTCCGTGTACCACTACTTGCTTGGTCTACTTGTTGCATAGGCGAATTTGCGAATCTTCTTCAACAATTTTGAGTCAAGCTAACTATTTCAATCAATTTTGTGCCACCATCCTAACCAAGCTCCACCAACGGCTTTTACTTGTGTAGGTGTGAGAATCGACAAGGATCGGTACCAATAGTGCTATTTCATTGTCCGCATTTGAGTGAACTTGATTCATTTTCAACTTCGGTCAAAGGTACATTGGTATTAGTTCTTCTCCTTCTACCACTCACAATTTTGCTTGAAATGATGGATAGGCCAAGTTCTTCTACAAATCCACTCTTCATCGAGCAATACGACGACATGTCATCATACGTCACCAAGAGCCACCTCTTTGGTGTGCAACGAGCTCTCCATCAAGAGCAACAAGCAATGAGCGAACGCATCGACAACCTCTCCACCGACTTGCGACTCTCCGAGCAACGTACACGAGACTACTTCGACAACAAACTCGACACGCACAAGAAAGAGAACGACGCAAGAATGGACGAGATCCGCGCCTTGTTGGTGAACCGGCGTACTTTTACCTCTTCACACTCAAGACGGAGCCACTCAAGTCGCCACTCCGACGACTCCTTCTCCGACACAAGTACACCGTCATCGAACATTCTTCGACAAGCCGCGCGTCAAGATCGTCATGCATCTCGCAACTCGCTACATGACAAGCATACCCAAGAGCAAGTTGATGAACAAGTTCCTCCTCCTCAATTGAACCAAGTGGCGTTTGCTCAAGCTCAAGAACGACAACGACTTCGTCACCAACAAGAACAAGAACGAGCGCGCGTACACCAAGAGCAACAAGATGTCGAGGCTCAACGTCTTCAACAACAACAACGAGAAGCTCAAGCTCTTGAGGCGGAACGCGCCCTTCAAGCATCAAGTCGAGCTCTCGCCAATCGCAATCGCGAAAGGCGCAATCAAGAGGAAGCCCTTCGAGAAGAAATACAAGAGAGGAACTACCATCCGCGTGCGCAATGTCAAGCCCCACAAGCTCCTCCACAAGCTACTCAAGCTCACCCCCAACCTCAAGGTCAACAAGAGCAAGTTGATCATGGACTTCCTCCTCGCCAAGACCAACATGAGGATGATTACCCTCCACGTCAAGAACGTCATCATCAACATCGACCTGAACACAATGAAGAACAACGCTATGGCAAGCTCAAGTTCACAATGCAAAAGTTCAATGGAACCAATGATCCCGAAGAGTACCTCTCATGGGCATTGAAGGTCGACAAAATCTTTCGTTTGCACAACTATGAGGAAGAAAAGAAGATCGCTATGGCATCACTTGAGTTCCAAGACTATGTGCTCATATGGTGGGAACAAGTCCTTGAGCGCCGACAAGCAAGAGGTGAACCTCCAATCACCACTTGGGCTCAAATGAAGGATGTCATGCGAGCACGCTTTGTACCCACCTACTACAACCGTGATCTCTTCAAGAAGCTACAACTCCTCAAGCAAGGAACAAAGAGTGTTGAAGAATACTACAAGGAAATGGAGATTTCCATGATTCGAGCCAATGTCACGGAGGATGATGAGCAAACTATGGCACGATTCTTGAATGGCCTCAATCATCCCATCAAGAAGATCGCCGACTTCCAACCATACTCCAACCTCATTGAGCTCGTGCATCAAGCTACAAAGGCGGAACGACAAGTGCAAGATGACTTCTGGCACGCCAAGTACTCATCCAAGACATCTGGCTTCTCCAACAACCAAGCTTCAACAACTACTCCAACCGACATCAACCAAGCCTTCTCCAACCAACGACGACAAGTCAAGTTACAAGAAAGCTTCTACAAGTTCAAGTCGTCCTCCTCCTACTACAAGCAACTCCAAGCCGCGTGCTTCATCATCTACTCCAAACGATGAGACCGTCAAGACAAGCTCCTTCAAGTGTTTTACTTGCGGCGGCCGAGGCCACAAGTCATACGAATGCACCAACAAGCGGACCATGATACTTAACGATGATGGCACCTACGACTCAATGAGTGAAGATGAAATGGATGCTATTGAGCAAGTGGCCATGCACCGGCGCATCAATGAGGGTGAAAATGATCAAGTCTTTTGTGATGAAGATACAAGTCCCGCTCTTGTTGTCTCCAAAGTCTTGACACTTCAACATCAACAAGAAGAAGACCAACGATGCCACATCTTTCACACAAAGGCCGGCATCAATGGGAGATCCGTCAAGGTCATCATCGATGGAGGTAGTTGCCACAACTTGGCAAGCGAAGAACTATGCTCCAAGCTCCAATTGGTCAAGAAGAAGCACCCGCAACCCTACAAGGTTCAATGGCTAAGTGACTCTGGCACTATACGAGTTGAGCATACGGTCCAAGTATCCTTCAAAATCGGTGCATATGAGGACACATTGGAGTGTGATGTGGTCCCAATGACCGTTTGCCACCTCCTCCTTGGTCGGCCATGGCAATTTGACCGTGGTGTCTACCACAATGGGCGTACAAACCACTATAGCTTCAAGATGAAAGGCAAAGAATATGTCCTACGACCCATGTCTCCTAGTCAAGTGATAGCCGACTAACAAGCCACCAACCAAAGAGAGAAGAGTGAGAAAATGAGCCACCAAAAAGTGAGTGAGAGCCACAAGCCAAATTTGAGCGCCTCTTCGCCTAGAGAGAAAAACCTCATACTATTCGCCACCAAACATGAGATGAGAGAAGTGTGTGAGAACCCATCGAGTGTGATGCACTTTGTCCTTGTGTGCAAGGATGGAGAACCAAAAACTAACACCACTCATGAGCTACCTTTGGTGTTTCAATCTCTTTTGCAGGAATTTCAAGATGTTTTCCCCAATGAGCTACCTCCGGTCTACCTCCTCTTCGAGGCATTGAGCATCGAATCGACCTCATCCCCGGAGCGCCACTTCCAAACAAAGCTCCCTACCATGTCAATCCCGAAGAAACCAAGGAGATTCAACAGCAAGTACAACAACTAATCGACAACGGTCATGTACGTGAAAGCTTAAGCCCTTGTGCCATGCCCGTTATACTTGTGCCTAAACCCGATGGAAGTTTCCGCGTGTGCTCCGATTGTAGACCTATAAATGCTATCACCGTACGCTATAGGCATCCAATTCCTCGCTTAGATGATATGCTTGATGAACTTAGTGGAGCCAACTTTTTCTCAAAAATTGACCTTAAAAGTGGCTATTATCAAATCCGCATTCACGAGGGTGATGAATGGAAAACCGCTTTCAAAACAAAATTTGGCTTGTATGAATGGTTGGTTATGCCTATGGGTTTGTCGGAAGCTCCCGGAACTTTTGTGCGTCTAATGCATCATGTACTTCGTCCATACATTGGTATCTTTGTTGTGGTTTACTTCGATGATATTCTTGTGTTTAGCAAAACCATGAAAGAGCATCTTGATCATGTTAAGCTTGTTTTGCAAACACTTCGAAAGGAAAGTCTTTATGCCAACTTGAAGAAATGCACTTTTGGAGTTGGCAAAGTGGTTTTCTTGGGTTTCGTTGTCTCTTACAAGGGTGTCCACGTTGATGAAACTAAGATCAAAGCAATTAAAACTTGGCCCCAACCCACCAATTTGCAACAAGTGCGAAGTTTCCTCGGTCTTGCAGGTTTTTATCGCCGCTTTGTGAAAAACTTTAGCACTATTGCAGCCCCTTTGCATGCTTTGAGTAAGAAGAATACTCCTTTTGTTTGGGGACCTTTGCAATCCAACGCTTTTGATGAGCTCAAGTCTTTGCTTACTCATGCTCCGATCCTTGCTTTGCCCAATTTTGACAAAACTTTTGAGGTCCATTGTGATGCAAGTGGTACCGGAATTGGCGGAGTTTTAATGCAAGAAAAATGAGTCATTACTTATTTTAGTGAAAAACTCTCCGGTGCTCAACTTAACTATCCCGTGTATGACAAGGAATTGTATGCTTTAGTGCGTGTCCTCCATGTTTGGGAACATTATCTTAGACCTCATGAGTTTGTCATCCATACCGATCATGAAACGCTTAAGTACTTAAAAGGTCAAACTAAATTGAACAAGCGTCATGCCAAATGGAGTGAATTTATTGAATCTTTTCCATATGTGATCAAGTACATTAAGGGCAAGGAAAATGTAGTTGCCGATGCACTTTCATGCATATGCACCCTTGTCACCCAACTTGAGTTGAATGTTATTGGCTTTGAGCACATCAAAGATTTGTATGCTAGTGACCCATTTTTTGCACATCATTATGCTAAATGTTTGACGCATACATCTTGGGAACAATATTACCTCAAGGATGGTTATCTTATGAGAGCTAACAAACTATGCATACCCGAGTCTTCTCTTCGTTTGCTCCTTTTGCAAGAGGCTCATGGCGGTGGACTCATGGGACACTTTGGACATGACAAGACATTCGCCACGCTCTCCAAGAACTACTTTTGGCCAAAGATGTTTTGCGACATCTCATGCTTCACCACAAGATGCTCAACATGCCGCAAAGCTAAGTCAAAAGCTCAATCTCATGGTCTTTACATGCCTCTTCCTATTCCTTATCAACCTTGGGAAGACATTAGCATGGACTTTGTACTTGGTTTGCCTAGAACTCAAAATGGAAGGGACTCCGTATTTGTTGTTGTGGACCGATTTTCTAAAATGGCACATTTCATCCCTTGCAACAAGGTAGACGATGCTTCACATATTGCAAATCTCTTTTGTAGGGAAATCTTGCGCCTCCATGGAGTACCAAAGTCAATCGTCTCCGACCGCGACGTCAAGTTCTTGAGTTACTTTTGGAAAACTCTTTGCGCCAAGCTCGGAATCAACCTCTTGTTCTCCTCCGCATACCACCCTCAAACCGACGGCCAAACGGAGGTGACGAACCGGACGCTCTCCACTCTACTTCGCGTCTTGATCAAGAAGAACATCAAGGAGTGGGAGACGTGTCTACCCATCGCCGAATACGCCTACAACCGCGCAAGACATTCGACGACGGCAAGTCCCCTTCGAGGTCGTCTCGGCTTCAACCCATTGTCCCCTTTGGACATTCTACCTCTACCTCTACAAGAGCGCACCAACCTCGGCGCAAGTGCCCGTGCAAGCTACATCAAGAAGATGCATGAAGATACAAGAAACACCATCGGCGCCAAGTACAGCGACTAGCGACAAAGATCAACATCAACAAGAAACCCATGATCTTCAACATAGGCGATCTCGTGTGGCTACACCTTCGCAAGGAACGCTTCCCCAACGAACGCAAGTCCAAACTACTACCCCGAGCCGACGGACCCTTCAAGGTGTTAGCGCGCTACAACAACAACGCCTACAAGCTCGACCTACCAGCGACAAGTACAGCGTGGCGACACCTTCAACGTCAAAGACCTCTCGCCTTTCCATGGTGATGAAGATCTAGATCCGAGGTCGGATCCTTTCGAAGGGAGGGGATATGATGCGGAGCATCCTTCCATCATCCCCATGGACTCTACATCAACACCTACAACACCACAAGGACCGATGACTCGAGCACGTGCAAGAGCTCTTGAAACCGAGGTGACATCACTCCTCTCACAACTCTCCTTGATTCACATGAGACATGGTTACTACCTCAAGCGGAAACTCTATGCATACTCGGGCACCAAGGAGTCGACCATGAAGAGGCTAGGAAGCAAGGAGAATCGAGCGGAAGACATACGTGAAGACGGAGAGGAGAAAGCAACAAGGACAGAGAGGCGGACGATCCGGACAGAGGCCGGACGATCCGGACGAGCCCGGATGATCCGGACCCCGGTCCGGACGATCCGGCTAACTCCACCGTAGACAACAGAACCTCCACACTGAAGCCGGATCATCCGGACCCAGGCCCGGATCATCCGGACCCCGCCCGGACGTCCGGACCTCCAGCAGGACATCCGGCCCGTCGCCGCCACCAGCCGACCCTCTGGCTCATCCGGGACTCCACCCTGATCATCCGGACCAGCCCGGATCATCCGGGCCCTCGTCCGGATCATCCGGCCAGCGCCTGCACGCGCGTGTTGGGCTGAGCCCATGTACCCCTTCGCCCCAAACTCTATATATAGGACCCCATCTCCTCACTTTGGGACTTAGCATTGGATTAGCTCATATTTGTGTGTGAGAGCCTTTGCTCATCCACCGGTACTTCTCCTAGGAGATCAGTACCTCCGTCTAGGAGAAGATCCATCGGATTCAAGACCCCTATACGGGAAGATCCCCTCGTGGATTCAAGACCTCCTCTCGGAGAAGAACGGTTACCTTTGTATCTTTCCTTTGTTGATTTTGGACCATGTATCACTCGTGCTTCGATGATCTAGACCTTGTGTGATTGATCTCTTGTCGGTTAAGTGCCTCTCTCGTTCTTCCCCGTGATTTCCTCTCGTGCTTCCGCGTGTTCTTCGTGTTTCCCCCGTAGGATCCCCTCCAAATGTGAAAGATCAACGAATTAGGGTTCCACCCTACATCACCTTCCCGGCAAGCTCCTCTTGCCGGGGCCTTTTCTTCTAAGTGAACACTTTGTTCTTGAATGGTAGTAGATGAGAATGAAGGAGGGCCTTGGCGGACGCCCGGCAAGCCTTGCCGCAGGACGCTGCGACTGCCCGTGCACAAGTTCAGGGTACTAAGGTACCCCTACTTTAGTACACCGACAGGAGCCCCCGGGCCTGGGCCATACACGGTGCCGAGCGCTGTTGGGCCAAGCCCAAAATAGGGCACGGGCACGCGCGGCTTGGGTCCAAACCAGATCCACTCCGAATCCACCGCGTCCTCTCGTAACGGCACGCGTCAATCGCGGCGTCGTGGGAGACGTGGGTGGCGTGCATGATTTTCGAGGCGCCCACCCCCCGTGATCACGGGGCGGGGCGAGGTCACCTCATCCGTCGCCTCGGCTCTGCATCCCCGCCACGCGGCTCCCATGCGCTTGGGGTCACGGACGGTGGGGGATACTGGGCCGTCGCGAGTGGAGGCAGTGGGTAGGCCCCGATTCTCTGCTCTTCTCGTTCCGTGATTGGTCGAGTGGGGCGGCCGAGCCCCCACCTCGCTCCTTAAAAAGAGCGGAAGGGGAGTGCAGAAGCCCGCACTCTCTCATCTTCTCCCTTCTTCAGCTTCTGTCCCCTTTTCTCTCATTTGCCATGGAGGGAGGGAACCCCGGCCCTTCATTGGTGGCGGTGAGGGTCGCCGCCAGGCAGCGCGCCCCTCCCTATCCCGCACTCGTGGTGGCAAAGCCAGCCACAAGGGGAAGAGGGAGGGGGCGAGGTCGTGGACGAGGTCGAGGACGAGGTCGAGGCGCTCGAGGAAGAGGCAGGCGTGGCGGCGCACCATATCCGCCTCCGCCAGCGGTTCCCCTCCCCGCGGCGGTCCATACAGGGGACGACCCTTGCGAGTTCTTCGTCAAGCTGCGCCGGGCTCCTCGTCGTCGCCTCCGGCTTCCAGCTCCGTTTGCGAGCGCGATGGAGTCGGATCCGCCCGAGACGCTGAGATTGCACATGAGGGGCTGTGGGATCAGCGGCACGCGAGTCCGTGTTGTATTCCCAGCCCCTAATGTGATGTATCTTGACCATTGGTGAAACACGTTCGCCTGTATCCACAGCTTGACGGCGGGGTTTACCCTCCATTTTAAGTTAATGGAGGGTGACATCCTCTCCGTCAAGGTCTTCGGGGACTCCGGCACGCGGGCGAAGTGCTGCGTGGACAGCTCCTCCGATAGCGAAGACTCCCCCTCGAGCGAGAGTGACGAGGAGGAGAGCGACAGCGACGACGAGGCGTAGCGGGCGGCGGGACGGCGGGCCCGACTAGGTGTCGGGCGTCGCCTCGTGCGCCACCGGCGACCCCATCATCCGGGTCGCCGGCTCCTTGAACTCCCCGGGGTCGTCTCCTTGGGCGCCTGGCGTAGGGAGGCTGCGGAAGGGAAAGTGGGCTGGCGGCAAGGCCGTCAAGTCGGAGTACGAGGGCGTAGTGCCCTCGACAGCGTGCTGACGTCCCGCCGCCCCGTCTTCGAGCCCCGCTTCCGGCGCCGCCATCACCATCTAGCCTCCGGACAGCCCCCGGGATGTTCTCTTGGTGTCTTCTGGCACCCGTAGCTCACCTAGGCGCTCCTTTTGCTCTTTTCGCCTCCTTGACCTACCTCCTGAAGAGAGGGACAGGAAAGGGATTACGGGCACCTTATCTTTTTAATTTGTAAGCCTTCGGGCCTTAGCTGCCTCTAAAACTTGTAATCCTCTCTTTCATGTTTTTCATCCTCTATGGACTGTATCTGATGGGATGTTTTTTAATGAAAAAGGGATGCTTACCGGGTTTTTTGTCTTGCGGGTTGAACCCACGTCAAGGAGCTAATCCTTGGTATCCCTCGGACAGACATTTCATCTCCCGGCAACAAGCCCTGCCGCCTCCCCGTCCCATCCCTTGTATGTCTTTACCCTACGCTTTTAGGGAACTTGCCGGCGCTAACACGCTTGCATGGCGCTGAGTCGGAACATCGGCAGCTTCTTGGCGATATTGCCTCCGGCAAGAAACCTCGTCGGGGCTAGTTGCAGCACGCTTTTATTGTTGAGCGGACTCGAAACAAAATTAGGGCGCAACTTAGCCACGAGCCGGTTCCTTTGCGCACAGGTTTTTCATACAAGGCACGACAGTTTTCGGGGAGAAACGCGGTTTCGCATTCCCCAGTCCATAAGAGGATGCATGATGAGGGATGAAAGACTTATCTGATATCGCAGCCCCCCACAACTTTGGCTTGCCGGGGACGAATCTTGGTACTCGCAGCCCCCAGCAACACTGGCTTGCCGGGGCCCAGGCGCCGGCGCGCCCTTCTTCTCCTTCTTTGTCGCTGTTATTTTAGTTATGAGAACAACTTAGTCAGTGCCGTAACTTTAGTAATATAACTTTGTCCTGGGCAATGCTGGCTATGTTATCCCCTTTACTTGATTCCATTCCTTGTATGCTTTTACCCTGCACTTTTAGGGAACTTGCCGACGCTAACAAGCTTGCCGCGAGCGCTGAGTGCGGAACATCAGCAGCCTGCTGGCGATGTTGCCTCCGGCAAGAAACCTCGTCGGGGCTAGTTGCAGCACGCTTTTATTGTTGAGCGGGCTCGAAACAAAGTAAGGGTGCAACTTAGCCACGAGTTGATTCCTCCGCGCATGAGTTTTTCATACAAAACGCGATCGTTCAAGGAGATAACATAAAATTTAAAAGCGGCGTGCTCAAACTTTGGCAACTTAGCTTTACGTCTTCCGCGTTAAGCAAGGCTATGCTTCTTTGAATGACACCTAGTCCACATCGTTATCAAGCTCCGACAGCGAAGACTAAAGGCGCCAAATGCTGCTGCGGGAACATCCGCTTCTCTGGCGAGAATGCAGGATTCTGCGGGCGTGATGCTCCCGACAAGCGTGTCGGGACACAGCTTGTCGGGAGCGTCTGCTTCAATGGAACAAACCCTAGGGCTTGTCGGAGCAGACTGCTCCTCAGCACTTTCTGTGTTGATCCTGGGGACCTTCTTGGCGGTGGCTTTAGGGAGCTCTGCCAGAAAGTAGTCGCCAGTAACCAACTTTCTCTTCCTGCTCTGTCCAGTTGATGGTGTCACAGATGGTTGAGTCAGCTTGAGCACAAAAATTCCTGGTTCCATAGGTAACTTGAGTGCGGCACACTTTGAGAGGCCATCTGCAATGTCGTTCTGAGCTCTTGGAACATGTTCCATCTGCAGGCCGTCAAAATGCTCTTCCAGCTTCCTCACTTCATCAATGTAGGCTTCCATCAACGGACTCTGATAATCTTTATTCACTTGGCGGACGACAAGCTGTGAGTCACCCCTGACAATAAGCTTCTTGATCCCAAGTTCTGTCGCGATCCTGAGTCCGGCAAGCAATCCTTCATACTCTGTAGTATTGTTTGTTGCTTGCTCCTTGGGAAAGTGCATTTGGACCACGTACTTGAGGTGCTCTCCGGTGGGCGCGACAAGTAGCACGCCCGCACCGGCGCCTTGCAGCGAGAAGGCACCATCAAAGTACATGATCCATTCCTTGCTCGCTTCCTTGTCGGGGATGCTCTTCTCCGGAATTTGTCCATCAGGTGTTGGCGTCCACTCTGCTATGAATTCTGCCAATGCTCGGCTCTGAATAGTTGAAGTACTTTCAAACTGGAGGCCAAAGCAGCAGTTCTAATGCCCACTCGACAATCACATGCATTTGCTACGGATTTTGCGGTATCCTCTTCAGCGGAAGCGGTGACAACTGTGATCTCATGTGCTTGAAAGTAAAGCGCAGCTTCCTCGAGGCCATGAGAAGGCGAAAAGCAACCGCACACCAGTACCTTGATCTAGCCCCTGCAGAAGGGAACCGAAGTAAACTGGCGCTGCACCATCTTCTTCTGTTTTCTTCCGCAATCAGACAGATCCATCCTTGCGGAGCGAACTTGTCGGGAAGCCCCGCTTGTCATTTGGACTCGCTTGCGCGACGCTGGCTCATCATCCGCTTCCCTCTCCGCTAACTAACGCAGCACTAACCACTTGATTAGTTGCCGCTAGATATAGCAACAACTTCTCTTGTGGCCTAGGTGCGACAAGTGTTGGAGTGGAGGATAGGTATCTCTTCAGGTCCTGCAGCGCAGCCTCCGCTTCCGGAGTCCATTTCATTGGACCTGCCTTTTTCAAAATTTTGAAAAATGGCAGGGCGCGCTCAGCAGACTTAGAGATAAACCTACTGAGAGTAGCAACACAGCCGGAAAGTCTTCGCACATCCTTGACGCGCTTCGGGGCTTCAATCTGCTCGTTTGTCGGGGCTTGTCGGCGTTGGCGAAGCCGACGAGGCTTTGAATGGTCATCCTCCAGTCGTCGATTTTGTCTGGCGCTGGAGGATAATCTAGAAGCAACTAGGCTCGGGCCAATGCTTCCTCTGGAGTCTTGGGCGGCGGTGGCGAGCGACACGAGGTGCGGGACATGCTCGGACTCCCAACTGGGTTGGAAGGAGCAGTACCTCGTCTAGGCGACCGCACCTCGCTCGTGCCAGCATGCTGGCGCGCACGCCGGTCTTGAACGTCTCGTGATTCGCCGGCTTGGCCTTGTTCCAATGCAAGCACGGTGCTGGGGGCACCGTGGCGTTGTCGATCTTGCACCTCCTGAGAGGGGTGCGGTGGATATCCAGACGCCGAAGCTTGCGGGGCCTTGTCCTTGGACCTGGTGACGACGAGAGTCCCACCGCCGGCGCCCGCTCCTCCGCCGGCGTCCACCCCACCGCCCGTTTGCTCCGGTGGCGATAGGACGATCGCGAGACGGGCGGCTACTTCAAGCCTTCTTCTTCGGTGGCATGTCGATGAAGATGTTGATGAAGCGTGACGCCGGATCGGATCGACGACCTCGGCGCTCCCCTACAGCGCGCCAAAGATGTCGTGGCTTTACGGGGCACGAGCACCTATGGGGGGGGGGCCCTTCGGTCGGCAAGGAGCGGAGGGCGCCAGAGCGCGATCGAGGCGAGGGCGCTGGGAGATTTTACCCGGCCGGAGCTCTCCGGAGATAAGACTCCTCTGCTGCTTGTCCGATTGTATTGAGTTCTTGCTCGGCGTGGGTATCTTGTGGTTTCAATGGGTCAAAGCGAACGAGCTCGCCGAACCCCCGAACCGAACCGAACCCCTTCTACGTGCGCACGAGCCTCCTTTTTATAGTCAAAAGGGGTCACCGACAGGTGGCAACACAGAGAGAGGGGTAGAAAGGTAAAAACGTGGGTTGGTACAACCACTATCTACAGTGTCCACTACCTAACTCTGACGGCAGGGGACAAGAGCGTTTAACGCCCGTCCGGTCGTTCCAACAGTGCAGGAAACGACCGTTAGGAGCGCCACCGATCGCCACGATGGCCTCCTAGTCACCTTCGCTTGCCACCTCGCACTGCTAGGCTGCACAGCCACCCGCCACGTGCACCAGGAATGATCCTGTGGCGACACGTCGTCGGGTGAGCTGGAGCGTGGGTGCAGAGTGGTGGCTTCGCCGCGGCAAGCGCCTTGCCGCGGTCTCTGTCTTGTCGCACCCGCAAGCTTGCCGCTCGTCGGGTCTTGCCGGGACGCACGATGTGCCGCGGCAAGTCTTCTAAAGCGCCCTGGTTGGCCTTCCCGGCAAGCTCCTCTTGCCGGGGCCTTGTCCTTCCCGGCAAGCTCCTCTTGCCGGGGCCTTTTCTTCTAAGTGAACACTTTGTTCTTGAATGGTAGTAGATTAGAATGACGGAGGGCCTTGGTGGACGCCCGGCAAGCCTTGCCGCAGGACGCTGCGACTGCCCGTGCACAAGTTCGGGGTACTAAGGTACCCCTACTTTAGTACACCGACAGGGCTGAGGGCTTCCAGGAGCCACGAGCCATCGCCTGCATCTTGGGCGGCTCACAAGCCCTAGCTTCTCACCGTGTCTTCAAGAAGTTTGCGCGCGAGGTCAATGCGGCACTCCCTAAGCTTGAGGCAACTCGCCCCCCTCAAGTGGTCCAAGTGCGCCATCACCTTCGACTTCTCAGACCGGCTCAAGTGCGCGGCCACCGCTGGCGCGCTCCCCATGCTCTGCTCTTCCGTCATCGACAATGTAATCGTCACCAAGACTGTCACTGATGGCAGAGCAGGGCTCAATGTTCTCTCCATCCAGATGTTCGAAAGACTCCAGGTGCCATACTACCAGCTGCACCCCACCAAGCCATTCTTTGGAGTGACCAACGGATCGACACACCCGATCAGGCTAGTTCGCCTCCCTGTCACCTTCGGCGAGCGCAACAACTACCGCACCGAGCTCATCGACTTCGACGTCGCCGACATTCGCCTTCCCTAAAACACCATCCTAGTGTACCCAGCACTGGCCAAGTTCATGGCGGCCACGCACCACGGCTACAACATCCCCATGATGTTAGGAAGCGGTGGCATCATCATGGTCGCCTGTCAGGAGAAGGATGCGGTGTGCTCCCTCGAGCGCGCTTTCCAGGCTGTAGCAGTTGAGAACCTAGAAGACGAAAACGATGCCCTCCCTCCTGAGGTCGGCCCCAAGACAAAGTAGCTACAGCTGAGCCAGGGGTCTCATGAGGAAGCATCACTCGAGGACGCAGCACTGAGCCTCGCGTCTCTGGATGTGGCACCTTCACCTATCGCATAGGAAGGCGCGCCTGATGCCCCTTTCAGGCTGGTCTGGGGGGCTCTCCTCCGGAGGGCCTTAGACCTAGCCCATGTCGCGAGAGTGGCGCTCGGGCACCATGTGGAGGCGCCCTTTAGAGCATGCTTCCCAGGAGAAGGTAGCAGGCGTGAGGCACCAGGCGTTTAGGAGTTCATCAGTAAGGCGATCGAGGAGATTCAGGAAGGAAGGGTTCTGCAAGGCGTTCGTCGCCTGCTGCGATGCGGAGCTCGCTGCCCTTGCGAGGGTAAAGAGTTCCGCGTCTGCATCGACATTCCCAGGCTCAACAGGGCCACGTCTCGGCAGCTCATGTGGCCGTCTCGTGTCAGCCGATGCGAGGGACCGCCGCATAGCTACGTCCGCATGCATTTTGGCCTAGCGGGCGCGGCTGAGGCGTTCCAGCGCTGCATGAGGGACATTCAAGCGGCCTGCGAAGCCAGGCACCAGGCGATCTTGGCGAAGATGGAGGAGCACCCTCAGGAGCCTTCCGGTCCTACCGAGCCTCCCGAGGCCCGGCACCGGAGCGGCTCATGAGGAACGGCTTCAGCGGCACGCGCTTTTCGGCTACCTCAACAACTCTTCAGCAACAGTACTAGGTGATATCTCCCTAGTTTGTTCAATTTAGGGGCGCCCCTCGGGCTGCATCATCCCCAGGCCATGTGGGTCTGTCCCTACGGTGTGTATTGTTTTGCACTCACCAGGATTATCTAATCGTTTCCATGAATTTATTTATGATTGTCACCTCGTGACCTCCGCCTCACGACCCTGATGCGTCTGACTAACGCCATTTCTGCACAACACACACATCGGCACGACGCTTGTGCTCGGGTCCATCCCTGCAACACTGATAAACCTGGGATCGAGCTCTGGTTCGCGGCCCGCTTCGCATACACCACCTCGCTGGGTCCTTGGTGCCCCCATCTCATGCCTGGGGCTCTCGGCCTCCTTTGTCATCTAACTTGCAGGATCACTCTACAATGAGCCAAGGGTCGGCTCGAACGACCACCATCCAGCCTCGCGAGTCGCTTGCATGTTAAAGGGGGGCCTCTTGAGCATCGCGTCTCTGGAGCTCCTACTGGCTCTCCATCCCTCACCCCCTGGCCTTGACCACGACATCGGGACCTGGCATACCACCGGCGGCTGAGCTCACTCAAGGGCCGGGTCCCGAGGAGGTAGAGCACCTTGGCAAGTGAGGCAGGAGGGTGGCCAAGACGGGCTTCGCCTGGTGGCACCACAGGCGTGACGACAAGCATTACCTTTCCGATGGGTTCAGACCGCAAAAGATAAGTCTCGGCTCGCTACGACACTAGCTTCTCCCCGCACGCCTCACCCTGCAATTCCTCTTGGGCGGTTCAGCTCCCCTTTTCAACTCTCTGCGTAGCTGCTTGCATGCCAAGGGGGACCTCGTGAGCATCCCATCTCATGAGCTCTTGCCGGACCTTGGGCCGCTCACCTCCTAGCCTTGACCACGACATCGTGACCTGGCATACTAGCGACGGCTGAAGCCTGCCTGGGGACTAGGTCCTGCCAGCATAGACCGCCACACTGTCTAGGGAAGAGAAAAGGGAGGAACTTAGCCAGATTGGAATACGCGCATCCATTACAAAGCCAAAAGGAACAAACGATACTATTGGATATGTCTCGGTCCTTACAAGCCCCACGGGGGCTGATTTTCATCTCACACAGGAGAAACAACTACAGGACCTTGCGGCGTCATTGACGACGCCGGGCGGCAGCCGCAGCAGCACTCCAACCCGACGAGAGCTCGAGAGCACGTAGCTATCGTCGCTCGACTCCAAAGAATCGCTGGGCTTAGGAGAGTCGCTGGATTCCCAGGAATCGTCGCTGCTGCTGGACGAAGCGCTGAAGGGGGCAGCGGCATATCCAGCGCCCGTCACGGCGTCCCTTGAGCTGTCTCCTCCAGGGCAGCATTCCAGCCACTCGCCCCGCTTGTTGAAGACCTTGAAGAACAAGGTGGCAGCACCGTTGTACTCGAAGTGGATTGCCAGGGATCCCTCCGCTCGGCAAACCCGGGCGACCTCACCCCATCGTCGCGTCATGAAGATGTCTTCGGACGACACCACCTCGACCTCAGCCTCGGTGGCCAGGCTGCTGCACCCCGCATGCTGCAGCCACATCTCCATCGGTCCCCTCGGAGGCAGTTCGCTGGCGAAGAACCGCGGGAATCGGATCCAATATTGGGAGGCATCGCCACCCACACCACGAACTCGTGCGAGCTATCCTCAGCGTGGGTCCGTGGTGTGGTCGGCAGGGCAATAGCGGCCCTGCCATCCTCGCGAGGTGCCGCTTGACGGTGCACTCTTTCACCTTGCGCCCGGGCGTACAAGGGGAGGGGGAAGCCAGGCGGGGGCCTCGATTGCCAAGGCCAGACCACCTCTCGCCTCGCGCCAGCATCGTCATGGAGGTGGGGTCGCTTTTTCGGCAGGAGAGGGTCCGGCCCCTTCCTAGGAGCCTTCCCATTCTCTGCCGCAGAGAATCTCCCGATTGGCGCCATGAGAGCAAGACGGAGAGGAAAG
Organism: Aegilops speltoides; assembly: GCA_021437245.1. Classification (NCBI taxonomy): domain Eukaryota; kingdom Viridiplantae; phylum Streptophyta; class Magnoliopsida; order Poales; family Poaceae; genus Aegilops; species Aegilops speltoides. Next base: position 194,316,836 of record CM038142.1, on the reverse strand, counting down.
AAGCAAGCGAGAGCAAGACGAAAGAGAAATGTGCAGGGGCTCCACCCGCCTGTACGTTTATAGCCGAGAGAAGGTAAATCGTTGGCTCCCCACGATTCCTAGTAATGATGATCTCTTCTAAATGCAACATGCAGTTGTCAAGTCGAGCAGTTGCCGAGGCAGCGTGGGGAGCGGAGCCTCCCACGTCCAATCAGTCGCCACGCGTATCAAGGCCGCAGGCGGTTAGGGCCCGCGGCGCTCCGCACTTGCCCCTTGGCTTTGCCTGGAAGCCAAGTCCGAGCTCCCCTTGGGCCCGGGGGCTACTGTCGACGTCCTGGACTTGGGGGTATCCAGTCCTGCCTGCCTGCGGCCCACCACGTGGCTCCATCGACGGCCTGGTACGGCCCAGCTTCGACATCAACACCACAAGACCCTCGCGAGGGGCCAAGCCTTGCGAGGCGGACGACGCCAAGACCCCAGAAGGAGTTGGCCTCCTCAGGAGGGCTCCTAAGGGGCGGAGAGATCTATGCAGCTACCTCATGAGGCTCAACTAACGTGAGCCATGACGACCAAGGCCAGGAGGGCGCCAGGCGGGTGTAGAGCACAGGTTTCCTCTTCGGTGCAAGGGAGGCAAGACACAAGCGCGAAGTCCTGAGGAATTAACCAAAGGTTTCCATTCTGGTGCAACGAGACCAAGACCGCCATGACGGCAAGACAAAGGTCATCACCGAGCCCACCGCAGCGTCACGACTAGAGGCTTTTCACAGGCGAAGACTACTTTTGTCTGGATAGACTGTACTACTTGTCCCCTTTCAAATCCCACCGTTGTGGAATCCCTTCCCGCTCATATTCGGGAGGAGGACCGAGGCACTATATATAGGACTTAGCCACCACCATAGGGGGAGAGAGATCAATTCCACCCAGAGCACCACACCAGCTCAAGAACACTTCATCTCCTGAGGCTTGTTCATCCTTTGTACTAGTTCATCCATAGCCCCTCGAGGGAATCCACCACACCACACTGGAGTAGGGTATTACACCACAATGGTGGCCCAAACCAGTATAAATCTATGTGTCTTTATGTCTCTGTGAGCTCTATGCGCTAGGCTAGGGAGGATCGCAAGTCGGCAGGCTGGGCAGGTTGAGATCTCCACACGCACCGCAGTGTTCGATCCTCTCAAGGGTTGTTGGATCCCGAAATCCGTCAACTACACCGACACGGAGGGGGACGCAGCTTCATTGACTTACTGCACCTGCCTTTGGGTGCATGACACGTGGGCCCAACGGGTGGCTGACCCACCTGTCATACAGCCAAAGGCAGGTGCAGTAGAGGGCCGAGGAGTATATGGCCAACACGCACGTGAATTCAACGTAGTTTGCACTTCTCATATAAAGGCTTCCTGCCAGTCCAATCTAGTATGAAATCCTACACACCTACGCATGCTAACCAAGGGCAAGAGTGATCACTCCAATCGCAAGATCAGTTGACTAGAAGCTAAGCTAGACCCATGGAGGCGATGAGCGCGAGCATTAGCTGGCTATGCCAGATGGTCCACGACGCCGGCCTGCGGCCCGGCACTAAGGAACGTCTCTAGGTAGTGCTTGAGGCCGCTAGGGCGAGGGGCCGCTTGGACGACAACTTCGTCTCCTTGTCCGACGAGGTCCTCGTCGGTTCCTCGAGAAGTTCACCGTCGTCAAGAAGCTCGCGGATGACCTTGACGTACGCCTCCAGCCCACGCGCCCAGGCTCTGCGATGCCTGCCACCCTCAATGGCCACTATGGTGACAACCTCTTTGATGCACTGGTGGCCCTGCGACTGCCCGCCATCACGCCGGAGAATGTTCACCTCGAGGTCGCGCTCACCGCGCAGCACCTGGCGTAGCAAGACACCGTCGACATAATCACCCACGTCTATGCGCAAATCATCCACAAGGACTACTACATGCAAGAGGAGGACGATAGGACGCTGGCCTTCATGGACCGCAGGGCAACCTTGGACGACATTTTTCAGAAGCACGTTGAGCTCGCCGCCAACGCCGCTGCTCCTCACACGTCGGTTGGTGACCCGGCGCACTAGGGCGTGAGGATGTCGTCGATGGATCCATATGTATTTTTATCTTTTCATCAAATCCATGTAGTAGTATATGATACTACTAGTAATTATCTTACCTTTCGCATTAACTTCATAATTTTCGTACGCACTCCATGCATGGACCATGCCAGAACCAAACTTCTCATTACTCCAGGGAAAATCGTTATTTCTATCTATCGATCGCGCCATGGAGCAGAACGAAATTTTACAAGTTACAAGTTCAAAGGGAAAGGCCTGCTGTGTTCGCGTCGCACCCCAACACGGTTGGTCCGGCACGCCGCTCAAGGGGGAATGTGTGCTGTGTTGCATTTTCACGTACAAATGGGACCGCATTTGAGCAAACCAACTATCGACAAACCTCCACCCCGCCCACCGCGCGATGGCTGAGAAAACAAGAGGGAGAAGAGATGGTTGTAGCATGGACTCCAAGAAAATTGGTGTCAGATGGGACTCGTGTGGGTGGCATGTGCCGTACCGCTAGACGTGAATGCTAGTTATGGACCATGCCACCCCATTATATCGAGCCTATATCGAGGTGCTGGTTACGTATATCAAATTTCCTGGAGTCCGTGCTCAGCCCTCCTCTATCTCTCTTCTCAGCCAGCCAGCACACGCGTGGAGCCCATCGTCTGTTTGCTCATATGCGGTCCCACATGTCAGTGAAAACGCAAGAGGACCCACTGAACCTGCACATCTTTCACCTTGACGTGCTGGTGATAAAAAACAAATCCAATAAAGATCTTTGGTGGCTGCTTTTGGAGTTACTCAAGAGTAGTAACATTCTATTTAGAGTTTGACCCACGATGCACATCACGTGGCTTCAACTACCACTCTATTTTCTTGCATGACAAGACCTGAATGCTGGATGTCCCATGTGTCGGCAAAAGGAGGAAGAAATCAACCAAATCTTCGGTTGTGCTCTCGGATTAGACTAGTTGTGCTAACTTAAAATTTTATTGTGTAGAATGGATGGAAATTTTGGTATTGGGAAGAAGAGTACATCGATATATTGATAGAGCGCAATTTAGTAGATGTTCTAGCACTTTTAGCTAGCATAGAGGCTAGAGATGAGACTAGTGCACTTGTTCATAGAATAGAGGATAGACATGAGACTAGATGCGAGGAAGCAACATCTACTTCTTTACACTCGAAGAAGAAAGAAGCATGCAAGATCAAGCCACCGCAGATCAACAATGAATGCATCGAAGGCACTAATCCAACTTACAGGAGCAGTTATGGAAGCTGGATATCTTCTAAAATGTATTCTTGTGGTTCTTGTTTTCTTTGGTCTTGCTTTTCTAGTCAAATTTTGGTGATGTATTTCCATGTACCAAAAATCAATGATGAAAAAAAGATATGTGTTTGCAAAGAAAAATGTACGCGGCTGGGATGCATCCACGCGTTGGGCGCATGGCTGCCGCATTCGAGAAATGTCCCGGACACAAACCTGTTGCCCTACCCAAACGAACAAAATCCGGGAAAAATGACTATCGGCAAACCCCCAACTCGCTCGTCGCGCGATGGCTGAGTTAGAGAAACGACGAGGTTGAAGAGATAGCTGTAGCATGGACTCTAAGAACAATGGTGTCAGATGGAAGTCGTGCTGGTGGCGTGTGTCGTACTCCTAGACATGAATGCTTGTTCTGGCCCATGCCACCCTACTACTATATAGTAGTAGTATCGAGGATTTGAGGTGCTGGTTACGTACATCGAACACATTAACATATGGCCCACCTTACACTATGGCCAAATTTCCTGGAGTCTGTGCTAGGTTAAAAAGTGTTCTTTGTGAGGGTGGATAGCTGGTCTCCAGTTTAAAACTTGTTGTATTACGTATACGTAGACGTAGAGATAGTGCAACAGTTCTGAAAGTTTGAACCCAAACGTCAGAATGCAATTTCTACTGGACTCATCCGAGGACCTAGGATGATGGGATTCACAGCTAGAGTAAAAACACCCGCCCGACATGTGAAGCATGTGAAGCTAGTACAAATAGTGTACTATTGTTGATTGGCCTCATCCGATAACCTGTTGCAATGCACGTACAATTATGTATTCGGAAAATATTGTTTTCCCTCGTCGCAGCACCCACTCACAGAGGCGACTCGAAAGCCATTCATAAATTTAGTAAGTTTATCACAGGCATATCATTTTATCACATACAACAGGTCATCAACCCACAACGACAACGAGGATACATTATAAATACTAAAGTTTTCATCACACAACAAATAACAAGCAACGAAGTGAACTTCAACTCAACCAATCCTCGGCGTTGGAAACGCTTGCTTTGAACCAGAAGTGATTCTCTGGGAAGGGCCATCTACTGTCAATCTTGAGACCAACACAGGACTCATCTTCCAGGCTGAAGTGGCCTACTATATCACTACAAGGGTAGGGAACCACCGAAATGTCCGAGGTATAGATACAATTGCTTCTCATAAATGGTAGTAACATTGTGTCAACAACAGTTGGATCTCCTTTCACCATCATTGGATAGTTTTGTCCAAGGAAGAGCGAGTTTTCTCCTAGACTATCAATACTGTACCAGGGAGAAGGTGTTGCCGCTAGCACACTAGTATCCACCCCGAATACCATGCAACGGGTGTTGGAATAGGTCCGGAGAGTGCGACCATGGGAGACAACACCCGCTTCCCTAGTAGTAACATCACCAGTGCGCTGTATACAGACAAGAAGGGGTGATCCATTGGAATAAGTTGCTAGGCGCCACTGAGTATATGGAACCTCCTCGTCCTCATGCTCGTGATCATCACCATCGTCATGTCCCCCTTTGTTATAAATTTTTTCAAGTATAGGTGGTGAAATGTTCACAGGACCTTGGAAACACAAGAAGAAGGTTAATTAGTAAAGGGAAACTTGCTAACCTGCATGCATGTGGATGAAACAATTAGGCTGGTTGTAATGGGGAGTATCATGTACTAGTATCATGCATATGATACTAGTGTATGATACTTCCTCCCTAATGCATAGTATTATATATTAGTATCATGTAGCACTTTATTTATTGCCATGCATGACACATAGTAGCATAGCTTTTATTATGATACAGTATCATGATATGATACTCAACCCTCTCTTTGTTCATTTAATTCTAGGACACCTCATAAAGATTGCATAGTTGGTATGCATGATACTAGCTATGATACTCCCATTACAACCAGCCTTATAATTACGATGGAAGAAAAATGTACCGGAACTACGAGGATCCCATGCAAAAGCAGTGCCACGAGTGGTGTAAGCAAACACAAGACCCTCGTATTGAATTGCATCACAGTACACATCCGTGTATAAAAACTGATTTTTGAGCAATATCCATCCAGTCGAACCACGAAGGACGGCAACAAGCTTGTCGAAGATAGCAACAACTACATAGTTCCTGTACTGCCAAGAGTGGTTGGGAACTCGACAAATTGCTATCTTCTGTAGAAGACAATCACGATGACCATATTTGAACGTGCGTAGAATACCGGTGTGCTCAACCTCTGGGCATTCTGAGATTTTTGGAAGTGGAACCCGGTGATGAGTGTACACATTTACAAGTTCCCACTCACAATTGTACCCAATATAAACAACCCAATCTCCATTTGCGCCTGCCCAAGACTTGCCCTCAAGCGATGGCATCTTAACATCATACGTATCATTATCAAGCGGCATCAACTTACACAAGGCGAGACTTCCCTCGTCCCCGCGCCAGTCAGCAGGGTCACGATGAAGAAGATAGGGGAGATCAAACCGCTACTGCACCCTTGGGTTCTTTGTAATGATGTTATTAGTTGAGTCGAGAATGGTCTTGAACGAACCTGCCATGCTAGCCGAGGTGATGACGTCGCACTGATCAATGAGTTCCTCCACCACGTCATCTTTCAGATCGGGGCAAGAATAACAGGGACATTTCCGGGCTGTTCCCTCCATGGAGAAGACGATCGAACAATGGTAGAAGGAAGGGTGAAGGCAAATGGAGGAGGGAGGAAGAGCATGCGACATCAGTTCGAAATCGAGAGGGAAAGGCGAAGAGTCGGCGGACGGTTGCCAGTTTGCCACGGTACACGAAGACGCGCCCCAGCCTACACGTCCGTTTGGAAATAGTACAAAAGGACTCGCCATCGCCTCACTGACATGTTGGAACGGGACCACATGTCAACGAAACATGGTGTTTAATTCCTCGTGCAAAATGCGATCTGGTCGCGTTGGCCTGAGGTGCCGCATTAGTTATCGACCTTTATTTTTTAACATACAATCTGAGTGGATACCTCCTGTGGTCATCACATGTGAGCGGATATATAGGTGGGCTAGGTGGGCAGGCGGCAACAATATGAGTGCTAAAAGAGTTGATCCAATGCTTGGTTTTGTTTGGATTTTCCAACTATGACCATTGGATAGAGTGAATCAATGTCTTACGTTCAAAGTTATTCTCATACTATAGAATGGTATAGGAACGTGGAGAGATTTGGTTGGTTTTATGTCGCTGAATAAAATAACATATTATGAGTGCAGACGCTCCATCGCTAGGTTTGTTGCTCCTTCTCGGTCGTCGGGAATCTATGTTCTTCCACTCATTCGTTTAAGACATGAGCTTTGTTAATCCTTTTGCCGACACGCGGGACATCTATATGCCTCCATTTTAAAAATCATACTATATGTCTCCATGACACATGGGACATATAGCATCAAGGTGGCGTGTCATGCAAGAAAATGGAGATATGAAGTGCATAAGTGAGTCATGCACTTCGATGGCACCTAGTACTATGCAATATTTTTTTTCTCCTTGATGGCATGTGAATAGTGCACATACTCAATGACAGAGCACTGGATGGTAGCCATGGACATGGCCGACCCTTTTTGAAGAGAGTACTAATAAATAACTTTGATGTGTCCCGTCAACTCAACGAGAAGCTTGCTTACTACGCCTTCTCCCTCGCCAATTCGTGCGTGTGGCTCGCAACACAAGGAGAAACTTTTGCTTACAAGCGGTGGACGTGCAGCAGTTCATTTGGTGTCAGATTGCCAGAAGTACTACTTGTGGGGACCCCGACTCATAAGTCGTGATCACCGAATGCACGTGTACAGTGACCCCAGAGATCAATGCTCACTGAACACATAGAAGCTGAATAACAAGAGTCTTACATCCATACATACCATTTTACATAAATTATGACCACTATGGTCAAGTCTTGAGTATAACATTGCAGCGGAAATCTTCGTCTATAACTTGGACCCATGCCATCTGCCTTAACCCTACAGGCATTCTGACTGGGAAGCGTCTTGGCTCGCATGTTCGTCACCGAAGTGTTCTTCATCACATCCTGTTCTTTCATGCCTGGCCAATGAAATAACCAGTGGCAAGCCAAAGAGTACTTTGAATGTACTCGCAAGCAACCCATGAGTGATAAAAGAATAATTATGCAAGGCTCTACTACTAATTTGACATTTTTGCGGAAAGCTAGTTTTTCTCATCCAAGTATGATCCTCATTTGTCAAGGACATGAATGTGTCTGCAACAAGAATCAGGAGGTTACAGACATCAACATCGAGAAAAGAGTTATGAACAACTGACTATCAAGCTCATCGTGACTTCCTCACAAATCGTATCAACACATTTACCAAACCGTGTTGTTTTCTAGAAACATATGGACATAGTCTAAGCAGCACCACCCAACTGTCCTTGACCGTGGACACGACTATTCGAATAGTTTTACACTCTACAGAGGTTGCACACTTTACCCACAAGATCCAGGAACTTCTGTGTCATCCACGACCTGCGGTACCTCAAGTACCAGGGGTAAGCACCAGATCACTATCTTTACCTAGACGACACTAACATAGAGTCCACTCGATTGGTAGTAACCCCCGTTCCCAACATCTCACATCTTAAAATTGTGAAGCCTCGCTCCCATATTTATCACATACCACTAGCACGGGGTACCAACGGTGTGTCCGGTGCCCCATAAAAATGTTCTTGGCAGCCCTACTAGCACGGGGTACCAACAACTCTCCCGTCACTAGTAATGCGGGCTCCAAGCTAGTATCAGCCTAGGTAATCAATAATGCCCTTTCCCATATAAGGGTAGAGTGGTTGCGCATGTAAGGTTGGGACAGTCGACAAATCTTAAATCTAATCCGTCTCTGTAAACAACACTTTTATCAAGCCCCGGTACACTACTTCCACCAAGTAGTGACCTAGCTCATCATCATCTCCTAGGGGCATCAGTGGCACCCACTAGGGCTGTTTGCAAGTATGTCAAAGCACACTTGTTTCTTTCCATGCATAACCCTGACCCACTTTGCGTAGCCATTTACTATAGCATATTTCTACAACCCACCAACACAACTCTAAACAAGGATAGAGTCATGAACAATGCAAGAATCAACGGGGTATGCAACGGAGGCAAGCCTAGCAAGGTTGCCATTCAAAGTATATCATGCACTCAGTGAAGCAACGAAAATGCTATTATGATGTAAAAAGGTTCATCATGGTCAAAGGGCTGCTTGCGTGGTTCATCAGAGTCTTGAAATCTTCTGGTCCTTCTCCATGTACTCCGTCTACTTCGTCAACTAACGTCAGAAACAATCACAATAAGTAACACAACAAGGCAGAAAATATAAGTGCTCTAAAAATATTAATTTGACTTTTCTAGGACATCTCTGGTTATATGAAAAGTTACCAGAGTGGTTTCATTGGAATTGGGTCAGTGGATATTCCTGAACATTTCAATATGATGGAATCAAGGGGTTTATGGATTTTCAAGAAGTGTACAGAAATATATTTTTGAAAAATGAGCAAATATACCCATTTAACAAAGGATGATTTTAGGAGCATCTAGGATTTGGTTTCACTTGATTTGGAGTTCAAATGATTTCTCTATGAATTTGCAGAGTTGGCTATACATGAAGGAATAGACCATTATTTGAGGTGGTACAGAAAGTATTAGTAAAAATGTTCAAAAACTAAGTTTTGAACTTAGAAGCATCTAGGAATTTGAATCATGGCATTTGGATCAACTTTGAGCTCTCTGTGATTTTCTAAAGTTCATCACAGAAATAGGAAAATAGGGTTTTATGAAATATGTGTGAAGAAAAGTTTCCTGAAAAAATGTGCAAATAGCACCATGTGATAGATCATGAACTTATGAATTACTAAAAATTTGAATCATCAAATTTGGAGCTTTGTTGAATTATTTATGGATTTTTGAAGTTGACTGGCAAAAGAAAAAGGAAATAAGGCTTTAACCTTATCCTGCGTGCGGGGCAATAGATAGACCATGGGCCGGCCCAGCGGCTTGGCCATGCGGACGACATGCGACGTCGAAGGCACATTTCACCCGGCCCGTCTCCACTTAAATGGCGGGCCCCAGCCGCTGGGTCACTGACGCGCGGGGCCTAGTGCTCAGGCCATCGCCTTCAACCTCCTAAGCGGCACGATGGGAAACAGAGGAGGTGAGGCGGAGCGGCACCGGCTCTCTCCCCGGCGGCACCGGCTACCTCCGGCGACTCCCTGCACAAAGATGGATTCAGGAGAACATGCCGCACCCTCCGAGGTGCGCCACTACTGCTGAGGCGGTCGGATGCGAGCGGTGCATCACCCGCAGCGGATGGAGGCAACGGCGAGGTTGGGGCACGGTGCTGCAGTGCGCCCTCGGACAAGGGAAAGAGCGTGGGAGCTCCGCCTTTCTCAGGGGAACCTTCTGGTGGAGAGAGGAGAAGGAGAACAGATTGGGCTCGGCTGGATTTAGGGGGATGCCGGCGGCGGCACTCCGGCCATTGCGGTGGATGGGGGGCACGGGGAGAGGGATGGCCGGGTCTGGGTGACGTACGGGAGGGAGAGAGGGCAAAAGGGCTCCAAAGAGAGGGCTTGGGCGGCCTTATATAGCGAGGCCGTGGCTCACTGTGGACGTGGCCTACGGGCACCCATGGAAATGGCCATGGTGGCCACGAGGGGAGGCTCGGGGTTGTTCGCCGCGCTCGTGGGTGTGGAGTAGGGCGTCAGGAAGAGAGAGAGAGAGAGAGAGGGAGTGGGGCGAGCTCCTGGTGGAGCCACAGGCTCGCACGAGCATTGGCCGAGCCGGGCGGCTCCGAGCATGCGCCGCGGGAGGTGTGATAGAGGGAAAGAGGAGGGGACCTGCATGGCTGTCGTGTTGCGGACGTCGAGGGCCTCAATTGGCGCGAGGTGGAGGCTCAAGGTGGATGGGAGAAGCGACATCAATGGTCGCCTGCTCTGCTTCGTGCTCCAGAGTGCGTCTTTGGCCGGCAGTTGTGGCTTTTTGCACGCACTCGTGCGCCCACTTGTGTCTGGCATCTGCAGGGGGAATAATCAAGAGGGGTGGAGGCCTTGGATGCTCTGGAACTCGCCAGGAGTGAGAGGGAGATGAGAAAGGGAGGAATAAGTGGCTGTCCACAGAAGAAAAATGGGTCTCTGCCCCCCTTAATCATTGCCTCTCGGGCAGGGAAGCACACCAGAGGTAGATGGGGACTAGGAGGGGTGATGGTAAAAAGGAGAACTCATGGAGATTAGTGGAAGTGGTCAAATTGGTGTTTTTAGAAAAATGGCAGAAGGTGTTTGTTGTTGATTTGGGAAAGAAGATTGTCGGTGTCAAAACCGGCGGATCTCGGGTAGGGGGTCCCGAACTGTGCGTCTAGGCAGATGGTAACATGAGACAGGGGACACGATGTTTTTACCCAGGTTCGGGCCCTCTTGATGGAGGTAAAACCCTACTCTTGCTTGATTGATATTGATAATATGGGTAGTACAAGAGTAGATCTACCACGAGATCAGAGAAGGCTAAACCCTAGAAGCTAGCCTATGGTATGATTGTTGTTCATCCTACGGACTGAAACCCTCCGGTTTATATAGACATCGTAGAGGGTTAGGGTTACACAGAGTCGGTTACAATGGTAGGAGATCTACATATCTGTATCGCCAAGCTTGCCTTCCACGCCAAGGAAAGTCCCATCCGGACACGGGACGAAGTCTTCAATCTTGTATCTTCATAGTCCAGGAGTCCAGCCGAAGATGATAGTTCGTCCATCCGGACACCCCCTAGTTCAGGACTCCCTCAGTAGCCCCTGAACCAGGCTTCAATGATGACGAGTCCGGCGCGCATATTGTCTTCGGCATTGCAAGGCGGGTTCCTCCTCTGAATACTTCATAGAAGATTTTGAACATGAGGATAGTATCCGGCTCTGCAAAGTAAATTCCACATACCACTGTAGAGAGAATAATATTTACACAAATTCAATCTGGTAACGTATTTCGTGGCGTGACATCACACCACGGCCAAGCCTTTATTCGAATCGTTTTTACTGTCCCACCTCAGCGCGTTTAGCGAGGCGGTTTCCTTGTCACGTCTTGTCAAAGCAGAGATTGTGTCCCTTTATTCCGGGATTCTCATCAATACGGGCGTGGGTAACCCAACCGCGCCATTTTGATTATGGCACTTGGGAGATAAGCGAGTTTTACCAGGCTGGTGGGAACGCATAGTTTCGTTCGTCCATATAAGGGGATAAGGATCCACCTTTTTATCTACGCCTTCTTCCTTTGCTTATCCATTTCTGCGCACTTGAGCTCCAGCGCCCAAGTTCGCACATCTCACCTCAACCTTCCCCAGCCATGTCCGGAGCGGGAGGCAAGTGGATGGCCTCCTCCATCACGGAGGGGCACATCAAGAGGCTGCGGAAGGCCGGATACTTGTCCGGCGACATCACGCATCGGCTCCCCGACAAGGGGCAGCTCATCCCCACCCTCGGGCCCCATGAGAGGGTGGTATTCCTCACCCACTTCCTCCGCGGACTAGGTTTTCCACTTCACCCATTTGTTTGGGGGCTCATGTTCTACTATGGCCTAGATTTCAACGATCTGGCCCCGAATTTTGTCCTCAACATCTCGGCGTTCATCGTCGTGTGCGAGGCCTTCCTCTACATCCAGCCCCACTTCGGCTTATGGCTGAAGACCTTCAATGTCAAGCCGAAGGTGGTGCGCGGCCGCCAGGCGGAGTGCGGAGGTGCCATTGTGGGCAAGATGCCCAACATCCTATGGCTCGAGGGCTCTTTTGTGGAGACCATAAAGGGGTGGCAATCGGGGTAATTCTACATCACCGAGCCGCGTGACCCTAAATGGGTGGCGGCCCCCGAATTCCGATCTGGCTTCCCTACACGGCTCAACTCCTGGAAGGAGACGGGCCTGACGTGGGGTAATTCGGAAGAGCTGACCGGACTTGAATCCTGCGTCCAAAGCCTGGTGAACAAGAAGCTCAAGCTTGTCAACGTAGTCCAGGTCATGCTCATCCGCCGGATCCTCCCGTGCCAACAACGGGCCTTCAGCTTGTGGGAGTTTGATCCGGCACATCACCAAACTTTGAGCAGGCCTTCGACACTATGTATTAAGATGCCTGGAAGGTGCTGTTCAAGGGTACCGAGGCTCCCGCATCCGCTTCCAAAGATCGCGGATACAGCTCGCAGCGTCAAGCCAGCGAGGTAAGCTATTTTACCCTTTACGGGACTCTTGTTATCCATAGTTTGACTCTATGCGGGATCTAAACTCCCTTACCTTTGACAGGCCTGGCAAAAGACGTCCGGGTAGGTTAACTGTCCAGCTCCCTTGCCATAAGACCCAGCGGACGCCCGATTGACGGGGCTGCTGGTTCCGGCACCTCATGTGGTGCCGGAGAAAAAGGCCAAGAAGAAGGCCACGGGAACTCGAAAGAGTTCTCGACGCCAGGTGTTATCGGACTCATCGTCCGATGACTCCGAGGCGGACTCCTCCCGCAAAGACGAGGAGGAGGAGAAAGAGGCCTCTCCCCCAGCGGGGGGAGAGAAGAAAAGGAAGGCCGCCCCAACGTTGGAGGCCGAAGGGTCCAAGAAGGGAAGGACCCTCCCTCCGGATTACTCCACCAACGCCGACGACGATGAAGAGGAGTGGCCACTGAGGACTAAGCCCCTGGCGACTTCGTAAGTGTCCAGATACCAGAATAACTCATGGCGATTTGTTTGTCGCATAGAATCTCCTAACACCGAATATAACCCTGCAGCCCGCCCAAGGACGGGCCCGACACTTCAACGAGCGGCTCCCTGGCTTCGTCGGATGTGAATAGCACTTCACTTCCGGTCGTCTCCTCTCCTCGCGCCGTGGATGATGCTGATGTGGGGTCCCAAAAGGGGCCCAGCCAGGAGGAGGGGGTCCCGGAGGCGCCGCAAGGCAACCTCCCGGACTCTGGGCACAAGGGGGAAAAACCCAAAGGGCTCTAAGTCCGCCTGGGTCGACTCCGTCGAACCCGGTGGTTCGAGTCCGTGAGCATCCCTTCGAAGAAGGGCGAGACTGCGACACTGGTGACCTCCATCCAACCGGAGGCACCGGATAATTTGCTGGAGGCGCTTAACGGCACCTCCATAGACGAGGAGCACCGCCTTCGTTATGAGTGTGGTGATCCAAAAGTTCGATCTGCCAAGAGCGGGCTGACTGAAGACTGTGCCAGCCTTCTAACAGGCTTTGAGGTATGTATTTAAGATATGCAAGAATATTACCACATAGACGGTAGCCCCTGATGCTCAGTTTGGTGTTCGGAAAGAAAAGCCGAACTGAGGATCTGAAAAGATGTACGTAGGAGTCTAACATAAGTATGTCAAAATGGGGAATGCAGGCTGCGCTGCTGACCTCTGCCGCACTGACTGCGGAGGTCAATGCATTGAAGCAGAGCCTCAAGCGGTCCGAGAACGAGCTCGGCCTTGCGAAAAAGCAGCTCGAGGACAAGGAAGGTAAGTAATACCTTATGGAAGCATATAAAAGATGTGGTTGCAAAAAATGACAGGAATAACATAAGAATCGAAGGGGCCATGAACGAGGTGGCGACCCTGAAGGAGGCGGTGTCCAAGGCCGAAAGCAATGCGGCCGCGGAGCGCACCGAGCAAGAGAAGCAGGATGCACGGGTGGCGGAGGTGCGGCAAGAGCTCCAGGCTCTCATGGAAAAACACGAGAGTTTGGAGCGTGACTCAAAGACTCGAGAGTCCGAGCTCGCCTTGGCTCTTGAGAGCGCCAAAGCCGCTGAGGCCAAAGCCCAGAAAGCCCTCCAGGAAATTGAGGCGATGAAGAAGATAGCGGCAGGTAAGGCATTCTTCATGCAAAGCAAGCACGTGAAAGTGAATTACTTGTTACTAACCCGAATCCGGAGCTCTCCAGGAGCATTCGCAGATCTTCCCTGCAGTGTGTCCGGCGCTGCCGCATTCTACCGGGCCAAGGAGGGGAGCTCGACGGAGAAGGTTTTCTGGTCTCAAGTATCTTTGAGGCGGACACCGTGCCCTTGAGCGACCAGTGAAGCAGCTGGTCGAGCTCCATAAGGTGGCCGAGCAGGCCATGAAGGGCCTCATTGTTGGTGTGGCCTAAAAAGCCATGCACAGGAGCTACTTCGGGCTGGTGAGGCGGCTGGTGGGCCTTTGTCCATGGATTGAAGTCGTCAAGTGCTCCGCTCATGATCGAAGGTGCCCATAGGGCCCTTGCCCGTGCTAAAGTGCACTGGGGCAAGATGGACGCTGAGAAGCTTGTGACGGACGCTCCACCGCCGGGCAGGGAGTATCGCACGCCCGAGATGTATTATGTGGGTGTCCTGAAGGGTGCCCGCCTTATAGCGGGTGAATGCTCCAAAGATGTAATTTTTGAGTAAACTCGCATTTGTTATCCTGTACGCTTGAAAACTTGTTCATATGCGCTAAACAACGCTTGTGAATTTAAAATATTACCTTCTGTGCGGCCGTTTATTAAGTTTGAGAGATGGCGAGTCGTCGGCTTCTGCCCCCATGTCACGAGTGATGGGGTGTTCGGGATAAACTTGAGCGCTCTTTTTCCCATTCTTGGGTCCTTCGAGGGAGGCGCTCAACGCAACGAACAAGGCAACCGGACTATAATGCTTGAACACTCTCACTTAGCCATAGAATTCTATAATTTTAAATTTCGGCGAAGCCCCTAGTATTCGGAAGACCGAATTCGGGGCGCTATCCACGCCTTGGCCGGACAAAGCCGACTCCTCGCTCTAAGTGGCATAAGTCTTTAGGGACTCGAAAACCTCTCGAACAGCGACCGGCTCTCGCCCTATCATGACGGTCAGTTTTAGCTTTCTCCACTAAGGTGCTTAACCCAGCTCAACCGGGGCACAATCGCAGTGGTTCTCCCAGCGCTACCTTAGCCGATATAACGGAACGTAAGGTACCAAAACATGGGAGCCGGGCAAACCCAACTATTGACCCAAGACATGATTCGGAGCTGATGCATATAATGCTATAAGTTTGGGGTGCCGCACTTGTGTAAGTGTTCGGACTTATCGCACAATATTTTGGGGGTACTTAAGCCCCTTGTGTATTTGGCCATACCAAAGTGTATGGGTGCAACATGTCATAAGTGAACATATATAGATAAAAAGGGGAATGCAATAATAGGCAAAAGCTATGCATTGTTTATTCAAAAAAGATGCAGTAAAAGCAGAACGATACAAATAGTGCGATAAGCAAGGGACGGGACTATTTGACATGTCTCCCTCCAGGAGCGAGCTGCGGGATGTTATGTAAAACAAGTATACTGCTCGTTATAGAGACCACCTGGACACTTGACGTAGCTTTTCTGCTTCCCTGGCTTTTGCATCGTGTGTTCGGCGATTCTACTGCCGGACAGGGCTTCTTGAGAAAGGAGTCCTGAAAGTAAGAGAAAAAAAGAAGAATGACACAATTGGGAGCCCCTGGTGCGGTTGAGCCGCATTCTGGGCCTTCCGTGATCATGCCCCTCCCCCTGTGCCCATGGTATTTCTAGAGCGTAATTCTGCATGCATAGTACTGGTTTCGCAATTTCGCGAGGGCTGGGGTTGGGGCCGCATTGCTACGCGTGCTCGGAACGTGCCAGGCGGTCTTGTTGTAGGTTACTCCGGGCGTGCTTGACGGTGTCCGGACGTTTAATAGCCGGACTCGAGAATTGCCTTAAGAGGCTGCTTTGTACTTCTACCGCGAGGGCCACTGTCGGTGTAAAAACCGGCGGATCTCGGGTAGGGGGTCCCGAACTGTGCGTCTAGGCGGATGGTAACAGGAGACAAGGGACACGATGTTTTTACCCAGGTTCGGGCCCTCTCGATGGAGGTAAAACCCTACTCCTGCTTGATTGATATTGATGATATGGGTAGTACAAGAGTGGATCTACCACGAGATCAAGGAGGCTAAACCCTAGAAGCTAGCCTATGGTATGATTGTTGTAATGGTTGTGTGTCCTACGGACTAAAACCCTCCGGTTTATATAGACACCGGAGAGGGCTAGGGTTACACAGAGTCGGTTACAATGGTAGGAGATCTACATATCCGTATCGCCAAGCTTGCCTTCCACGCCAAGGAAAGTCCCATCCGGACACGGGACGAAGTCTTCAATCTTGTATCTTCATAGTCTTGGAGTTCGGCTGACAATGATTGTCCGGCTGTCCGGACACCCCCTAGTCCAGTACTCCCTCAGTAGTCCCTGAACCAGGCTTCAATGACGATGAGTCCGGCGCGCATATTGTTCGGCATTGCAAGGCGGGTTCCTCCTCTGAATAATTCATAGAAGATTGTGAACACCAGGATAGTGTCCGGCTCTGCAAAATAAATTCCACATTCCAACGTAGAGAGAATAACATGTACACAAGTTCAACCTGCTGACGTATTTTGTGGCATGACGTCACACCACTACCAAGCCTTTACTTGAATCGTTTTTTATTATACCACCTCAGCGCGTTTAGCGAAGCGGTTTCCTTGGCACGTCTTGTCGAAGCAGAGATTGCGTTCCCCTTATTTCGGGATTCTCATCAATACGGACATGGGTAACCCAACCGCGCCCGTTGCCACGCCCCCTCTATCGGAGGCGAGTCCTGAACGGTCACGGGGACGACTCTCGGTATTCCCCTTCTTTATAACAGGACCAAGGCTCGTTTCTTTTCTTCAATCCTCAATCGAATCCACTCCCTGCCCCGAGTTCCAACACCCAGAGCCCCAGATTCGAGCGCTTCGGACCTTCAACAATGTCCGGCTCCGATCTACAGGGCCGGTGGATGCCTTCTTCCATCACAGAAGAAGAGGTGCTAAAGCTGGGAGAGGCCAAGTACCTGTCTTACGAGATTTCGCATAGGTTGCCCGCCAAAGGGCAAGTCATCCCCACCCCCGAGCCCGGCGAGTATGTCATGTTCGTATCCCACCTCCGTCGGGGTTTAGGCTTCCCGATGGATCATTTTGTGAGAGGGCTCATGTTTTACTATGGGTTGGAATTCCATGACTTGGCTCCGGAGTCCATCCTCCATATCTCTTCATTCATTGTCGTTTGCGAAGCCTTCCTTCGCGTTACCCCTCACTTCGGCTTGTGGCTTAAGACCTTCGACGTGGAGCCGAAGATGATCGAGGGGCGTCAAGTAGAGTGCGGCGGGGCCGTTGTAAGCAGAAGGGCCGACGCTCCATGGCCCGAGGGCTCTTTTCAGGAGGAGCTCGGCTTGTGGCAGCAGGAGTGGTTCTACATAACTGCTCCCAGGGGCAGCAGGCAGAAGCCACCGCCCATCTTCCGCTCGGGCCCTCCGCAGCGGCTGATGTCATGGGTCAGCCAAGGGCTCAACTGGGGGCCGTCAAAGGACGTGCCCTTATTGCAGGGCCGGATTCAAGACCTCCAGGCGAGGGAGATCGATCTGGTCGTGGTGATGCAGGTCATGCTGATTAGGCGTCTCCTGCCCTGCAAACGCCGTCTTCTCCGGCTGTGGGAGTTTAATCCGGAGGGACCACAAATTCTCCAACACTTCATGGGTACGACACCCGTGGAGATGTACAAACTGTTTTTCAGATCGCGAGAAGCGTGTCCGGAATTGACCGAGGACGCCGACCTAAGCTGCAATCGCCCGGATACACAAGTAAGTAGCTCCGTGTCCAGACATACTGTTTGTTTGCCTTTCTATGTTTCGCTTTTTGACCAACTGCCCTCTAAACAGGAGTTGATAGCGCAGGCAAAACTGATACGGTGTCCGGCCCCCCTCCAAGAGACCGCGCCGGATCCTGTGCTAGTCAGGATGCTGGAGGTTGCGCCTTCAGAGGAAGGCGAAGGGGAGAACAGAGGAACAACCGCCTCAACCAAGGAGGCCTTTGAGGAAGGGGGGATCGAGAATCCCTCCTTCCAGGGGGAGAAGAGGACCGCCTCCAAAAACCCGGAGGCCAAAGCCCCGATGCGGGGAAGAGATCTTCACCAGAGGGTCCTGCGTCCGGAGAGGCTCCGGCCGCACAGTCTCCCCTAAAGGATCAGCCCTCCAGCGAGCCGTAAGTAGAAAAAAGGGAGTTTTGTAATAAGGGACATCCCTATTTGTGCTTCTGAGGATAACTTAAGTTTTTACCTTGTAGTTCGGATCTCCGTTCTTCTCAGATGAGCTCGTCTTTGGGGGAACTCCGTCCGGAGATGATGGAGAGCGAGACGCCTCCATCTGCCGCCCCATCGGATAGGGCGGACGAGCCTGAAGTGTCATCACGGAGGGTATCCCCGAGTCCGGTGGGGCCGAATAGTTCGGCACCAACTGGTGTGCGGCTGGGGGAGCTGAAGGATCTGCTTGAGAGAGCGTCCATCTCAGAAGGTCACCGTACACTGATGAGTACGGTGATTGAAAGAATTTCATCTGCTGAAGGCGGATTGCATGATGCCGTCAGGAGTTTGCTGGCGGGGTTTGAGGTACGTAAAAATGACATACCCTTTGATAGTTTTACACATAAAGTGCGCCCTATATAGATAGTAGCCCCTGAGACTCGGTAGGGTGTCGAAAACGACAGCGTGCCGAGGATCAAAATCCCAGGTATTGATTCACGCCTTTCCTAAGCAGGTGGCCGATAGTTCGGTGGCTAGCCGGACAGATGGAGTTGCCGAACTAAATAGCTCGACGTTGCGGATGCGGACATCGCGCTGGTCAATAAACGACTTGACGAGTCGCAAGGTAGGTTTTTTCTCCGTGGTCACCTAGTAAGGGAGCCGAAGCCCACTCCTTACAACATGTGTGGTCAATGCAGATGGTGCCACTTCTGTGGAGAGCCTTCGGGCAGAACTTGCTCAAGCCAAGGAGCAAGCCAGAAGGAGTGATGCGGCTGCCTCGAGGGCGGCCGAAGAGCTGGAAGCCGAAAGGGCTACACACTGCCGAAGCAGGGAGGAGATGGCCGAAATGGCCGTCAAGTTGAAGGATGCTACCGACCGCAACGATGTTCTTGGAAAGGAACGCCTAGCGGAGCAAGAAGACCTGGGGAAGGCCACCGCCGAAGCCAAGGATGCCCGTTCTGCAATGCGGGCTATAAAGGAGGAGCTGCGCCAGGCCGGAGACATTGTGGCTGGTAAGCCCTTTCGCTGCGCCGAGGTTTATAGATCAAAGTATGCTCAGCTTGGCCAGCTATGGGGTCCGGAGGATCCTTATATGGACTTAGCGGCGAAAAGCGGCAGATGTTGCCAGTGCACTTCGAAGCCAGAAGGATCACAAGTCGGAAGAGCTGTTTTGGTCTCAATTCCATAGTCCGGAGCGTTCACTTCCGGTGACCGATCGGTGGCGAGTGGGCTGAGCTGAATAGATTGTCCGGACTTGCCATGACGGATATCGTGGCTCATGTCGGCCGGATAGGCCCAAGTCAAAAGTTATTTTTGCTTATTGCAGCAATTCCTTGGGGCGGTGCCGCATATCAAGGCGATGAAGCGGTCGGCTTGCATAGAAGGTGCACGGATGGCCCTTGCCCGTGTGAAGACACATTGGACAGAGATGGATGCCACCGCTGTTGCAACCCAGGGTTCGGACGAGAGCCGGTTGCCCGCCGATCACTATTTTGGGGAAGTTCTGCGTGTTGCTCGTGTAATAGAGTCGCAGTGCTCAAAAAATGTCATGTTCAAGTGAACATTTTGGTTTGTAAAACGATGTTTATGATGTGAGCGCTTTTTGTACTTGTGCTTTCAAGTATTGAAACATCTCCTGTGCGGCCGTTTATGTATACGTGTGTATAACCTGAAAGATGGCAGTCGTCGGCTTCAGCCCCCACGCACAAGGTGCGGGGGTGTTCGCAAAAATAGCGCATTTTCACACTTAATCGACGTCTCGGTCCTGTGAAGGAGGTGGTAGCGTAGCAAACGAGGCAACCGGACTATAATGCTTTATCACTTTCACTTAGCCATATGAGTTCGAGGGTGGGGCTAGGATATAGCCCCTAGGGGCACCGCGCTCTCCAATTTGGGCAGCGTATGTGCTCGACGGAAACGGTCCTTCACAAAGCGGAGGAATTCTAAACATTCGGTAGTCGATCGAGTGGTTGACTAGTCTCTCATTGTATCATGACAATGATCGGTTTTGGCTTTCTCTCTTGAGGTGCTCACCCGGCCGAACCGGGCACAATCGCGATAGTTCTCCGGTGCAGCGTTAGCCGATGATACGGAGCGTAAGGCAGCAAAACACAGGAGCCGGGCAAACCCAACATTTGACCAAAGACATGATTCAGAGCTGATGCATATAAGGCCTAACTCGAGACGCCGAACACTCCTAAGGTATCGGTCTTTATGATAGCGGGCAGAACAATGCCCTAAGCCCCTAGTGTCTAGGTACACGCAGGGTCCTCTGACGCGGCCGATGCCAAAATGTCAGTCTCCTCTCCGGTTATAATAAAAAAACCAGGGAATATATAGCAACAAGAGAGGGTAAAAAAGGTTTATGCAGGGTCTTAATCTGAAAAGAATCCTTGCAACGGGTCCTTACTGCACGTCTGCGCCTGTGTCTCCGTTGTGTTGTATCCTGGACGGGTAACATGCTGTTCATCTGTAAAAGAGAGGAACTTAGTTTGAAAAGTAATTGTGCAAAAAATGAATTAAAAAATGGAAATATGAATGAATCAATGAAGCTGAGCTTATACTAGCTCATACGCACAACCCCTTGTAAAGGGGTGTGCGGCTAGGGAGCCCCTAGCTTATTTTATGCCGGACTCGTCTAGCCGTGTCCGGGGTCTTGAACGACCTTTTAATGAGATGATGCCGCGTGGATCGGGCATTTTAAGTGTGAGAGACGCGTAGTGTGGTATTGCATTAAAGCGGACAAAAGCTTCACGTCCCAATAGTGCTTGATGGCTACTTTTGAATCGGGCGACATGAAAGATTAGCTTTTCACATCGGAAGTTGTCGGGTGACCCGAACACAACTTCTAGTAGTAAGGAGCCCGTGCACTTGGCGTAGGGGCCTGGCGTCACTCATTTGAAGGAAGTGCGGCTATGTCGAAGTTTAGTAAGGTCTATCCCCAACTTGCGGATTGTGTTCGGATATAGCAGGTTTAAATCACTGCCGCCGTCTATCAGGACTTGTGTACACTGTAGTCTGTCGATTATAGGATCTAATGCTTCTGGAATAGTCCAGGTGGTCGAAAGTAATTGGTTTTGACATCCAATCTCGGGGTTCCGCTGGGGTGGACCGTGCGACACCTACTTTGGCGGGTGCCGCATTGTTGTTCCGTGTTATCGCATGAAGTGAGTTTACTATTTTGACTTCTTGTGGGAAAGTCTTCTGTTTTCCGGCGCTTTGCTGGTGGAGTTCGTCATCATCCTCGCTTGGCGCGTCTAGCCCCTTGTGTTCAGTGTTGAGTCGGACTGTTTGAAGACCCAACAATCTCGGTGGGTGTGGTTTGCAGGCCTTCCGGAGGTGCTGTGGATTTGACATATAAAATCTAAAATTTTGTTTAAGTTGGATAGCTCTTCACTGTTGTCCTTAAGAGGTAGTGCTTTGTTGTTCGGCCGCGAGCTTTTGAATCCGGCGTTGACCGCCGTATTCTTTGGGCTTTTTTCTTTATTTCGGCGCTGGTCCTTTTTGCGCCGTGATTTTCCGTTTCCATCTCTGATTTCGGATGTACTCGGGTCGCTGGTGCTGCATCTTGCTAGCCAGCTGTCCTCCCCTGCACAAAAGTGGGTCATGAGGCTTGTTAGCGCGGCCATAGTTCTCGGCTTCTCTTGGCCGAGGTGTCTGGCGAGCCATTCGTCTTGGACATTATGTTTAAAAGCTGCTAAGGCTTCGGCGTCTGGACAATCGACTATTTGGTTCTTTTTGGTAAGAAACCTGTTCCAGAATTTGCGCGCTGACTCTCCGGGCTGTTGAGTTATGTGACTTAAATTGTTTGCATCCGGAGGTCGGACATAAGTCCCTTGAAAATTTTCTCTAAACACGTCCTCGAGCTCTTCCCAACTTCCAACAGTATTTTCTGGGAGGATTTTGAGCCAATGCCGAGCTGGTCCTTTGAGCTTGAGGGGTAGATATTTTATGGCGTGGAGATCATCTCCTCTAGCCATGTGTATGTGCAGTATGTAATCCTCAATCCAGACTCCTGGGTCTGTTGTTCCGTCGTATGCCTCTATGTTTACGGGTTTGAATCCCGCCGGAAATTCATGATCCAGCACCTCATCGGTGAAACATAGTGGGTGTGCGGCGCCTCTGTATTTAGGCGTGCCGTTATCTTCAAGCATGCGGCGTGTTGTGTTGCTCCCTGGGGCCCTCTTTTTTGGCCCGTAAATGGACCTGACTATGCCATCTGTTTTGTAAGGATCGTGTGTCGTCTTGTGTGCGGTGCCGCTTGTTGCTTTTGGCCTCTCATATGGTCGTCTATCCGGCCAGGCGGCCTCTTTGCTTTTTGACTGTTTGACTGTGGGGGCTCTGTGGCCTCCTCATCGAATTCTGGCAGCAGCTTGCGCTTCGGGTAGCTCTTTGTTTGGTGGCTATTGCCATATTTGTCCACGGTCTTGAGTACTTTGCTCCACCTCATTCTGAGTATGTCTACCGCTGTTTTGAGCTTCCGTTTTTCCTTTTTCAGACTTCTTGCAGTGGCAACAAGTCTTTTGTGAAGGTTCTTATTCTCCGGCGGTGTGTCCGGCGTGAGGTTGTCTGGACTGTTGTTTTCGCCGGGCATGGATTGATTATCCGATTCTTCCTGCTCGGATGGTTGCTTGGTTGCATGTTCGTCGTCCACTAGTTTGCCCTGCTCTATTGCTGGGTCATTAGGAGTGCTGTTTTTGTCGAGGCGGGACTGAGGGCGGCGTCTGCGTCGACGTTTTGGTTGTTTGTCCGCGGAATTATCCTTTGCCGCGTCACGTTGTCCCTCGTTATCGCTTCCTTTTGGGGTGTCCACCATATATACATCATGGGTTGGGGTGGCCTTCCAGTGCTCGTTAGGCGCTGGTTCTTGGTAGTCTCCGGCATCGTCGTCCATACCGTCGATGTCTTCGGAGTTGTAGTCGAGCATGTCAGTTAGGTCGTCGACAGTGGCTACGAAGTGGGTGGTGGGTGGGCTTCGAATTTCTTCGTCGTCCGCATCCCAGCCATCCTGGCCGCAGTCCGGCCATGGCTCTCCTGATAACGAGAGATACTTTAGCGAATTCAAGATGTCGCCAAAGGGTGAGTGATGAAAGATGTCCGCAGCGGTGAACTCCATAATCGGCGCCCAATCGGATTCGATTGGCAGTGGCGCCGGAGGTTCGGAGTCCGGCAAGGAGTCCGGCACCTCGGTGTCACAAGCTTTGTAAGGGACAAGGTCGGTATTCGGCTCTATCACCGTAGAAGTTGCAGCTCCCGAGGCGCTCTCCAGCCACCAGTCCTCGGTCTGTGCGATCGGCTCCGAACTATGGGTCAGAGCGGACTTGTGTGCGGCCTCCAGGGTACTGTCCGGCGGCAGAGCTAGATCATGCCCATCGTGACAGTGCGGCACGCTCGGCTGTGGGTCGACTCCATCGAAGATCAAGTCTCCGCGGATGTCAGCCGTGAAGTTTAGGCTTCCAAACCTGACCTGATGGCCAGGGCCGTAGCTTTCGATCTGCTCCAGATGACCAAGTGAATTGGCCCGCAGTGCGAAGCCGCCGAACACGAAGATCTATCCGAGGAGAAAAGTCTCACCCTGGACGGTGTTGTTGTTGATTGAAGAAGCCATCAAGCCTATCGGTGACGACATAGAGGAACTCTCAATGAAAGCACCAATGTCGGTGTCAAAACCGGCGGATCTCGGGTAGGGGGTCCCGAACTGTGCGTCTAGGCGGATGGTAACAGGAGACAAGGGACACGATGTTTTTACCCAGGTTCGGGCCCTCTCGATGGAGGTAAAACCCTACTCCTGCTTGATTGATATTGATGATATGGGTAGTACAAGAGTGGATCTACCACGAGATCAAGAGGCTAAACCCTAGAAGCTAGCCTATGGTATGATTGTTGTAATGGTTGTGTGTCCTACGGACTAAAACCCTCCGGTTTATATAGGCACCGGAGAGGGCTAGGGTTACACAGAGTCGGTTACAATGGTAGGAGATCTACATATCCGTATCGCCAAGCTTTCCTTCTACGCCAAGGAAAGTCCCATCCGGACACGGGACGGAGTCTTCAATCTTGTATCTTCATAGTCTTGGAGTCCGGCTGACGATGATAGTCCGGCTATCCGGATACCCCCTAGTCCAGGACTCCCTCAGCCGCCGTATGCTCCTCCGTTCGGAGGGAGCGTTCGGTGTTTCCGTTGACCGTAATGACTCCTCGAGGGCCTGGCATCTTGAGCTTGATGTATGCGTAGTGTGGCACCGCATTGAACTTTGCAAATGCGGTTCGTTCGAGCAGTGCGTGATAGCCGTTGCGGAACGGAACTATGTCGAAGATTAATTCCTCGCTTCGGAAGTTATCCGGTGATCCGAAGACCACTTCAAGTGTAACCGAGCCTGTACAGTTGGCCTCTACACCTGGTATGACGCCTTTGAAGGTTGTCTTTGTGGGTTTAATCCTTGAGGGGTCTATGCCCATCTTACGCACTGTATCCTGATAAAGCAGGTTCAGGCTGTTGCCGCCGTCCATCAGGACTCTCGTGAGGTGAAATCCGTCAATGATTGGGTCTAGAACCAATGTGGCGAATCTGCCATGGCGGATGCTAGTGTGGTGGTCCCTTCGATCGAAAGTGATCGGGCAGGAGGACAACAGATTGAACTTTGGGGCGACTGGCTCCATCGCATATACGTCCCTTAGTGCACGCTTCCGCTCCCTTTTGGGTATGTGGGTTGCGTATATCATGTTCACCGTCCGCACTTGTGGGGGGAAGCCCTTCTGTCCTCTATTGTTCGGCGGCCGGGGCTCCTCCTCGTTGTCGCTATGCAGCCCCTTGTCATTGTTTTCGGCATTTAACTTGCCTGCCTGCTTGAACACCCAACAATCCCTGTTTGTGTGATTGGCTGGCTTTTCGGGGGTGCCGTGTATCTGGCATGAGCGATCGAGTTTTCGGTCCAAATTGGACGGGCCCGGAGTATTTCTTTTGGTGGCTTTTTCCACGACGGGTTTAGAGCCTCTGAATCCGGCATTGACCGCCGTATCTTGACATTATCGCCATTAATGCTGGCGCTTGTGCTTATTGCGGCGTGACTGCCGCTGCTGTCCTTGGTATCCGAATTACCAGGGCTCTTGGTCATATTGTTACTATGAGCTAGCCAGCTGTCCTCTCCCGCGCAGAAGCGGGTCATGAGTGTTGTGAGGGCTGCGATGGATTTCGGCTTTTCCTGTCCTAGGTGCCGGGCAAGCCACTCGTCGCGGATGTTATGTTTGAAGGCTGCGAGGGCCTCTACATCCGGACAATCGACGATTTGATTTTTCTTGGTTAGGAACCGTGTCCAGAATTGTCTGGCTGATTCCTCTGGCTACTGAATTATGTGGCTTAGGTCATCGGCGTCTGGTGGTCGCACATAGGTGCCCTGGAAGTTGTCGAGGAATCGGCTTCGTGTCTTCCCAACAACCAATTGACTCTGCTGGCAAGCTGTTAAGCCAATGCCGAGCTGGTCCTTTAAGCTTGAGTGTGAGGTATTTGATGGCGTGTAGATCATCACCGCGGGCCATGTGGATATGAAGGAGATAGTCCTCAATCCAGACCGCAGGATCTGTTGTGCCATCGTATGATACAATGTTTACGGATTTGAAACCCTCAGAGATTTGATGATCCATCACTTCATCTGTGAAGCATAGTGGGTGTGCGGCGCCTTTGTATTGGGCTATATCACGACGCAGCTCAAATGAGCTTTGTCTACTGTGTTCAGCCCTGCCAGAATTGCCATATCCGGCGTGACGGTTATCATCATGTATCATGGGGCACCCGCGCGATCCGTAGATCGATCTTTTTTGCCTTGCCTTGTCCTCTAATATATCCCGCAGGTCTGGCGCATTTTCCCGCGCCTTGGTATTTTCTGAGTGGCGCCGGGGTGTGGCTTGAGTGGAGGGCCGAGAGGCCTCTCTATCACGGCCACGAGGTGGTCGATCGGCCATATTATGCGCTGGTGATGTGGGTTTAGGTGCTTCCTCCTCTAATCGGGGTAGCAGCCTGCGTTTTGGGTAGCTCTTGGAGGGGCATTCGAGTTCGTATTCTTCGGCCACCAGGATTTCAGTCCATCTGTCGGCTAGCAAATCTTGGTCAGCTCTAAGCTGTTGCTTCTTTTTCTAAAGGCTGCTTGCCGTGGCCATGAGCCTGCGTTTGAAATGCTCTTGTTTGACGGGATCCTCAGGCACGACAAATTCATCGTCGTCGAGGCCTGCCTCGTCTTCGGAGAGAGGCATGTAATTATCATCCTCTACCTCTCTGCCTTCCGCTCTCTCATGAGGGCTGGCTTCTCCATCCTCCTACACTGAATCCTGCTAGAGGGGGTTGTCTTCGGCACTGTCCGGGGTGTTATTGTCTCCCGTGCTGGAATCACCGTTTTTGCTGTGGTGGGATTTAGAGCGGCGCTGTTGACGCCAGCGCTTAGGCTATTTCTTGGAGGGGTCATCCTCCGTTGTTCCATTGCCATTCCCATCTTTTGGGATGTCCACCATGTAAATGTCGTATGACGAGGTGGCCTTCCAGTGCCACTCAGTGGCGCTTGGTTCTTGGTAAATCTCTGCATTGTCGTCCATACCGTCGATGTCTTGGTCGAAGTCGAGCATGTCGGTTAAATCATCGGCGATGGCTACTAAGTGGGTGGTGGGTGGGCTTTGAATTTCTTCGTCGTCCGCATCCCAACCTTCGACAATAATCCGGCCGGGCTCTCGATAAAGAGAGAGACTTTGGTAAATTCAGGATGTTGCCAAAGGGCGAGTCTTTGAAAGATGTCATGACAGTGAACTCCATGATCGGCGTAATCGGATTCGATTGGGGGTATGAAGGTTCAGAGTCCGGAGAGGAGTCCGGCACCTTGGAGTCACGAGCTTCGCAAAGGACAGGGTTGGTGTTCGGCTCAATCGCCATAGAGATAGCAGCCCCAAGGCGATGTCCAGCCACCTGTACTTGATCGTTGTAGTCGGCTCCGAGCTAAGGGTCGGAGCGGACACTGGTGCGGCCTCCAGGGCTCTGTCCGGCAGCACAGCTAGATCATGCCCTTCGTGACAGTGCGGCGCGCTTGGCTGTGGCTCGAACCCGTCGAAGATCAAGTCTCCGCGGACGTCAGCCGTGTAGTTCAAACTTCCAAATCTGACCTGATGGTCAGGGGCATAGCTTTCAATCTGCTCCAGATGGCCAAGCGAATTGGCCCGCAGTGCAAATCCGCCGAATACAAAGATCTGTCCGGGGAGAAAAGTCTCACCCTGGACCGCATCGTTGTTGATGATCGGAGGAGCCATCGGGCCTAAGGACGACGACACAGAGGAACTCTCAATGGAAGCACCAATGTTGGTGTCAAAACCGGCGGATCTCGGGTAGGGGGTCCCGAACTGTGCGTCTAGGCGGATGGTAATAGGAGACAAGGGACACGATGTTTTTACCCAGGTTCGGGCCCTCTCGATGGAGGTAAAACCCTACTCCTGCTTGATTGATATTGATAATATGGGTAGTACAAGAGTAGATCTACCATGAGATCAGAGAGGCTAAACCCTAGAAGCTAGCCTATGGTATGATTGTTGTTCGTCCTACGGACTAAAACCCTCCGGTTTATATAGACATCGAAGAGGGTTAGGGTTACACAGAGTCGGTTACAATGGTAGGAGATCTACATATCCGCATCGCCAAGCTTGCCTTCCACGCCAAGGAAAGTCCCATCCGGACACGGGACGAAGTCTTCAATCTTGTATCTTCATAGTCCAGGAGTCCGGCCGAAGATGATAGTTCGGCTATCCGGACACCCCCTAGTCCGGGACTCCCTCAAAGATGAACTCCTCTTGTCATAAGGCTTGACAGGTCCAAATGGAATGAGAAAGCAAGTGGTTCCACCAAGATTGAGCCCATTTGGGCAAAGTTGCCAATGTAACTTTTGTAAACCCTAGAAATCAACAAAAATGGACTTTCCAAGATTTAGCCATGCAAATCTATTCTCCTTGATGCACCACTTGGTGTAGTGTCATAATTTGAGGTTCTAAACATGTTCACAAAAGTTGAGATCAAAAGGAGAAAGTTGCCAATGTAGAGTTGTTCAAATTTGGTTTTGGATAGGGAGGGTTTTGGGGCACTTTGATCAATATAACATTTTCTCCAACTTGTGCCATTTGGTCTAGATGAATTATTAGACCATTTGAGCATGTTCACAAGGTTTGAGAACATTTGGACATGTTTGGCAATGTAAAGTTGCTCAAACTTCAAAATGGACAGAAATGGTTTGAGGGGATCTCATGGGGTTATACTATTCTCCATGACATGAAACTTGTGAAGATCATCAAACATGTCATATGTGACATGCTAGAATTTTCTTGGAATTTTTGGGGCATATTGCCTTTGTAAATATTTCAAAAGCTTGAAATATCCAGAAAGGGTTTTTGAGGGATTTGACCAATATTTTGAACATGACCATGTGTTGAAACTCTTATATATGGAAAATATATGTCCACTGAGTTTCCCTGATTTTTCTCAAATATTTTTGAAGCTTTAAAATAATTTTAACCTATTAAAGACCATTTCTAACCTTGAGAAAAAGCCTTTAAATAAAATAAGAAAATATGTTTTAAAATTATATTTTTGGGGTGTATGGGTGTCCTATATCTAATAGGAGTCAAATATATTTTTGGAAAGATTTTTACTGCCCTTAATTAAGTACTTGCAGTGCAAATCTCAATTCAGGGGTTCTTGGAAAACTAATTTTTGAAAATACTATTTGGCCAAATTATTTTTGTAAGAAATTATTTTTATGTCCTATACACATGGCATGATCATTGAGCAAGGTTTTGTAAGAAACTATTTGATTTTTAGAGCACTTGCAAACAACAGACAAAAATCAAATCAAGCAAAGACCAAAACACCCAAAAGTTTTTGTCAAACCACAATGTATCATGATTTATTAGCTTAAGTGTTGTGGCATGAAAATTAGGATGTGACAAATCTACCCCCCTTACAAGAATCTCGTCCCCGAGATTCCCAAACTAGGCGCGGAAAGGAGTATGGAGACTTGGATTTGGGGTAGTCTTCACGTCCTCATACTGCTTCTGCTTCCGAGTGGTGCTCCCTTGAACCTTGAAGTACTTGATGGTGTGGCTTCGTGTATGACATTCTGCTTGATCCAGGTTGCTAAGGGGTTTTCTCTTGCAGGTTAGGTTGGGCTGGAGGTCGGTGGCTTGACGATCGATGTCCTTGTAGAGATCGGGCTAGTTAGGAAGTTGGAAACACTTCCGGAGTTGTGACACATGGAAGATGTTGTGCATCATGGGTAACTCAGGTCGTATCTCTAGCCAGTAGCCGTCTATTTCTCGTCTTGCAGTGACCTTGGAGAGGCCGATAAATCTTGGTGTGAGCTTCCCTTTTACATGGAAATGCTTGGTTCCTTTGAGAGGTGGGGCTTGCAGATACACCTGGTCTTCGATGAGGAAGTTCACTTCGTGATGATGGTGGTTGGTATAGTTCTTCCTCCTTGACATGGCGGTCTTCAGAAATCCCCTAACTAGCTGAACGGATCTTCTTCCTTCTCCAGGTAGACAAGCATGTCATCGAGTAACGATGACGACCAGCTTGTTCGAGTACTCCATGAAGAGGACCCCATGTGGTGCATAGGGTATAGGTTGGGGTATCGGTGGTGGTCACGGTTGAGTATTGGTCAGGGTCTTCTCGACCTAGAGTCAAGGCCCAAGGTCATGATCCGACCCTGATGTGGCTTGGTAAGGCGTAAGGGTTCCAAGGATTCTAGTGTACGAGTGAATGTTTAGCATCCCATCCTTGAGCACTGTTCCAGAGATGCCAATTGTTCTGTCTAGTCCTCCAAACAGATCATCTTATACCACCGAAAGTACCAACCCGTGTAGGTCAGCTCCAATCATTACGCGTGCTATTATTATCCTCATGACTCTCGAGAGGAGGTCTAACAAAATCATATATGTCTACAATCCCCAAACTCATATGTAGGTCTACCCCTAAAAATCCATGGGGTAGAATATACAAGCTGTTAAGCTTGAACGTGACAATCCAAGTGCTCAACCTATTCTTCCAAAATCTAAGATAAAGCATCTTTATCCTAAGGAAACACGTCGCAAGCCACTCCAAGATCTTGTTTCCTTCCTATGAATCAACTCCAACAACCCATTAACTACACCAATCACTACATGATCCGGTCTCTATGGTGTTCCACAAGATCTTTTAATATCCTCTAATTCTATAATCCTTGAAAAGGTCCAGCCTTACTATAGTCAGTCCACCAATTTCCATTACCATGGTCGAGTAAACTCCAAAGTCAGGCGTATATAGATCCCTAAATCAACTCCGACAATTAATTCAATTTCCTAGTTTATCGTCCACCGAGAAACATGGTATCATGATCGAGATCATCAATCTAAATCCAATTTACTCCGAACCATGTAGACATACATCATCATCTATATTCAACTAGAATCACCTACTTAAATCCAAATCTCATGTCCAACGAGAATTTGTTCACTTTTCCCCAAGTCATTATCATAATATCAACTATCTCCTATCCATATCCACTGGCTAAGTCAAATACTTATACATCTGAGAATTTCAGCTTGCGATCATAATTGTCCTACTAAATCCAATTTACTCAGGGGCAATGAAAGTTATGCTACTCTATTAACCGATCCCACCAAGTTCAACTACCAACATGAAAGCCTCATAATCCACCAAAGAGTCTCAGATGATCCCTCAAAGTCATCGATATAAACTCATCAAGTCATTTGTCCTCTATTCCTATATCCTCAAACTGGTCTTTCCTATGGCATCGTCAATTCTTGTGCTATATTAGGATGACAATGTGCTGGCTCATTATGTCCACTAGTTCCATAATGAACCCAGTGCTGTGCAAGGTTACTGAGGCTTAACTGGTTTTCTTGCAATTTGTAGGTTAAGCACATGGTTAAGGATTCGAGCTGGGGTATATTGTGAAGTCTCGAAGGGTCTAGGGATGGGCTTCTAATCTGGAGGAGTAGACATAATGCTACTGGGTTGCACTTGGTCGAGGAGGCTGCCACAAAAGTCACCAGTGCTCGTTGGTTGTCGAAGTAGAATCCTTGGTGTACCTTGTCTCGCCGGTGTTTGGTTGAGGAGAGAGATGAGAGGGAAAAGTAACATAGAGGAGGTGGGTTGCCTAAATGGGGTTCTATAGTGCAAGTGCAAACAAACAAGTGCCGAAGGGCCAAAAACAAACAACAAAATAAGGCAGCTGGTATTGTCGCGTACTTGTTGCCTAGGGCAAAAAGAGCGACTGATATCAAAACATAAACAAATAAAACAAGAAACACACAATCATGGTTCTATTCGGACCATCATATGGACTCAACTGCGCATAGGGGGTACACGACTCATCCTACCCTAGGGGTTCTCGGATTCAGTAGCCGTGCTTTGCTCCGTGCCTCGTGCAGTCTTCTGAGTTTTCCTCAGGTGTCGCTATGTCTCCTGTAGTTGTTTGATGGAACGATCTAGGTTGAGCCTGAAGAGTCTTCAGCAACTTCTCGCCTGTTGAAGTGATGGGGTGACGGTGGCTCCTCGTAGCTGGCATTGACTTGGTCTCCTCTTGTCTTCTTAATCATGACGATCCCTCTTGCCTTCTACGGCGTTGATTGTACCAGGTAGGCAATCCTTTATGTAATGACACTAACACCATATAGTAGAGGTCCAATCTGCAGGACACACTGTTGCCATTATCGTCACCGAGAGCGGGGGATGAAGAGAACCGTTTTCCTGCTCACTATAGTGAGGCGGACCAAATGGCTAGGTTTTCATCCACCGGTGGTTGCCGATGCAACAATGATAAGGGCAGGGTTGCTCTACTAGCGATGTATATCATGATCTTGCTTATCCTATGCCCTGGTCATCATAGGTCAAGATTTCATAATCCTGGGGCAACTTCAAAGGTGTCACCATCCTCTGGGTCTTCATGTCCTCATTCCTTGAGGGTGTACCTTCTGTTGGCATCGTCTTGTTGTGGTGTTGCCAATCTTGTGTTCAGAAGAGGTGGGTGAGTGTCTGGCAAGGCGTCTTCCTTCTAGATTATCCATGAGGATTACAAGGAATCCCGTGGTCAGGGGCATAGGATTCTAGCGACCATTAAATTTGAAGGGGAAGAGGAAAGTATATCTTAGTTTTCAAAAAACTCAGAAGGGGAATAGAAGTATAGATAGTTTTGAAAATTAGTAATAGTTTTGAAAATAGCTTTACCCTAACTAACGGCCATGCTAACTAAGGCTTCCTACAGTCAGGATGGCTCTGATACCAGCTCTGTGGGGACCCCGACTCATAAGTCGTGATCACCGAATGCACGTATACAGTGACCCAAGAGATCAATGCTCACTGAACACACAGAAGCTGAATAACAAGAGTATTACATCCATACATACCGTTTTACATAAATTATGACCATTATGGTCAAGTCTTGAGTATAACATTGCAGCGGGAATCTTCGTCTATAACTTGGACCCATGCCATCTGCCTTAACCCTACATGCATTCTGACTGGGAAGCGTCCTAGCTCGCATGTTCGTCACCGAAGTGTTCTTCATCACATCCTGTTCTTTCATGCCTGGCGAATGAAATAACCAGTGGCAAGCCAATGAGTACTTTGAATCTACTCGCAAGCAACCCATGAGTGATAACAGAATAATTATGCAAGGCTCTACTGCTAATTTGGCATTTTTGCGGAAAGCTAGTTTTTCTCATCCAAGTATGATTATCATTTGTCAAGGACATGAATGTGTCTGCAACAAGAATCAGGAGGTTACAGACATCAACATCGAGAAAAGAGTTATGAACAACTCATTATCGAGCTCATCGTGACTTCCTCACGAATCGTATCAACACATTTACCAAACCGTGTTGTTCTCCAGAAACATATGGACATAGTCTAAGCAGCACCACCCAACTGTCCTTGACCGTGGACACAGCTATTCGAATAGTTTTACACTCTGCAGAGGTTGCACACTTTACCCACAAGATCAGGGGAACTTCCGTGTCATCCATGACCTGCGGTACCTCAAGTACACGGGGTAAGCACCAGATCACTATCTTTCCCTAGACGACACTAACATGGAGTCCACTCAATTGGTAGTAACCCCCGTTCCCATCATCTCACATCTTAAAATTTTGGAGCCTCGCTCCCATATTTATCACATACTGAAAGTGTGTTATATCGACTAGAGGGGGGGGGGGTGAATAGGCGATTTTTATGAAATTCTTCACTGAGGAATTTGCCGGTGAGGAAATTCCTTAACGAAGAACTATTTGTAGCGGAATAAGTACTCAGAGGTAAACACAACAGATTACACCCATAGTCAGCATGATGAAATGAAGACTAGAACAGAGTACAGGAAGCGTAAACACAGGATTACAAGATGAAGACAAACAGACTGAAGAAATTGAGCTGAGGAATTTGTGAAAGTCTTCAGTCAAAGTCTTCAAGCACAGATATGAACAATATGCAACACAGAATGAGGAAATGGATGAGTTGAGGAAATAGAACCAGTCAGTTGGTGAAGACAATGATTTGGTAGACCAGTTCAACTGTTGTCTCGGTTATACGTCACGGTTGGAGCGGTGAGTATTTAAACTCGAGGACACACAGTCCGGACACCCGATCTCGAGCCGCAACTCAGGACACCCGTCCTCACCGTATTCTCCTTGAACTAAGACCACGCAGGCCTCGTCCAATCACTCGTGGTAAGTCTTGGTGACTTCAAACCTTCACGAGACTTGGTCACTCGGCGATCCACAATTCCTCTTGGATGCTCTAGACCTTGACGCCTAACCATCTGGAAGAAGCACAGTCTTCAAAGGTAACAAGCGTTGGATCCACGCAGGATCAATTTCTTCAGTGATGCTCAATCACTTGGGGTTTTGTGGGGGTTTGGTTTTGGGATTTTCCTCACTTGATGATTTTCGCTCAAAGTCCTCGGAGGATGGGTTGCTCTCAAATGACAAGTGTCAAGTTCTCTCGGAGCAGCCAACCAGCTAGTGGTTGTAGGGGGCGGCTATTTATAGCCTAGGGAGCAGCCCGACATGATAAGACATAAATGCCCTTTAATGATATGATCGTTAGGTGGATAAGATATTTTGGTCCGCCGGCGCGTAGCACAGCAACGGTCGGAAATTTGACTTTCAAAGTCCTCAGGGCTATCATGTTCTTCACTGTGTAGGCAATCCGCACAGGCGAATTCCTAACTCCTCAGTCAGAGCAAAGTCATCAGTGACCATAAGAACTGCGTCTCATCCATCAAGAATTTGGTCGAAGCTGTATGAGATTTCCAAAGGCTTCACTCGAAGGGATTGGTAGGTGTAGGATTTTGAGTTGAGCATCACATGGAAATTTTCCTTAGTATTTCCTCGACACCCTTTAACAGTACGGTGTTTCCTGTGACTCAAGAAAGAGAAAATGAAACTACGAAAACAAAAGTCTTCACGCTTCATATTCCTCGAATGAATATCAAGTCTTCATGGTCACACCAATTTCTTCACTTTCAAAGTCTTCAGAAAAGTCTTCAGAATATCAAAGTCTTCAGTCGAAGAACTTCATTTTTAGGGGTTGACTTTCTCTGTAAATATCAAACTCCTCATTGACTTATAGACCTGTGTACACTCTCAAACGCATCAGTTACTTAACCTATAAGTCTTCGATACACCAAAATCACTAAGGGGCACTAGATGCACTTACAATCTCCCCCTTTTTGGTGATTGATGACAACATAGGTTAAGTTTTCAACGGGGATAAACATATGAAGTGTAAATGCTGATATTGAGGAATTTGATTGCAAGATATAGAAGAACTCCCCCTGAATATGTGCATAATGAGGAATTTGCTTTTGAGGCAATGCACACTTGAAGATTTAGATCATGGAGAACTCCCCCTATATCTTGTAATTCATACACGCATTTGATATATATACTATGAAGAATTTGAAATGCATGATGAAATATGGTGCCTGATGAGATTCAGCATGCATGCAATAGTATTGACTAGGAATGAGCATGCGGAATATCACATCAAAAGTATCAAAGCTCAAATATGACATTCAGAGCTTAGTGCTTCAAAAGCATCAGAGCATAATACGTATCAAAATCAGAGCATCAGAAGCACGATCAAGAGTATTAGAGCACAGTGCAAAGTCAGCACAATGCACGATCAAAAGTATCAGGGCACCATCGGATTTAAGATTACAACTCGATCCAATAAAAGTTTCGGAAGAACGAGAGTTGTGACTTAATAAAAACGCCCATAGTATAAACCCGCTTGAAGACTAACTCAGATTTCTCCCCCTTTGTCATCAAATGACCAAAAGGATCGAAACTGAGGACTAACGCCCCTGAAGATATTCAAGTTGATGGAGGAGCGCCAGCGTTGTCGGGGTTGGATGTTGAAGTAGGGCCTGCCGCAGTGTCTTCCAAATCTTCATATTCATCAGTTTCGCGCGATGAAGAATAAGAGCTGGCCACCAAATCAGGAACTTTGACTCTCTTGAATTTCTTGGAGGTGGTGCGGATCAGTCATAAGCTTCACAAGACCCATAGTCTTCAATTCTTCCATGGAATAGACATGATTGAGAACAGCCAGTGCGGTTGAGGGTTTCATGAAGGTAGTATTGGTTTTCTTCTTTGCATTATCGTTGAGGTCATATTGTGAAGAATTGCAGCAAATTGGCGCTGACCCATTTCTGATTGCGATCAACCTTCTGATGAAGACTGAGGAGTAACTCACGATCGGTCATCACCCTAGGTGCAGTTGCTTGAGGTTGTTTCTTGGTTGAGGTATTAGCGGCAGTGTCATGCGTAGCAAAATCATCATTGGTGGAGTAAGATGCAGCTTTTAAACCGACCATCCAATGGACGAGTGCCTTCATCAATTACAGTTGCTGCCTTGCCCTTGTCATCGATGATGAAATTGGTCGCTGAGGACTTCAATGGGCGCGGAAGCTGCCATGGTTCAAAGTGTCGACTTTGTAGTTGATGAAGATCTTGCCCTTATGAATCTCATGATCCAAAGGCGCATATGGCTTCAGCTCAAAAGGTGACATTGCAACGTTGGCCAGAGTCCTCATGAAGAAATCATGGAAGTTGACAGGAACGCCATGAATGATATTGAAGAGCAAGTTCTTCATGATGCCAACGACGTCTTCATCATTGGAGTCGTGGCCTTTGATTGGACTCATAGTCTTCGTCAAGATTCTGTACATAGTCCGAGGCACATATAGCAAATCCTTGACGAGGAATTTGGTTCGAGGGCTTGGCACGGCTTGATGGCTTCATCAGTACTTGCATAAAGTGATCAGACAGTTCACGTTCATTGTAAAGGCAACGAGCAGATTCATGGGGAGGATCAAGAGGAAGGACACGAAGCAATTCAGTTGCTGGTGCCTTGTAATGAGTATTTTCGGTCATCAATCCAGAACCCATGAGTTGATGTCTTGACATCTCGGTGATGTGCGGTGGCATAGGCGAAGAATGAGTTCTTCATTCGGTCACATATATCGGTGCAGAAATTCAGCAGCCACGCATCGTGAAGAACACGAATCTTGGCTCAAGCATGCAGCGGTGATTCCATATCAACATGAGGAATATGCTCATGGTGAAGATCTTGTCCTTGTCGAATAGCACTGAGGAATAGAAATTTGCTTGTGTTGGAGTCCAGAAGCGTCTTTTCCTCATTCGAGCAGAGTCATAAGGATTATAGGCAGTGAAGAACACATGCTCAGAAAAGAAATCTTCAGCGCTAGTGGCTGGAATCTCTTCGTTGACAGATGATGTGGGATGAGTTTCTTCAGAGCCCATTTGAACAGTAGTAGTTGGTGAGTGAGGAACTTGTTTAAGCGGAGTGAAGAGAGGAGTATTGGGGTCTTGACTTTCCCAAAAGTCATCGTTCATTACAGGTGTAGTGCACCCAATATCCACATCTTCATCTTCTTTTCAATTTCTCTCTACCGCCTCTTCATTGTGAACTGAGGCACGGGTGAGGAGACAACAGGAGTTGAAGGGAAAGCTTCCACTTCAATTTCTTCATCAAGCTGTTCTGAAGTAGCAACAGATTGATTTTCTTCATCTGATCCGCTTGGGATCGTGTATTCTTCTCCAAAGGGAACAATTTCCTTGGATGACATGGAGGAAATGGGTATGGCATCGATAGGATTTTCAATCGAGCTGGTCATTGGCTTCATTTTCTTCGCAGCCGAAGAATTTGACACAGCTGATGCCTTCCTTTTCTTCACAGCAGCTCGCTCTGCAGCCTTTGTCTTCTTCACTTCATAGGCAGAAGGAAGAATTGGAGTTGGTCTTGGTGCAGGAGGAGCTGAGGATTGTGGTACAATTTCTTCAGGCACAACTGGTGCAGTTGCCCTGTTTTCTTCAGATTCTTCAGGCGCACCACTAGTGGATGCCACAGGAATTTCTTCAAGAATGGAATGGAGTCATCAGCCCTGGAACTTGTGTTCTCATTAGCACGCTGAAAGTCATCAGTAGTGCTAGCATGTTCATCAGCAGGCTGAGCAGATTCTTCAGCCTGAGGATTTGCTTGTTGCGATGAAACTGCAACAGTTGACATTCTCTTCGTCAGAGTGACGAATCTCACCTTGGCTCCTTGCCGGTCGGCATTATAAGCATCAAAATCCTTCTTGAGTGCTTGGATTTTGATTGAGCTTTAAGAAGTTCTTCAGAGACAAGTTGATGATGTTTTTCCTCGAAGCTTCTCTTTTCTTGCTTTTGCTCTCTTCAATTCACGAGCCTTTTCAAATTTCCATTTCTCTTACGAGATGAAATGGTTCAGCATGTGACTTTGACCAGAGTCGATGGCGGATCCGGAAGAGGAGTGTGTGGATCCCGATGCCACAGTCAATGAAGTCTAGGATCTTCTTTGGATCCAAAAAGAGGTACACTTGTTCCTTTGGCTCTAGCGGCCTTGGTCGATCTGTCTCGAGGATTTCTTCAAGTTCTTCATCGAGGCCTCATCATCGGAGGGAGCGTTGAATGCAACCTGTTTCTTTTTGGACTTGGCGAGGACCGCATCCAAGAGTTGCTTTAGTCTTGTGAGTGGGACCTGTTGAGGACATTGGTGCGGTGAGAACTTCTTTGAAACACGAAGCAATGGAGAATCCTTGAGTCCTTTGACAAGTTGCAAGATGCACAGTGTGTTGAGGACTTGGAGGAGCTGCTGAGGATTTTGAATGAGCAGCAGAAGATCGAGGAATTTGCCGTGAGGGCACTGGTGAGGAGCTGGGCGTGAGGGGCGGTGACGGTGAAGCACTTGGCTTGCGTGCAGAGCTTCTTTGGCATTGATTTCCTCGGTTTGACCAAGGGCTCGGCATGACATCAGCAGCATATCCTCATTGAATTTCCTCCTTGCCTCCTTGGCCTGTCTTGCCAATTTGGCTTGGCGCTGGACCATTCTTCAGAAAGTCCTCACCACGCTTGATCTTTGGTGGGATCAGCGATCTGGCAGTGCGGAGGAGCTCTTGGGCATGGAGGATTCAGAGCGAATTTCCTCATGTACTTAGGAGTGACATAGCGGTATTCTCGCCATTCTCATGCCCATCTCCTTTCTATTCTCTGTATCGCACTTTGCGCTGGTTCTTCAGTCTCCTTGCCAAATTTGGATTCATCGGTGTCGATAGTCCTTGTATATTTCCTCGGGAATTTCAAAAGCAGTCATGACTTCGGTTTCTTTCCTCCCTTCGTGGTCTCTTGCCTTACGCCATTTTCTTGGTGAGAATTTGAACAATAGAGCACTCTGAAGAAGTATGCAGTTTTTCTTTGAGGAACGCTGCAAATGAGTTAAGTTGATGAGAACCTAGTGATTCAAAGGCGGACATGAGTACTGTGAGCAGAGTGTAGGTGCGAGGAATTTGGAGAGGTCATATCGTTCTCGTAAGATTTTTCAAAAGAAGCAAGTTTTGAGGAATTTGACCAGTTTGAGCCTTGAGGAATTTCACTAAGCGTTTGTCTTAGGTTCGAGTTGTCAGATCGAAAATCCACACAATTGAGGAATCTTGAAGAAATGAATGCTTAGGAGATAAATCAAGAACATACTGATGAGTGAGGTGTTCATATGTGAAGATTTTGAAGAGTAAAAACACCTTTGAAGATTTTCGAAAGATTTGAGAATCACGCGAGTAATAAAAGTAACTTTTAATTACCCGAATGAAGAACACGAGCAGAGATGAAGCTAGAGAGCGTTAAATCACGTTAGATCTTCACGCCCTAACTTGGCAGAGGAAGATGACTACGGCGGCGGCGGAGTGAAGATTTCGCGACCGCGCGAAATCTGACAGCGAGGAGGTCGAGCGGTGAAGCTTTTCCTCACCGGCGGCGATGGAGTAGCGGCAGCGCTAGGGTTTGAGGAGTGCTCGAGCAAGAGACAGCGATCGAGCGGAGTAAATGAAGTGAGGAGGGTAAAGGGGTATTTATAGCCACGGTGAAAAACTGTTCGCCGAAGATTTTGGACGAACATGCCCCTGCCCTTTCTCCTTCACGCGACGTGTGTCACCCACGTACTGTGCAGATGAGATCGTTTAAGATCGTGGGTGATTAAACTAATACATCGTGGGATGCGGAACAGTTTGAGCGGTAAAACCGAAAACTTGGATAAGATTTGTTTAAAAGTTTAGTTACTTAATTTCTTCAATTGTCAAGGACCAGTGAAGACTTTGAGCAGTTTCAATCGTAACGCACATGAAGAATTTGTGAATAGATTGGGTTGAGTATAGCATAGAGGGGAAGGGTCCGATCACATTCACTTAGCAGAAATCACAACTTGAAGAATTAGCAATAAGTGAATGCTGTAGAGGACATAAACTCACATATATATATATATAGCCAATGAAGAACGACAACGGAACTACTGAAGATTTTGCAAAGTTGAAGAATTTGAAAAATGAGGAATTTCAAAAAAAACTCAGATTGAAGATTTTCAACTTTTGTGGTGGTGTAGCCCACCGTATAAGAATGATGATTTCAGACACCGCATACAATTGTCGTAGGGTTCTGAGAATCAAATTCTTCATTGATTTCTTCACACTTAGAGTGTTATTCTTCATTGATTGAGGAACAACGTTTCTTCATGTGTTGCACATCTAAGTCATCAATTATGCATAAGGGTTAGGATGTGTGTCCTTTTCAAAGAACATTCGAAGATTCTAAGATATTTAGCTCACACCGCAACTTGCTAAATCTCTTCTCATCCAAGGGCTTGGTGAAGATATCAGCTAGCTGTTCTTCAGTCTTCACATGCTCGATGGAGATATCGCCCTTCAACACATGATCACGAAGAAAACGATGACGAATCTGGATGTGCTTAGTCTTAGAGTGCTGAACTGGGTTGTGAGCAATCTTGATGGCACTCTCGTTGTTGCAGAGGAGAGGCACATTCTTCATGTTGACGCCATAGTCCTTGAGGGTTTGCTTCATCCAGCAGCTTGAGCACAAACATGACCCAAGCAACAATGTATTCAGCTTCACAGATGACAGTGATACAGTTACTGCTTTCTTCGAGGACCAACAGGACCAAAGATTGTCTCGAGGAAATGACAAGTGCGGATGTTGACTTGCGGTCCACACGATCACCAAAGCATAGTCGAGTCGTAATATCAATGAGATCAAAAGCGAGCCCTTGGGGTACCATAATCCTAGTGTTGGTGTGTGAGCTAGATATCGAAGAATATGCTTCACAGCCTTATGGTGTGATTCCTTGGTGCAGCTTGAAATCGGGCACACATGCAAACACTAAGCATTATATCTGGCCTAGATGCACATAGGTACAATAAAGAACCAATCATGGAGCGGTATACCTTGTGATCAAGTCAGTACCATTTTCATCGATGCATAAATGACCATTTGTGGGCATAGGAATTTTGACGCCATTGCAATCTTGCATGCCAATTTCCTCAATACATCTTTGAGGTATTTCTCCGAGATATGAATATGCCATTGCGCTGGCGATTTAATTTGAAGACCTAAGAAGAATTTCAACTCTCCCATCATAGACATTTGATATTCTTCACTCATCATATAGGCAAATTCATCACTATATCGTTGGTTAGTACAGCCAAAGATAATATCATCAACATATATGTCATACCCTAGTTAGTTCATGCATTAGAGTGTTGCATCATGTCTATTTCTTTTGACAGTAACCTGAAATGGGAATGACAGAACTCCCAGCCCCCTCTGAATCCAACTAGGGTTTACTAAAAATATTTTTGATGAACCTGAAATGCCCTTCTAAAATGTCCATCATTTTTGTCTTGGTTCAGAACCTCTGCCAAAAGTGGTGCACAATTTCCTAGGTCATCCTAAGGCCTTTGAATTAAATCATAAGTATTTGAATTTGGGCATTTAAAATTTATAAAATATTTCAAATGCTCAAATATTCCCAAACTAAAATGTCCCATGTTGGAAATATTCCAACTAAGGACCAGAGGCAGTTTGGTGAATTTTGGAATGGTTTAGGTATTTTTAGTAATTCAACAAACTTACAGAATAAAAACAGAAACAGAAAAAAAGGGAAAACTTACCTGGCGCCACCGCAGGCCCACCAGCCAGTCCACCTGGCCGGCCCAGCCCGCCACGCGCCAATGAGCTGCTTGGCTTGCCAGCAGCAGCCAAGGTGCTCGGCGGCGGCACCGCAGCTCGCCACGCAGCTGCACTCCGCTTCCCCTCTCGCCGCCTGCTGCCTTGGACGAGCTCCACGTCGCGCCGGACCCCCTGGACATCTCCATTCGCCTCAACTCCTCTCCCTCGCCCCACGCCATGGCCGACGCCACTGCCGCCGACCACCGCCGTAGCTGCGTTTCTCCGACATCTCCACGCCCGCGCCACCGTGTCCGAAGCTCCGCCGCCCTCTACTCCTTCGAGCTAGCCGAGCCGAAGGCCTCGCGTGCCCGGCCGCCAGACCAACCTCGCCCGAACCGCCATCTCCGGAGATCCCTTCGCCGTCGCCGCCAAGATCAGCTTGTCCCCGACCACGCCGTCTGTTCCATCGAGACCGCAGTGAGCTGGGCTACCTTTCCCTCCCTCTCTTTCTCGCTCTCGTGCACCACAGCGAGCACACTAAGCTCACCCGCACGCGCCGTCGCGGACCTCGTCGCCGACGTGCTCCCGGCCATCCTCCGGCCACCTCACCTTGTCCATCGCACTCACCACGATGCGTTGGGGCTAACCATGCACTCCTCGCACCTCACCGCACACTCTAGCCATGAGTTCGTCTTCAACCGAATTCCGGCGGCCGCCAAAGTCGCCGCCGGCGCCAACTCCGGCCACCCCGAGCCCAACCACCACCACCAATAGCGCGGCTCACCTCAAGAACACGTAGGTGCCTTCCGCCGCCCATTTGGTCGCGGAATGACAAAAAGCACTCTCGCCGCCGCGTCGGGCTCGCCGGCGGCTAGACGCCGGCGTGTCTGACTCCGACTTTGACCACGGGTGGGCCCAGTTTGACCCTTTGGGTCTATGACATGTGGGGCCCCCTTTGTTAATTAATCCAGTTAGTTTAAATTTAGTTTAGCTAAACTAATTGACTACTGACATGCGGGACCCACTGGTCAGTTTGACCTGGACCAGCCCGTTGACCACTGACGTCATCTGACGAATCTCGTATAATAATTAAATTATCGAATTACTTTTATACAGGAAATTCCAGAAAATGTTTCAAACTTCAAAAATTCATAGAAATTAATCTGTAGCTCCAAATCAAACAAATTATATATGAAAAATGATCAGAAAAATCCAATCTTTCCATATGTACTGGTTTCATGCATGTTTAAACAAGCTAACCTGATGTTTATCACAGAACAAGATAAAGCACTTTAAATGGCAACTTATGAGTTTGAACTTTGAATCTTTGGTTCAAATTGGTTCAAACCCATCTGTTCTTAGTTGCATTAGCCCAACACACTCATTTTGCCATGTCTCATGCATGCATCATATTGTTGCATACTGTTTGGTAATGTTTGTGTATCGGTGCTCTCTGCGGCAGGTTCTGCCCCCGAGGAGTACCGTGATAACCCCGACGAAGAGCAATACCAAGTGCACCGACCCGTCAGCAAGCAACCAACCATTTGATCATACCGATAAAATCCCATGTTCTTGCTCCTGCTCTCTTTTACTGCATTAAGACAACGCGATTCAAAGCTGCTTTGTGCTGCGGTAGTTGAACCCATTTCCTCTGCATGACTGTCATTGCCACAAGAACTAGATGAAACCCACTAGCATGTGTAGGAGTTGATTGAGCCATATGATTGTGTTGTTCCTACCTTGCTATGCCTGCTATGCTTAGAGTCGTGTC
Organism: Aegilops speltoides; assembly: GCA_021437245.1. Lineage (NCBI taxonomy): Eukaryota > Viridiplantae > Streptophyta > Magnoliopsida > Poales > Poaceae > Aegilops > Aegilops speltoides. The sequence continues at coordinate 194,273,084 of CM038142.1, read as the reverse complement.
AGTCCGGTTCATCCGGGTGATGGCTAGAGTGAAATGATCGAGTCAAGATGAGAGTAAGGTGTTGAACACGATTTGGTAAAGGTATCGATGAGAGGCCATGTAGGAGTACATGGTGGGTTGTTTCATTGAGGCCGTCCCTAAGCATTGAGATCTGTATGTGTGATTTAAGATTCAGCTACTACCATGCATTGGGCCGAAACCAATGGACCCTCTCGACTTCTTATTCACCCTAGTCTTACGTCCTGGGAGTTGCAAGTAGTTTCGTGTTTGTAGCTCTACTGGAGGCCGTGGACAGTGCTGACCGTAGGGGTGGGCTGTGATGCGCTAGGTACGTGGCACGGTGTACCGGATGCCCATTTGGTATTTCGGGAACCCTGTTCACATCGTTTGGGGCTGTGAGCGAAACTTCGGCCGGATCTCCTCATAGACGGAACCCAAATAGGCGATAAACCTGGACTAGAGACTTAGGTGTCTAGGTAGGTCGTGGCCGACACCCACGTTGGGCTTCCGCTTGAAGGTTGCCGAGTACATGTCGTAAACGGCGGTAAGTGGTGAGCGTGTATGAAGAAGTACACCCTGCAGGTTAACATCATCTATTCGAATAGCGCGTCATGTAAAGGACTACTTGGTTGCCTATACGGTTCATAGACAAGTAAATGGATACTACTAAAAGCCTCAAGATAAGCGTGAGTGCCGAGGATGGCTCTTCCGTAGGAAGGCGGAGGTGGATCCTCGGTAGTGTATTGAAGTGATGAGTAGTGGACTCGAGTGCGCAAAACTATTTCAAGTTGGTGTCTCGTAGGATAGCTTAGCCATGAGTCAAAGCTGGCTTGCTGCAATAACCCCACAAACCCTTCTTGATAATATGCATGTATGTAGGGTCTGATGTAAGTCTTGCTGAGTACCTTTGTACTCATGTTGCTTTAATTTACATTTTCAGAAGATGCCACAAACCCTTCCGACGGGTTCTTCGTGAGCGCTGACATCGATGAGTAGACTAAGGCCCGTGGTGATCCCGAGCAAGTGAAGGACCATGTAGTATAGCTAGGCTTACCCAAGCCTCTTTTATTTTACTAGTTATGCGTACTCGGACAAAACACTTCGCTGTTGGCTTGTATGCTTGTATGACTTGTATGTGGGTCGTGTGACCCGTACTTGTGTGTATGCTATGTATGGCTCATCGAGCCTTTAAATAAAGTACTTGTGTCGAGAGTCATGTTGTGATGCCTTGTTGTATTTGCACATATCGAGCATATTGTGTGTATGATTGAAATGCTTGGTATGTGTGGGATCGACTATCTAGTTGTTTATCTTTAGTAGCCTCTCTTACGGAAATGTCTCCTAGTGTCTCCATCGAGCCATGGTAGCTTGCTACTACTCCGGAACACTTAGGCTGGCGGCATGTGTCCTTCTTCGTTCTGTGTCCGTCCCTTCGGGAAATGTCACGCATTGAGTACGGAGTCCTGTTAGCCCGCTACAGCCCGGTTTATCGAGTCTGCTAGCCAGTGCTACAGCCCGAACTTACTTGTGATGACCAAACGTTCGATCTTTGGGTCATGGATGCCTATCCTCGTAAGTCATGTCACTTGGGTTTACGACTAGCCATGTCAGCTCGGGCTCCTTCTCATATGGATGCTAGCGACACTATCATATCGTGTGCCAAAAGGCTAAACGGTCCGGGCCAAGGTAAGGCGACACCGTGGGGATACCGTGCGTGAGGCCGCAAAGTGATATGAGGTGTTACTGAGCTAGATCGATGTGACATTGAGTCGGGTCCCGACGTTGGCATCGAGCCGGACTGCTGTAGGTTCTCCAAGCCAAACCGGTCGATGTTGAGTCTAGAAATGCTTTAGTTATATGTAGGGGAATTGATTGTGGGATGGTACGTAAGGCTCTTTTTACTCCTTTACCTCATGACATTCTGATCTGAGTCAGTCCATTCTTCCACCGGGGGTTAAGGATTAGGATCTCTTCTCTCTATTAGGCTCACGTGTTACTAATCAGTAGTACCTTATAGGTTTGATGGTTACAAGCCTGGTTCAGTTTTACTATCCTGTTATGTTACTAAATTGGACCCAGAACCTTGATATGATATTGTTGAGTGGCTATGCAACTCTTTGTAAAATGTCTCAAATCCTTTGAGCATTTACAGTCGTTATGCTGTCCAAATTCTGCTAGAAATTCTAATGTCTTTGCATTGTGGTTATGCTTCCAGATGGCCACTCGTGACCAAAATCAAGTGGTTCGTCTGACCAGATGCATTGGTGTGACCGGTCATACAGCTATGTTAGTTCGGGTTATGATCGAGGCGGGTTACCGTTGGTATCCCGAATACACAGTTGAAGAGCAGTATCGAGACTTTAATCAAAGCCAGTATCTCTGCACTGTCAGGATATTTCCCTCTTATCCTGGTTCCACCGAGGCCCTTCACTGTTCCTATGGGCTTGGTGTTACTATTGACATGGCGGTGCAAGATGCTGCGTATTCTATGATGACCATCATGCGAGTCAGGACTGGCCTGCTTCGCAACACCGACTTCCGGTATATGCCGGGTTCACTCCCTGGAGCGTTTGGGTATCTCGCGAGCTATCTATGCTGATTCCAGTCAGGAGGACTCACTAACCCGCACCACTGCCGAGTTGCTCGAGGATAAGGACCGAGAGAGTCGGGCCTTGAGGATGGAGCTCTTCAACGCCCGTGCCGATCACTGGGCCACTCTGACTCGTTTTGCACCGGCTGTGCAAGCTGGATATATGGATATGAGAGATCTGTATCCTGTTAGGTCTGCTCTGCCAGACATGATGGATTGGCGTGATGTGGGGGGCATCACCCCACCTCGTGGTCCCCGCAGGCCACCGTTTGTTGGTCCAAGACCTCACCCTTGCCCTTATGGTCCACAGGCTCCTCAGGACCGTCTGTTTCCGGACGATCACGTTGAACTTCCAGGTGACGGAGGAGACTTCTATGAGAACTACTACGGAGACGTCTGAGTTAGTAGTAGTCTCACTGGTGTAAGTTAAATAATGTATAGGAGCTTGGTATGCCTCCGATGAGATGTAATCCTCCTTTCGCCGTAGTAGTACTTTGTTTGGTCTTGTACTAAACCTTGTATGGTGTGTATGACGATGGAATAAAGAAGTAGTTCTGTATCTATCATGTCATACGGATGATCATCTTGCATTCCGAGTTATCCATTACATTCTACATTTCTATGTCAGAATCTTGCCATCCTGGAGTAAATCCTTGTCTTGTCTTCCTAGGATGGTTAACACCCGCAACAACCCTGCTCCGCCAGAGCAGGCCGAAGGCAACAGAGTTGGAGAAGCGAACCTGCCTCACCCTCCTTCTCTGGCCGAAGTTATGCTGGAGGCCGAGAGAAACAAACGGGAGACCAATCGTTTGTTGGAACGCATCGAACAGAACACAGCCCATCATTAGAGAAATAACTTGGTGTCGCTCAGTGAGTTCATCAAGTTACACCCACCTACCTTTCACCACTCCGTCGAGCCTCTCGACGCCGATGACTGGCTTCGCAGCATTACTCACAAGCTGCGTTCTACACTGGTAGCTGAGGCTGATAAGGTCACCTTTGCTGCATATCATCTTGAAGGCCCTTGATCTCGTGGGAGAAATATATGGCTATGCGCTTGATTGGCCATGTCACTACTTGGGCAGAATTCAGCGAGGCTTTCCGTGAACATCACATTCGGAGGGTCTCATGGATCGTAAACGTGAGGAGTTCTGCAGTTTCACCCAAGGTCGTCTCTCGTGGACGCCACAAGAGAGAGTTTGGTAACCTCGCACGCTATGCAATCGAAGAGGTTTCCACCGACGCCAAGAAACAGCAAGGTTCCGCAAGGGACTTAGCCCGAACCGCCGAGATCTCCGTCGCATGAGTGCACCTCTTCCGAAGCTTGTAAACAAAGCCATCGGCGCTGAAACGGGTCGACCGATTTGAAGCAACACGCAAGCATGGTCGTGATATGGGTTCCTCATCGGTGCGGACCACGAAGCGCCGGGTGTGGGTGCCTATCTTGCCACCCAGATTCACCCCGAGGCCATCCTATCAGCGCCTCGCCCGATTCAGCAAGATGCACCAGCTAAGCCCTATGGTGGGCCAACCAACAATGCTCCTCTCGCGCCAGCCCGTGGCGTGCTTCAAATGTGGGGAATCAGGCCACTACATGCGCGATTGTCCTCGGACCAACCCCAACCAGCCCGCAAAAGCTGTTGGCCGTGGCAAGCCGCAGGAAGGTGTTTTATGCTGCCGCCACCTTGCACGTGGCCATGTTAATTGTGTCTCGGTGAAGAGGCCCAAGAGGATCCCAACGTCGTTCTCGCACGCTTCTTCTTAATCGCCACCCGCATCTGTTCTTTTCGATCTTTGGAGCATCCCATTCATTCATATCCGAAAGCTATGCTCGCTTGCACCACACTGCATTCAGTGATATGCCCACCTCCATGGTAATTCAAACCCGGGATCCAAATGGCAAACTTCTAGAGTAAGCCATGGAAATGAAATTCAGGTCGACTGACTTGTTTTCCTTGCATCGTTGATAGCTCTCAAATCTTCGGATATAAATATCATCTTGGGAATGGACTGGATGTTAGCCCATCATGCCAAGATTGATTGTTTCTCTAGGACTGTTCAACTCACGCACCCCTCGGGAAAGATAGTCAATGTCTTGACCCGAATATCCAAGCGCCAACTATATTCCCTTAATGCCAGTCCATTGCCAGACCTCGAAGACGTTCCGGTAGTCCTTGACTTTCCGGATCTCTTTCCGAAAGAATTGCCAGGTGTCCCACCTGACAGAGATGTTGAGTTTGTGATAGACCTCATTCCAGGAACTGTCCCAATTTCTAGAAGACCCTATAAGATGGCACCCCTAGAACTAGCCGAACTTAAGAAACAACTCGATGAGTCCTTGAAAAAGGGTTTCATCCGTCCTAGTTCATCTCCTTGGGCTTGCCCCGTCCTCTTCGTCAAGAAGAAGGATGGTACGGACCGGATGGTTGTAGATTATCGACCCGTCAACTTGGTCACAATTAAGAGCAATTATCCGCTCCCCAGGATCAACGATCTGTATGATCAGCTCGCAGGATCCTCAGTCTTCTCTAAGATGGATTTGAGGTTAGGCTACCATCAAATCAAAATCCGGAACGGGGACATTCCCAAAAGCGGCCTTTGTTACTCGTTACGCCAATCTGAGTACACCGTCATGTCCTTCGGTTTAACCAACGCTCCAGCCACTTTCTCGGTTAATGAACTCAATTTTCATGGAGTATTTGGATAAATTAAATCGTGGTTTACCTCGATGACATACTCATCTATTCCAAGAACGAGGAAGAACATGCCGAACATCTAAGGCTAGTGTTGATGAAACTTGAGAGCATCGCCTTTATGCCAAGTTTTCTAAATGCGAATTTTGGCTGCCGAAGTGACCTATCTAGGACATGTAATATCTGGTAAAGGTATTGCTGTCAACCCCGAAGCGAAGTTCAAGCCGTCCTTAATTGGACTCCACGAGTCGGTCAAGCAAGTTCAAGTTTCCTTGGCTTAGCGAGCTATTGTCGCCGCTTTGTCGAGAACTTCTCCAAAGTTGCTAAACCTCTAACTGAACTCCTCAAGAAAGATAAAAGTTCGAGTGGACTCCACAATGTGAGCACAGCTTCGAGGCGAAAAGGCGTTTAACTTCGCTCCCGTCTTGGTACCACCAGATTTCTCTAAGGACTTTGTTATCTATTGCGACGCCTCGCGACAAGGACTAGGCTGTATTCTCATGCAAGATCGACACGTAATTGCTTATGCTTCACGGCAATTACACCCACATGAGGAAAACTACCCTACTCATGATCTAGAGCTTGCAGCTGTAGTCTATGCACTCAAAACCTGGCGACATTACCTTCTTGGTAATCGTTGCGAAATCTTCACCGATCACCAAAGTCTGAAGTATATATTCACCCAACCAGATTTGAATCTCAGGCAAAGACGTTGGGTCGAGTTGATCACAGATTTCGACTTAGGAATAACTTATACCCCAGGAAAAGCCAACGTCATGGCTGATGCGCTAAGTCGTAAATCTTATTGCAACAACCTGATGTTGCAACAAAGTCAACCACTTCTCCACGAGGAATTTCGGAAGCTTAACCTTCACATTGTTCCTGGAGGATTCCTTTCCACCTTGGTGGCGGAACCTACCCTTACGGATCAGATCATCAAAGCCCAGAAGGTAGATCCGGGAATTTCCCGCATCAAAAGAAACATCAAGAAAGGAGTTGCGGATTGTTTCTCCGTTGATGATCAAGGAGTCGTATACTTCGGAAACCGCCTAGTGGTTCCCAAAGTACGAAACCTGCGGCGATTGATCCTTAAAGAAGCCCATGAATCTCCTCTCACCATTCATCCCGGTAGCACTAAAATGTATCAGGACCTACGCCAGAGGTTCTGGTGGACTAGGATGAAGAGAGACGTTGCTCAATATGTTGCTAACTATGACGTCTGTCATCGTGTAAAAGCAGAGCATCAACGGCCTGCTGGCACCCTTCAACCCTTAGCTATTCCTGAATGGAAATGGGATAAAATTAGTATGGATTTCATCACCGGTTTTCCCAGGACCAAGAGAGGGAATAATGCTATCTTTGTTGTTATCGACCGCCTTTCCAAAGTAGCCCATTTCTTACACGTCATGAGAGTATAACCGCTAGTCAGCTAGCAGACTTGTACATCTCCCGAATAGTGTCTCTTCATGGTGTTCCATTGAAATTAACTCGGATTGAGGAAGTCTCTTCACCTCTCGATTTTGGGAGAGTTTCCAAAACGCTATGGGAACCCATCTTTCCTTTAGCATTGCTTTTCACCCTCAATCAAGTGGTCAAGTAGAATCGTCAACCAAATCCTAGAAGACATGCTTGAGCTTCATTATCTCATTCGAATGGATTGGGAGAAATGCCTTCCATTTGCGAATTTGCTTATAACAACAGCTATCAATCTAGCTTGGGCAAAGCACCTTTTGAAGTTCTCTATGGGACGAAGGTGTCGAACACCTCTTAACTGGTCGAAACCGGGAAAGACAATTCTTTGCCCGGATATGATCCAGAAGCGTAAGAACAAGTTCGCATCGTTCGTGAAAAGTTGAAAACAGCCCAATCTCGTCAAAAGAGTCAATATGACCGAAAACATAAGGCTATGACTTACGAGGTTGATGAGAAGGCTTACCTTCGGGTTACTCCTTTGAAGGGAACCCATCGCTTCGGTATCAAAGGCAAATTGGCTCCTCGCTACATTGGACCCTTTCGCATTCTTGCCAAACGAGGAGAAGTTGCCTACCAATTGGAACTACCTCCGCATCTCTCCAAAGTCCACGATGTCTTCCACGTTTCTCAACTCAGGCGTTGCTTCTCGGATCCTATCCGTGGAGTAGACCACGAAACGCTTGATCTTCAAGATAATCTCACATATCGGGAATACCCCGTTCGTATCCTCGATCAAGCCGAGCGTACCACTCGATGGCATAATATCAAGTTTCTTAAGGTTCAATGGTCGCTCGCACCATTCTGAGAAGGAAGCTACTTGGGAAAGGGAGGATCGTCTTCGACTTGAGTACCCCGCCTTCTTTCCGGAGGAACCTAAATCTCGGGACGAGATTCTTTTGAGTGGGGGTGAGTTGTCACACCCTAGTTAGTTCATGCATTAGAGTGTTGCATCATGTCTATTTCTTTTGACAGTAACCTGAAATGGGAATGACAGAACTCCCAGCCCCCTCTGAATCCAACTAGGGTTTACTAAAAATATTTTCGATGAACCTGAAATGCCCTTCTAAAATGTCCATCATTTTTGTCTTGGTTCAGAACCTCTGCCAAAAGTGGTGCACAATTTCCTAGGTCATCCTAAGGTCTTTGAATTAAATCATAAGTATTTGAATTTGGGCATTTAAAATTTATAAAATATTTCAAATGCTCAAATATTCCCAAACTAAAATGTCCCATGTTGGAAATATTCCAACTAAGGACCAGAGGCGTTTGGTGAATTTTGGAATGGTTTAGGTATTTTAGTAATTCAACAAACTTACGAATAAAAAGCAAGCAGAAAAAAGGAAAACTTACGGCGCCACCGCAGCCCACCAGCCAGCCCACTGCCGCCCAGCCCGCCACCGGCAATGAAGCTGCTTGGCTTGGCAGGCAGGCAGCCAAGGTGCTCGGCGGCGGCACCGCAGCTCGCCACGCAGCTGCACGCCGCTCTACTTCCCCTCTCGCCGCCCTGCTGCCTTGGACGAGCTCCACGTCGCGCCCCGGACCCCCTGGACATCTCCATTCGCCCCCAACTCCTCTCCCTCGCGCTCCCACGCCATGGCCGACGCCACCGTCGCCGCACCGCCGCCGTAGCCGTGCTCTCCGACATCTCCACGCCGCGCCACCGTGTCTAGAAGCTCCGCCGCCCTCTACTCCTTCGAGCTAGCCGAGCCCCGAGCGCTCGCGTGCCCCGAAGCCGCCGCACCAACCTCGCCCGAACCGCCATCTCCGGAGATCCCCTTCGCCGTCGCCGCCGCATCAGCTTGTCCCCGACCACGCCGTCTGTTCCATCGAGACCGCAGTGAGCTGGGCTACCTTTCCCTCCCTCTCTTTCTCGCTCTCGTGCACCACAGCGAGCACACTAAGCTCACCCGCACGCGCCGTCGCGGACCTCGTCGCCGACGTGCTCCCGGCCATCCTCCGGCCACCTCACCTTGTCCATCGCACTCACCACGGTGCGTTGGGGCTAACCATGCACTCCCCGCACCTCACCGCACACTCTAGCCACGAGTTCGTCTTCAACCGAACTCCGGCGGCCGCCAAAGTCGCCGCCGGCGCCAACTCCGGCCACCCCGAGCCCAACCACCACCACCAATAGCCGCGGCTCACCCTCAGCAACACGTAGGTGCCTTCCGCCGCCCATTTGGTCGCCGGAATGACAAAAAGCACTCTCGCCGCCGCGTCGGGCTCGCCGGCGGCTAGACGCCGGCGTGTCTGACTCCGACTTTGACCACGGGTGGGCCCAGTTTGACCCTCTGGGTCTATGACATGTGGGGCCCCCTTTGTTAATTAATCCAGTTAGTTTAAATTTAGTTTAGCTAAACTAATTGACTACTGACATGCGGGACCCACTGGTCAGTTTGACCTGGACCAGCCCGTTGACCACTGACGTCATCCGGACGTAATGCTGACGCAGTAATTTAATTACTGGAATTACTTTTATACAGGAAATTCCAGAAAATGTTTCAAACTTCAAAAATTCATAGAAATTAATCTGTAGCTCCAAATCAAACAAATTATATATGAAAAATGATCAGAAAAATCCAATCTTTCCATCTGTACTGGTTCCATGCATGTTTAAACAAGCTAACCTGCTGTTTATCACAGAACAAGATAAAGCACTTTAAATGGCAACTTATGAGTTTGAACTTTGAATCTTTGGTTCAAATTGGTTCAAACCCATCTGTTCTTAGTTGCATTAGCCCAACACACTCATTTTGCCATGTCTCATGCATGCATCATATTGTTGCATACTGTTTGGTAATGTTTGTGTATCGGTGCTCTCTGCGGCGAGTTACTCGCCGAGGAAGTACCGTGATAACCCCGACGAAGAGCAATACCGAGTGCACCGACCCGTCGAACAAGCAACCAACCATTTGATCATACCGATAAAATCCCATGTTCTTGCTCCTGCTCTCTTTTCTGCATTAAGACAACGCGATTCAAAGCTGCTGTGTCTTTGTGGTAGTTGAACCCATTTCCTCTGCATGACTGTCATTGCCACAATAACTAGATGAAACCCACTAGCATGTGTAGGAGTTGATTGAGCCATATGATTGTGTTGTTCCTACCTTGCTATGCCTGCTATGCTTAGAGTCGTGTCAGTCGGTTCATCGGGTGATGGCTAGAGTGAAATGATCGAGTCAATATGAGAGTAAGGTGTTGAACACGATTTGGTAAAGGTATCGATGAGAGGCCATGTAGGAGTACATGGTGGGTTGTTTCATTGAGGCCGTCCTTAAGCCTTGAGATCTGTATGTGTGATTTAAGATTCAGCTACTACCATGCATTGGGCCCGAAACCAATGGACCCTCTCGCTTCTTATTCACCCTAGTCTTACGTCCGGGAGTTGCAAGTAGTTTACGGTGTTTGTAGCCTCTTCGAGGCCGTGGACAGCGCTGACCGTAGGGGTGGGCTGTGATGTGGTAGGTACGTGGCACGGTGTACCGGATGCCCGTTTGGTATCTCGGGAACCCTGTTCACATCGTTTGGGGCTGTGAGCGAAACTTCGGCCGGATCTCCTCATAGATGGAACCCAAATAGGCGATAAACCTAGACTAGAGACTTAGGTGTCTAGGTAGGTCGTGGCCGACACCCACGTTGGGCTTCCGCTTGAAGGTTGCCGAGTACATGTCGTGTAAACGGTGGTAAGTGGTGAGAGCGTGTATGAAGAAGTACACCCTGCGCAGGTTAACATCATCTATTGAATAGCTGGCGTCATGATAAGGACTACTTGGTTGCCTATACGGTTCATAGACAAGTAAATGGATACTACTAAAAGCCTCAAGATAAGCGTGAGTGCGAGGATGGCTCTTAGTAGGAAGGCGGAGGTGGATCCTCGGTAGTGTATTGAAGTGATGAGTAGTGGACTCGAAAAGCAAAACTATTTCAAGTTGGTGTCTCGTGGGATAGCTTAGCCATGAGTCAAAGCTGGCTTGCTGCAATAACCCCACAAACCCTTCTTGATAATATGCATGTATGTAGGGTCTCGATGTAAGTCTTCTTTGAGTACCTTTGTACTCATGTTGCTTTAATTTACATTTTCAGAAGATGCCACAAACCCTTCCGACGGGTTCTTCGTGAGCGTTGACATCGATGAGTAGACTAAGGCCGGTGGTGATCTGAGCAAGTGAAGGACCATGTAGTATAGCTAGGCTTACCCAAGCCTCTTTTATTTTACTAGTTGTCTATACTCGGACAAAACACTTCCATTGTTGGCTTGTATGCTTGTATGACTTGTATGTGGGTCGTGTGACCCATACTTGTGTGTATGCTATGTATGGCTCATCGAGCCTCTAAATAAAGTACTTGTGTCGAGAGTCATGTTGTGATGCCTTGTTGTATTTGCACATATCGAGCATATTGTGTGTATGATTGAAATGCTTGGTATGTGTGGGATCGACTATCTAGTTGTTTATCTTTAGTAGCCTCTCTTACGGAAATGTCTCCTAGTGTCTCCATCGAGCCATGGTAGCTTGCTACTCTTTGCTCCGGAACACTTAGGCTGGCGGCATGTGTCCTTCTTCGTTCTCGTGTACGTCCCTTCGGGAAATGTCACGCATTGAGTACCGGAGTCGTGTTAGCCCGCTACAGCCCGGTTTACGAGTCTGCTAGCCCAGTGCTACAGCCGGAACTTACTTGCGATGACCGACACGTTCGATGCCGGGTCATGGATGCTGTCCTGTAAGTCTGTGCCACTACGGTTTACGACTAGCCATGTCAGCCCGGGCTCCTTCTCATATGGATGCTAGCGACACTATCATATACGTGTGCCAAAAGGCGCAAACGGTCCCGGGCCAAGGTAAGGCGACACCCGTGGGGATACCGTGCGTGAGGCCGCAAAGTGATATGAGGTGTTACAGGCTAGATCGATGTGACATTGAGTCGGGGTCCTGACAATATATTTGGCACACAAACAGTTCACCATCATATGATTTAGTAAATAGAGTAGGATCGAGTGAACCAGGTGTGAAGCCATTCTTCACGAAGAATTCCTTCAGAGTATCATACCACGCCCGAGGGGCTTGCTTGAGGCCATAGAGAGCCTTATTTAGTGCGAAGACTTTGTCGAGATTCTTGGGATCTTCAAAACCTGGGGGTTGAGCAACATATACTTCTTCCTCAAGCTTACCATTGAGGAATGCACTTTTCACATCCATTTGATATAAGATGATATCATGATGGTTAGCATAGGCAAGTAAAATGCAAATAGCTTCAAGTCTAGCAACAGGTGCAAAAGTTTCATCAAAATCAATTCCTTCAACCTGTGTGTAGCCTTGAGCTACTAGTCGTGCCTTATTCCTCACAACGAGGCCATTTTCATCTTGCTTGTTGCGGTAGATCCACTTTGTGACAATGATATTATGCTTGCGAGGATGCAGGCGATTGACCAATTCCCGGACATTGTTCAGCTCGAAGCGGCGTAATTCTTCTTGCATAGCCTGAATCCACTCGGCTCGAAATGCTTCATCTACCTTAGTGGGCTCGAGATAGAGACAAAAGCATAGTGCCCACAAAAGTTAGATAAGTGTGAGGCTTTGAGCGGGTAAGAGGACTGTGTGCCGATGTCATCGATGATCTTCTCCACTTGCACTTCTTTTGCAATGCGTGGATGAGCTGGTTGTCGTTGAGGATTTTGATCAGCATTTTCTTCAGCACCAATTTCCTCATCACGTTCTTCAGGCGCATCAGCTCGATGTTCTTCATGAACATGAATGAATTCTTCACCAAATTCTTCAGTGGGAATGACATCCTCAGTTGCCTTGTGCTTGATAGCATCCTCAGGTGTCTGTTGATGATGTGGCAGGCAGTATCAATTGCATCAATCCAAAAACGCGGAGGCGTTTTGTATTCATCAAGCATAGTGCGAGCCATCTCAACAAGAGTTACATTCTTGTGCTCCACGACGCCATTTTTTGAGGAGTATAAGGAGCAGATAATTCATGAGTAATACCAAGTTCATCAAGGTAGGCATCAAGACCAGAATTCTTGAACTCAGTTCCATTGTCACTTCGATATGCTTGATCTTCACACCAAAGTTGGTTGAAGCCCTCGAGGAAAATCATTTGAAGACTTCACGCACTTCATGTTTGTAAGTAACAATGTGTACCCATGTATATCGAGAATAATCATCAACAATGACAAAACCATATAGAGATGCATCATTAGTGACCTGAATAATGATTAGGTCGAAGAGGTCCATGTGAAGCAATTGAATGGACGAGTAGTGGTCATGATAGTCTTATTTGGATGCTTGGCCTTGGTCATTTTTCCGCTTCACATGCTCCACATAAGTGATCCTTGAGGAATTTGACATTCTCAAAGCCAATGACATGCTTCTTCTTCGCAAGCGTGTTGAAATTCCTCATGCTGCATGACCAAGTCGTCGATGCCATAGCCAGCCTTACGAGGCTTTTGCAAGTAAACACATGGCTGGTTGTGGTCACAGAGAGAAATCAACAATATCAGATCTCCTCTCCTAAAGCCTTGAAGACTTTGGAATTGTCGACTTCCATAATCACAACACAGCGATATTGGCCAAAGACAACAACCATATCAAGATCACAAAGCATTGAGATCGACATGAGATTGTATCCTAAGGACTCAACAAGCATGACTTTGTCCATGTGCTTATCCTTAGAGATAGCAACCTTACCAAGACCCAATACGACTTTTGCCTTTGTCAAGCCAAATATGATATGCTTCAGAGGTGGCGGTGATAAAGGAGCATCCATCAATAGATTCTTGTCACCAGTCATGTGATTTGTACACCCACTATCGAGGACCCATTTCGGTGGTTTTGGGTTGATCATCCTGCAGATGAATTAGTGTAACTTACAATCTCATATGCTTCATCGGTGAAGAATATGATATCAAGTTCATCGATGAATTTCATCAAGCGAGAAGCAGGTATAGCGATATGAGGGCGTGTGAAATGAAGATTCATTTCATCATGATTCGCTGCGTCCTTTCAGAACATATTGTCGGGCCCCGGCAAATTCTTGAGACGTTCGAGCACGTCCGGAGACTGACCCCGCAGAAGAGATTAGTTCTTTTCTTCACCACCCACATCGGAGGGGTGGCAAAGAGTTCATCATCCTGCGAGCACCATGTGAGAAAGGTGGCAAAGATGCCAAACCATTTCGCTTAGCATAGGAGGGGTTAGGGTAAGCATATGAATAAGCAGAGTAATTCTTCGAGGACTTATGAACATAATGGTTTGAAGAATAATGCACATATTCATAGCCCTTAGCTTTACCCTGCGAGACAGATTTGTTAGCATGATAATAATCATATGAGGACTTTGATCCAGTTGAGGAATTTGATCCTCGTGAAGAATTTGGTCCATATGAGGATTTGGATCCATATGAAGAGTTTGGTCCATATGAAGAATTTGGTCCATATGAAGAATTTGATCTGGGGTTCCTGTTCTTCACTGGTGGTGTCATGAGGACATTCACCTGAAGACTTTCAACATGGCTTTTGGGAACCAAGATTTTCTTCATAGGGGAACCGTTCCTGCAGTTAGTGCCAAAATATCTAGCAAATACCTCACCATTCTGATTTTTGAACAGTTTATAGTTGGAGTCAAATGACTCATCAGAAGAATGAAGAGATTCACATGTAAAGCCAGATAAGTTAGATGGATCAACTGGAGGTCCCTTTGCAGCAACCCATGAGGTTTTGGGATACTGCTCAGGTTTCCAATATGTTCCATCGGCATTCAGTTTCCTCTCAAAGGCAATACCCTCTTTCCTAGGGTTTCGGTTGAGGATCTGCTTTTTGAGCACATCACAAAGTGTCTGATGCCCTTTGAGGCTTTTGTACATGCCTGTTATGTACAATTCCTTCAGCCCTGCATTGTCAGTGATACTAGCAATGTCCTCAGATGAGGAATTAGTGATAGCAGAGGCAGATGAAGAATTTGTAACAGTTGAAGCATTTGAACATTCAGGTGATGAATTAGCAGATTCACGTTCAATGCACTTTAAGCATGGAGGAACAAATTCTTCCTGAGAAGTGCTGATTTGTTGAGCTAGTAATGAATTGCGCTCCTTCTGAAGATCTTCATAACATACTCTTAGCTTTTCAAGATCTGCCTTTCTTTGAATAGCTTCAAGGGAAAGCTTCTCATTGTCTTGCTTCTCTTGAAGAAATTCATAAGAAAGTTTCTCATGATCAGACAAGAGGGAGTTATGATGACCTTGAAGGTTATCATACTTAGACTGAAGTCTCTGAAGATTTTCAGTCAGGGCTTTAGTGCGATCCATTTCTTCACCCAACATATCATCACTTTTATCTAGCATGTTTTGAACCTTTTCAAGAGCCCGTTGTTGTTTCACAGCAATTTTAGCAAGTTTAGAGTAGCTAGGCTTAAGATCCGCATCAGATTCATTTTCACTAGAATCAGTGGAGTTGTATTTGAGTACCTTAGCTGCTTTTGCCATGAAGCAATAGGTGGGAGCGTAGCCATCATTATCTTCATCAGGCTTGTTGATGGAATCAGTTTCTTGATGTTGAAGATGGACTTGTCGACGAAAGCAAGAGTAACGGCGGACTCGCCACACGGACTCAGATTCTTCGGACTCTTCTTCTTCATCATTTTCCTCAGATTCGGCTTCAGAGTCCATCTCCTTGCCAATGAATGCCCGAGCTTTCTTGGAGCTGCCCTTCTCGTGAGATGAAGACTTTGATGGTTTTGAAGACGAAGATTTTGATGATTTCTTCTTCTTCTTCATTTCATCAGAACTGTAGTCCTTGTATTTCTTCTTCTTCATTTCCTTCTCCCATCGAGGACAATCTTGAATGTAGTGACCAGGCTTCTTGCATTTGTGACAAAGTCTTCTCTTGTAGTCTTTGGATGAAGAATCACTTCCCTTGAGGGTTTTCCAAAGCGACCACGTCTTGTGAATTTTGGAATTTCTTCACAAGGAGAGCTAGATCTGGCTCGATTCTTCAGGATCACCAAGGCTACTACCGTAATCCTCACATTGAGTCGACACAACCTTGGCCTTGAGGCACGTGGTTTGCCATAGTTCGAGCCATAGAGATCTCTCTTTTCAGCAAAATTTGGAACTCGTGAGTGTTAAGCCTTTCAAGGACATCGGCAGGATCAAGTGACTTGTAGTCAAGACGCTCTTGTATCATCGGTCCAGAGTATCAAATGAGGAATCAAGCGATCTTAGCAGTTTCTTCACCACTTCGTGGTCAGTGATATCAGTGGCACCGAGGGCTTGAAGCTCATTTGAGATGTCAGTGAGGCGATCGAAGGTTTGTTGAACATTTTCATTGTCGAGTCTTTTGAAGCGATTGAAGAGATTCCGAAGAACATCAACTCGAGAGTCACGCTGAGTTGAGACTCCTTCATTTACTTTGGACAGCCTATCCCAGATAAGCTTGGCAGTTCCCAAAGCACTCACTCTTCCATACTGTCCTTTGCTCAGATGGCCACAGATGATATTCTTCGCTTGAGAGTCGAGTTGTTTGAATCTCTTCACATCAGTAGCGGTCAGCGTTTCAGTGACAGCGGGGACACCATTTTCCACAACATACCAGAGATCATTATCAATTGCCTCAAGATGCATCCGCATCTTATTCTTCCAGTAGGGATAGTCCTTCCGTCAAAGGTAGGACACCCAGTCGAGACCTTGATCATACCTGCGGTCGACATAACTAGAACTCCAGGTGGTTAAACCAAAATCACGCAGAACAAGGGAGTACCTTGCTCTGATACCAATTGAAAGTGCGTTATATCGACTAGAGGGGGGGTGAATAGGCGATTTTTATGAAATTCTTCACTGAGGAATTTGCCGGTGAGGAAATTCCTTAACGAAGAACTATTTGCAGCGGAATAAGTACTCAGAGGTAAACACAACATATTACACCCATAGTCAGCATGATGAAATGAAGACTAGAACAGAGTACAGGAAGCGTAAACACAGGATAACAAGATGAAGACAAACAGACTGAAGAAATTGAGCTGAGGAATTTGTGAAAGTCTTCAGTCAAAGTCTTCAAGCACGATATGAACAATATGCAACATGAATGAGGAAATGGATGAGTTGAGGAAATAGAACCGGTCGGTTGGTGAAGACAATGATTTGGTAGACCAGTTCAACTGCTGTCTCAGTTGTACATCTGGTTGGAGCGGTGAGTATTTAAACTCGAGGACACAGTCCGGACACCCGATCTCGAGCCGCAACTTCGGGACACTCGATCCTCACCGTATTCTCCTTGAACTAAGACCACGCAGCCTCGTCCAATCACTCGTGGCAAGTCTTGGTGACTTCAAACCTTCACAGACTTGGTCACTCGGCGATCCACAATTCCTCTTGGATGCTCTAGACCTTGACGCCTAACCGTCGGAAGAAGCACAGTCTTCAAAGGTAACAAGCGTCGGATCCACGCAGGATCAATTTCTTGATGATGCTCAATCACTTGGGGTTTTGTGGGGTTTGGTTTTGGGATTTTCCTCACTTGATGATTTTCGCTCAAAGTCCTCGGAGGATGGGTTGCTCTCAAATGACAAGTGTCAAGTTCTCTCGGAGTAGCCAACCAGCTAGTGGTTGTAGGGGCGGCTATTTATAGCCTAGGAGCAGCCCGACATGATAAGACATAAATGCCCTTTAATGATATGACCGTTAGGTGGATAAGATATTTTGTCCGCCGCCAAAGACAACAACGGTCGGAAATTTGACTTTCAAAGTCCTCGGGGCTATCATGTTCTTTTTGTGTAGGCAATCCGCCTTTGGCGAATTCCTAACGCCTCGGTCGAAACAAAGTCATCATGACTGTAAGAACTGCGTCTCTCACATCAAGAATTTGACTGAGCGTATGAGATTTCCAAAGGCTTCACTCGAAGGGATTGGTAGGTGTAGGATTTTGAGTTGAGCATCACATGGAAATTTTTCCTTAGTATTTCCTCGACCCCTTTAACGATGACGGTGTTTCCTATGACTCAAGAAAGAGAAAATGAAACTACGAAAACAAAAGTCTTCACGCTTCATATTCCTCGAATGAATATCAAGTCTTCATGGTCACACCAATTTCTTCACTTTCAAAGTCTTGAAAGTCTTGAGAATATCAAAGTCTTGATCGAAGAACTTCATTTTAGGGCGACTTTCTCTGTAAATATCAAACTCCTCATTGACTTATAGACCTGTGTACACTCTCAAACGCATCAGTTACTTAACCTATAAGTCTTCAATACACCAAAATCACTAAGGGGCACTAGATGCACTTACACATACCACTGGCACGGGGTACCAAAGCTGTGTTCAGTGCCCCATAAAAATGTTCTTGGCCGTCCTACCTGGCACGACCCCGTCCCGAGAGAGCGCACCAACAACTCTCCTATCACTAGTAATGCGGGCTCCAAGCTTGTATCGGCCTAGGTAATCAATAATGCCCTTTCCCATATAAGGGTAGAGTGGTTGCGCATGTAAGGTTGGGACAACCGACAAATCTTAAATCTAATCTGTCTTTGTAAACAACACTTTTATCAAGCCCCGGTACACTACTTCTCCACCAAGTAGTGACCTGCTCATCATCATCTCCTAGGGGCATCAGTGGCACCCACTAGGGCTGTTTGCAAGTATCTCAAAGCACACTTGTTTCTTTCCATGCATAACCCTGACCCACTTTGCGTAGCCATTTACTATAGCATATTTCTACAACCCACCAACACAACTCTAAACAAGGATAGAGTCATGAACAATGCAAGGATCAACGGGGAATGCAACGGAGGCAAGCCTAGCAAGGTTGCCATTCAAAGTATATCATGCACTCTGTGAAGCAACGAAAATACTATTATGATGTAAAAAGGTTCATCATGGTCAAAGGGTTGCTTGCCTGGTTCATCAGAGTCTTGAAATCTTCTGGTCCTTCTCCATGTACTCCGTCTACTTCGTGAACTAACGTCGGAAACAATCACAATAAGTAACACAACAAGGCAGAAAATATAAGTGTTCTAAAAATATTAATTAGACTTTTCTAGGACATCTCTGGTTATATGAAAATTTAACCAGAGTGGTTTCATTGGAATTGGGTCAGAGGATATTCCTGAAAATTTCAATATGATGAAATCAAGGGGTTTATGGATTTGCAAGAAGTGTACAGAAATATATTTTTGAAAAATGAGCAAAGATACCCATTTAACAAAGGATGATTTTAGGAGCATCTAGGATTTGGTTTCACTTGATTTGGAGTTCAAATGATTTCTCTATGAATTTGCAGAGTTGGCTATACATGAAGGAATAGACCATTATTTGAGGTGGTACACAAAGTGTTAGTAAAAATGTTCAAAAACTAAGTTTTGAACTTAGAAGCATCTAGGAATTTTAATCATGGCATTTGGATCAACTTTGAGCTCTCTGTGATTTTCTAAAGTTCATCACACAAATAGGAAAATAGGGTTTTACGAAATATTTGTGACGAAAAGTTTCCTGGAAAAATGTGCAAACAGCACCATGTGATAGATCACAAATTACTAAAAAGTTGAATCATCAAATTTGGAGCTCTGTTGAATTATTTATGGATTTTTGAAGTTGACTGGCAAAAGAGAAAGGAGATAAGGCTTTAACCTTATCCTGCGTGCGGTGCGACAGATAGACTGTGGGCCGGCCCAGCGGCTCGGCCACGTGGACGACAGGCGACGTCGAAGGTGCGTTTCGCCCGGCCCGTCTCCACTTAAATGGCGGGCCCCGGCCGCTGGGCCGCTGATGCACGGGGCCCAGTGCTCAGGCCATCGCGTTCAACCTCCCGCGCGGCATGACAGGAAACAGAGGAGGCGAGGCCGAGCGGCACCGGCGCTCTCCCCGGCGGCACCGGCCACCTCCCGCGACTCCCCGCACACCGATGGATTCAGGAGAACGTGCCGCACCCTCCTAGGTGCGCCACTACTGCTGGGGCGGTCGGGTGCGAGCGGTGCATCACCCGCAGCGGATGGAGGCAACGGCGAGGTTGGTGCACGGCGCTGCAGTGTGCCCTCGGACGAGGGAAAGAGCGTGGGAGCTCCTCCTTTCTCAGGGGAGCCTTCTGGTGGAGAGAGGAGAAGGAGAAGAGCTTGGGCTTGGCTGAATTTAGGGGGATGCCGGCGGCGGCACTCCGGCCATTGCGGTAGATGGGGGGCACATGGAGAGGGATGGCCGGGTCTGGGTGACGTACGGGAGGGAGAGAGGGCAAAAGGGCTCCAGAGAGAGGCCTTGGGCAGCCTTATATAGCGAGGTCGTGGCTCACCGTGGACGTGGCCTACGGGCACCTGCGGAAATGGCCGTGGTGGCCACGGGAGGAGGCTCGGGGTTTTTCGCCGCGCTCGTGGGCATGGAGTAGGGCACCAGGAAGAGAGAGAGGGAGTGGGGCGAGCTCCTGGTGGAGCCACAGGCTCGCGCGAGCATTGGCTGAGTCGGCGGCCCCGGGCACGCGCCGCGGGAGGTGAGAGAGAGAGGGAAAGAGGAGGGGGCCTGCACAGCTGTCATGCTGCGGACGTCGAGGGCCTCGACTGGCGCGAGGGGGAGGCTCGAGGTGGACGGGAGAAGCGGCATCAACGGTCGCCTGCTCTGCCTCGCGCTCCAGAGCGTGTCTTTGGCCAGCACCCATGGCTTTTTGCGCGCACTCGCGCGCCCACTTTTGTCTGGCGTCTACAAGGGAATAAACAAGAGGGGTGGAGGCTTTGGATGCTCTAGAACTTGCCAGGAGAGAGAGAGAGATGAGAAAGGGAGGAAAAAGTGGTTGTCCAGAGAAGAAAAATGGGTCTCTGCCCCCCTTAATCGTTGCCTCTCGGGCAGGGAAGCATACCAGAGGTAGAGGGGGACTAGGAGGCGTGATGGTAAAAAGGAGAACTCATGGAGATTAGTGGAAGTGGTCAAATTGGTGTTTTTAGAAAAATGGCAGAAGTTGTTTGTTGTTGATTTGGGAAAGAAGATGAACTCCTCTTGTCATAAGGCTTGACAGGGCCAAATGGAATGACAAAGCAAGTGGTTCCACCAAGATTGAGCCCATTTGGGCAAAATTGCCAATGCAACTTTTGTAAACCCTAGAAATCAACAGAAATGGACTTTCCAAGATTTAGCCATGCAAATGTATTCTCCTTGATGCACCACTTGGTGTAGTGTCATCATTTGAGGTTCTGAACATTTTCACAAAAGTTGAGATCAAAAGGAGAAAGTTGCCAATGTAGAGTTGTTCAAATTTGGTTTTGGACAGGGAGGGTTTTGGGGCACTTTGATCATATAACATTTTCTCCAACTTGTGCCATTTGGGCTACATGAATTATTAGACCATTTGAGCATGTTCACAAGGTTTGAGAACATTTGGACATGTTTGGCAATGTAAAGTTGCTCAAACTTCAAAATGGACATAAATGGTTTTGAGGGGATTTCATGGGGTTATTCTATTCTCCATGACATGAGACTTGTCAAGATCATCAAACATGTCATATGTGACATGCTAGAATTTTCTTGGAATTTTTGGGGCATATTGCCTTTGTAAATATTTCAAAAGCTTGAAATATCCAGAAAGGGTTTTTGAGGGATTTGACCAATATTTTGAACATGACCATGTGTTGAAACTCTTATATATGGAAAATATATGTCCACTGAGTTTCCCTGATTTTTCTCAAATATTTTTGAAGCTTTAAAATAATTTTAACCTATTAAAGACCATTTCTGGCCTTGAGAAAAAGCCTTTAAATAAAATAAGAAAATAAGTTTTAAAATTATATTTTTGGGGTGTATGGGTGTCCTATATCTAATAGGAGTCAAACATACTTTTGGAAAGATTTTTACTTCCCTTAATTAAGTACTTGCAGTGCAAATCTCAATTCAGGGGTTTTTGGAAAACTAAATTTTGAAAATACTATTTGGCTAAATTATTTTTGTAAGAAATTATTTTTATGTCCTATACACATGGCATGATCATTGGGCAAGGTTTTGGACCAAGGAGAAGGAGTATAAGAGTTGGAGGATTTATTTGATTTTTAGAGCACTTGCAAACAGCAGACAAAAATCAAATCAAGCAAAGACCAAAACACCCAAAAGTTTTTGTCAAACCACAATGTATCATGATTTATTAGCTTAAGTGTTGTGGCATGAAAATCAGGATGTGACACTAGTGTAGTACCATCATTATAGTTCGACTTCCAGAAGAGGAGAAGAGCCAAGTGCAAGGTCACCTACTAACCTAGTACAGTACTACTATAGCCAAAGTTGGTCCACCTTTTTAGAGCATGGTTAATTAATATAGGCGGCTCTTGAAGCGGCACATCATTTAGAGCAAGTACTCTCTTCGTAGGAACAAAGGAAGTAAAATAAAAGTTGGAGTATATGCTAGATTGCCAATTAAAACATGATTGCATAGGAAAAATCCTATAGCATTCTATCCTATGAATCGAACGACCAATGTAGGAAAATTATGAGGGGGGTCTCTCCAACAGTGTTCCTCGTCTCGCACCTAGCATCACGGTGGTCGAACTTGGAGTCATTCATCTGGTACACGTGGTATCTCAGATCTGGACACAAGGTGACGCGACCTCTCACTTCGTCCACCATTTGAAGCGGCGCGCCGGTGGAGGACTAGCATACTCCAACATTAGGTTGGTTCTATGTGATGTGGCAACTTCATATACTAACCAGATGCTGGCTATACTACTACGGTACTCACACTCCAAGAAGAGACTCGAAAACAAATCATAAATTGAGTCTATGCCATGCATTTGCAAATGTACCATTCATTACATAAAACAAGTCATCAACACACAACCACAATGAGGATACATGTTGGATTATAGATTATTTCCAACAAAACATTCTAGTAAATCCTAAAGTTTTTGTCACACAACAAATAACAAGTAATGAAGTGAACTTCAACTCAACCAATCCTTGGCATTGGAAATGCTTGCTTTGAACCATAGGTGCTTTGGGAAGGGCCAGCTATTGTCAATATCGAGAGCAACACATGACTGATCATCCAGGCTGAAGCGGCATATATCAGGAGCAGGGTAGGGAACCACCACAATGTCCGAGGTATAGATACAATTGCTTCTCATAAGTGGTAGTAACATTGTGTCAACAACAACTGGATCGCCTTTAACCAGCATTGGATAGTTTGGTCCAAGGAAGAGCGAGTTTTCTCCAAGACTATCAATACTGAGCCACGGAGAAGGTGTTGGAGCTAGCACACTAGTATGTTGGAAATATGCCCTAGAGGCAATAATAAAAGTATTATTATTATATTTCCTTGTTCATGATAATTGTCTTTTATTCATGCTATAACTGTATTATCCGGAAATCGTAATACACGTGTGAATACATAGACCACAATATGTCCCTAGTAAGCCTCTAGTTGACTAGCTCGTTGTGATCAACAGATAGTCATGGTTTCTGACTATGGACATTGGATGTCGTTGATAACGGGATCACATCATTAGGAGAATGATGTGATGGACAAGACAATCCTAAGCATAGCACAAAGATCGTGTAGTTCGTTTGCTAGAGCTTTTCCAATGTCAAGTATCTCTTCCTTAGACCATGAGATCGTGTAACTCCCGGATACCGTAGGAGTGCTTTGGGTGTATCAAACGCCACTGGCGTAATGGCGGGTGACTATAAAGGTGCATTACGGTATCTCCGAAAGTGTCATTGGGTTGACATGGATCGAGGCGGGATTTGTCACTCCGTGTAAGCGGAGAGGTATCTCTGGGCCCACTCGGTAGTACATCATCATAATGTGCACAATGTGACCAAGGGGTTGATCACGGGATGATGTGTTGCGGAGCGAGTAAAGAGACTTGCGTAGCGAGATTGAACAAGGTATCGGTATACCGACGATCGAATCTCGGGCAAGTAAAATACCGCTAGACAAAGGGAATTGTATACGGGATCGATTGAGTCCTTGACATCGTGGTTCATCCGATGAGATCATCGTGGAACATGTAGGAACCAACATGGGTATCCAGATCCGCTGTTGGTTATTGACGGGAGAACGTCTCGGTCATGTCTACATGTCTCCCGAACCCGTAGGGTCTACACATAAGGTTCGATGGCGCTAGGGTTATAAAGGAAGCTTGTATGTGGTTACCGAATGTTGTTGAGTCCGGATGAGATCCCGGACGTCACGAGGAGTTCGGAATGGTCCGGAGGTAAAGATTTATATATGGGAAGTCTGTTTTGGTCACCGGAAAAGTTTGGGGTTTATCGGTAAAATCTGGGACCAGGGAGGTCCGGGGTCCACCAAGTGGGGCCACCTGCCCTGAAGGCTGCGTGGGCCAAGTGTGGGAGGGACCAGCCCGGGTGGGCTGGTGCGCCCACCAAGGCCCAAGGCGCCTAGGGGGGGGGAAACCCTAAAGGGGGGGCGCCTCCCTTGCCTTGGGGGGCAAGGCAACCCCCCTGGCCGCCGCCCCCTCCTCAGATTGGATCTGAGGGGGCCGGCCTCCCTCTCCCTTGCCCCTATATATATGTGGGGGTGGGAGGGCAGCTGTACCCATGTTCTGGCGCAGCCCTCCCCCTCTCCCAATTACTCCTCCTCTCCCTTGGTGCTTGGCGAAGCCCTGCGGGATTGCTACGCTCCTCCACCACCACCACGCCGTTGTGCTGCTGCTGGAGGGAGTCTTCCTCAACCTCTCCCTCTCTCCTTGCTGGATCAAGGCGTGGGAGACGTCACCGGGCTGTACGTGTGTTGAACGCGGAGGTGCCGTCCGTTCGGCACTTGATCATCGGTGATTTGAATCACGACGAGTACGACTCCATCAACCCCGTTCACTTGAACGCTTCCGCTTAGCGATCTACAAGGGTATGTAGATGCACTCTCCTTCTACTCGTTGCTGGTCTCTCCATAGATAGATCTTGGTGACACGTAGGAAAATTTTGAATTTCTGCTACGTTCCCCAATAGTGGCATCATGAGCTAGGTCTATTGCGTAGATTCTTTGCACGAGTAGAACACAAAGTAGTTGTGGGCGTTGATGTTGTTCAATATGCTTGCCGTTACTAGTCCAATCTTGTTTCGACGGTATTGTGGGATGAAGCGGCCGGACCGACCTTACACGCTCTTACGTGAGGCGAGTTCCACCGATTGACATGCACTTCGTGCATAAGGTGGCTAGCGGTGCCGATCTCTCCCACTTTAGTCGGAACGGATTCGATGAAAAGGGTCCTTATGAAGGGTAAATAGCGATTGGCAAATCACGTTGTGGTTTTGCGAGGTAAGAAACGTTCTTGCTAGAAACCCATAGCAGCCACGTAAAACATGCAAACAACAATTAGAGGGCGTCTAACTTGTTTTTGCGGGGTATGCTATGTGATGTGATATGGCCAAGATGAATGTGATGAATGATATGTGATGTATGAGATTGATCATGTTCTTGTAATAGGATTCACGACTTGCATGTCGATGAGTATGACAACGGCGAGAGCCATAGGAGTTGTCTTTATTTATTGTATGACCTGCGTGTCATTGAACAACGCCATGTAATTACTTTACTTTATTGCTAACGGTAGCCATAGTAGTAGAAGTAATAAGTTGGCGAGACGACTTCATGGAGACACGATGATGGAGATCATGATGATGGAGATCATGGTGTCATGCGGTGACGATGATGATCATGGAGCCCAAGATGGAGATCAAAGGAGCAAAATGATATTGGCCATATCATGTCACTATTTGATTGCATGTGATGTTTATCATGTTTATGCATCTTGTTTACTTAGGACGACGGTAGTAAATAAGATGATCCTTACAAAATTTCAAGAAGTGTTCTCCCCGACCGTGCACCGTTGCTACGGTTAAGTCGCTTCTAAGCACCACGTGATGATCGGGTGTGATGGATTCTTACGTTCACATACAACGGGTGTAAGACAGTTTTACACAGCGAAAACACTTGGGGTTAACTTGCGAGCCTAGCATGTGCGGACATGGCCTCGGAACACGGAGACCGAAAGGTCGAGCATGAGTCGTATGGAGGATACGATCAACATGAAGATGTTCACCGGCGATGACTAGTCCGTCTCACGTGATGATCGGACACGGGCTAGTTGACTTGGATCATGTAATCACTTAGATGACAGAGGGATGTCTATCGAGTGGGAGTTCATAAGATGAACTTAATTATCCTGAACATAGTCAAAAGATCTTTGCAAATTATGTAAAAGCTCGCGCTTTAGTTCCTTGTTTAGATATGTTCCTAGAGAAAATATAGTTGAAAGTTGTGATAGTGATTATGCGGACAGTAGAAAGCTCATGTCCTTAATGCACCGCTCAGTGTGCTGAACCCCAAACGTCGTTTGTGGATGTTGCGAACATCGGACATACACGTTTTGATAACTACGTGATAGTTCAGATAAATGGTTTAGAATTAAGGCGCCGAAGATGTTTTTCGAAACGTCGCGGAACATATGAGATGTTTCGAGGGCTGAAATTGAGATTTCAGGCTCGTGCCCACGTCAAGAGGTATGAGACCTCCGACGATTTTCTTAGCCTGCAAACTAAGGGAGAAAAGCTCAATCGTTGAGCTTGTGCTCAGATTGTCTGAGTGCAACAAATCACTTGAATCGAGTGGGAGTTGATCTTCCAGATGAGATAGTGATGTTTCTCCAAAGTCATTGCTACCAAGCTGCTGGAGCTTCGTGATGAACTATAACATATCAGGATCCTTGAGGTATTCGCGATGTTTGACACCGCGAAAGTAGAAATCAAGAAGGAGCATCAATTGTTGATGGTTCGTGAAACCACTAGTTTCAAGAAGGGCAAGGGTAAGAAGGGATACTTCATGAAACGGCAAATCAGCTGCTGCTCTAATGAAGAAACCCAAGGTTGAACCCAAACCCGAGACTAAGTGCTTACGTAATAAGGGAACAACCTTTGGAGCGGAATTACCCTAGATACTTGGTAGATGAGAAGGTGGAAAGGTTGATAGAAGTATATTGGATATACATTATGTTAATGTGTACTTTACTAGTACTCCTAGTAGCACCAGGGTATTAGATACCGGTTCGGTTGCTAAGTGTTAGTAACTTCGAAATAAAAGCTACGGAATAAGCGGAGACTAGCTAAAGGTGGTGACGATATCTGTTGGAAGTGTTTCCAAGGTTGATGTGATCAAGCATCATACGCTCCCTCTACCATCGAGATTTGGTGTTTGCGTTGAGCATAGACATGATTGGATTATGTCTATCGCAATCTGATTATTCATTTAAGGAGAATAATGGTTACTCTATTTATTTGAATAATACCTTCAATGGTCTTGCACTGAAATGAATGGTTTATTGAATCTCGATCGTAGTGATACACATTTCATGCCAAAAAGATATAAGATAGTAATGATAGTACCACTTACTTGTGGCACTACCATGTAAGTCATATTGGTGTAAAATGCATGAAGAAGCTCCATGTTGATGGATCTTTGGACTCTCTCGTTTTTGAAAAGTTTGAGACATGCAAACCATGTCCATTGGTGTATATGCATGAAGAAACTCCATGCAGATGGATCTTTGGACTCACTTGATTTTGAATCACTTGAGATATGCAAATCATACCACATGGGCAAGATGAGTGAGAAGCCTCGTTTTCAGTAAAATGGAACAAGATAGCAACTTGTTGGAAGTAACACATTTTGATGTGTGCAGTCCAATGAGTGTTGAGGCATCTGATGAATATCGTTATGTTCTTACTTCACAGATGATTCGAGTGGATGTAGAGTATATTTACTTGATGAAACACAAGTCTGAATTATTGAATGGTTCAAGTAATTTCAGAGTGAAGTTGAAGATCATCGTGACAAGAGGATGAAATGTCTATGATATGATCATAGAGATGAGTATCTGAGTTCTGAGCTTTGCACATAATTAAGACATTGTGGAAATTGTTTCACAATTAATACCGTCTGGAACACCATAGTGTGATGGTGTGTCCGAACATCATAGTTGCACCCTATTGGATATGGTGCGTACCATGATGTCTCTTATCGAATTACCACTATCGTTCATGGGTTAGGCATTAGAGACAACCACATTCACTTTAAATAGGGCACCACGTAATTCCGTTGAGATGACACCATATGAACTATGGTTTAGAGAAACCTAAGCTGTCGTTTCTTAAAGGTTTGGGGCTGCGATGCTTATGTGAAAAAGTTTCAGGTTGATAAGCTCGAACCCAAAGCGGATAAAATGCATCTTCATAGGACACCCAAAACAGTTGGGCATACCTCCTAATTCAGATCCGAAAACAATAGGGATTGTTTCTTGAATCGGGTCCTTTCTCGAGGAAAAGTTTGTCTCGAAAAGTTGAGTGGGAGGATGGTGGAGACTTGATATGGTTATTGAACCGTCACTACAACTAGTGTGTAGCAGGGCACAGGAAGTTGTTCCTGTGGCACCTACACCAATTGAAGTAGAAGCTTATGATAGTGATCATGAAACTTCGGATCAAGTCACTACCGTACCTCGTAGGGTGACAAGGATGCATACTGCTTCAGAGTGGTACAGTAATCCTGTCTTGAAGGTCATGTTGCTAGACAACAATGAACCTACGAGCTATGGAGAAGCAATGGTGGGTGCAAATTCCAACAAATGGTTAGAAGCCATGAAATCCGAGATAGGATCCATGTATCAGAACAAAGCATGGACTTTGGTGGACTTGCCCGATGATCGGCAAGCCATTAAGATAAATGGATCTTTAAGAAGAAGACGGACGTGGACGGTAATGTCACCGTCTATGAAGCTCGACTTGTGGCAAAGAGTTTTTCACAAGTTCAAAGAGTTGACTACGATAAGATTTTCTCATCCGTAGCGATGCTTAAGTCCGTCGGAATCATGTTAGCATTAGCTGCATTTATGAAATCTGGCAGATTGATGACAAAACGAGTTTCCTTACCAGTTTCGTAAGGAAAGGTTGTATGTGATACAATAAGAAAAGTTTTGTCGATCCTAAGGATGCTAAAAGGTATGCTAGCTCCAGCGATCCTTCTAAGGACTGGAGTAAGCATCTCGGAGTTGGAATATGTACTTTGATAAGATGATCAAAGATTTTGGGTTTATACAAATTTATGAGAAACTTGTATTTCCAAAGAAGTGAGTGGGAGCACTATAGAATTTCTGGTGAGTATATGTCATTGACATATTGTTGATCAGAAATGATGTAGAATTTCTGGAAAGCATATAGGGTTATTTGAAAAGTGTTTTTCAATGGAAAACCTGGATTAAGCTACTTGAACATTAAGCATCAAGATCTATAAGATAGATCAAAATGCTTAATAGTACTTTCAAATGAGCATATACCTTAACATGATCTTGAAGGTGTTCAAGATGGATCAGTCAAAGAAGGAGTTCTTGCCTGACATGTAAGGTATGAAGTTAAGACTTAAAGCTCGACCACGGCAGAAGAGAGAGAAAGGACGAAGGTCGTCCCCTATGCTTTATACATAGGCTCTACAGTATGCTATGCTGTGTACCGCACCTGAAGTGTGCCTTGCCATGAGTCAGTCAAGGGGTACAAGAATGATCCAGGAATGGATCATTGGACAGCGGTCAAAGTTATCCTTAGTAACTAGTGTACTAAGGAATTTTCTCGGTTATGGAGGTGGTAAAAGAGTTCGTCGTGAAGGGTTACGTCGATGCAAGCTTTACACCTATCCGGATAGCTCTGAGTAGAGATACCGGATACGTATAATGGAGCAATCTTTTAGAATAGCTCCAAGTAGAACAGTCATTTGGAATAGCTCCAAATAGAGCGTGGTAGCTACATCTAGGAGATGACATAGAGATTTGTAAAGCACACACGGATCTGAAAGGTTCGGACCGTTGACTAAAACCTCTCTCACAAGCAACATGATCAAACCTAAAACTCATTGAGTGTTAATCACATAGTGATGTGAACTAGACTCTTGACTCTAGTAAACTCTTGGGTGTTAGTCACATGGCGATGTGACTGTGAGTGTTAATCACATGGTGATGTGAACTAGATTATTGACTCTAGTGCAAGTGGGAGACTGTTGGAAATATGCCTAGAGGCAATAATAAAAGTATTATTATTATATTTCCTTGTTCATGATAATTGTCTTTTATTCATGCTATAAGCGTATTATCCGGAAATCGTAATACACGTGTGAATACATAGACCACAATATGTCCCTAGTAAGCCTCTAGTTGACTAGCTCGTTGTGATCAACAGATAGTCATGGTTTCTGGCTATGGACATTGGATGTCGTTGATAACGGGATCACATCATTAGGAGAATGATGTGATGGACAAGACAATCCTAAGCATAGCACAAAGATCGTGTAGTTCGTTTGCTAGAGCTTTTCCAATGTCAAGTATCTCTTCCTTAGACCATGAGATCGTGTAACTCCGGATACCGTAGGAGTGCTTTGGGTGTATCAAGCGTCACAACGTGGCTGGGTGACTATAAAGGTGCATTACAGGTATCTCCGAAAGTGTCATTGGGTTGACATGGATCGAGGATGGGATTTGTCACTCCGTGTAAGCGGAGAGGTATCTCTGGGCCCACTCGGTAGTACATCATCATAATGTGCACAATGTGACCAAGGGGTTGATCACGGGATGATGTGTTGCGGAGCGAGTAAAGAGACTTGCGTAACGAGATTGAACAAGGTATCGGTATACCGACGATCGAATCTCGGGCAAGTAAAATACCGCTAGACAAAGGGAATTGTATACGGGATCGGTGAGTCCTTGACATCGTGGTTCATCCGATGAGATCATCGTGGAACATGTGGGAACCAACATGGGTATCCAGATCCGCTGTTGGTTATTGACGGAGAACGCGTCTCGGTCATGTCTACATGTCTCCGAACCCGTAGGGTCTACACATAAGGTTCGATGGCGCTAGGGTTATAAAGGAAGCTTGTATGTGGTTACCGAATGTTGTTGAGTCCGGATGAGATCCCGGACGTCACGAGGAGTTCGGAATGGTCCGGAGGTAAAGATTTATATATGGGAAGTCCTGTTTTGGTCACCGGAAAAGTTTGGGGTTTATCGGTAAATCTGGGACCACCAGGGAGGGTCCTGGGTCCACCAAGTGGGGCCACCTGCCCTGAAGGCTGCGTGGGCCAAGTGTGGGGGGACCAGCCCGGGTGGGCTGGTGCGCCCCACCAAGGCCCAAGGCGCCTAGGGCTGGGGAAACCCTAAAGGGGCGCCTCCCTTGCCTTGGGGGCAAGGCAACCCCCTGCCGCCGCCCCTCCTCGATTGGATCCGAGGGGCCGGCCTCCTCTCCCTTGCCCCTATATATATGTGGGGTGGGAGGCAGCTGTACCCATGTTGCGGCGCAGCCCTCCCCTCCCAGTACTCCTCCTCTCCCTTGGTGCTTGGCGAAGCCTGCGGGATTGCCACGCTCCTCCACCACCACGCCCGTTGTGCTGCTGCTGGAGGAGTCTTCCTCAACCTCTCCTCTCTCCTTGCTGGATCAAGGCGTGGGAGGCGTCACCGGGCTGTACGTGTGTTGAACGCGGAGGTGCCGTCCGTTCGCACTTGATCATCGGTGATTTGAATCACGGCGATGCGACTCCATCAACCCGTTCACTTGAGCGCTTCCGCTTAGCGATCTACAAGGGTATGTAGATGCACTCTCCTTCTACTCGTTGCTGGTCTCTCCATAGATAGATCTTGGTGACACGTAGGAAATTTTTTGAATTTCTGCTACGTTCCCCAACATAGTATCGATCCCGAATACCCTGCAACGGGTGTTGGAATAGGTCCAGAGAGGGCGACCATGGGAGACAACACGTGCTCCCTCAATAGTAAGAATCTCAGTGCACTGTACAGACAAGAAGAGGTGATCCATCGGAATTAGTTGCGAGGCGCCACTGAGTATATAAGGTCTGCTCGTCCTCATGCTCGTGATCATCACCATCGTCATCTCCCCCTTTGTTATAAATTTTTTCAAGTATGGGTGGTGGAATGTTCACAGGACCTTGGAAACACAAGAAGGTTAATTAGTAAAGGGAAACTTGCTAACCCGCATGCATGTGGATGAAACAATTATAATTATGGTGGAAGACAAACGTACGGAAACTACGAGGATCCCATGCAAAAATAGTGCCACGACTGGTGGCAGCAAACACAAGATCCTCGTATTCAATTGCATCAGAGTACTCATCATCCATGTATAGAAACTGATTTTTGAGCAATTACCATGGACGAACCGTGGAATCAGTAATGACGGCATAAAGCCTGTCGAAGATAGCAACAACTTCATAGTTCTCGTAATTCCAAGAGCGGTTGGGAACTCGACAAATTGCTATCTTCCGTAGACAACAACCACCATGATCGTATTTGAACGTACATAGATTATCTGTGTGCTCAACCTCAGGGCACTCTGAGATTTTTGGAAGTGGAATCCACTGACGAGTGTACACATTCACAAGTTCCCACTCGCAATTGTACCCAATATAAACAACCCAATCTCCATTTGCGCCAGCCCAGGCCTTACCCTTAAGCGATGGCATCTTGACATCACACGTATCATTATAAAGCGGCATCAACTTGCACAAGGCGAGACCTCCGTCGTTCGCGCCCATGCGAACAGGCTTATAGCAAAAAAGATAAGGGAGATGAAACCGCTCTTGGACCCTTGGGTTCCTTGTAATGATTTTATCAGTTGAGTCGAGATTGGTCTTGAACGAACCTGCCATGCTAGCCGAGGTGATGCTGGCTTGTTCCCTCCATGGAGAATCAATGAGTTCCTCCACCACGTCATCGTTCAGATCAGGGCAAGAATAATGGGGTCATTTCTGGCTTGTTCCCTCCATGGAGAAGACGATCGAACAATGTCAGAAGGAAGGGTGAAGAAAAATGGAGAAGGGAGGAAGAGCGTGCGACAACAGTTCCAAATTGAGAGGGAAAAGCAAAGAGTCGGTGGACGGTTGCCAGTTTGCCACGGTACACGAAGAGGCGCCCTGGCCTACACGTCCGTTCAGAAATAGTACAAAAGGACTCGTCGTCGTCTCACTGACATGTTGGAACGGGACCACATGTCAACGAAACATGGTGTGTAATTTCTCGTGCAGAATGCGATCTAGCCGCGTTGGCCCAAAGTGCCGCATTATTTCTCGACTTTATTTTTTTAATGGTGTGCCATTCAGTTTTGAAGCACGACTAACTGGTACTGTATGAAGGGAAACTATAAACTACTGTACCACTACTCCACCTCTAGTACTAGTAGTATAATTAAGATATATAGGCTGGAGCTTCAGCACTTTCTTGCTAAGGGCTGCCCACTTGCTTCTCACACTATCACCCTCCCTCCAGATCTAAAAAGACGGCCTCTCTCTCCCTCCACACCGGTGGTCACAGATCCGCCGTTGATGCACTCGTCGTTGGCGAGCGAGGTCATGCACCGACGACAAGGCCGTCCTCTTAGACCTAGCACCCACGCGGGATGGCCTCCGTCCCCAAGCTCGCTAACGTAGTGTGTGCGGAGGACGACGACCACGAGCAAAGCAACTTCCTGCCGACCCTCAGGTATGCTACCTCTATTCGAACCATACCCTTGTTCTATTGCCACATCCGCCACATTGCTGCATGTGGATCTTTTTCCACTCCACCATCTTCCCAATTTGCTATCCTCTGCTCTGCTGGTCACACAGATGAAAACCTTAATTTGTACTATTAAAGGAAACCCTACTTCATGCAGACTAATCCATGTCTGGGTTGAATAAGGAAAGGAAGGGACACTATATTGTCCAAGAGAGTAGGCATCGAACCCGCATCTAGGTTGAAAAGGGGAAAATCAGTAGCTGAGGAACGAGTCTCGTGTCTCTTGGTTGAAGAAGGGTAGAAAGGCATGACAACGCAATAGAGAATGACCAGGTCGATCGGTTTGTTGTCTTCACACAGGAAAAAGGTGGCTAAAGAGAACAAAAATGGGACGTAATACACATATGCTGCCTGGATATTTGTTTCTCTAGGCAACCATACCTCCGTCACCACTCTATGCGTCTATGGAGGTACATCATACTGGTGCGCCCACTGTCTGAATGGGCCTCCCATGCTCTTATTGCCACTTTTTTGCTGTTAGTATAACGCCAGCAGTCAAGTCAAGCAATGCTACTGCTAAAGTGATGCCACATTTAACTAATGCTGCACTTAGTCTAATGCCACCGATAAATTTAAGAAATGCCATTTAATTTCACTGGATTATTTCAGGGTTAGCTGTTGATTGTGGATGTATTAAAGATTTTTTAGCTAAGGCATTCTAATGTTGTTGCACAACCAGTATACGAACGATGAATCTTGTTACTACCTTCAGATTTTTGCACTGTTAATGCTTATAGATTACATACCTCACTTTCATGAGATAATTCAATTTTTTTGTACAGTGTCAAGAGGAAAGGTCAAGAGTGGGCACCTCCTCCTCCGGCTGTTCTCTTGATTAGTATGATCAAGTTTTTATGTTTGACCGATTATCAAGATTGGGATAGCAATTTTTAGGCCCCCTCGAGTTCAAAATGATATTTACATTGAAGGTACATGGTTTGCAATTTTTTTATACTGTGATTAGTTAATAATGCCAGTTACCTTTAGACTTTTGTATTTGGTTTAATGCTCATGCACAACTAGTATACAAATGCTGAAACTTGTTACCTTTACATTTTGTATTGTTAATTCTTATAGAAATCTTCCAGTGCTAGAGTTTATTAAGTAAAACCATTTTACTGTACCCTGTAATAAAATAACTACTCTACTGTTGCACTAGCCACTGGATTAGTGTATATTTGTACTATTCGAATGGTGTTGCATTAGCGTATGGACATAAATAAATTGTGGCAAGCTTTCCCAGATATGTGTTGAAGAAAACTACTACCTGTTTTTCTAAATACTAGACGTTTGGGTAGTTTAAATTGAACTGCGAAAATGTCTTATATTAAGGAACAGAGGGTGTAGAGTTCACTCAAATTATCCCGGTAAATCTAGTCACACCTTTGTTAAATTAATGTTCATTATGTTATCGGAGGAGGTGTGTATGTTTGTCTCTAATGCCTATCGACCACATACCTGACATCATGATGTAATGTTAAGTCATTTCCTTTTGTACAGTGTCACTGAATTGTCAAGGCAGTGAGGGCATTTTATTTTAGTTGAACTGCACAAAATATGCTTAAAAGAAGAGGAAAGGTCAGGAATCGATCATTTTTTCCAGAAAGAACTATGTATGCCTTCCTAACATCAGCCGTTGTTGCCTTATTTATTCCTTCAAGTAGGTAGTTAGAAACAGTCTTGCCACCTTTTCCCATTAAGAAACTGGAATGCTTATATTTGTGAATCTATGCTTCAACTAATGCCACTTTTATAGTAATCACACTTTCAATATCTATGCAAACATGAATTGTAGACTTCACAAACAAATGTGTGAGTCACATGGTTCCAGCTGTTGGTGAAACCACATACGTTTGCAAGAGGAGTTGTTGACTTCACAAACAAATTTGTCTTTCAGTCTGTACTGAATGTTGGCCAAGAGAAGCATCCATGTGAGTAGGAAGAACAAATGTTTTTTTCTAGATCTTTGCTTTTGGAGCTACATATTTGTATATGATCTGTCAATCATTGATATGCATTAACATGTTGATCTTATGTATGGGAATCGTACTAGTTGGTTTTGAATTTGGGCTACTAATGTGAACATATTACAATGCCAGACCTGTGAGTCTCGTGTGAACATTTTGAACGGATCGGCTCTTACTACTGTGCATAACATGATCCTTATTTCTATGTTCTTAGTGTTTACAAGTTACTAACAGTTCCTTATTTCTGTTGGCTCAGTGTTTACAAGTTACCAATCGATCACTAGCTAGCCTACTAATGCGCTCCTGGCAGTTTTAGTAGCAACGCAAGATCCGAGGTGGCAGTTTTTTGAATAAAAATGCCTACCTCCGAAGAAACTGACAAGCTGCTCTGAAGAAAATGCCATGCGAATTTGAAGAAACTGCCAACAAAAACATTCGCAAATGCCTTATCTCCCAGCTAACGTTCATCAACTAATGCGATCGTACACGTACACCATCTGACCTACTCGATCCTACACGTACACTATCCGACCTACTCGATCCTACACGAATAAATAGCGGATCACACATGTACTACCTCCTTTCCGAATTGCAGGGCTTAATTCAATAAATGACCTACTCGATCCTACATGAATAAATAGCGGATCACGCATGTACTAGTACCTCCTTTCTGGTTTGCAGGGCTTAATTCAAAAATCTCACCAACCAAGGTACTCCATTCGTCCGGGTTTATTAGTCCCATGAGCCAAAGCAGCAAGACCAAGGCATGGCAATAATTAACTACATACAGAAGTTAATTCCAGCGATTTAAGTGGCTGCATGCTTGCCCTCGGCTGCGACTCGTTGCATGCTGCTCCACGTACTGGCTGCGAGCCATTCTGAGTGCCTGCATGCAGCCGCCCGTAATTAAGGCAGTTAACTCATGCAAAAAAGATGCACTTTAGTTGTTGCGGGCCTTTTAAATCCATGGAATCATTATTGACAAGGAGGGAGTACCTCATCTGGATGATTCGAGTGCACTCGTTTAACCTTCATGCCAGCGTGTGACCCAGCATGGACGGGACGGGAGGGCACAGTCAATAATTTCAGTTTCTCTAGTTTTCCATGGCAAGCTGGCGCATTAAGCCATGCCTCCTTATGCATTGAATTCCGAGGACCGTCGCACCACCTTCCGCCTATAAGTACTATTTCCCGGCCTTCTCCAGAGGCACCATGACCCAACTCGCCCTATCCTCATAAGCCCCCACCGGTCCAACGTCGCTCGCCACTTATCCTCGCTCTTGCCACGTCCGCCATGCCCCCGCCCGTCCGCGATAGGCGACGCCAGAGGCAGTCACCGCTGGAACTAGTGTTCGGTTTTTCATCGGAAGGTAGGTGGAGGGAGGAGGCATTCTATCGGTCTTTAGATGGCAATGCGAAGATCGAGGACTTGTAGGAGTGCAGCCGCCTGGCGGACGAGCAGGAGTTGTTGGAGCGCGACCGCCTGGTGGAGGAGCAGCGTATCGCCGATTTGGGCCGCCAGCGGGACATGGAGCAGCAACACACAGACGCTCTGGGTCGCGAGCAGAGCACCCGCAACTAGGCTGACTACGTGGAGGCCGGCATCTGACAAATAGCCCTGGAGGCTGTCGGGCACACATGCTTTCGCGACACCGATATTTACTACCAGCTCGTCAAGTGGTTTTCTCGCTTAGAAGCCGAAGCTTTGGTGGACCACGCCAGCATGGAAAGGGCCAACGCGTGCGAGCAACGCGCCCTATCGCACCTCTGGAAAGTCCAAGGCAAGGCAGAGGACGCCGGTGCCGGTGTTTAGCGTGTACCGCAGATGGCAGCCGACATCGTCTAGTTTGCTAAGAGTAAGTTAGTACTTGTACGCTACTAGAGTATTAGTGGGAGTAGATAGTTAACTTGGCTATGATGGTTGTCAACGTGGAAGTTCAGTACTCGATATCTGGATTAGACCTATTACTTTGCTCTGAATGTGGAACTTTCCGTTTGAACGTATGGAATGAGCTGCTATTTTTTTAATGGGTTGTATTTGTCCTTCACGGGTTTAGAGGCTGACTTGTGGGCCTACCAGGTTGACGCGTACACAATCAGGAGATGATTGTACATGGAGAGGATGACAGCAGGGACCCGCCAAGGTCATGACAGTACACAAGCAAGTGCCTCCTTATTTCAAGCCAATAAAAAAATGGCTCCTCCTAATGGATTTCTGACATCTGGGTCCCATGCCATTGTCAAGTATAGTCAATAAACGAGAGAATTGCACAATGAGCGGCTGACACCAGGGACCCAGCAGCTCACCCAGTTATTTTTGTTTTGGGTTAATTCGATAAATGCCATTCCAAATCTGGTGATTCTAAGAAATGCCATTGCAATTTGCAAACTTTGAAAAATGCCATTTCATGCCATTTCCAGTGGCATTTTTCGAAATCTGGAGTGGCATTTTTCAAAGTTTGGAAATTGCAGTGGCATTTTTATGAATCGCCATAATTGGAGTGACATTTATCTAATTTGTTTTTGAGACGGAAGCAGGGTGTTAACTTGGCTGTGCGGGGCACTCTAGCCTGTCTAGACAGCCTTTTCTTTTATGTTTACCACACACCAGCCCAGTAGTTTTTTTCTTTTTGAAAATGGCTAGCCCAGTTTTTTGTGGTTTGTCAAGTAAGTCGCTTTGTCAGGCCTATTGGGATGTAAATCTTTCAAGACGAGGAGAGCTTCATTCGGCTGGCCGAGAAAATGGCCTCTCAGTAATGAGAAATGGGCTGTACATTTTTAGAACACATCAAACCGGCAATTAGTTTCAAATTTCTTTTTTCCATTTCAAGATTTTCAATTGCATTGATTTTATGCGTGGACAATTTGTTGGATTTTATATTGATATACATTTATTTTTAAAATCAGTTTGAATGTGACTCGAAATTTCAGGATTAAAAACAGTTCGGACTGCACCGAAATATGCAAATTTCGTATAATTTTTTAACCGTGGCCACAATATGGGCTGTAATGCTAAAAAAAGAATATGGGCTCCAAAAAAACCTGAAGAATAAGCAAATGGGCTGTAAATTATTAGAAATAATGGCAGATGGGCTGTATGCTGTTTTCCACATATTTGAGGCTTTGCTAAAAAAAGGTTGAATGCACAAGCAGTGACTGTTGGATGTCCATCCAACGACCGTCCTGCTTCTTCAGTATCTGCTCTTCCTGCTCCAGCCGCTCAAACAAGTGGTGGCGGGACTGCCTGCTCCCTCCTCCAACGGCCG
Source organism: Aegilops speltoides (assembly GCA_021437245.1). Lineage (NCBI taxonomy): Eukaryota > Viridiplantae > Streptophyta > Magnoliopsida > Poales > Poaceae > Aegilops > Aegilops speltoides. The sequence goes on along the minus strand of CM038142.1, from coordinate 194,234,520 downwards.
GTGTCTTTGCCGCCACAGCCTCACCGCCCGCCGTACTCCCATCGCCGCCTAGCCATCCTCTACTCACCCACACTGCTGTTATTCTCCGGCGATGGCAGACGAACCAGTAAACCCTCGTACATTCGTACTCCCCTCCACGTGGGAAACAACTGTCGAGTCTTCCCTGGCTCCGTGTTGTTCCCTTCCTAGGCCTCGCCATCGTCCACCGCCTTGGTGCTCTCGGCGCGGCATGGTCAATGTGGTCAATGACTGACATGCATCTGAAGTGGACTGTACGTCGAGAGGCTGACAACTGGGTCCACGGCCGCACGCAAGGAAATGCCTCCTTATTACGCGCAAAATAATAATTCCTCCACCTGACATCTGGGACACACCGAAAGGGCATCTGTATTTCGCGAAAAAAACGTTCCCGCCATTGACAGCTCGGACCCACCAGCTATATCTTCGCACGCAAGGACGTGCCTCCTTATTACGCACAAATAATGAATACTCCCCCAGTTAGCTGGGACCCAGTATAGCGGGAGCTGACTTGTGGGCCTACTAAGTTGACAGGGATGGAGGGCTTTGTCAACTTAGTCAATATGCACGATTCTAGCTCTAGTGACCTTATGATGTCCATCCAACGGCCATAGTGCTTCTTCAACCTCTGGTCATTTTGCTCCAGCTGCCCAAAGCAGCACTGGTCGTGCCGCCTGCTCCTGCCTTCCGTGGTCGGCTATGCTGCCGCGGAGGCCTCACCGCCCCCTACTACTCCCACCACTGGCCAGGCCATCCCTCCACTCACCCACACCCTCTGTTATTCTGCAGTGATGACAGCCTCACATCGTAGCCGAACCAGTGAACCCTCGTACTCCTCTTCGTGTGGGCATCCACTGCTGCGTCTTCCCCGGCTCCGCGTCGTCCCTTCCTAGGCCTCGCCATCGTCCACCGCCGTGGTGCTCTCGACGTGGCGTGGTAAATGTGGTCAACGATTGACTTCCATCGGAAGAGTACTGTACGTGGAGAGGCTGACAGCTGGGTCCACGGCAGCCGCAAGGAAGTGCCTCCTTATTACGCGCCAAATAATTATTCCCCCACCTGACAGCAGGGACCCACTAGATGGGCCACCATATTTCGTGAAAAAATGTTTCCCCCCTGACTGGTGGGACCCACCAGCTACATCTTCCCACACAAGGAAGTGCATCCGGGCAAAAAAAACTATTCGCCCCTGACTGCTGGGACCCACCAGATACATCTTCGCACGCAAGGAAGTGCCTGATAGTCGGGACCTACCTGGTCGAAGCGTACGTAGCGTTGTCATTCTGGTCGTGAACATATACGTACATACTGGTCGATGTAGAGGCGCGCACATGTCGTAGTAGAGGCGCGCACGTAGCATATACACATATGTACAACGGCCAGGGTGCAAGAAAGTAAATACGACCGTGTACGTACATACGGGCGGGGTCTCAAACGCCTACTTGCGCATACGTACAGCCAGGGCTGGCGTACATGGCTGGGTCGGAACGGAGAAACTGCATCATCAACATGTTCATAGGGAGCCAACCGGCTGGGTCAGAATGGAATGCATCGTCATGTTCATCTGGAGGGCTCGGATGGAACAATCGATGGAAACGAATCCTAGCCTACCGCACAACAGAGGAAACAGCCTTGTGTTCGACCGGCCACGTTTGAAACAGGATCCTGTTCATCTGGAGGGGTCTGGTACCGCAAAATTGAGGAAACAGACTTCTGTTGGACGTCCTACGGTTGAAACAGGGTCCTGTTGATTGGGAGGGGTGTGGCACCGCAAAACGGAGGAAACGAACTTGTATTGGAGCGCTACGGTCGAAACGGGGGTCCTATTCATTGGGAGGGGTGTGGCGTACCACAAAACGGGACTCCACAGCCCTCTCCACGGGGTCCTGTTCAACCACCCCTCCATGGGCTACTGTTCATCCAGCCCTTCACCAGCTACTATTCAACAAGCCCTCCACGGGGTCGTCCTGTTCATCCAGCCCTCCATGGGGTCCTGTTCATCCAGCCCCAACCGGCTCGATCGGGGTCCTGTTCATCCAGAGGCAGCACCACCGGGTCCTGTTCATCGACCCCCACCAGGAACTGTTCATCCAACCCCCCCCCCCCCAAAAAAACGCTCATTGTTCTTCAAGGGAAGGAGGCAGCAGGGTTTGATCGGCTTTCGTTAGCAGCAGGAGCGAAGGAATCACTCGGGTTCAGTAACATAGCGTGTGCAATCGCTCGGGTTCAGTTAGAGCCCAATGCCTTGCTCGGGTTCAGTTAGAGCCCAAGGCCTCGCACACACGCACGTACGTGTACGAGAGAAACGCGCATCGCTCGGCCCCCAACCACCCACCGTAACCGGGAACTCCCCGAAATTTTCCCCGCCCTCGCTTCTACCATGGTTTTTTCCATCATGGACGACCCAAAGAATGTCATGCAGCTGCGTCTCCGGCCCGCCCAGGACGAAAGGCCCATTTTCTGTCATGATTTTTTGTCATAGAAGTAGGAGCCCACCACATCTATGATGATACCGGGTTTTGTCACAATTATTGTCATAGAAGTGTCATAAGTATGATGGATTTTTTTGTTCAGCCCAAATTGTCATGAATGTGTCTTTTTTTGTAGTGCTTGCCATGAGTTTGGGAAGGGGGTACAATAGTGATCTAAGAGTAGATCACTGGACAACGGTCAAAATTTATCCTTAGTGAGGACTAAGGAAATGTTTCTCAGTGATGGGGGTGATAAAGAGTTCGTCGTAAAGAGTTACGTCGATGCAAGCTTTTACACTGGTCTAGATGACTCTAAGTCTTAATCTGGAGACATATTGAAAGCGGGAAAAATTAGCTGGAGTAGCTCCATGCAGAGCTCTAGACATAGAATATTTGCAAAATACATACGGCTCTGAATGTGACAGACCCGTTGACTAAAATTCTCTCACGAGCAAAACATGTACACCTTAGTACTCTTTCGGTGTTAATCACATAGCAATGTGAACTAGATTATTGATTCTAGTAAACCCTTTGAGTGTTGGTCACATGGCGCTATGAACTATGGGTGTTAATCACATACAGATGTGAACTATTGGTGTTAAATCACATGGTGATGTGAACTAGATTATTGACTCTAGTGCAAGTGGGAGACTGAAGGAAATATGCCCTAAAGGCAATAATAAAGTTATTATTTATTTCCTTATTTCATGATAAATGTTTATTATTCATGCTAGAATTGTATTAACCGGAAACTTAGTACATGTGTGAATACATAGACAAAACATAAGTGTCCCTAGTATGCCTCTAGTTGACTAGCTCATTTATCAAAGATGGTTATGTTTCCTAACCATAGACATGTGTTGTCATTTGTTGAACAGGATCACATCATTAGGGGAATGATGTGATGGACATGACCCATCCGTTAGCTTAGGATTATGATCGTTACAGTTTCATTGCTACTGCTCTCTTCATGACTTATAAATGTTCCTCAAACTATGAGATTATGGAACTCCCAAATACCGGAGGAACACTTTGTGTGCTAACAAATGTCATAACATAAATGGGTGATTATAAAGGTGCTCTACAGGTGTCTCCGAAGTTGTTTGTTAGGTTGGCATAGATCAAGATTAGGATTTGTCACTCTGTGTTTCGGAGAGGTGTCTCTGGGCCCTCTCGGTAATACTCATCACTATAAGCCTTGCAAGCATTGTGACTAATGAGTTAGTTGCGGGATGAAGTATTACGGAATGAGTAAAGAGACTTGCCGGAAACGAGATTGAACTAGGTATGATGATACCAACGATCGAATCTCGGGCAAGTAACATACCGATGACAAAGGGAACAACGTATGTTGTTATGCTGTTTGACCGATAAAGATCTTCGTAGGATATGTAGGAGCCAATATAAGCATCCAGGTTTCGCTATTGGTTATTGACTGGAGATGTGTGTCGGTCATGTCTACAGTTCTCTAACCCATAGGGTCCGCACGCTTAACATTCGATGACGATTTGTATTATGAGTTATGTGATTTGATGACCGAAGTTTGTTCAGAGTTCCGGATGAGATCACAGACGTGACGAAGAGTCTCGAAATGGTCGAGACGTAGAGATCGATATATTGGAAGGCTATATTCGAACATAGAAAATGTTCCGAGTGATTCGGGTATTTTTCGGAGTACCGGAGAGTTCGGGAATTCGCCGGGGAAGTAATGGGCCTTAATGGGCCATACGGGAAAGGAGAGAAGGGCCTCAAGGGGTGGCCGCGCCCCCCATGGGCTGGTCCGAATTAGACTAGGTGGGGGCAGCGCCTCCCTCCTTCCTTCTCCCCTCTTCCTCCTTCCCTCCTTCTCCTACTAGGAATAGGAAAGAGGAGGGGAATCCTACTTGGACTGGGGAGTTCTAGTACGATTCCCAACACCTGGCGCGCCCCCCTTGGCCCGGCCACCTCTTCCCTCCCCTCCTTTATATACGTGGCCAGGGGGCACCCATAGACACACAAGTTGATCTTTTAGCCCCGTGCGGTGCCCCCCTCTACAGTTATACACCTCGGTCATATCGTCATAGTGCTTAGGCGAAGCCCTGCGCTGGTAACTTCATCATCACCTTCACCACGCCATCGTGCTGACGGAACTCTCCCCCGGCCTCAGTTGGATCTAGAGTTCAAGGGACGTCACCGAGCTAAACGTGTGCAGATCGCGGACATGCCGTGCGTTCAGTACTTGATCGATTGGATCGCAAAGACGTTCGACTACATAAACAACATTATTGAAATGGTTCCGCTTTCGATCTACGAGGGTACATGGACACACTCTTCCCTCTCGTTGCTATGCATCACCTAGATAGATCTTGTGTGATCGTAGGATTTTTTTTGAAATTACCGCGTTCCCCAACAGATACTGACCACCCCCTATCGCTCCATGAGTGGTCCGGGCACACAAAATTGATGTTCATTTGAATTTTTAGTGCTGGCACATGCACATTTACTTTGAATGGTAGGGTAATACCGCATATAGGTAGATATAGTGTACTCATCTGGAATAACTTTGGTTTAAGGATTTTGATGCAAAGCAGTATCCCGCTTAGTATAGGCGAATGCTAGCAATTAGATTGAAAACCGACCAGCTAGAGAGCAAGAACGGTCATGAACATGCAGTATGAATAATCAATGTTGAATACTAGAATGAGTAGGATATAAACACCATGAACATACATATTGTGGAGGCTATGTTGGTTTTGAATCAACTGCATGCATGAACATGTGCCAAGTCAAGCCACTTGAAACATTTAGAGGAGGATACCATATCATCATATTATATCACAATCATTTTAATGCATGTTAGCATCTAATATAAATAATTATCCAATCCTAGCTACTTAAGCATGGAATGAGCAACTATACTCTCTAATTGTCATTGCAAACGTGCTTAATCATAATATCCTGAATCATGGATACTACGGTAAACATATTTACAAAAGCAAAAACAAGTTGAGTTCATACCCGCTTTTCCCTGCCATAGTCACTTCATCAAATATCGCCATTATTACCTTTCACTTGCATGCCCGAATGATGTGAAAATAATAATAGTGCAAGGGTGATGTGGATATTAGACGAAGACCTCGGGGTTACTGGCACGTTCCAAGGGATCAACCCCGGCAGGAGTCGTCCTAAGGGGAAGATCACACTGCCAGTCATGTTTGGAGGACAATTAAACTACCAGACCGAGAAGGTTGTTTTTGATGTGGTTGATCTCCCCCTGCCGTACAATGGAATCCTTGGTCGCCCCGCCCTGGCCAAATTCATGGTGGCATATCATTATGCCTACAACACACTGAAGATGCCAGGGCCGATGGGCGTAATTTCCATTCCGTCAGACAAGAAGGACGTAGTTATATGCGTGGGCAAGATGTACCGAGACACGGTCGCCGCTGAGGCGTCTCCCCACCATGGAAAGTAATAAAGAGAAGAAAGCCAGTGGAGGCACCGGTAAGGAATCCGGGAAGCGCACCTCTCTGGAGTGTGCTACACCCGTTCATGATTTGCCGGAGAGCACCACTAGCAAGAGGTCCAAAGTTGTTGCGCCTGCTGTGAAGAAGGTCCCAACAAGGCTGGTTGGTGCTGATGGTACATTCACTATCAGCTCCACCCTCGACGATAAATAGGAAAGCGCGCTCATTGCCTTCCTGCGAGCGAATATTAATGTGTTTGCCTGGCAACTATCTGACATCACCGGTGTTCCCAGGGAGGTAATCGAGCACCACCTAGCCATCTGCCCTCATGCCTGACCCGTCAAGCAGAAGGTCAGGAAGCAAGCTTTGGAGCGGCAACAGTTCATTGCCGAGGAGATCAAGAAACTTGAGGCGGCTGGTTTGGTCAGGGGAGTGCTGCATCCTACATGGTTGTCAAACCCAGTGGTGGTGCGCAAGGGGAATGGGAAATGGAGGCTTTGCATTGATTTCACGGATATGAATAAGGCGTGCCCGAAGGACCCATTCCCCTTGCCGCACATCGACTAGATCGTAGACTCCACTTCTGGGTGCGACCTTCTTTCCTTCTTTGATGCATACTCTGGGCACCACCAGATATTCATGTCCAAAGAGGACGAGGAGAAGACTGCGTTCATAACCCCGTGTGGTGCTTCGTGCGGATGCCTTTCGGGTTAAAAAGCGCTGGTTCCACCTTTGCAAGGGCATGCAAATTGAATTTGAGCCCCAGCTGCATAGAAATATTGAGGCCTACATGGATGACATAGTGGTCAAGACTAGGGACAAATCAACTCTTATTCAGGACTTAGAAGAGACCTTCATGAATCTGTGCAAGATCAACTTGAAGCCGAACCCAGAGAAGTGTGTGTTCGGCGTCCCTTCCGGCAAACTACTTGGCTTCTTTGTGTCTCACCAGGGGATAGAGGCCAACCCCGACAAGATCAAGGTGATCGGGCAGATTCAAGCACCGAAGATTGTTAAAGATGTGAGGCGCCTGACCGGATGTGTTGCCGCACTAAGTAGTTTCATTTCCAAGTCCATCGAGCGCGCCATGCCGTTCTTCAAAATTCTGAAGAAGGCAGGATCGATGAAGTGGACCCCGGAGGCAGAAGCAGTGTTGAAAGACTTGAAGACATATCTTTCCTCTGTTCCCACCTTAGTCACTCCTAAACCACAAGAGCCGTTGCTGCTGTACCTAGAGGCAACAAACCAAGTGGTTAGTGCAGCGTTGGTGGCACAACGAGAAGTGGACAAAGAAGCAGCCGCAGCTACTGCCCCCTCTAGAGAGGAACATGAACCTATCCCAGCAGGGTTGGATCCAGATCAAGAGAAGGAAGAACTGGGTAATGGAGGCGATACCAAGACCACGACAAAGAAGAAGGTGGTGGAGCGGCCGGTGTACTTCATCAACTCCCTATTGCAGGGGCTAGATCAAGGTACTCTCGCGTGCAAAAGTTGATCTTTGGCCTTGTAGTGGCCTCAAGGAAACTGCACCACTACTTCCAAGCCCATGAGATCATGATTGTCACCTGCTTCCCTTTGCAACGCATACTGAGAAACCCGGAGGCCACCGGTAGGATTGTGGAATGGGCTTTGGAACTGTCAAGCTTTGGTATGAAGTTCGAGAGTACGTCAACCATTCAAAGCAGAGCATTGGCAGAGTTCATTGCGGAATGGACGCTGATGGTGTCCTGAACTAGGGGGTACTCACCACGTCATCCCCCAATCGGTTAGATTGGGCCGAGGACCCCCAGGGCCGCATACTCATGGGCCAGTCCGGACAGGTGCCGCATACAAGGAAGATTCCACAAGACTTGGCGATCAAGACAAGGACTCCTCCCCCACCGGCGTATTTGGCTAGGACTCTTGTTATCCTAGGCCTCTGGTGCATTATATAAACCGAGGCCAGGCTAGTCGATAACCTCCATTACAACAATCATACCGTAGGCTAGCTTCTAGGGTTTAGCCTCCTTGATCTCGTGGTAGATCCACTCTTGTACTACCCATATCATCAATATTAATCAAGCAGGATGTAGGGTTTTACCTCCATCAAGAGGGCCCAAACCTGGGTAAAACATCGTGTCCCTTGTCTCCTGTTACCATCCGCCTAGACGCACAGTTCGGGACCCCCTACCCGAGATCCGCCGGTTTTGACACCGACATTGGTGCTTTCATTGAGAGTTCCGCTGTGTGATCGACAAAAGGATCGATGGCTCGCCTGCAGATCAACTGCAACTTCGGCACCTTCGTCACCAGCTCGACTGGTCACCTTGGTTCGACCAAGAGTTGCGCCCCGTGTTCGGATCACCATGTTCAGACGAGGGCCTTCATCAAACATCAACTCTGATCCCTATCAAAATCACGGAGGAATCATCCATGGAGCTCGGGGGCTCAACGTCAACATTGCCCTCAAGCGACCGTGCTGTTTTTCTGGACAGCGAACTCGTATCTGCTGCCACCACCTCCTCGAGTATCGCTTTGACGATCGCTTCAGTGGAATTGTGCGGAATTGAGTCTACAACAACCTTGGAAAATTTCGTCGAGTTCCGATGGAGGACTGGCAATCCACGATATACCGGAGCCCTGTCAAATCTGGACGGGGATCTGGACGAGTTTAGGGCGTGGTGTCCAGCTTCTAGCTCGGATGTCCTTTGGAAGATCCAACTGTTGATCGGCTGCGGAATTCCTATATCTACCACCCCTCCAAATTTCAGCTCGATCCGACCGTCCGAACTCCGGGAACCTTCCGATTAGTGCATCACTTTTTGGATCTGTTTTCTGCGCGAAAACGAATCCGACCCGAATTCGTCCTTTTTATGAACGGGATTTCGGACATCCTTTTTGAAGGAAGTTTTGTATCGGATATTATGTATTGTTCCCGAACACATCCCACTAACTTTAAGATCTTTTGAAACATGATCTTCAACATCATGCTGGTGTCAAACCAGTCTGGCAATATTGCTCCGCGGCTGCCGACTTGTGCTAGACACGTCGTCACCTTGTTGAGCCGAGCTCAACTTCTTCGGATCATCATCTCGGCAGGCCGAACAAGAGTCCGGCATCAAGAAGGACAAATCATCACCAACATTGCCGCCCCACGGATTACGCGGAGCAGGCATACCGGCATCACCGCACGGTCGCTTCATCAAACCGGCATCGACCACGTCACGACCTGCATCGGTAGGGTCGCACTGTTGCTCCTTCAAGCCGGTGTCCATCGCGCCGAACTACTTCGACTCATCGGCTGGCCTCGAGGCTTCGACATCTCGGCTGGACCGGAGGATTCATCATCTCTTCATCAACCTACTCCGGACACTTCGGCGTCACTAGCCGACCAGCTTTGTCACGATAAGTTGGACCGAGGGCTTTGCCTCGGCAAGCCAACCTTTGTCAGCATCATCTTCCTTCGAATTGCTACAACAAATAAACCAGGTGCTATTAATCCTAATATTTTTTGCTTGTTTGGGTTCATTTTTCCCAAGGAATTATTTCTCTGGTTTGTCCATCATATGTTCACAGGTCTATCAAATGGTGGCCGCATTAACAACGGTCACATGATGGTTCGGTCAGTCTCCGTACATAGTCCGGCGAACGCCGCATCCGGAGCGCGGACCGACCTGTGAATTCAGCCTTTGCCATGCCTTTACCGCATCACGCCGATGCCCTGCATCGACATCGACTTCGGCGCCAGGCCATATTTCTTTTATTACTCGCTTTGCATAAATTATTCATTATGCAACAATTTTTTTAATTATCATTATTACTATTATCCCCCGTTTGCACTATTTTTTTTGCACAGGAAAATGATCTGGGGACTTCGGCGACACTCTGCCGATCTGCATTGACCGTGCCATGTCACCACTTCGGCGCGTCGAGCTCTCCGCTCCGCCACCTCGGGATCGGCTTGGGGGATGGAACCTTGTCCCGCATCAAGCTCGGACCGCATCGTCAATACCGAACACATTAACCAGCTAAGTTGCCTTCATGCTCAAAGTTTTAAATTTCTAACTTGTGTTCGGTTCGACCAAGCATTATACTTTTTTGAAAAGAAAAAAAGTTGCTTGTAAAGTTATTTCTTGTCCGAACTTTGTTCGCACATACTTGACGCGCTACCCCGCGCTCATTATACCTGGGGGCTTCTTTAACAGAAGCTTATTAATACGGGCTTTATGCCCAGCACACGTGTCACACTTCCGCATGTACCTTTTATTCACCATTATATGCATCGATATGACTTAAGTTTTGGCCAAGCTGGGTTGCCTGGATCCTGTGCTTACCCCTACGTTCCCGATAGTTTGGCTTGGTGGTAAAGGGAGCACCTCTGCGATTGTTACTGCCGGGTCAGCCGGATGTGTACCTCAGACTGTGTGAAGTCGAAAGCTAGCGTTCTTAAGGGAATACTCGGTCGGTGAACTAAAAGATGATTTCTTACCTATTTATTTACCTGCCCCTAGATGTTTTTCTGCTCTTTTCGCAGTCTGTACATGCACTTTAGGGCATGCCTCCCAGGGAAAGGAACCCCTAATGGAACTATTCTCCCTGGAAGATGTTTCTTACTAACCATGTAATATAACATAACTAGTTGGGCACTTGTCTGATAAAGCACTAATGACCCCTACGCCTGGTCTCCACGCATGCCCCGGTTTTTATAACCGCGAGGGTATTCGGACACACTCCGGACTATTGGGTCCAGAGGTTGAAGTGAAAAGGTCCGCCACGACAAACGATCTACAATCCGGCTAGAAGGCATTCTACATGTCACCTTACATTATATAGTCAACTTTTACCCAAGTCACTTGGGGGCTCTTATGTTTATTTGAGCCGTTTCATACTAAGTGTTTTTCTTCTTAGTCGTTGCAAAGTTTTATTATTATTTATCACTCCTTTTTTCGACACGAGTGTGCGGTCACTGGCCGGGGAGCCTAATTTCTCTCTCAACGCCGCTAGAGTTTAGTTTTCTAAACTGGCCTGATGAGAAGTACTCCGCCCTCGGGATAGGTGGTTGAAGCCGTAGGCTGACCCGCTCGAAGTCTTGAGATAGGATGTATCATGTTAAAGCACGACAGAAGCACTTCTTTTTTCTAAGACCAATTTTCGGGTTGGCACCGAACACTTGATATTGTTCGGGCGTCATGTTTTTACTGACATTTCTTGGTTTTCCAAGCTTTTTGGCACTTTTAAACTATTTGTGCTTTTCCAGCATTAGTCTCGCAAAGGCAACGCCGACACCTTTTAGGATTCGCAAAACATTCTCGATATTGCTATATATGCATCGGTTTCGATTTGTGTCTTCGGTCAATAGTTGGGTTGCCCGGCTCCTGCACTTGCTTCCTACGTTCCATTTTGTTCGGCTAGGCGTGCAAAGGGAGAACCACTGCGATTGTGCTTCCAGCTCACATGGTTAAAGCACCTCAGTGGAGAAAGCCGAAAACTGACTGTCACAATAAGCGTAAACTGGTCAGCAATCCGATGACTATGTTAAATAACAGGCCGTTCATAACATTGGCCCAAATGTTTACGGCTTGACCTCGACTGTCGCCGAACACTACCGGGGGCTATTAACTAGCCTCCCAAACTAAATCCTTGATATTTTGCTCTTACATTGGAGCTGAGGTTTTATGATCATGCTTAGCATGACAACCCAAAGAAAGGAACCGATAGCGGGACTATTTTCTTTGGAAGACATTTCTTCTATTAAACAATAATATAACATATCTCTCCGCGTACCTTTGTTTATAAAACCTTATGGCCAGATTGTCCTGTTTGTCGTAAATCTTTTCCCTCATAAAGGCTTTATAAAGTAAGACAAACACTCCTCGGCTACTGGCCGAGGAGGTGGAAGCCGATGGTCGGTCAACAAAGTTTTCTACAATGCGGATCCGAGCGTTAATGACGTAAAGTACTTGGTTACATAGAGTCATTACACATAATTTGTGCTTTTACTATGGATATTGATCCTTAATTCGGCCACCCGTGCCCGCATTAAGGCTCGGGGGCTACTGGGCTTCGGGCTTATTATTTACAAATATTAAAGGGGCACATCGATCCCCTGATCTGGTGTTGCCACCCGATCAGTGTCTCGGGGCTCTTGCATTGCTATCCAATGCGTAAAATTTTAAGTGCTGTCTGATTTCGAGGAGATTTTGATCCTCGGGTTGGTCGGCCGCACCCAACCCGAGTCTCAAGACCGAGCATGCCTCTTTTGTGGTTCAAGTATTCTCGCGAGCTAGGACTTGATCCTCGGACCGATTTTGCAAATCAACCCGAGTCTCAAAGAGCTATGGGGATCGGCGGTCTTATGTCATCCTTCATGGGCATCTCGGGTTTTAGACCGATACCCACCTTGAGGGCTACTGGCTATGTATCTCGGCAGAGAATAAATTGCACCAACAAAAAATATTGACAAAAATTGGCCCACATTCGGGGTGGTGCACCACCTCAGGAGCAGTCCGGCATAAAGCTCGAGCGCTAGTGGCTGGCTCCATAGAGGGCATTTCCGGCATTAAGCTCGGCTAAACTCCTTCAAACTTCTTTGAACCAAGGTGATTTACGACACCTCGGATACAGTCCGGCGTTGGAGCTCGGATACATAATCTGGCATTGGAGCTCGGATACATAGTCCGGCGTTAGAGCTGGGAAGCAGTCCGGCATTGGTGCTCTGCTGCAAAAGATACCTCGAATGCAGTCCGGCGTTGGAGCTCGGACGCAAGAGGATGTTGCCTCCCGGGAACAACTTCAAACCCGAGGTGTGGCATAAAATAACAAGGCATTGATAAAGGCCGGAAACTTAAAGGGGCTCCTCGGATACCCGACGTGTAAACTCGTCGAATGCATTTCGGCGATCCTCAAGATCGAAGATGAGCAGATTTGTTGAACCAGTTTTCAAGACCGATGACCGAAGATGAAGAACAGTTCAGAAGAATCGAGGAACGTCCCTAACTTGAAGACCGGTTCAGGGGGCTACTGACGGTGTCTTGAACTAGGGGGTACTCACCACGTCATCCCCCAATCGGTTAGATTGGGCCGAGGACCCCCAGGGCCGCATACTCATGGGCCACCGACAAAGCGCATACAAGGAAGATTCCACAAGACTTGGCGATCAAGACAAGGACTCCTCCCCCACCGGCGTATTTGGCTAGGACTCTTGTTATCCTAGGCCTCTGGTGCATTATATAAGCCGAGGCTAGGCTAGTCGATAACCTCCATTACAACAATCATACCGTAGGCTAGCTTCTAGGGTTTAGCCTCCTTGATCTCGTGGTAGATCCACTCTTGTACTACCCATATCATCAATATTAATCAAGCAGGACGTAGGGTTTTACCTCCATCAAGAGGGCCCGAACCTGGGTAAAACATCGTGTCCCTTGTCTCCTGTTACCATCCGCCTAGACGCACAGTTCGGGACCCCCTACCCGAGATCCGCCGGTATTCACACCGACAGACGCCAACCCCAGATGAAGAGACACCAGAAACAACCATCCTTGGCAAGGATGCACCTCAAGAATGGAACTTGTACTTTGATGGTGCTTTCTCGTTACAGGGTGCGGGGGCTGGCATGCTCCTCGTCGCATCCACTAGGGAGCACCTCAAGTACGTAGTCCAGCTGCACTTTCCCCGGGAGGAAGCTGCAAAATATGAAGGACTCCTTACCGGGCTCAGGATAGCAACAGAATGAGGGATCAAGAAGTTGATTATTCGCGAATACTGATACGTCCATTTTGCATCATGCTTTTATATCGTTACTTATTGCATTATGGGTTGTTATTACACATTATATTACAATACTTATGCCTTTTCTCTCTTATTTTATAAGGTTTACATGAAGAGGGAGAATGCCGGCAGCTAGAATTCTGGACTAGAAAAGGAGCAAATATTAGAGACCTATTCTGCACAACTCCAAAAGTCCTGAAACTTCACGGAGAATAGTTTTGGAATAAATAAAAAATATTGGGCGAAGAAAGTACCAGAGGGGGGCCACCAGCCAACCACAAGGGTGGAGGGTGCGCCCTATCCCCTGGCCGCGCCCCCGTCCTTGTGCCCCCCCTGGCAGGCCCCCGATGCCCATCTTCTGCTATATAGTGTCTTTTGCCCTAGAAAAAGATAAGAAGGAAGCTTTCGGGATGAAGCGTCGCCGTCTCGAGGCTGAACCTGGGCAGAACCAATCTAGGGCTCTAGCGGAGCTGTTGTGCTGGGGAAACATCCCTCTGGGAGGGGGAAATCATCGCCAGTGTCATCAACCACGATCCTCTCATCGAGAGGAGGTCAATCTCCATCAACATCTTCACCAGCACCATCTCCTCTCAAACCATACTTTATCTCTTGTATCCCATCTCTGTCTCAACACCTCAGATTGGTACTTGTGGGTTGCTAGTATGATTCCTCCTTGTAGTTGGTGCTAGTTGGTTTATTCGGTGGAGTATCATATGTTCAGATCCTTAATGGTAATTAATACTCCTCTGATTATGAACATGAATATTCTTTATGAGTAGTTATGTTTGTTCCTGAGGAAATGTGAGTAATCATGTGAATTTGGTATTCGTTCGATATTTTGATGAGATGTATGTTGTCTTTCCTCTAGTGGTGTTATGTGAAGTCGACTACATGACACTTCACCATGATTTGGGCCTAGGGGAAGGCATTGGAAAGTAATAAGTAGATCATGGTTTGCTAGAGTGACAGAAGCTTAAACCCTAGTTTATGCATTGCTTCGTAAGTGGCTGATTTGGATCCATATGTTTCATGCTATGGTTAGGTTTACCTTAATTCTTATTTCATAGTTGTAGATGCTTGCAAGAGGGGTTAATTATATGTGGGAGGCTTGTCCAAGGAAGATCAGCACCCAAGCACCGGTCTACCCACATATCGAATAATCAAAGTAATGAACGCGAATCATATGAGCATGATGAAAAATAGCTTGACAGTAATTCCCATGTGTCCTCGGGAGCGCTTTGCTTTATATAAGAATTCGTCCAGGCTTGTCCTTTGCTACAAAAAGGATTGGTACACCTTGCTGCACCTTCGTTACTTTTGTTACTTGTTACCCGTTGCGAATTATCTTATCGCAAAACCACCTGTTACCGATAATATCAGTGCTTGCGGAGAATACCTTGCTGTAAACCGCTTGTCATTTTCTTCTGCTCCTCGTTGGGTTCGACACTCTTACTTATCAAAGGACCACAATAGATCCCCTACACTTTTGGGTCATCAAGACTCTTTCTGGCGCCGTTGCCAGGGAGTGAAGCTCCTTTGGTAAGTGGAATTTGGCAAGGAAACATTTATATAGTGTGCTGAAATTTACTGTCACTTGTTACTACGGAAAATAATCCTTTAAGGGGCTTCTTCGGGGTATCTTCACCTCGACTGGAAGAGCAAAGTGTTGCTCCTAAACCTACTGAACCTACTTAAAATATTTATTATGAAATTCCTTTGGGTATGATAGAGAAACTGCTAGCTAATCCTTATGTAGGAGATGGAACATTGCATCCCGATATGCACCTAATCCATGTGGATGAAGTTTGTGGATTATTTAAGCTTCCAGGCATGCTGAAGGATGTTTTCAATAAGAAGGTATTCCCGTTATCTTTGAAGGGAAAGACATTGACATGGTATTGGCTATGTGATTATATTGGATCATGGAACTACAACCAATTGAAATTGGAATTTCATCAGAAGTTTTATCCTATGCATCTGGTTCATCGTGATTGGAATCATATATATAATTTTTGGCCTCGTGAAGGAGAAAGTATCGCTCAAGCTTGGGGGAGGATTAATTCAATGTTAGATTCATGCCCCAACCATGAGCTCCCAAGAGAAATTATTATTCTAAATTTTTATGCTCGGATTTCTCATAATGATCCATCCATGCTCGACACTTCTTGTACTGGTTCTTTTATGATGAATACTATTGAATTCAAATGGGATTTATTGGAAAGAATTAAACACAACTCTGAAGATTGGGAACTCGATGAAGGTAAGGAGTCAGGTATGAACCTTGTTTGATTGTGTTAAATCTTTTAGCACTAAATATGGACTTGACCTGAGATAGTAACTTCTTTCTATGAATCATTTGCTACTCATGTTGATCTCCCTAAGGAGAACTGGTTTAAATATCATCCTCCCATTGACGTGGAATTAGTAGAACCTATTAAATTTGAAGAAGAAACTATTACTTATAATGTTGATCCTATTGTTCCTACTGCTTATATGGGAAACCACCTATTCCTGTTAGAATAAAGGATCATGCTAAAGTTTCAACTGTGGTTCGTAAGAGTTATACTAGAGCACCCACACCCCCTGAACAAATTAAAGTTGAACCTAGTATTGCTATGGTTAAAGATCTCTTGGTCGATAATATTGATGGGAATGTTATTTATTTCTTTGATGAAGCTGCTAGAATTGCTAAACCCGATACTAAAGATAAACATAGACCTGTTGTTGACATGCCTGTTGTTTTTGTTAAAATAGGAGATCATTGTTATCATGGCTTGTGTGATGTGGGTGCTAGTGTGAGTGCAATACCTTATAAAAATGAATGATATTGCACCTGCTGAGATATAAGATATTGATGTTACTATTAAGCTTGTCAATAGAGATATTATTTCACCAATTGGGATTGTTAGAGATGTTGAAGTCTTGTGTGGGAAAATTAAATACCCTACTGATTTTCTTGTTCTTGCCTCCCCACAAGATGATTTTCGTCCCATTATATTTGGTAGACGTTTCTTGAATACTGTTAATGCTAAGATAGACTGCTAAAAGGATATTGTTACTGTTGGTTTAGGGGATATGTCTCATGATTTTAATTTCTCTAAATTTCATAGACAACCCCATGATAAAGAATTGCCTAGTAAGGATGCAATTATTCGTCTTGCTTCTATTACCATGCCTCCTACTGATCCTTTAGAACAATATTTGCTAGACCACGAAAATGATATGTTTATGAATGAAAGAAGGGAAATAGATGAAATATTCTTTAAGCAAGGACCTATTTTGAAACACAATTTGCCTGTTGAAATCCTTGGGGATCCTCCTCCACCCAAAGGTGATCCCGTGTTTGAGCTTAAACAATTACCTGATACTTTGAAATATGCTTATCTTGATGAAAAGAAGATATATCATGTCATTGTTAGTGCTAACCTTTCGGAGCATGAAGAAAATAAATTATTGAAAACTCTGAGGAAGCACCGTGCCGCTATTGGATACACTCTTGATGATCTTAAGGGAATTAGTCTCACTCTATGTCAGCACAAAATAAAATTGGAGTAAGATGCTAAACCAGTTGTTGATCATCAACAATGGTTGAATCCTAAGATGAAAGAAGTGGTAAGAGATGAAATACTAAAGCTTCTGGAGGCAGGTATAATTTATCCTATTGCTGCTAGTCAGTGGGTAAGTTCCGTTCATTGTGTCCCTAAGAAGGGCGGTATTACTGTTGTTCCAAATGATAAGAATGAATTGATCCCATAAAGAATTGTTACAAGTTATAGAATGGTAATTGATTTCCGCAAATTAAACAAAGCTACTAGAAAAGATCATTGCCCTCTACCTTTTATTGATCAAATGCTAGAAAGACTATCCAAACATACACATTTCTGCTTTCTAGATGGTTATTCTGGTGTCTCCCAAATACCCGTGTCAAAAGATGATCAGGAAAATACCACTTTTAATTTCCCTCCCGGTACTTTTGCTTATAGACATATGACTTTTGGTTTATGCAATGCACATGCTACCTTTCAAAGATGTATGACTGCTATATTCTCTGACTTTTGTGAAAAGATTGTTGACGTTTTCATGGATGATTTCTCCGTTTACAGAACTTCTTTTGATGATTGCTTAAGCAACCTTGATCGAGTTTTGTAGCGATGTGAAGAAACTAATCTTGTCTTGAATTGGGAGCAGTGCCACTTTATGGATAATGAAGGTATTTTCTTGGGGCATAAAATTTCTGAAAGAGGTATTGAAGTTGATATAGCTAAAGTAGATGCTATTGAAAACATGCCTTGTCCTAAAGATATCAAAGGTATACGAAGTTCCCTTGGTCATGCCGGTTTCTATAGGAGGTTTATTAAAGACTTCTCTAAAATATCTAGGCCTCTCACTAATCTCTTGCAAAAATATGCTCCTTTTATTTTTGATGATGATTGTGTAGAAGCATTTGAAATACTTAAGAAAGCCTTGATTTCTGCACCTATTGTTCAACCATCTGATTGGAATTTACCCTTTGAAATTATCTGTGATGCTAGTGATTATGCTGTTGGTGTTGTTCTAGGACAAAGAGTTGATAAGAAATTGAATGTTATTCATTACGCTAGTAAAACTCTAGACAGTGCCCAGAGAAATTATGCTACTACTGAAAAAGAATTTTTAGGAGTTGTATTTGCTTGTGATAAGTCCAGGTCTTATATTGTTGATTCCAAAGTAACTGTTCACACTGATCATGCTGCTATTAAATATCTTATGGAAAAGAAAGATGCTAAACCTAGACTCATTAGATGGGTTCTCTTTCTACAAGAATTGATTTACATATTATTGATAGAAAGGGAGCTAAGAACCCCGTTGCAGACAACTTGTCTAGGTTAGAAAATGTTCTTGATGACCCACCACCTATTGATGATAGCTTTCCTGATGAACAATTAGCTTCCATAAATGCTTCTCGAAATACTCCATGGTATGCTGATTATGCTAATTACATTGTTGCTAAATTTATACCACCTAGTTTCATATACCAGCAAAAGAAAGAGTTTTTCTATGATTTAAGACATTACTTTTGGGAGGACCCACACCTTTATAAAGAAGGAGTAGATGGTGTTATTAGGCGTTGTGTACCTGAGCATGAACAGGAACAGATCCTACGCAAGTGTCACTCTGAGGCTTACAGAGGACATCATGCTGGAGATATAAATGCACATAAGGTACTGCAATCCGGTTTTTATTGGCCTACTCTCTTCAAAGATGCTCGTAAGTTTGTCTTGTCTTGTGATGAATGCCAAAGAATTGGTAATATTAGTAGACGTAAGGAAATGCCTATGAACTATTCACTTGTTATTGAACCATTTGATGTTTGGGGCTTCGATTATATGGGACTGTTTCCTTCCTCTAATGGGTATACACATATCGAGTTGCTGTTGATTACGTTACTAAGTGGGTAGAAGTTGTTCCAACTAGCAGTGCTGATCATAACACTTCTATTAAAATGCTTAAAGAATTTATTTTTCCGATGTTTGGAGTCCCTAGATATTTAATGACTGATGGTGGTTCACATTTTATTCATGGTGCTTTTCGTAAAATGCTTGCTAAGTATGATGTTAACCATAGAATTGCATCTCCATATCACCCTTAGTCTAGTGGTCAAGTAGAATTGAGTAATAGAGAGATTACATTGATTTTACAAAAGACTATTAATAGATCTAGAAAGAATGGGTCTAAGAAAGTTGATGATGCATTATGGGCTTAGAGAACTGCTTATAAAATCCTATGGCTATGTTTCTTTATAAAATGGTTTATGGATAGACTTGTCACTTACCTCTCGAACTAGAACATAAGGATTATTGGGCTATTAAAGAGCTCAATTATGATTTCAAACTTGCCAGTGAGAAGAGGTTATTTGACATTAGCTCACTTGGTGAATGGAGAACCCAAGCCTATGAGAATGCCAAGTTGTTTAAAGAAATGGTTAAAAGATGGCATGACAAGAGGATACAAAAGCGTGAGTTTAATGTAGGTGATCATGTTTTGCTATACAACTCTCGTTTAAGATTTTTTGCAGGAAAGCTTCTCTCTAAATGGGAAAGTCCTTACATTATCGAGGAGGTCTATCGTTCCGGTGCCATAAAATCAACAACGCCGATTACACAAATCCGAAGGTGGTAAACGGTCAAAGAATCAAACATTATTTCTAAGGTAATCCCATAAATGTTGAGACCAATATAATTGACACCGTAACACTGGAGGAGTGCATAAGGGACACTTTACAGAATGTTTAGATTCCGAAAAGGAATAGGTATGTGGTACGGTAAGTAAACCGACTCCAAAACTGTCCTAATAGCATTTTTTTCTCCATTTTGGAATATTTAAAAAATTAGGAAATTTAAAAGTAGTCCTAAGAGCGCACGAGGCAACCACAAGGGTGGAGGGCGCGCCCCTGCCTTGTGGCCACCTCGTGTGCCCTCTAGACTCCGTTTTCTTGCACGATACATCTTTTGGTCGGTAAAAATTCATTATATAATCTCCTGAATGTTTTGACCACCATACCACGACAAAATCCTCTGTTTTGTTTTGAGCTGTTTTCTGCCAGAGTTTTCAAGACCAGGCATCATGTCGTCCCCCTCCTCCAACAACGCGGGCGATGATGCTTGGCTAATGAAGATAGAGATGATGAGAGAAGAACTTGGGGAAACTAACGAGGATGATAAGATCAAGAAGGTCGCTGGAGATCAAGCTCCAGCAGCAGAAGAAGAAGATATCCTTAAACCTTACTACAATCATCTTACCCCTACTAAATCAAAGCTTTCAAGATCATTGAAATAGTTCATGTGCAAAATAAATATCTCACTTGTGAAAATATTCTGTTGCAAGAGCCATGTCACCACACTTCAGGGCATTATTCGTAAATTGGAGCATCTCCTATGCTCGATGTGTGGCACTACTTCATCAACAATTCCATCATCACCACCTCCGAAGAGACACAAATACATGGGTATGTGCACTCCCTTTGGCAACTGCCAAGCTTGGGGGAGGTACCCCCGTATCGTATCACCATCTCACCTCTATCTTTATCGTTTTTCTTAGTTTGATCCTTTTGGTTATATTTCGATCTACTAGAATAAAGTTTTAGTTTGATCTAGCCTAGAGTTTTGCTTTGTGTTCTATTATGTAATCAAGTCCGTAAGTTATATATAATAAGAGTAGTTTTGAGTAGAGGGCTTTGCTATCTTTCTATGATCTTGAGGGAATTAAAGAAAGAATAAAATTAAATAAAAAGATCATATATTGATCTTATGGAGAGTAATGACTTCACATATAAATAGTATGATGAATAAAATTTGTTGAGAGTTGACAAACATAGTTTTGGTCATTGTTGCAATTAATAGGAAGTAATAAAGAAAGACAGGTTTTACATATAAATAAACTATCTTGGACATCTTTTGTGATTGTGAGCACTCATTAAAATATGACATGCTAAAAAGTTGATGTTGGACAAGGAAGACAACATAATGGGTTATGTTTTCTTATATCTGAATAGAAGTTATATTGCCATGGATCTTCCAACATGTTGAGCTTGCCTTTCCCCTCATGCTAGCCAAATTCCTTGCACCAAGTAGAGATACTAATTGTGCTTCCAAACATCCCTAAACCCAGTTTTGCCATGAGAGTCCACCATACCTACCTATGGATTGAGTAAGATCCTTCAAGTAAGTTGTCATCGGTGCTAGCAATAAAAATTGCTCTCTAAATATGTATGATCTATTAGTGTGAAGAAATAAGCTTTATACGAACTTGTGATATGGAAGACATAAAAGCGACAGACTGCATAATAAAGTTCTTTATCACAAGTGGCAATATAAAATGACATTCTTATGCATTAAGATTTTGTGCATCCAACCAAAAAAGCGCATGACAACCTCCGCTTCCCTCTGCGTAGGGCCAATCTTTTATTTTTACCTTCTACACTTATACAAGAGTCGTGGTGATCTTCACCTTTCCTTTTTACACCTTTTCCTTTGGCAAGCACTATGTGTTGGAAAGATCCATATATATATATATATATATATATATATATATATATATATATATATATATATCCACTCGGATGTAGGTTTTCATAAAGTATTATTGTTGACATTGCCCTTGAGGTAAACGGTTGGGAGGTGAAACTATAAGCCCCTATCTTTCTTTGTGTCGGATTGAAACCTTGTGCCCATAAGTATTGCGTCAGTGTTAGCAATTGTGAAAGACTAAACGATAGTTGAGTATGTGGACTTGCTGAAAAGCTCTTATATTGACTCTTTCCGATGTTATGATAAATTGCAATTGCTTCAATGACTGAGATCATAGTTTATTAGTTTTCAATGAAGTTTTTGATTCATACTTTACCTTCTGAATGAATTGTTACTTTAGCATCAGAAATCATATGACAATATATGTTGTTGTTCTAAAGATGACCATGATGCCCTCATGTACGTATTTTATTTCACCGACACCTCTATCTCTAAACATGTGGACATATTTTTAAATATCGGCTTTCACTTGAGGAGCGAGGTCTAAGCTTGGGTGAGTTGATACGTCCATTTTGCAACATGCTTTTATATCGTTATTTATTGCATTATGGGCTGTTATTACATGTTATATCTCAATACTTATGCCTTTTCTCTCTTATTTTATAAGGTTTACATGAAGAGGGAGAATGACAGTAGCTGGAAATTCTGGACTGAAAAGGAGAAAATATTAGAGACCTATTCTGCACAGCTCCAAAAGTCCTGAAACTTCATGGAGAATAGTTTCGGAATAAATAAAAAATATTGTGCGAAGAAAGTACCAGAGGGGGGCCACCAGCCAGGCACAAGGGTGGAGGGCGCGCCCCCATCCTTGTGGACCCCCTGGCAGGCCCCCGACGCCCATCTTCTGCTATACGGTGTCTTTTGCCCTAGAAAAAATAAGAAGGAAGCTTTCGGGATGAAGCGCCACTGTCTCGAGGCGGAACCTGGGCAGAACCAATCTAGGGCTCCGGTGGAGCTGTTCTACCGGGGAACATCCCTCCGGGAGGGGGAAATGATCGCCATCGTCATCACTTACGATCCTCTCATCGAGAGGACTGGGGTCAATCTCCATCAACATCTTCAACAACATCATCTCCTCTCAAACCCTAGTTCATCTCTTGTATCCGATCTCTGTCTCAAAACCTCAGATTGGTACCTGTGGGTTGCTAGTAGGGTTGATTACTCCTTGTAGTTGATGCTAGTTGGTTTATTGATCGGAAGATCATATGTTTAGATCCTTAATGATAATTAATACTCGTCTGATTATGAACATGAATATGCTTTGTGAGTAGTTACGTTTGTTCCTGAGGACATGGGAGAATTCTTGTTATAAGTAATCATGTGAATTTTGTATTCGTTTGATATTTTGATGAGATGTATGTTGTCTTTCCTCTAGTGGTGTTATGTGAACATTGTCTACATGACACTTCACCATGATTTGGGCATAGGGGAAGGCATTGGCACTACAAAAAAAAAGACACATCCATGACATTTTGGGCCGAACAATTTTTTTCTGTCATACTTACGACTCTTCTATAACGATAATTGTGACAAAACCCGGTATCATCATAGATGTGGTGGGTTCCTACTTCAATGACAAAAGATCATGACAGAAAATGGGCTTTTCATCCTGGGCGGGCCAGAGACGCAGCTGCATGATATTCTTTGGGCCGTCCATGACGGAAAAAAACCGTGGTAGAAGCGAGGGCGAGGAAAATATCGGGGTGTTCCCGGTTATGGTGGGTGGTCGGGGCCAAGCGATGCGTGTTTCTCTCGTACACATACATGCGTGGGTGCGAGGCATTGGGCTCTAACAGAACCCGAGTGATGCGTTTGCCTACTGAACCCGAGCGATTGCAGTGCAGGCTACGCGTTACTGATCCCGAGCGATCGATCGATGGTTGTTAACTGAACCCGATCGAGCGATTCCTTCGCTATTGCTCCTAACTGAAGCAGATTTATGCTGCCTCTTGATGAACAGTGAGCGTTGCGCGCGGGGGTTCGGATGAACAGTGAGCAGTGGTGGTGGATGAACAGGACCCCGTGGTGTTGCCTCTGGATGAACACGACCCCGATTAATCGAGCCGGTTGGGGCAGGATGAACAGGACCCCGTGGAGGGCTGGATGAACAGGATGACCCCGTGGAGGGCTGCATGAACAGTAGACGGTGGAGGTGTGAATGAACAGTAGCCCATGGGGGGAGTGGTTGAACAGGAGCCTGTGGAGAGGGCTGGTTGAACAGTAGCCGGTGGAGTAGCGCGCGGTGGAGGCTGGATGAACAGGAGCCCGTGGATGAACAGTGGCAGGTGGAGGCTGGAGGAGGTCGACGGTGGATGAACAGTATCCCATGGAGGCTGGAGGAGGTCGACGGTGGAGATGAACAGTACCCCGTGGAGTCCCGTTTTGCGGTAAGCCACACCCCTCCCGATGAACAGGACCCCCGTTTCAACCATAGCGCTCCAACACAAGTCCATTTCCTCCGTTTTGCAGTACGCCACACCCCTCCTGATCAACAGGACCCCGTTTCGACCGTAGGAGGTCCAAGACAAGTCCGTTTCCTCCGTTTTGCGGTACCCCCGACCCCTCCCGATGAACATGATCCCGTTTTGAATGTGGCCGGTCGAACACAAGTCCGTTTCCTCTGTTCTGTGGCACGCCAGGCCTCGTTTACATCGCCTGTTCCATCCAAGCCCTTCCGATGAACACGACGACGCATTCCGTTCTGACCCAGCCGGTTGGCTCCCCATGAACACGACGACGACGCTGTTTCTTCGTTCTGACCCAGCCATGTACACGAGCCCTGGTCGTATGTATGCGCGAGTAGGTGCTCGAGACCCCGCCCGTATGTACGTATGTGGCCGTATTTTCTTTCTTGCACACTGGCCGCTGTACGTACATGTAGATGCCACGTGCGCGCCTCTACTACGACACGTGCGTGCCTCTACATCGACCAGTATGTACGTACACGTTCGCGACCAAAATGACAATGCTACGTACGCTTCGACTAGGTGGGTCCCGAGTGTCAGGCACTTCCTTGTGTGCGAAGATGTAGATGGTGGGTCCCAGCAGTCAGGGGGGCGAATCGTTTTTTTTGCCCGGAAGAACTTCCTTGCATGCGAAGATGTAGCTGGTGGGTCCCAGCAGTCAGGGGGGAAACATTTTTTCGCGAAATACGATGGCCCGTCTGGTGGGTCCCTGCTGTCAGGTGGAGGAGTAATTATTTTGCGCGTAATAAGGAGGCACTTCCCTGCGGCCGCCATGGACCCAGCTGTCAGCCTCTCCACGTACAGTACTCTTCCGATGGAAGTCGTTCCTTGACCATGTTGACCACGCCGCGCGGTGAGCACCAGGGCGGTGGACGGCGGCGAGGCTTAGGAACGGGATGACGCGGAGCCGGGGAAGACACGGCAGTGGAAGCCCACGCGGAGAGGAGTACGAAGGTTCACTGGTTGGGCTGCGGTGTCAGGCTGCCATCGCCGCAGGGCCTGGCCAGCAGTGGGAATAGTAGGGTCGATGAGGCATCCTCGGCAGCACAGCCGTCCACGGGAGGCAGGACCATGCGGCACGACCAGCGCTGCTTTAGGCGGCTGGAGCACAAAGACCAGAGGTTGAAGAAACACTACGGCCGTTGGATGGACATCGTACGGTCACTAGAGCTAGAATCGTTCATGTTGACTAAGTTGACAAAGCCCACAAGTCAGCCTCCCACCAAGGTGAATCCCAGCTAGCTGGGGGAGTACTCATTTTTTTGTCCGTAATAAGGAGGCACTTCCGGTGGGTCTGAGCTGACAGCGGGGGAATGTTTTTTCGCGAAATACAGAGGCCCTTCCGGTGGGTCCCAGCTATTAGGTGGAGGAATCATTATTTTGCGCATAATAAGGAGGCATTTCCCTACGTGGGCCCCTACTGTCAGCCTATTCCGATGGCTATTGTTTGTCGGCCATGTTGACCTCGCCACGCCGAGAGCACAAACACGGTGGATGAGGTCGAGGCCCAGGAAGAGAACCACCGAGAGCCGGCGAAGCCACCACAACGGATGCCCACGCTGAGGGGAGTATGAGAGCTGACTGGTCGGTTTTGGGGTGAGGCTGACATCACCAAAAAATAACAGGATGTGTGGGTGGTTAGCGGGATGTCCTGGCGGCAGCACAGCCAGCCACGGGAGGAGGGAGCAGGCAGTCCCGCCGGCGCTGGTTTGGGTGGCTGGAGCAGGAAGATCAGAGATTGAAGAAGCACGGCGGCCGTTGGACGGACATCCAACAGTCACTACTGTGTATTGACTAAGTTGACAAAGCGTTGTGTGCGAGTCAAAAAAATTTAGGACAGCGTCATCGTCAACCTAGTAGGCCCAGAAGTCAGCCTCCAAATCTGTGGAAAACAGCATACAACCCATTAGCCATTATTTTCAATAATTTACAGCTTATTTGCTAATTCTTAAGGATATTTGAAGCCCATATTCTTTTTATTATCATTACAGACCATATATTCTGGGCACTGCTAAAAAAATTCAACGAAATTTTGCATATTTCGGTGGGGTCCAAACTCTTTTAATCATGAAATTTCGAGTCATGTTAAAAATAGTTTTCAAAAAATATATCAAAATAAAATTAAAAAACAATTCTCCGCAAAAAGAATGAATGAAATTTAGAATATTAAGTAGCAACATGCCCGTTCGTTGTACGGAACATGAAGATGCATTTGTATGAGTAGTTTATCTTGTGGGAGAAAAGATGATATTTTAATGTAGTTGCCAGTTGGCTTTGGTTTTAATAAGAGTAGAGAGTAGAGTAATCCTAAAAGAAATGGTATTTTAATGCAATTGCCGGTTGGCTTTGGTTTACAAATTTACAGCCTATTTCTTACAACTTATAGCCCATTTTCTGGGGAAGCTCATTTCTTACCACTTACATCCCTCCTCATCTTGAAAGATTTGCAGCCCAGCAGGGCTGAGAAAAGCAAGTAGGCCTCGGTTTTGGTATTCTCCAAAAAAAAACTAGGCTAGCCATTTTCAGAAACAAAAAATATATCAACTGGGCTCGTCATGTGGTTAATAAAAGTGTAAGCGTGGGCTAGATGGGCCACAACACCCGCAGAACACGCAGTTGAGCTCTGTCTCTGAAACTAAAAAACAACTGGGCGAGCTGCTGGGTCCCTGGTGTTATCCGCTCGTTGTGTAATTTTCTTGTTTATTGACTACATTGACAATGGCGTGTGACCTTGTTGTCAAACAATTGGGAGGAAGTATTTTTTGGCTTGTAATAACGAGGCACCTGCTTGCAAAATGCAATGACCCTGGTGAGTCCCTACTATCAGCCTCTCCATGTACAGTCATCTCCTGATTCCTCTTGGTTGTTTACCATGTTGACAACGCCAGACGGCGGCGGGCACAACGAGCGAACCAAGGCGGAGAACGAGGGCGAGGCCTCGGACGGGAACAAACAGCAGCAACATGCAACTCAAGCATACAAATGGTACAAAAAGCCCATTGATTAATTGTTCATCAAATTTTTAGACAAAACCCAGATTGAACATGACAGTAACATCTAACCCAAGCACTCTTTTTTGAAGTCACAAACAATTGGATCGGTCTGATCCATAAAATCAACATCCTGTGCAAAAAAATTTATTTCAGGATGACTACACCTTGTTGTAAATAGAAGCCGAACACGTTTAGAGGCCCATTTGTCCACCTGAAACTTGCGGTAAAAATTTAAGAATCATGGACAATAGTAACCTTGTATTCAACAGGAAGAATGTGACAAAGCTTCTGTTTGCCTGGTTGGATGCATATCGTTCCATCATTATTGTCCTCAAACGAATGTCATGAGAACTGAGAAAATCCTGGTGCTTATTACGCAATCGACTGGTTATATGTTTTCTCCATGTGATTCTGCCTAAGTAGACATGAAGATTGAAAACTGTTAAGGTCTGAAAAAAGAGTATGTCGAAAGAACGACAGATAAACAGTTAATTCTAGTATAATATATACGGGCTTTCAATGTGCATGAAATCATCACCTCTCTATATAAATTCTCCAGAGATCGAAAGCATCGCAGCAAGCCAATAATTATGTCCAGATCAAAACTAAACATTCTGATATATATGACCTTGACAGTATCCAGCAGCATTGATAGGCTATCATTGGACGAACTCTTCATTGAGCATATAACATAATATTAGTACCCAAAGTGTACTCCAACATGATATAAAACTTATGCGCACAAATAAAAAATGCAGCATATGATTACAAATGTGTAGACGATAATATACGGTACCTAAAAAAGTGAGGAGCCAAACACCAACTCCTTGTGATCATTAAACGGGTCTCGAATTAGACCCAAGGTCTCCAGTTTGAGCGTAGAGATGACAGTTATTTGTGAAGGTGTATAACAATTATCAAGGAGCAACCTTTGAAGTTAAGGGGCATCTTCGTTGATGAGCTGCTGTCCTTTAAAAAAATTCCAATGCTTTTAAGGTGAGGCGATTTTATTTTGAGACAACTGATACGGATTTCTATTCCCAAAACAATCAGCAAGTGCTCCAGGGTAGGGCAACTGGAGTGGATGATGTTGTGCAGTGAGGCCTCCGACAGATAAACCACCACAAGCGAATTTTTTTTAGCAGTGGGAGTTGAAGCATTTATACCAGATCATCTGGTAGATGGCACCGGGTGAAGGTGGCGGTGTGGAGAGAGGAGGAAAACAGCGAGATGGACAATGGTGGTGTGGGAACGAATTCTTGGTGTGTTCGTGGTAGGAAACTTTTGTGGTAATGGTACAACTCAAACTGCTAGAGTTTTCTGACTGAGGAAAAAGGTGAGCAGGGGTTTTCTGGACGAGTGAGGAAGATTGGGGAGTGGGGGGAATTGTGTGTGTGTGTGGGGGGGGGGGGGAGACAGAAGCGGGGGAGCAAGTTGTTCGTGTTTATAAGGCCCGCTACACTAACTACTCGCTTTTTCTGAAGAACCGCTCTCTTCTTTTGCGTTGCTGCATTGGAGCTGGTGCATGGACTTGGCTTACTGGCCATGCATGCAGGATGCATGTGCCCGCCGGCGACTGCATGCTCCTGGTTTGTTACTAGGCCTATTTAATAGGGTGGCTATGGAGTAAATTAAGGAGATTTATTTTCTCTATGTGCATCCACCAAATTAGGGGATGCGGCATTGGATGCAGACACTCACATTAAACTAAGCTTCAGAAGATACAATATGCATACTAACATTCAGAAGAGCAAAAGTTCAGCATGTTTATGCATCTCAATGATTCACCATACTATAACCAATACAAAGCTATGAGAAGGTGTGGAAATAAAGAAAATCGGCCGATGCTTCTCTAAGCAAAGGGCCTCCCTGCGCATGCATTAATTTCCTGGGCATGCTTGTTTCTTCTCAATGTTGTGAGCACTTTGAGCATGTTGGCAACTCCACAGCTAGCTAGCTGCCTCATCTTGCAATTGATGCTGACACATTTGCAGCAAAGACATGAAGCAATAGAGATGACTCAACATGAGTCCATATTGTGCAGTTCCCCTAAAATCATATTCATTGTCCTGAATCTGAAAAGATAGAAAAACAGTAGCTATACTTAAACGGTGTTGCAAAACAGTAGCACATATCAATAGCTGGGCATGACAAAACATGATCATCTGGACGAAGGGGATACTGACCTGCCTGAGGAAGATTATATATAATTTCATAAGTCCTTGGTTGATTTCCACCTTTGGCTGCACTGCTTGTTTGCTCCTCCACACATGACATGATCATTCCGCACTGCATTCAGCAAGTCAACGTATAAATAAGCTAATTTCATCTTGCGGTGGTCATTGTACCTAGTTACGAATGTAGGAATACCTGGAGCACCATGAGGTTAGCTGACAGCAGGTAGATGCAGCCATATAAATTTTGTGCGGTGCTACCAAAACTGAGGTTTGTATCCCTTCCCATTATGAGAATTCTTCTTGAAGTTGGTAGAATGTGACGGCTTGTTCTTTGCATTAAACTTGCCTTTCCCCTGAGATTTGTTCTTGTTGTTTTGGGGCTGGTTGGGCTGGAAGTTCTTCTCGTGTACCATGTGAGCACTAGAAGCTCCCTTAGCGACTCGAGCACGTGTGTCTTTTGCTCTCGCCTTCTCCTCAAAATCAAGAGTGCTAATGAGATCCAAAACAGAAAACTCATGTCTCTTGTTTTTCAGAGAAGTAGCAAAATCGTTCCACGAAGGTGGAAGCTTGGCAACGATGGTCCCAACAAGAAATTTGTCCGGCAACTCACACTTAAGGTACTCAAGTTCCTTCGAGAGTGACTCTATCTCATGAGTCTGCTGAACAATAGAGCGCTCGTCAGTCATCTTGTAGTCACAAAATTGCTCCCTGACGTACAACTCGCTGCCAGCGCCCGAGGGCCCAAACATGGCCTCGAGCGCAACCCACATGTCTTTGCCGCTGTCAAACGACATATATGAATCCACAATGGAATCGTCAAGAACACTTAGCAGGGCGGCTTTGAAGAGGGTATCCATGTTCTGAAAAGCTTCCTGCTGTGTAGGATTAAGATCGCCCTCAGGCTTACCCTTAGTGGCGTCATAGCAGTACATGATCTGAAACCAATATACTGCTCTTGTGCACCACCTTTTATATTGCACCCCCTTAAAAGTAGGCGGCTTCAAAAGCTCAGCAAAACCACTCGGAGTAAATTGCCTATAATCAGGTTTTTGGATTGGATTGTTGAATATATGAGCAATTTGCTATGAGATTTAATCCGAATCAGCAGTAAATAGATCACGACGACAATTGCAAACATCAAAGCAATGATGCGGACTAAACTAGGAGGACGGAATCACATACTTTACAGCGGGAGCAGAACCGCTGTGGTTGATGTTATCACTCATGTCATTGATGAAGAGGTTATCGAGGTCGGGGAAGAAGGCTGCCGTTGAGGAAGTCGTCGCTTCCAGCAATCACAGGAGTGTGCTCCCCAAAAACCTGATCGCCCCTCTCCCGATCATGAAAGGCTGGGTTCGAAGGACTGCTGTCCCTTCTCGCGGTGTATGCCGGAAGGAGGGCTGGAGAAGAATTGCGTGGCGGCCCTAAGATCTGGAACGGTGCAAAACCATATGTTACAGCGGCGGCTAGGGTAGAGCATGTCAGGTCGGTCGTGCGAGTAAGACCAAGTATAATAGTAGGCCTTTGGCCCCCAAACCCCACGTCCAAGTCAATAATAGCCCCACCAAGGTTTGTCTAAAAAACCCGGAGTAATTAAGGCGTCCGTTAGTCCCTTTAGTATAAATACTATATCATTAATAATGGCCCCACCTTTTGTCTCACAAAGTATGTTGGGGCTCCTGCTACAACCGGCTACAAGTTTACAATCCGATTCTCTTCTCTCTCCTCTTATCTCTCCTTTAACTAAGCACAAATACTAAATTTAAATCCTTATAGCCTACTTATGTCATCTAATTGTAGTACTTGCTCTAAAGTTACTCTCCACTGTGTAGTCTGAAATGCCGGGCGTGCAGCGGGCGGTGCCCTCGGTTGGCGTTCCGCTTCAACGGCGGAAGCAGTGAGAGGTCGCGTCGCCCCGACTTGCCATCAATGTGGAGCGGGGGGCTCAGCTGGCACCGGGCGGGAAGCACGCGGGGGAGGGGGAGGGGTTTTTGTTGGGCCAAGAAGGTGAGAAGCCAACTTGGGATCGGTCCGGACGGGGAAATATCATGTGCTCCCATACTCTGCATATGACACTAGTCTATGTTACTACTCCCTCCTTTCCGGTTTATAGAGATGTTTAGAGTAACATAGTAATATGTTACAGTATAAGTTACTCCCTACTATGACCAGCGTTGGCCTCTCCCAGTGCTCCACCATGTATAGCTGCTAAGCCTGCCACGTAGGCATAAAATAAGATGTGGCAAGTTAATTAAGAAGAGAGATACTAGTTTGGTGACCGCAGGAAGAAACGGTGGAAAGACAGTTTTAGGTCTATAGCTAATTAAATGAAGCTAGTTTAGCAACAATAAACTAAGCACATATGCATTGAAGACTTGAGTTACTAAGCCATTTAATGCACTTAGCACCTCATCTAAGCATATCTAAACACTTAGCACTTAGCACCCCCTTGACCGTGGACCTTGACGGTGTACGTCACCTTGTGTCTCATAATTTTCCTCGTCATCATATGAGTCCTAGAAGATCTCACCCACATCATCATTAGGCATGCAACCGCCTTGATAGACAACATGCACAGAAGGAGTAGAGGCGACTGGGGACGCACGACGTCATGGGCACTCCATACGTGCTCGTG
Organism: Aegilops speltoides; assembly: GCA_021437245.1. Lineage (NCBI taxonomy): Eukaryota > Viridiplantae > Streptophyta > Magnoliopsida > Poales > Poaceae > Aegilops > Aegilops speltoides. The sequence continues at coordinate 194,202,503 of CM038142.1, read as the reverse complement.
TGCGTGCAGCGTGCGTGTTTTTCCATCGGTGCTAGCTCTAAGGCCGAGGCTGTGGTCATCTTCGTCTCTGACTAGTCGTTGAGCAACAACGATGAAGAGATGCTGCATGAGATGCTTAGGCGTCGTTGTGTGCGAGCTTCGCCGTAGCACGACGAACCGGACGTCGCCGCAGATGGCGCATGCCTCTATGCAGCCGAGTGTGTGCGCATGCATGTGTTATTCGCGTGCATTCTGCGGCCGAGTGTGTGTGCATGCACGTGTTGTGTACGTGTGTTGTGTGCTCCATGCTATGTGCGTATGTGCATGAGTTGGATCGGATGGAGTTAGTGCGTTGGCTTGTGTACATGCGTGGCTTGTTGCGTGGTTATCAATATAAACTATAAAACATCTTCAACTTAGCATCCTAATGTACCGTTTCTAGTGGTTAGCGAAGAGTTCATGTTCTTTTATTTGTTTATAGGTGGGCATGCGGCAAAAAACAGGGGAAAATGCGCAAGGTTCCTTGCAGACACTCCACCGTGAGGTTCCTTGCTCCTTCTCGGTCGTCGAGAATCTATGTTCTTCAACTCTTTTCTTTTACGTGAGCTTTGTTCAACCTTTTCCTAACACACGAGACATCTAGCATCAAGGTGCATGTGTCATGCAAGAAAATGGACATAATCAGATAAGCAGTGCGTAAGTGAGTCGTGCACTTCGATGGCACCTACGCAATATTTTTTCTCCTCGATGGCATGTGAATAGTGCACATACTCAACGACGGAGCACGGGATGGTAGCAATGACATGGTCAGCCCTTTTTGGAGAGAGTACGTACTAAATAACTTTGGTGTGTCTCATCAACTCACAGAACGACGAGAAGCTTGATAACGCCTTCTCCCTCGCCAACGCGTGCACGGTGGCTCACAGCACGAGGAGAAACTTTTGCTTACAAGCGGTGGACGTGCATCAGTTAATTTGGTGTCAGATTGCGAGAAGTGCTACTGTAGAACCATCGACTTCCAGGAGAGGCGAAGAGCCAAGCTCAAGGTCACCTACTAACCTTAGGCTAGGCATAGTGGGAGTAACATAAGTAGGGGTACCTCCTTTCTTTTATTCTAGAAACAACCACACGCGAATATCGAGGTGCTGGTTATGTAGAACAAATTTCCTGAAGTCCATGCTCAGCCCTCCTCTATCTCTCTTCTCAGCCAGCCAGCGGACGCGCGGAGCCCATCGTCTATTTTCTCATATGCGGTCCCACATGTCAGTGAAAACGCAAGAGGACTCACTGAACCTGGACATCTTTCACCTTGACTTGCTGGTGATGAAAAACAAATCCAATAAAGATCTTTGGTGGCCGCTTTTGGAGTTTAAGTTTAACCCAAGATGCATATCACGTGGCTTCAACTACCACTCTATTTTCTTGCATGACACGACCTGGATGCTAGATGTCCCACGTGTCGGCAAAAGGAAGAAGAACCCGACCAAATCTTCGGTTGTGCTCTCGGATTAGACTAGTTGTGCTAACTTAAAATTTTATTGTGTAGAATGGATGCAAGTTTTGGTATTGGGAAGAAGAGTACATCGATATATTCACAGAGCGCAATTTAGTAGATGTTCTAGCACTTTTAGCTAGTATAGAGGCTAGAGATGATACTAGTGCACTTGTTGAAAGAATAGAGGCTAGACATGAGACTAGATGCGAGGAAGCAACGTCTACTTCTTTACCCTCAAATAAGAAAGAAGCAAGCAAGATCGAGCCTCCGCAGATGAACAATGAATGCATCGAGAAGGCACTAATCCAACTTACAGGAGTAGTTATGGAAGTTGGATATCTTCTAAAATGTATTCTTGTGGTTCTTGTTTTTTTGGTCTTTCTTTTCTAGTCAAAAGTATCATTGGAGTTCGTGCAAAACGGAGGTCCATTTGGGGTCGTGCGTTGGAGTTGGCCTTACAAGTGGGACCACAGTTGAGGAAACCGACTATCGACAAACCCCCACCTCGCCCGCTACGCGATGGCTAAGTTAGAGAAATGACGAGGTTGAAGAGATTGCTCTAGCACGGACTCCAAGAAATATGGTGTCAGATGGAAGTCGTGCTGGTGGCGTGTGCTGTACTCCTGGACGTGAATTCTTGTTCGGGCCCATGCCACCCTACTACTCCTACTACTTATATAGTAGTAGTATCGAGGATTCGAGGTGCTGGTTACGTACATTGAACACATTAACATATGGCTACAGTAAAAACACCCGCCCGACGCGCGAAGCATGTGAAGCCAGTACAAATAGTGTACTACTATTGTTGATTGGCCCCATCCGATAACCTATTGCAATGCACGTACAATTATGTATTCTGAACATATTTTTTTCCTCGTTGCGCCACTCACTCAGAGAAGTGACTCGAAAGCCATTCATGAATTTAGTAAGTTTATCACAGGCATATCATTTTATTACATCCAACATGTCATCAACCCACAACGACAACGAGGAAACATTATAAATACTAAAGTTTTCATCACACAACAAATAACAAGCAATGAAATGAACTTCAACTCAACCAATCCTCGGTGTTGGAAACACTTGCTTTGAACCACAAGTGATTCTCTGGGACGAGGCATCTATTGTCGATCTCGAGACCAACACAGAACTAATCATCCAGGCTGAAGCGTCCTACTATATCAGTACCAGGGTAGGGAACCACCCAAATGTCCGAGGTATAGATACAATTGCTTCTCATAAATGGTAGTAATGTTGTGTCAATAGCAGTTGGATCGCCTTTCACCATCATCGGAGAGTTTTGTCCAAGGAAGAGCGAGTTTTCTCCAAGACTATCAATACTGTACCAGGGAGAAGGTGTTGGCGCTAGCACACTAGTATCCATCCCGAATACGATGCAACGAGTCTTGGAATAGGTCCGAAGAGAGCGACCATTGGAGACAACATGTGCTCCCTCAGTAGTAACAAACTCAGTGCGCTGTATACAGACAAGAAGAGGTGATCCATCGGAACTAGTTGCCAGGCGCCACTGAGTATATAAGTTCTGCTCGTCCTTATGCTCATGATCATCATCATCGTCATCTCCCCCTTGGTTATAAAAGTTTTCAAGTACAGGTGGTGGAATGTTCACAGGACCTTGGAAACACAAGAAGAAAGTTAATTAGTAAAGGGAAACTTGCAAACCGACAAGCATGTGGATGAAACAATTATAATTACGGGGGAAGACAAACGTACCAAAACTACGAGGATTCCATGCAAAAACGGTGCCATGAGTGGTGGAAGCAAACACAAGACCCTCGTATTGAATTGCATCACAGTACACATCCGTGTATAGAAACTGATTTTTGAGCAATCCATCGAGTCAAACCACAAAGGACGGCAACAAGCTTGTCGAAGATAACAACAACTTCATAGTTTTTGTAATTCCAAGAGCGGTTGGGAACTTGAAAAATTGCTATCTCCCATAGAAGACAGTCACCATGATCGTATTTGAATGTGCATAGAATACCGGTGTGCTCAACCTCTGGGCAGTCTACTGAGATTTTTCAAAGTGGAATCAGGTGACGAGTGTACACATTCACAAGTTCCCACTCGCAATTGAAACAAATATAAACAACCCAATCTCCATTTGCGCCTGCCCAATCCTTGCCCTCAAGTGATGGCATCTTAACATCATACGTATCATTATCAAGCGGCATCAACTTGCACAAGGCGAGGCCTCCATCGTCCCCGTGCCAGTCATCTGGGTCACGACGAAGAAGATAGGGGAGATCAAACCGCTCCTTGACCCTTGGGTTCCTTGTAATGATGTTATTAGTTGAGTCGAGAATGGTCTTGAACGAACCTGCCATGCTAGCCGAGGTGATGACGTTGCAACGATCAATGAGTTCCTCCACCACGTCATCTTTCAGATCGGGGCAAGAATAACAGGGTAGTTTCCGGCCTGTTCCCTCCATGGAGAAGACGATCAAACAATGACAGAAGGAAGGGTGAAGGAACATGGAGGAGGGAGGAAGAGCATGCGACATCATTTCCAAATCGACAGGGAAAGGCGAAGAGTCGGTGGACGGTTGCAAGTTTGCCACAGTACACGAAGAGGCACCCCGACCTACACGTCCGTTCGGAAATACTAGTAGAAAAGGACTCGCCGTGGTCTCACTGACACGTTGGAACAGGACCACATGTCAACGAAACATGGTGTGTAATTTCTCGTGCAAAATGCAATCTGGCCGCGTCCGCATTAGTTATTTTTTTTTGAAAGTTTGCCGCATTAGTTATCCACCTTTATTTTTTTAACATACAATCTGAATGGATAGCTCCTGTGGTCATCACACGTGAGCGGATATATAGGTGGGCTAGGTGGGCAGGCGGTTGAGCAGGCGGCAACAATCTGAGTGCTAAAAGAGTTGATCCAATGCTTTGTTTTGTTTGGATTTTCCAACTATGACCATTGGATAGAGTGAATCAATGGCTTACGTTCAAAGTTATTCTCATACTATAGAATTTTTGATTCAGTTGCTGTGCTGCTACCGTCCAATATTCGCGTGTGGTTGTTGCTAGAGTATAGAAAAGGAGGTACTAGTACTTACTATGGGAAAGGTGAAGTGATGGTTGATTCGCCCGAGCAACTTATTACTGTGGGAAATGGGAGTACCAGCGGATTCAAGGAACAAAGAAATGATGGTTGCTTTGTCCGAGCAACTTACTATGGCGAACATGGGGCTGTATGATTTGACTGCTCACTAGTGATTACTACTGCGGCGCAACGACCGGGGTGAATCTTTCCCCGTAGTTGTGTTGTGCACTCAATATTGCTGCATGGCAGGTGGAGCCGGATGAAGGATGTCCAACATGTCGGTGAAACGAAGATGAATTGTTTCTGGCATTGCTATCAATCCTTCAGGATTTGTTTATATGTACGGATAATTTTAATGAAATTGCACTGTGATGCTATGAAGGTTTCAACTTTGGTTCCCGTAGGAAAAAAAGGTTTCAACTTAGGATTCATGTGTCTTGCCTCAAGATTATCTCGTTACAACATTCCATCAAATACAAATGAAACTACCATGGCTACCATGGCTAATGCATCTCAATGGTTCGCAGATCAGCGCTAATATTCAGATCACAACTGAAGACAAAGTTGTAAGAAGGTGTACAAATAAAGAAAAAAATATAATTGAGCAATGCTGTTCGTAGGCATGGCTCAATTTCCTTGGCATAGTGTTCATTGCTTGGCAGCTAGTCTCACCCAGCTCTGTAGCCAAAAAAGAGGTGTATGGAGGACACCACAATCTTATCATTTTGTGCAGCTCCACTAAAATCGAGCGGACCATCCCTGTTTGCAAAGATATCCAGTCAGTGTGATTACAATAATAGTGGAACTAGATGATGAAACGTAACACACATAAATAGAAGCCGATCACCTCTACGATCTCTCTTTAGGACTAACTTCTTGTTGGAGAAGATTAGGCACGGAGTTGGATGAGGAGGATAGCAAAACCAATCTCCCTTTCGCAGTCCCACGAAATGTAAAACGTTGCTGTGTGACATTTTTATGAACTGCACAAAACACTCTTAAGAAAAAAGTGATTTGTGTAGTTCACCATAAGGTCGCAATAGCAACGAGGTGAAAATGGATAGCCCTGTTTGCAAAAGGAGGTAGAAAGGAAACAATTACTACCCAATAACACGAGTTGAAGACACATACACCGACAAAAAAGATGCATATTCCATGTAATAAGGGAAAGATAGCACATGGTGGTTTATCAGAAATGGTTTGAGGACGAGACTGCAAGATGGAAAGTATGCCAGCCGAGATACGATTTAAGCAAACAACTAAAGAAGATCCACATGCAGCAATGTGGGAAGATGGGGAGTGGAGCAAGGCCGGAGGAAGCTGTACCTGAGGGTCGTCGGGATGTTACTAGGAGGGCGCCGACGGCCAGGATCTGCCCATACTGCGGCAGCGAGCAAGTGGCGAAGGCCCTACCGCGCCGGAGCTTGGTCAGAGAGAACATCGAGTACCGCAGATCGGGACGTGCTGCCTCAACGCCGTCGAACGGAGAGACGATGCACACCCTCCCTTTCTGCCGGCAGACGGGATGCAGCCGGATCACTGACCAATGCTAAGAGAGAGAGGCCACTACCGCCTTGTGTGAGATGGTGTGACAAGAGACAAACCCATTTTTCCATTTTCCCCACGGCAATCGTTTCATATCATGTACGTGCCATTGAGGAATATATAGCTTTATTTAATACTAACGCGTCAAGTTGAACTTTGTTCCATCTAGGCGTGGTACCTGACCCTCCTTCAAGTAAACAACCGCTACATGCGTCAAATTGTCACGTGGGCTGCCTTTTCGTATAGAAACGAACTCCACCGTGTACCCGCGCGGGTGTGTCCGGGAACGAGACGTGAGTACGAGCGTCCTGCGTGCACCTCTTCTTTAGGTGTAGGTACATACGTGGGTGGGTGTGAGAGAGATGGTTTGTGCGAAACGGAGGCAATGTGTTGATGATATCTCAAACAGAAAAACATAACATATGCAATGTGTGTGAAACGGAGTCTTGGATGTGAGATATCGATAGAATTGAAAACAGGGATGAAGTGTGTGGCTGCGCGATCAATAAAGAGTGCCATCAAATTTGTTTTTGCCCTTGTCAAAGATGCAGGGCGACTGGCCTACTGGAATTTGAGAGGGCAGAGGTGCAGTTTTTCACCATGGCATGGATACGTACCTACAACGTTCGACTATCGGTGTGTGTGGGGGGGGGGGGGAGGGGGCAGAGACCGATCGACTAGTATATGTGTGGGGAAGGAGAGAGACCTAGCTATGTATTGTGGGAGATCGATCGACATCCATGGATATGTGTAGCAGAGGAATAAGGTTGGGAGAAAGACAAAGGTAGAGCATCGGAGGGTTGGTGGTGGAGTGGCATCTCACAAATGGTGGGAGAGGCCTGCTAGAAAACGGAGGGTACGAGTGCAATATCAATAAGAGAGGGCGGGGGATGCCTGTCTGTCTATGCACGTGCTTGTGAGTGACGGGTCAGGAGGTATGCAAGGATGATGAGGGGAGACGATATGGTTGTGGTAATCATACGTAACTACATAGGAAGATCAACTGTCGTGTGTCCGAGAAAGGGAGAGTCATAACTAGCGAGGTAAGTGTATCAGTGCGTGGGCAAACGAATTATAGTAGACCTGGCTATATGTAGGGCGATCAGTACATATAAACACCTGCATGTGTTAGAAGAAAATAAGGTCCGGAGAGACAGACAGGGGGAGAGGGGTGCGGCTAGGAGGTGCTGCGAGAGGCCTACCATGTCGAGGGGGGATGAGTGTGCGAGTATGAGATCAAGTAATATAGGGGCGGGAGTGTGCACCTGTGTGGTACCATATTGGACATAGGGGGGCATGGACGGTGAGAAGAGAAGAGGGGAAGGATATATGTGTTTGTTGTAGGCACACTTGGCTAGAGAGGTATATCGACCATTTTGTGCCGGAAAGAAGGAGCCGGGGGCCTACACACACCGCAGGTGGACGACCTAAAGAGAAATAATGAATGTGCGCGATGGAGGGGACGCTAAGGGTGGGTGAGAGAGGGGAGGGCATGTGCATGCACGATAGAAAGTTAGCGCTAGTTAGCTACAAATAGAAGAGGATCATGAAGGTGTAAAAGACGAACAAATATATCATAATGTACAACATTGATTATAATTTGGGCTAATGTGTGGCTTTTGCAGCTCAGGTCTAAATACTTGTCATAATGTAGGGGGCGGGGCACTATACTTTGTGTGATAATCATGGTGTACGTATGGAACATGGTTTAGATTATGAATATATAGTTAGTACATCAAATGTATTATTATTTGGAATCAACATCAAGTGTATTCAAAAAATAGAATTTCGAGTTCATGTAGTACACGTAGTTCATATCTATCTCTATAGTAATCATGCGGTGTGTTATTAAGGTAATACACGAATGATGGTTGAAGTTGGCAACAATCATGATTGTTGATTCTTATTGAAATAGAGAAACGAATTCAAATTTAGTTCGAATTGCAGCGGTAGTATAGACATTTGGAATGCACTAAAATGTTGGTATGAGTAGGTTACATGCATTATACAACAAGCAAAAAAATTAATTGGACATAACATGCATTCATACTCCCTCCTTCCATCTATATAGGGCATACTGAGTTTTTTAAGACCGCCTTTGACTATTTACAAGATTAATAGTACATGTCATGCACAATGTGAAAATTATATCATTGAAAGAACCTTTCATGCATTTAATTTAACGGTGCGCTTTGTGTAAGTTGCATGTCATATATTATTGCTCTAATATTTGGTAAAAGTTAGCATCAAAAACGATTAGGCCCTATATAGATGGAAGGAGGGAGTAGCTTTGAATAGCATTTGTATAGTAAAACGGGGCAAGACTCTCTCTTTGTGTGGTGTGAATAGTTTTATTTTTTTGTTTTCTTTTTGGTTGAGGGAAGTGCGAATTGATTTGGTACGTACAAGTACACACGTTGGGCTTGTCCCTAAAATTCAACCCGCGTCTTGTTATATCCCGAAAATTCAGATATCGTGCTCCCAAAACTAGCGCCTTCACAACCCGTGCCTTGCTATCCCGAAAATACAACGCGCCCGAAAACTCCCTCCAGCTGCCAAATCCCGACACGCGAAATCCCCCTTCTAACCCTGAGCCGAAAGGGCCACAAGTTCAAATCGGTGGGGGGTACTTTTGTAACACACCCTACATTTTGGACAAGTGTGTCCCTAAGTCATGGTTCACCCCCTCCCATCGCCCCTTTTTCACCATTCGAAATCCCAGGCCGCCATGACCTCTTCGCTCCAGCCGCGAAACCCCACCCTCCTTTGTCCGCCACCTCACCGCTGCCCAGCCAGAGCCTCTTCCCCGACGACGTCGTGCACCACAATAGCTCGACATACCTTGTCCACCTCCCCGGATGAGGATCCGTCATCCATCTCCTTGTCCTGCCGGTTCAGCCGCCCCGTCCTCCACCTCCAAGGAGCTGCTCCGACGATCACCTCGTCTATCACGGCTGCTCCATCCCCACAGCGCTGCCTTAAATTGCTCCACCAGAACCGCAACATCCTCACCGACTCCTCGAAAGAAGCCGAGGCCTACTCGGCGCCACCAAAGAGGTTGTACACTCATCGCATCGCACCTTCTCCTTAACATGACCTCCTGGCACCGACGGTGCTCCATCCCGCACCGCCATGGAGCGGCTACCTTGAAGCCGGCGACGCGGGTGACATATCCACGGCAGCTCTCCCCCAGTGCGAGGCCCCTTCGGCGGTGGCATCCATACCAGCGGGATGTGCTACTGCTGCTCCAGCTCTCGCTCGATCGCCCGCGCTACTGCAGCTACTCCGGTGCTCGCTCGATCGCTCGCTTGCCTAGTTGTTTTGCTCCGCGATCGCTTTCGCCTTCCTCATGCTGCTGCTGCTCTCCCCCTCGCTCGTGTTGCTGCTCTGCTCCGATTTAGCTAGACTTCAGTCGACTGAATCGACTTTTGGGTTAGTCGATTTTTAGGGGGTGGGGGGGGCTTGCTAGAGTTAAGGAAGAACCACCCGCAGCGGGGACGGGGGCTCGCCGGAGAGGTACCCCACTATCTATCTTAGGGTTCAGGGTGGGGGCGGGGGTCCTAGAGGGCTGGCCGGGGCAGCGGCGGACCGGCGGTGGGGAGTTGTTTCGGGGCGGCGAGGCGGCGTTGGGACCGGCGGTTCGGCCGGTGGTGGCTGGCGGCTCAGGGGGTGCAGGTTGAAGATGAACTGCAGGCCCTCCCTAAACTACATGTCAAGTGCCTCTCTGCTACCATTGCGTTCAGTTTCGACAGTTATGTTCAGAGTCAACAGTTTTTACCTCATCTGTTGTAGTCAGGTGGTTTTTGGTGATATAAATTTTACATCTATTTTACATCATCTATTGGAGATGCTATTAGAATCCCACTTGAGATTGACGATTTCTGTCTTGTGCTACTTCAGCCTTGACATCTTACGGCTCACCGGAGCTGCTCCAACGACAGAACGATCCATCACAACAGAGCAGTGCCCTGGACGCCGTCTACAGATTCCTCAGATCTTCCTCCACACCTCCGATAGCCACCTCTGCCTCAACTGCTTTAGCGACCAACCCAATGATGCTGAGGTCGACATGGCTACGGCAAAGAGGTTTTACAATTGTTGCATCACTTATTACTATACATTCATGTCGATGCATTAGGGCTATTTTGGTTCAACGGAAAAACATAGCAATAGGGAATTTTCCAATGGCACTCTACTATTCAATTATTCATGCATTTTGTTGAAAGGAATGAAGCAAAACATCCACCTAGACCTACTTTTCAAAATCCTATGCATGAAAACAAGACCAAGTGCATTAGTGGCAGAATAACATTCTAACTGTACACGCTTTCATATGGTTTCACTTTATTTTGGCCATGTTTCTTTGCATTCCTCTGCTCTTCCAATTCCTGTAAACCAAACACCCAAGTTGACAGAAATCATGTGTTTACAAATGCTCTGTTTACCATGTGCATTCCTATCCTATTCGGATATTTTTCCTATCCCTGCGTTTTTAGAATCATGCAAGCCAAATGAGCCCTTACAGAATTACTTCAGTTACAGGTAGGTGTCGAAGGGAACTTTGTGTGGTTTGTCCTGCTCCTGCCACGACGTCGTCCACCTCACTTGAGCTGCTCCATCGACAAAAGCATCCACCAAACTAGACATCACGACTCCTGAATGTCTTTCACCGCCTCAGATCGCCTTCCCTGCCGCTGGCACCCACCTCAATGGCATCACCATCATCGACTCAGCAGATGAACTTGCGGAGTACACGGGTCCACAAGAGAGGTCACACTCTTTTGTTTCTGCTTATGTTATGCATTGCTTAAAATTACCTGCTACTTTAACGTCCTATTCACCTCCTGGACTCCAAGTTAGGTCCAAATTAATGTTCAAACTTGAGTTCTAAATGAGTTGTGGGGCACATATCGAGGCAGCAATGAATAGTATGTCTGTCTAATATCTGGTTCACCTAGGATATGCCTATGTTGTACTGAAAGTGCAACTAATCCCCGGGTGGTTTTGGTAATTAATAACAACATATATATCATTGAACTAATTGTTTCTTGAGAATATTTTAGAAAGTTCAGTGATATGGGTATGGCTATGACCGATGATGTGGACCCCTCAAAATACTAAGGAAAACATTGGCAAAAGCTCAAGACTCCATTTTTGGTTTAGTGATCCAAGATCACATTGAGTCCATAGGAAAGCCAATACTATTAAAAGGGGATGAGGTTATGATGATGATCTGGTTGCTCAAAAGTGCTTAGTGATTTATCTCTCAAACTATCAGCAATCTTTCATTCCAACATATACTCATAAGTAATCTCGGTCCCACCGATTCCATAAACTCAGTCACACCGAGATGAACCACCTCAGCCATATACCCAAACCCTAGAAATTTCGGATTTTCCGATTCCAAACTCGGTCATACCGAAACTAGTGTTGCCAACCTTCTGTAACCTTCTGTACTCAAATCGGTGTCACCGAGATGAGAAAGTCGGTCCCACCGAGAATGGCAAACCCTAGTCTTTGGAAGAATCGGACTAACCGAGATTGTATTTTCGGTCCCACCGAAAATCCCAACGTTCACAAGATTTGAACTTTCGGTCTCACCGAGTTGTCAACTTCGGTCTGACCGAGATTGGTCAAATGTGTGTAACGGTTGGATTTTGTGTGGAGGCTATAAATACCCCTCCACCTCCTCTTCATTCGTGGAGAGAGCCATCAGAAAGAACTACCACTCCTACCTTACATTTCTGAGAAGAAAACTACCTACCCTTGTGTTGAGATCAAGTTGCTCCACTCCCACCATATGAAACTTGATTTCTAGCCTTCCCAAGTTGCTTTCCACTCAATCCTTTCTTCCACCACAGCCAAATCAGTGAGGAGAGTTGAGTGTTGGGGAGATTATCATTTGAAGCACAATAGCAAGGAGTTCATCATCACCAACACCATCTATTACCTTTTGGAGGGTGGTGCCTCCTAGATTGGTTAGGTGTCGCTTGGGAGCCTCCGTCAAGATGTGGAGTTGAACCAAGAAGTTTGTAAGGGCAAGGAGATCGCCTACTTCGTGAAGATCTACCCCGAGTAAGGCTAGTCCTCCGTGGACGTAGGCCATGATGGCATAGACAAGGTTGCTTCTTCGTGGACCCTTCGTGTGTGGAGCCCTCCGTGGACTCTCGCAGCCGTTACCCTCCGTGGGTTGAAGTCTCCATGAAGGTGGATTGATGATAGCACCACCTATCGGAACCACGAGAAAAATCTCCGTGTCTCCAAATTGCGTTTGCTCTTCTCCACCTCTTATTTACTACATGTGCAATTTACTTTCCGCTGCCACTACTCTAGAATTGCATGTGTAGGGTGATACTTGACTTGCTCATCATTGTGAACTTGCTAAAAACTTGTCTTAATCAAAAGGCTAAACTTTTAAGTTGTCAAGTAGTCTAATCACCCCCCCTCTAGACATACTTCCGATCCTACAAGTGGTATCAGAGCTTTGGTCTCCATTGGATTGGTTTCCATCGCATTGGACTCCATAAGCTTGGTTTCACAACCTAGGAGAGTATGGCGTCTAGTGAGGGTAATTTTCGTAGAGGTCCTTAATTTGATGGTTCAAATTTTGCTAGTTGGAAGCACAAAATGAAAATGCATATTCTTGGACATAACCCTGCCGCATGGGGCATTATTTGTGTTGGCTTGCAAGGTGAGTTCTTCGAGGAAGGAAAAGTTCCGGATCGCGAAGCTACAGCGGATGAGTTGCGGATGTTCTGAACAATGCTCAAGCTTGTGACATTCTCTTCAATGCTTTGTGTCCCGAGGAGTTCAACAAGATCAGCCGTCTTGAGAATGCAAAAGAGATTTGGGATACTTTGGTCGAAATGCACGAAGGTACCGAGTCCGTGAAGGGATCAAAGCTAGATGTTCTTCAAGGTCAACTTGACAAGTTCAAGATGAAGGAAGGTGACGGAGTCGCTGAAATGTACTCTAGGCTTGCTCTCATCACCAATGAGATTGCTGGCTTAGGAAGCGAAGAAATGACCGACCGATTCATCATCAAGAAGATTCTCAGAGCTTTGGATGTAAAGTATGACACCGTGTGCACTTTGATCCAAATGATGCCAAACTACAAGGATCTCAAGCCTACCGAAGTCATTGGAAGAATTGTTGCTCATGAGATGACACTTAAAGATAAGGAAGAGCTTCACAACAAGTCAAGTGGTGCTTACAAAGCTACAGTTGAAGCTCCCACAACCTCAAGTGACAAGCTAGTTTCCAATGAAGAGATAAGCCTAATGGTGAAGAACTTCAACAAATTCTACAAGAGTAGAAGCAAGGAAAGAAGCTCAAAGTCTAGATCATATGATGAAAAGAGATCTTCTAGTCGTGATCGAACCTGCTACAATTGTGGAAGACCGGACACTACTCAAATGAGTGTTCGACTCCCACAAGAGAAGAGAAGAATCTCCAAGAAGAAGAAGCTCAAGAGAAGAGTCACCTCGAAAAGAGAGAAGGAGTAGAGATGATCGTTATGAGCGAAGATCCTCTCGGAGAAGCAAGGATTAGGAAAGGAAAGACAAGTCATCAAGGAGCTACACAAGAAGAAAACATCAAGCTCATGTTGGTGAATGGGTCTCCGGCTCCGACTCGACAATCACTCCGAAAGAAGCTATCACTCCAACTCCGAATCTGATCAAGATGAAGGTGTTGCGGTCTTGCTCTCGTATCCTCCAACTCCAACTCCTATGACTTATTTGATTCACCAAATGAGGGAATTGGAAGATGCTTCATGGCAAAAGGCCCCAAGGTATCACACCCTGAATTTATTGACTTTGATAGTGATGAAGATGACTTGCTTGGTGAAGATGAGCTTTTACATGACAAATCTAGTGAGCTTAGTAATGATGAACATTCTAATAGTCTTTATAGTCGAGAAGAGTCGAATGACAATGCTATGAAGGAGATTGAGCGTCTAACTAAAGAACTAAACACTCTTAAGTTATCTCATGAAACAACTCAAGAAGATCATAGAGAGCTCCTAAGATCTCATGAGAAGCTACGCTTCGAGAAGCTCAATCTAGAGCAAGAACATGAGTTTCTAAAAGCTATCAATGACGATCTTCGAAAGAAAAGTTCTTCATATCTTGCCAAACGACTTCTCTTGTCTAATTTCTTGCCACCTATTAAACCTAAGCATGACAAGCATAAGAAAAATTCTTCATCTAGTAGTAACAATAATCATGCTAAATCAAATGTTGTTACTTCTAGTAATACTCTTGATTCCACTAACAATGTTTCAAGCCAAGTTTCACTTGAGCAAGAAAATAGTTTATTGAAAGGGATTATAGAGAAAGGTGTCTACAAGAGCCTTGCGGAAGCAAGAACTTTGAGGAAATTGTTCGCAAGCAAGGAAGACACCGGAAGAATCAAGGAATTGGTTTTGAGCGAAAGTTCAACGCCGAGGGTGTTGAATGGGAAGAAGGTCAATATCCCACTCCAAAGTTTGTTTCTCAAAAGGAGAAGTATGATCCTACTTCTTCCAATGTGGAACAAGCTCAAGATGACCTTCCACCACAAGACCACAAGCTAAAAGGCAAGGACAAGCTTCAAGAGGAGATTGATGCATTCATTGAAGCACCCAAGGCCATGGTCAAGTGGGTTCCCAAGGAAACTTCAAGTTCTACTTGACAAGCTCAACTACTACCCCAAGGATTCCCATCAAGATGATGTGGATCCCAAGAAGAAGAACTAGAGAGTTCTTGAGGGTGACTCCGCCAACATACTTCACTCACATTCATTTTGGCAAGAACTTGTGCAATCAACTTCCACATCTTGCACTAGTTCATGGAGTCACAAACCCTCTTGTTGGTAAGTCAAGGGACAAGGTAATCATTGCTTTCATGGACATCATCTATTGTGTACTTCAATCTATGTCCATGGATATCCTTGTTTGTTCCTTGTGGGACTAACCCATGTAGGTATTGAAAGTGCCCGAATCCAAAGGATTGCTCCCAACTCTTGGTGATCTTCATCAACATTGAGCATCCACATCTTCAACATCTACATGAAGTCTTCAACGACAACCCAAGGTTAGTTTGACCCTTTAAAAGGGGTTCTCACATCAAGGGGGAGCTTTGCTCTAAAGAATTGAGCTAAAGCATCTTCAAATGATGTGAACACATTAATGCTTTATGGAAAAGTGGTAACCCCACTTGTGCCTAAACGATGAGTATGACCTATGATCAAATGTTCTCATTTGACTCCTAAGTCAATATACTCATATATAGATGACCTAGTCATCGCCAAATTATGTGCTAGTTGCTAGAGTTTTGTTTGTGCATGTTTGACACATATTTCATTTGCTATCTTATTGTGTGAGCATGTTGGATGCATGATTTTATCCATTCGAGGACATCCATTTGTTGCTTAGTCTTTTGGATTTTTCTTTTTGACCAAATGGATGGACAAGAATGCCTAAGTTCCTCCCTAGCTATCTATGCTTTCTTGTCTCAAATTCTATTCATGCTTATATCACAAACTTTGATCAAGTCTTTTTGGACAGATCGAGTGAGGAGCACTGAGCCACCGATCCGTCAAAAGCTTAAATTCCAAAACCTTCTAAGTACTTTCGGTCAAACCAATATACTCAAATCGGACGGACCGAAATTACTTGGATTGATCTAGGTTTTCACCTCGGTGAAACCGAGTTACAAATTCGGCGTGATCAAGTGAGTAATCGCTGCGATTAACCATCTCGGTCCCACCGAAGTTTTCAACTCGGTCCCACCGACATTGAAGGGTATATATACCCGAGGGCAGCGTTGATTATTCCTTCAAACGCCTCGCCCCAAACCCTTATTTGCCGTCGCCGTGGTCTCCGGATCGTCTCCGCTGTCGCGCAGGCGCCATGCTGGTCTCCATCGCCGTCAGCGGTCGATCTCATCGCGCCGTTGCGCCGTAGTGAAACTTCACCAAGTTGGGTGAGTTTCATCCCTCTCGTGCTTCAACCTCTGATTCAATGCACGATAGGTTTTGCCTAGTTTCTTGCCAAGTTTGAAATCTTCCTATCCAGCAGATTAGATCTTAGAACAAAATTCGAGTAAAAATTTTAGGGTTAGGTTTCCGCCAAACACATCTCGGTGTGAACGATTCTACATTCTCGGACTGACCGATTTGGCCTCTGGCCATTGCACTGCACTTTTCGGTTCAACCGAGTTGTGCAAATCGGTAAGACCGAAACAAGGATTTAGTGAAACCCTAGTGCTCTCGGCTAGACCGAAACCCATTTCGGTCCAACCGAAAGTGGTGTGAATGGTTCTGTTTAGGCACTTCGGATTCACCGAATTTTTAGACTCGGTCAGACCGAAATGTATTCTGTGAAAACCTAAAACTGAAGTTTGAACTCATTCATTTTGCAAAATCTTCTGCAGTTTGTGATAACTCTTCTATTCTGCCTATACCTATTCTATTCACAAAGTTGTCGGTCATATACGATGCAAGTGACAGCGAACAGTCTGAATCACCAGTTGAGATTCCAGAGGCAGTCACAAGTCCTGAAGCAAGCAGTTTTTCTGATGATGGAGAGAGGAGCACCCCAAGTGGTTTGCCTCCTGCTGCCACCAGGGCCAGGAAGAAGAGGAATTCTGATGAGGAGGATTCTGACTTTGTTGCTGAGGAGGAGATTACATCCAAGCCTAAGAGGAAAGTGGTTGCCAAGGACTATCAAGGGCAACATACAAAGAAAGGCACCAGCAAGGTGAAGAAGTCCATAGTTGCAAAGAAGCTGAGCATGGAAGAAGAAACCTCCAGCAAGATAAAGAAAACTTCTAAGAGGAAGAGGTTAGTTCATGATGAAGCTGATGATGATTCTGATGAGGAAGCACCCCAGCCTCCTCAGAAGCCCAAGTTGATGGGAGATGCCATCAGGGCAGGAGCACCCACCAAATCTAAGCCATCAGCTCCAGCAAAGGCAGCTCAAGCCAAACCTGCTGCCAAGCCAAAGAAAACAGTGAGAAATATTCCTGCTTCAGAGAAGAAGAAGGACAATGTGCCCCCAGCTGAATCAGATGAAGAGGCACATGTATTGTCAAGCTTCGACGTAAACCGCCAGTTCATAATGATGCTCATCCTCGAGCTGAAAATATGAAGGAAAGGAAGGACAAAGGTCTCAGGCTATGGAGGCAAGTTGATCCATATGCCACCAGGAGAAGGACAGCAGTTGACTCAAGGTTCCACACCAGAGAGCAACAAGATTTCTATGAGACAGTGCTCATGGACAAGAAGCCCATTGTTGCTGATACTAGGTATGTTGACTGGAAATACATCGACAGTGAAGAGCACAGAGACTACTTCCCACATGTGCATGAGAGCTTCACTGCATGTGGAGTTGCAGAGTTCGTTGGTCAGAAACTGACTGACTGGAATGATGAGATGATCATGCAGTTCTATGCCACAGCGCATTTCTATCCAGATGGCAGAATTGTGTGGATGACTGAAGGCCAGAGATTCTCTTCAACAGTTGAAGAGTGGGCTGAACTGCTAAATGCTCCAGCATAAAGAGATGATGATGTTGATGTTTATGGCATTCCAAAGAAGAATCACGAGTCTATGAGGAACATGTACAATGAGGTACCAGACAAGGATGTTGAGATATGGAAGCTTGGATCAAGTATATCATCTTGAGTGCAGGTCTCCCAACCACTAACACCATTACGAGGCATACTTTGATGCCCAAGTCGAGAGACCATCGCATGATAAGAGGCTATTCTATCAACATGCTGCATATTTCGGATCGAAGACACCTTTTAAGGTGATGGACACGATAGTAGAGACTATCAAGAGGACAAAGAGCAGAGACTGTAAGAGGTCATGTGGGTTTGCCCGCACATTCAGATGCTCATCAATGCCAAGTTTGGCACGGGCACCTACTTGTTGGATAGACCCCACTTGCCCGCAGCCTGAACATGAAGATAATGAAGTTGTGATGGTGAGGATGCTCCCACATCTGTTGAAGGACACGCTAAGTCTGAAGCTGCCAAACAAGCTAAAGCTGAGAAGGAAGCAAGCGAAGAAGAACAAAGCCCAAGAGCGTTGGAGAACAACTTCTTGAAGCTACCCGGAGGATTGAACTACGCTTTGGCCAGCATAGTGCAGTCTCGGGAGAGTCTTGAGAGGATAGTTGAAGACAAGTTCCATGCTCTGGATGTCAAGTCGCCGAAGTGCAGTCACCGTCAACAAGCTTGAGGCGGACATCGAGGAAGCGAAGAGGAGAAGGCAGAGCTCATGAAGGAGATGGAAGATGATCTAGTCCGGGATGACTATGAGCAGCCTGCTCAAGTGCCCACAAAGCCCAGATCATTTGCTATTCCAAAGGCAGATCCTGTGGCTACTACATCAACACCTCCCACAGCTCCATCAGTTCCAGTTCCAGCTCCAGTCTCCACTCCTCCAGCTCCACAGACCTCAGCAGAAGTCTTTGCAGATGCAGCTATCTCCACTCCATCGACCCAGACAGGAGCCGCCAGCAGAGTCCCTAGTGACGCTTAGCTCTATACCTTTCGAACTTTTTGGTAACTTGTTGCCAAAGGGGGAGAAATTGTATAGATCATAGGACTTCGAGAGAGAGAGTGCTCGTTTTTGCTCTTTCGTTTGCGGTTTTCCTTGAGATACTTTTGAGTTTTCCAAGACATTTCGTGTGTTTGATACTACGTTTGCTCTATCTTTGATGAGTGCTTGATCATACTATGCTTAATGTGTGCCTAATGCTTATCATATTCTATCCATATCTTGTATGATCATTTACTCATGTCTTGGTGATTGGGTGCATGCTATTCATTCTTATCATTTTGTGCGCTCCACGAAGATGTATGTGACATGGAAGAGTGACCCATGATCCTAATCGATTGTGCATTTGCATTCAAACGCAAATCTTAAATAATGCACAAATTTAGGGGGAGCTCTTGCTTATCACATACTTCTCAAAGCGACGATATTATTCATTGATTATATCTCTTGTCGAAGCTTTGATCTATATGTTGTCATCAATTACCAAAAAGGGGGAGATTGAAAGTGCAACTAATCCCCGGGTGGTTTTGGTAATTAATAACAACATATATATCATTGAACTAATTGTTTCTTGAGAATATTTCGAAAGTTCAGTGATATGGGTATGGCTATGACGATGATGTGGACCCCTCAAAATGCTAAGGAAAACATTGGCAAAAGCTCAAGACTCCATTTTTGGTTTAGTGATCCAAGATCACATTGAGTCCATAGGAAAGCCAATACTATTAAAAGGGGATGAGGTTATGATGATGATCTGGTTGCTCAAAAGTGCCTAGTGATTTATCTCTCAAACTATCAGCAATCTTTCATTCCAACATATACTCATAAGTAATCTCGGTCCCACCGATTCCATAAACTCAGTCACACCGAGATGAACCACCTCAGCCATATACCCAAACCCTAGAAATTTCGGATTTTCCGATTCCAAACTCGGTCATACCGAAACTAGTGTTGCCAACCTTCTGTAACCTTCTGACTCAAATCGGTGTCACCGAGATGAGAAAGTCGGTCCCACCGAGAATGGCAAACCCTAGTCTTTGGAAGAATCGGACTAACCGAGATTGTATTTTCGGTCCCACCGAAAATCCCAACGTTGACAAGATTTGAACTTTCGGTCTCACCGAGTTGTCAACTTCGGTCTGACCGAGATTGGTCAAATGTGTGTAACGGTTGGATTTTGTGTGGAGGCTATAAATACCCCTCCACCTCCTCTTCATTCGTGGAGAGAGCCATCGAAAGAACTACCACTCCTACCTTACATTTACGAGAAGAAAACTACCTACCCTTGTGTTGAGATCAAGTTGCTCCACTCCCACCATATGAAACTTGATTTCTAGCCTTCCCAAGTTGCTTTCCACTCAATCCTTTCTTCCACCACAGCCAAATCGGTGAGGAGAGTTGAGTGTTGGGGAGATCATCATTTGAAGCACAAGAGCAAGGAGTTCATCATCACCAACACCATCTATTACCTTTTGGAGGGTGGTGCCTCCTAGATTGGTTAGGTGTCGCTTGGGAGCCTCCGTCAAGATGTGGGGTTGAACCAAGAAGTTTGTAAGGGCAAGGAGATCGCCTACTTCGTGAAGATCTACCCCGAGTAAGGCTAGTCCTCCGTGGGCGTAGGCCATGATGGCATAGACAAGGTTGCTTCTTCGTGGACCCTTCGTGGGTGGAGCCCTCCGTGGACTCTCGCAGCCGTTACCCTCCGTGGGTTGAAGTCTCCATCAACGTGGATTGACGATAGCACCACCTATCGGAACCACGAGAAAAATCTCCGTGTCTCCAAATTGCGTTTGCTCTTCTCCACCTCTTATTTACTACATGTGCAATTTACTTTCCGCTGCCACTACTCTAGAATTGCATGTGTAGGGTGATACTTGACTTGCTCATCATTGTGAACTTGCTAAAAACTTGTCTTAATCAAAAGGCTAAACTTTTAAGTTGATCACCCCCCCTCTAGACATACTTCCGATCCTACATGTACCCTAAATTTCTGCATGCTCTCCTAACATAATCTCACCATATTTTTTTTGTATGCAGGTCAGATATTGTACACAGTCATGCTGAACATGTAGAGAAAAAGGTAAGAGTTTTGCGCGGCAATACAATGTCATGCAGACATCGCTCCATGGTGGGTTCAATGGCAAACCCTCCCCACCCCTCTCCAGAGGAAGATATCTGTTCTGAGGAGGATTCAGACGCCGCTGACCACTCCTATTTAACCCCCTAGGTGTTGATACGTCTCCAACGTATCTATAATTTATGAAGCATTCATGCTATTCATTATCTGTTTTGAATGATTACGAGCTTTATTATACACTTTTATATTACTTTTGGGACTAACCTATTAACCGAAGGCCCAACCCATATTGTTGTTTTATTGCCTGTTTCACTATTTCGAAGAAAAGGAATATCAAACGGAGTCCAAACGGAATGAAACCTTCGGCAGCATGATTTTTGGAAAGATTATGATCCAGGAGACTTGGAGTGCAAGCCAGGGGAGCATCGAGGAAGCCACGAGACAGGGGGCGCACCCACCCCCTGGGCACGCCCTACCCTCTTGTGGGCCCCTCGAGTCTCCCCCGACCGACTTCTTTCGCCTATATAAGCTTACGTACCCTAAAAACATCGAAGAAGAAGATAGATCGGCAGTTCCGCCGCCCCAAGCCTCTGTAGCCACCAAAAACCTCTTGGGAGCCCGTTCCGGCACCCTACCGGAGGGGGAACCCATCACTGGTGGCCATCTTCATCATCCTGGCGCTCTCCATGACGAGGAGGGAGTAGTTCACCCTCGGGGCTGAGGGTATGTACCAGTAGCTATGTGTTTGATCTCTCTCCCTCTCTCGTGTTCTCTCTATGGCACGATCTTGATGTATCGCGAGCTTTGCTATTATAGTTGGATGTTATGATGTTTCTCCCCCCTCTACTCTCGTGTGATGAATTGAGTTTTCCTCTTGAAGTTATCTTATCGGATTGAGTCTTTAAGGATTTGAGAACACTTGATGTATGTCTTGCCGTGCTTATCTGTGGTGACAATGGGATATCACATGATCCCCTTGACGTATGTTTTGGTGATCAACTTGTGGGTTCCGCCCATGAACCTATGCATAGGGGTTTGCACACGTTTTCGTCTTGACTCTCCGGTAGAAACTTTGGGGCACTCTTTGAAGTACTTTGTGTTGGTTGAATAGATGAATCTGAGATTGTGTGATGCATATCATATAATCATGCCCACGGATACTTGAGGTGACAATGGAGTATCTAGGTGACATTAGGGTTTTGGTTGATTTGTGTCTTAAGGTGTTATTCTAGTATGGACTCTTGAATAGATCGATCTGAAAGAATAACTTTGAGGTGGTTTTGTACCCTACCATAATCTCTTCGTTTGTTCTCCGCTATTAGTGGCTTTGGAGTGACATTTTGTTGCATGTTGAGGGATTGTTATATGATCTATCTATGTTATTATTATTGAGAGAACTTGCACTAGTGAAAGTATGAACCCTATGCCTTGTTTCCTACCATTGCAATACCGTTTACGCTCACTTTTACCATTAGTTACCTTGCTGTTTTTATAATTTTAGATTACAAATACCTTCATCTACTATCCATATTGCACTTGTATCACCATCTCTTCGCCGAAGTAGTGCACCTATACAATTTACCATTTTATTGGGTGTGTTGGGGACACAAGAGACTCTTTGTTATTTGGCTGTAGGGTTGTTTGAGAGAGACCATCTTCATCCTATGCCTCCCACGGATTGATAAACCTTAGGTCATCCACTTGAGGGATATTTCTACTGTCCTACAAAACTGTGCACTTGTAGTCCCAACAACGTCTACAAGAAGAAGGTTGTGTAGTAGACATCAAGCTCTTTTCTGGCGCCGTTCCCGGGGAGGCTAGGTAAGCGGCACTCACACCCCGTCAACTAAGCTCTTTTCTGGCGCCGTTGCCGGGGAGGTGAGTGCTTGAAGGTATATCTTTTGATCTTGCAATCGAATCTTTTTGTTTCTTGTTTTATCACTAGTTTAGTTTATAAAAGAAAACTACAAAAAATGGAGTTAAATTTGTCTCATACTCTTTGTCTTTTTAATATCTTTCGTGAGTATGATGGAAAGGAAAATTGTGCTCAAGTGCTAGAAGAAGAATGCATTAAAATGCTTGGTACTAGATCTTTGTATGATGAGCATTATTGCAATGTTGTTAGTATGAATTCTTTGAATATCCATGATGCTAATGATATGCAAAGCCACAAGCTTGGGGAAGCTATGTTTGATGAATATGATATTTTTAGTCCCCCAAGTCTTGATGAGAATATTTATTATGATGAAAGCATGCCTCCTATTTATGATGATTATATTGATGAAAGTGGGTTTGTAAGAGTGTCATCTTTAGGATGTAGTGATCCCACTATTTTGGAGGATGTTGAATCTTATTGTGATGAACATGAAAGTGGATTTGGAAGAGTGTCAACTTTAGTTAGTGATGATTCCACTATTTCGGAAGAGGCCCCAATTGATTACGAGAACAAAGTTGCTATCTATGATGATTATTGTGATGACTTGTATGCTATTAGGAATAATGATAACCATGAAACTTGTCATCATGATTTTAGTTTTCAACTGGATTATGCCTCACATGATAATTATTTTGTTGAGTTTGCTCCCACTACTATTCATGAGAAGAATTTTGCTTATGTGGAGCGTAGTAAATTTGCTATGCTTGTAGATCATGAAAAGAATGCTTTAGGTGCTGGTTATATTGTTGAATTCATTCATGATGCTACTGAAAATTATTATGAGGGAGGAACATATGCTTGTAGGAATTGCAATAATATCAAGTTTCCTCTCTATGTGCTTAAAGTTTTGAAGTTATGCTTGTTTTGCTTTCCTATGCTAGTTGATTATTGTTCCCATAAGTTGTTTGCTCACAAAATCCCTATGCATAGGAAGTGGGTTATACTTAAATGTGCTAGTCATATGCTTCATGATGCTCCCATTATGTTTCAATTCTTATCTTTTAAATGAGCATCATTGTCATCCTCATGCCTAGCTAGAAAGGCATTAAAGAAAAGCGCTTGTTGGGAGACAACCCAATATTTATCCTTACTGTTTTTGTGTGTCCACATGATTATGCTACTGTAGTATTCATGTTTTATAGCTTTTGTTTCAATAAAGTGCCAAGTAAGAACTTTAGGATAGCTTACGGTGATAGTTGTGTTGATCCTGCTGAGAATCAGAAACTTTTGCACCCAGTAAATTAGTTTTTTTAATTCACAGAAACGTGCTTCTGATACTATTATTTTTTCTCTGGATTGGTACGCAAAGTTCTTAGGACTTCCTAATTTGGTAGGATTTTTGGAGTTCCAGAAGTATACGTTTGATATAGATTACTACAGACTGTTCTGTTTTTGACAGATTCTGTTTTCTATGAGTTGTTTGCATATTTTGATGAATCTATGAGTAGTATCCGAGGGTATGTACCATAGATAAGTTGGAGTACAGTAGATATTACACCAATATGATTTTAGAATGAGTTCATTATAGTACCTAAGTGGTGGTTTTATTTTCTTATACTAACGGAGTTTACGAGTTTGCTGTTGAGTTTTGTGTTGTGGAGTTTTCAAGTTTTGGGTAAAGATTCAATGGACTATGGAATAAGGAGTGGAAAGAGCCTAAGCTTGGGGGTGGCCAAGGCACCCCAAGGAAATATTCAAGGATAACCAAAAGCCTAAGCTTGGGGATGCCCCGGAAGGCATCCCCTCTTTCGTCTTCGTTCATCGGTAACTTTACTTGGAGCTATATTTTTATTCACCACATGTTATGTGTTTTGCTTGAAGCGTCATTTTCTTTTGTTAGTATTTGCTTACTTTTATTTAGAATAATGTTTTGCATCTTTATTCTCAAAAAAATGTCAAGGATACCCTTTACCATGCTTATTTTGCTAGTATACATGTTGCTGTTTGAAAACAGAAAGTTTACCGCTGTTGAAAAAATTCCCTAGAAAAGTCAGAGAATGATATAATGTTGAAACTTTTTGCATATTGAGCTCTGATAAATCTTCTACAGATTAATATTTTTCTCATAATTTTTGGAGTTAGGAAAGTATTGACACTCTTGCATTCTTTACAGACTGTACTATTTTGACAGATTGCTGTTATGTTTGCATTGTTTGCATATGTTTGCTTGTTTAATGATTCTATTTGAGGATAGGAGTTTTAAATATGCAGATGCATTTAGCATTCAATGTTGAATAATAATTTTAGTGATTTTCTACAGTAGAAAATGATAAGGTTTTGCATTGGTTTATACTAACCTATCTCACGAGTTCTTGTTGAGTTTGGTGTGGATGAAGCTTTTGATAAAAAGAGAAACCATGATATGAGAGGAATTAAGGAAACAAAAAAGTTCAAGCTTGGGGATGACCAAGGCACCCCAAGATAATATTTCAATAAGTCTCAAGCATCTAAGCTTGGGGATGCTCCGGTAGGCATCCCACCTTTCTTCTTCAACAACTATCAGTTAGTATCGGTTGAGCCTAAGTTTTTGCTTCTTCACATGAGTTGTGCTATCCTTGCAATGTCATTTTATTTTGTTTTGCTTGCTGTTTGACTACAATACCAAGATCTGTAATTCTTTAATGAGAGAGAGTCTTCACATAGTTACATAATTATTTAGCTACTCATTGATCTTCACTTATATCTTTTTGGAGTAGTTTGTCATTTACTCGTGTGCTTCACTTATATCCTATGAGTAAATGGTTGAATGAGTTGAATGTCATAAATCTGAAATTACATATGTTTAATTTGCTTATCCCATGGGGAGTAATGACTTCACATCTAAGAAGTAGAGGTTGTAAATTTATTGAAGGTAGCAAGCATTGTATTGGTCATTTGAATAATTCATGAAAGAATATTGAAGGAAGCGAGATTTCACATATAAATACACTATCCTAGACATCTTTTATAATTGGGAGCACTCATTTAGTATGACATGCTAAAGAGTTTATGTTGGACAAGGAAGACAACGTAATAGGTTATGTTTTTGCACATCTCAGTTAAAGTATATTGTCATGGATCATTCAAACATGTTGAGCTTGTCTTTCCCCCTCATGCTAGCCAAAATTCCTTGCACCAAGTAGAGATACTACTTGTGCTTCCAAATATCCTTCGACCTCAAGAAAGGAGCTGCTACTTGTGCTTCCAAATATCCCGCGCGGCAAGAAAGGAGCTTCCAAAATTCCTTGCACCATGTAGAGATACTACTTGTGCTTCCAAATATCCCGCGCGATAAGAAAGGAGCTGCTACTTGTGCTTCCAAATATCCCGCGCGGCAAGAAAGGAGCTGCTACTTGTGCTTCCAAATATCCCGCGCGGCAAGAAAGGAGCTGCCAAAATTCCTTGCACCAAGTAGAGATACTACTTGTGCTTCCAAAAATCCCGTGCGGCAAGAAAGGAGCTGCCAAGAAACCCCTCGACCTCAAGAAGGCGCTCACGTTCTCCATGCACCAGCGCGGCAAGACTGCATCCTTGCACCAGCACGACAAGACCCCGTGTTGCCCCTCATGGCGGCGCGTGGGAACCATCAAGAGGAGGCTCCGCGTCTGCAAAAAGCTCCGGTGGCCACCGCAGGCTGCTACGCGTTCACCACCGAGCTGCGTAGTGTCGCCTGGCCCGGCAAGTTCAAGCCAGACCTGCCTCCTCGCTATGACGGCACAGCCGACCCCGCGGAGTTCCTGTAGCTCTATTAGCTGGGCATCGAGGCGGCCAACGGGGACAAAAAGGTCATGGCGAACTGGTTTCCCATGGCGCTCAAGGATGGTGCCTGCACCTGGCTCTTGAACCTGCCTCCCGACTCGATCTCCTCCTGGGATGAGATGCGCAGCCGTTTCATCGCCAACTTCTAGGGCACTTGCGACCACCCTCCGGACGTGGGTGACCTGCCGCATCAAGCAGCAGCCTAGAGAGACCCTGCAGAAGTACATCCAGCATTTCAACAGCGCTCGCCTCAAGATCCCCAAGGTGACTGAGGAGGCCATCATCTCAGCGTTCTCCGATGGCGTCCGTGACATCAAGATGAAGGAGGAGCTCTCCATCCACGAGGATCTGTGCACATCTCTAGAGATGTTCAACCTAGCGACCAAATGTGCAAGAGCTGAGGAAGGGCGCCTCTCCCTCGTCGAGCTCCCAGCTGCTGACCCAGAAGAGAAGAAGGCCAAGGCTAAGGACGTGAAGCGCAAAGGAGCAGCCGTACTCGCAGCAGAACCAGACATGAAGCGCGGCAGGGACCAGCCGGAGTCGTCCAAGGGTAGCCGATTCTGCGCCTACCACAACCTCTACACCCCCAACACCAACGAATGCTAGGAGCTCAGAGCCGTTCGAGAAGGACGCATCGGTCGATTCCCCGAGCGCAATGACCGGGGCTACGGCCGAGGAGGAGGAAGAGGCGGAAGACGATGGGACGACCGAGGCCCTTGCTAGGAGTGGCGTGACCGACCTTGCGAGGATCGCTGGCAGGACCAGCCTCGCGAGGGAGCCTGGAGGGATCAGCCTCGCGAGGACGGCCCGCAGGGCAACGCATGCCTTCCTCCTCTGCCGCCACCGCCAAGAAGGAATGATGACCACCACCAGGACGAGGGGGCTGGGGGCTTCCATGAGCCGCGTGCTATTGCTTGCATCTTGGGTGGTGCCCAGGCCCCAGCCTCTCAGCGCATCTTCAAGCAGTTCGCTCGCGAGGTGAATGCAGTCCTCCCCAAGCTCGAGGCCACGCGCCTTCTCAGGTGGTCCAAGTGCGCCATCACTTTCAGCTCAGCATATCAGATCAAGTGTGCGGCTATAGCTGGCGTCCTCCCAATGCTTTGTTCCCCAGTCATCAGCAACGTGCAAGTCAGCAGGACCCTCATTGATGGAGGCGCAGAGCTCAACATTCTGTCCGTCGAGATGTTCAACAACCTTCAAGTGCCATATGATCAACTTCAGCCTACCAAGCCATTCTCAGGAGTTACTGACGGCTCCACTACCCCGATAGGGCAGGTCCGCCTCCCTGTCATGTTCGGATAGCACAACAACTACCACACCGAGCTCATCATCTTCGACATTGCCCACATTCGCCTGACATACAATGCCATCCTCGGGTATCCAACCCTGGCCAAGTTCATGGCGGTGACCCACCATGCACTACTGGAATCTGGCACTTTGCCATCCGCCATGGCGGATGGCAAAACATGGTCGGCGGATGGCAAAGGCTTTGCCATCTGCCGGCCAGATGGCAAGCAGTAATCGAAACCCCGCGGTAAAGGCTTCTTTGCCGTCTGGCTGCTGATGGCAAGAGTGTGTGGCTTTGCCATCGGTGGCAGATGGCAAAGCCTCTTAACGGGGTTAGCCCCGTTAGAAGGCTAACGGCATACATTGCCGTCTGCCAGCAGATGGCAAAGGCTGCAGGCTCTTTGCCGCCTGCCAGCAGATGGTAAAGGCTGCATGCTTTGCCATCTTCTGGCAGATGGCAAAGAGCCCAAATAGGCCAGCCCAAATTGTACATGTAGATGACACGTGGTCTCTTTGCCATCTACCAGCTGATGGCAAAGCTCTTTGCCATCTGCCAGCAGATGGCAAAGTGACTATATTGCCCCATTTAATTTTGATTTTTCTTACATCAGTTCCTTTTCTCAGAAAATCAAACACAAATATATTTATATGAGCAATATAGCATATTCAACACATATTACCAATAGTCATGAACACATATATATCCAACACATGTTACCAATAGTAGCAAGTTTCATCCGTACATATACATAGTTTCATCAATATTACACAGTTTCATCCATAGGTAGCAAGTTTCACAAGGTCAAAACAAAAACTAAATACAAGCACTCCATCAACCCAAGCTTCCGTGATCTTAAGCAAATCTGTAAAATGGGAAAGAAGAAAGTTAGAAGAAGAAGACTAGAAGAAGAAGATTATTATGATGCGGAAATATGGATGGATTGTCAAAACTTGCATTATCCTACTATCACTAGTACAACAAAGCTGCAGGTTGGCATAGTTCATGAACCATGTACATCATGACAAATACCATATCATCCAATGCTCGACTATGAACAAAATTGAAAAATTACGTGCATGAAGAAATACTTACATTTACATGCTAGAAAACTAATTGGATGAGAAGTACATATGTCGCTCATTGTTGTCATTGTATAAAAACAGTACAAAAGTGGGACTATAAACTCACCAATCCTTGTTGTCTCTCTTTATTTACAGAGCATTTAACCTCTACCTCACACAACGTATATATTTCTCAGCATGCGGCATGTCCCTTTTGCCAATGTCAACATACTCAAATACGACTTCTTCACCAAGTTCCAATGTAACAGGCTGTCAAGAAAAAATATGCAATACCAAAGGTGAGAATGGCAGTCTATTGCCAATATATTCTACTGTAATAATTAGTCTAAAGTAGAAAAGATGCATAATATGTGATAAATTAGCAGAAACTATAATACTTTTACCAGTTTCATAGCTCCAAATTAATGCAACCTAATGGTTTATCCATCCCTTCACCTGGTGACCTCTTGGACTTAAGTAGAGATGATTTCTGAATCATATAGACCTATGCATCTACATGCAAAGGACAGGATCAGCGCACTTATTATTTACACATGCCCCCTTGGTACATTTGCATGTGCCCCCCTTGAAAACAGCCCATCTTTGTGAAAGCACAACAGACCTATGCATCTGTCCCCAACATCAACATCGTCAGTTTCTACCAACAAGTACGAACACTATACCAGCTGATTATCTGATTCAAAACAAGACGTGTGAATTAATCAAACTTAAACCACACCATTTAGGCCTTGTTCTATTACTTGACATGTGATCAATCAACACAAAAATGAATGTTGCCCAGCTGAACAAATAAAGCGTAGTACTCCCCCCGTTCGGAATTACTTGTCACAAAAATAGATAAAAATGGATGTATCTACAACTAAAATACATCTAGATATATTTATTTCTTGGACAAGCAACTCCGAACAGAGGGAGTACATGCTAAAATTCAGTACATTTAAAGTAAGCTCTCATCAGTACAGCAAGCAACAACTTGAAACATTCTTATCTTGAGCCTTCAGGTCGCCATCAATTTTATTTCATAATGAATATATTGGCATGTGATCAGCATGAACCCATTTTTCATTCTTGTATTCACATATGGAATTTTAGATCATCAAAATATTTAGCAGAAATCTTGACAAAAAATCCATCTCAACAAACAATAGTACAGGCTAGCAAATTGTGAGGGATGGCAAATTGCCCAAAATCATTCATAGGATCAAAAGATCGCCGGATCGAAGCATGTCAACAAATAAAGGTGCATCATATGCTGCCATCTTGGTCTAGGAATTAACATGACCTTAATGTACATATATTTACAAGCGTATTACTTAGTTCACTAATTTACATAATTAAACCAAACAGCTTCACTAGATCACTTGGTGACTCCATATTCTCCTTGTACGCCATCCTATCTTTGGCGAAATGCACACCTACATGATAACATCAAGAACTACAACAACCTAATAAACCCTCTCAAAAGATCGTACAACATTAAATGTGTGAAACCGTAAACACTTCTGTCACGCCAAAAAACCCGCATGTCCGTTGCACCATCTAATTCTCCTGATCAAGTTTGTTGTTTCTTGACCTATAACAGCATGTAAAAAAATCGCTTGTTACACTAAGAGATCATGACATGCTCACAAGTCATAACCAGTAGAGTTATATTCACCTCGTTTTCTTCTTTCCAGTTTTGCTATGTAGTTAATCAAGAAAGTAGCAGTCGACAATCACACATGTACTAAGTTCAGTGTGCCGAGTACGAATGGTCTGTTACTCGCCCTCCATGTCATTGTTCTCTTGTTAGAAAACTAAACAATGCTTACATCTTATTTTACCCATAATATTTGTAGATAGTCAAAGAAGACACTATTTTGATTAGCGAGGCCAGTTTATTTGGCCGACAAGTCAACTGTTACCTTTGTGATAAAGTAATTTTGATCCATCAAACTTTCCTAATTCCAGCTGCTGCAAAGTGAGAACAAGTACATAGATTTCCAATAGTGGGAGGTCCCACCTGACCTAGAGTTCTCTGGGATTTTACGTTAGTCAAGCATTATTGAGCCTCATTTGGCATGAATTTTAGTCAATTACTCTAAATGCTCACTTATGCTAGGCTGTACATGAGGTTTTCAACTACTGTATGTAAGAAACATTCTAAGACACTTTATAAGAAAGATTACGTGTATATACAATTCAGATGGACATATTAGGACAAGAAGTGGTGACCAATGTTATAACACTGCTAGATCTCAGGATTAGATGCCAGAACCAATGACTGAACAAGAACATCACGATGTTGCAGTAATCATTCTTCTAAATCTTCAAGATTAAAATATTGATGCATATCTCCACTACGAATTAACTTTAACATCTGTTGCGACTGAAATGTGAGACACATGATTTTATACTAGAACTAATAGTACATGTAGCTGTATCTGCATGATTTTTCCACTTCGTTAATTTGTTGACATACAATTGAACAGTTGAGTTGTGACACTCTAGCCCTGTCTAGAAGTAACCCACGACTGACAAAAGCAAAATAGCCAAACAAAGAAGCACCTTCTTGTGTGCCTATATGTTCTCAAAAATATTTCATAGTGATAATGCTTTTGCACATCAACACTTATTCAGAGCTTTCCTATCACTAAGGGCTACATTGTGGAGAACAATTGAAAAGGAAATCTTATATTCTCAAAAAAAGATGTCCAGATGAACACTAAAGTTGTTGCTGCCACACCTCTCTACGTAGCTGCCGACTGCTACTACCTACTGTTACATCTTCCTTACTACAGTCAACTATTGTTGATTTATTTAGTTTAACTGTCCTAATAGGATGACATATTGGTTTCAATTCTGATGCTATGGTCCCAAGAGGAAGGAAGCGGCGGCGGGGTTCTTGTACCTGTCTGTGGGCTTGTCGTCGTCATCAGATCCCCAGGTGGAGGACGAGGCGGAGCCCTCGTTGGCTACGACCAAGGTCCCCGGGGGCTGACCGGACGGGCGAGTGCTGAGAGGGGAGGCGGGCGTGGAGTAGCGGTCGTAGGATTCTTGAAGAGTCCTGGAGGGCTCAGCCCCAGCTCCGCCGCAATTGGGATCGTCGGCGTTGGGAGAGCCGCCAGAGTCCTGGCGGTGGCGGATCTGGGCGCCGCCTGAGCAGCTTGGGATGGGGAGAGGGTGGGGGGCGGCAACGGTGCACCGATGGGAGAGAGCCCGGGTTGGAGAAGAGGAGGCTGGCGGCAGCGGGGTTGGGGGAGAGGAGTTGGTCGGCGGCGAGGCTGGTGCTTGGGTTGGGGAATCGGGAGGGGAGGAGGAGGAGGAAGTTTGGCGGGGATGGGCTCGATCCAGCCTCTAACGTCTGTGTGCAGGGAGGGCGGCGAGCGGGGAGGAGGCCGTTGCACCCTGAGTGCGGCCGCGGCGGCGAGCATGCGCGAGCTGGAGAGGATGGAGTGGCAGCGAGATTGCATCTGGGGGCGGCGACGATGGAGTGGGATGGGATAGGGTTTGGGTGGTTGGGCTGCCCGGGGGGTGGGGTTTTTTCTTTCTTTCTTTTTTTTGTTTAGATAAATGGGATGGATGGATGGATGGATGGATGGATGCCATGTCATCAATCCATCACACAAACATTTCAACCAATGAGAACAAAAATAAGCCCACAGTTTTTTTAGCTGAAAAAATTACCCCATCTCTTTGCCATCTGCCAGCAGATGGCAAAGAATCTTTGCCATCTGCTGGCAGATGGCAAAGAGGTGGGATTGGTACGCTATTACACTCCTAACGGCCACAGGATTTGCCAACCTCTTTGCCATCTGCTGGCAGATGGCAATGACTATTTGCCATCCACTAGCAGATGGCAAAGAATTGACTGATGGCAACCATGTTCTTTGCCGTCTGTCAGTTCTTTGTCATCTGTTTTCTATAAGCAGATGGCAAAGACGTTCTTTGCCATCAGCTGGCAGATGGCAAAGAGCTAGCTGATGGCAAATTCCCTGTTTCCAGTAGTGATGGCTACAATGTCCTCAAGATGCCAGGAAAGCGGCAGAATCATCACAGTCCCCTGCGAAGATAAGGATGCGGTGTGCTCCCTCGAGCGCGCCTTTCAAGCTACATCGGTCGAGGACCCAGATAGCAAGGGCGAGAACCCTCCTGAGGCATTTCCCAAGAAGAAGAAGACATTGCCCAGCTCAAGGCCTCAGGAGGTTGGCACCTCAGGATGTGTCGCATCAGGATCCGCGCCCGTGCAAGGAGCGCCTCCCTCCATCGCATCGGCTCCCTCCTCGGGCAGGGCTCGGGGGCTCTCTTCTGGAGGGCCTCAAACTTTGCCAAGATCACGAGGGAGGCGCTCGGGCACCACTTGGAGGCGTGCTTCGCAACACGTTTCCCTCAGGAAGGCATGGGGCGAGGAAGGCCCAACCCTCAGGAGTTCATCAGCAAGATCAGTCAAGAGCTTCAGGAATCAAGGGTCATACGCAGCGATCGCCGTTTACCTGGCGTTGCTCCCCATCCAGGCGAGGATGAAGGGCTACGCGTGTGCATCGACTATCCAGGGCTCAACCGAGCCGCATCTCAGGAGCGCTTCTGGCCCTCGCGCGTGGGACATTGCACGGGTCCGCCGCACAGCTACGTTCGCATGCCTTTCGGCCTGCCGAACGTGGCTGCTACTCACCAGCGCCATCTGCGGAGCATTCTGGCAGCTGAGGAGGCCAGGCACCGCGCGGTCCTGGCGGAGATGGAGACGGTCCTCAAGGAACCACCAGGGCCCCCAGAGCCTCCCAAGGCTCAGGGCTCCGGTGGCTCATGAGGATCGGTCTCTTCACCGTGCATCTTCAGCTACTCCGACACCCCCTCTACAATGGTATCAGGTGACATCTTTCGAGTTCATTTCAGCTGGGAGCGCCCTCAGGGCTGCATCATTCCCAGGTCGCATGGGTCTGTCCCTGCGGCTCGTATCCCTTTTGCTTATGTCTTTAGTTTACCTTGCTGGGGGTGCCCCTCAGGCTGCATCATCCCCAAGCCGCTCGGGCCTGACCTAGCAGCATGTATCCCTCCTGCATTTATCCAAGTTGATTTGCCTTTTGCTACGTCTTGAGCTTGCGTTGGTTTTCCTCAAAGTGGAAAGGGTGATGCAGCAATAGTAGCGTAAGTATTTCCCTCAGTTTTTGAGAACCAAGGTATCAATCCAGTAGGAGGCTCCTTAAAAGTCCCACGCACCTACACAAACAAACAAGAACTCGCAACCAACGCAATAAAGGAGTTGTCAATCCCTTCACGGCCACTTACGAAAGTGATATCTGATAGAGATAATATGATAAGATAAATATATTTTTGGTATTTTATGATATAGATTGGAAAAGTAAAGATGCAAATAAAAGTAGATTGAATTCTTATATGATAAAAGATAGACCTGGGGGCCATAGGTTTCACTAGTGGCTTCTCTCAAGATAGCATAAGTATTACGATGGGTGAACAAATTACTGTCGAGCAATTGATAGAAAAGCGAATAATTATGAGATTATCTAGGCATGATCATGTATATAGGCATCACGTCCGTGACAAGTAGACCGACTCCAGCCTGCATCTACTACTATTACTCAACACATCGACCGCTATCCAGCATGCATCTAGAGTATTAAGTTCATAAAGAACAAAGTAACGCATTAAGAAAGATGACATGATGTAGAGGGATAAACTCATGCAATATGATATAAAAACCATCTTTTTATCCTCGACGGCAACAATACAATACGTGCCTTGCTGCCCCTGCTGTCATTGGGAAAGGACACCGCAAGATTGAACCCAAAGCTAAGCACTTCTCCCATTGCAAGAAAGATCAATCTAGTAGGCCAAACCAAACTGATAATTCGAAGAGACTTGCAAAGATAACTTAATCACACATAAAAGAATTCAGAGGAGATTCAAATATTTCTCATAGATAAACTTGATCATAAACCCACAATTCATCGGATCTCGACAAACACACCGCAAAAAGAGTTACATCGAATAGCTCTCCAAGAAGATCAAGGAGAACATGGTATTGAGATCCAAAGAGAGAGAAGAAGCCATCTAGCTAATAACTATGGACCCGAAGGTCTGTGGTAAACTACTCACACCTCATCCGAGAGGCCTTGGAGATGATGTAAAGGCCCTCCGTGATCGATTCCCCCTCCGGCGGAGCGCCCGCAAAGGCTCCAAGATGGGATCTCGCGGATACAGAAGGTTACATCGGTGGAATTAGGTTTTCGTTGTTGCCTCTGATAATCTCGGGGTACGTGGGTATATATAGGAGGAAGAAGTAGGTCGCTGGACTCCCGAGGGGCCCACGAGATAGGGGGCGTGCCCAGTAGGGGGGCGCACCATCCACCCTCGTGGCCTCCTCGATTGCTTCTTTACTTGCACTCCAAGTACTCTGGTTCATGTTTGTTCCAAAAAGATCGCTCCCGAAGGTTTCATTCCATTTGGACTTTGTTTGATATTCCTTTTCTTCGAAACACTGAAATAGGCACAAAAAAACAGCAATACGGGCTGGGCCTCCGGTTAGTAGGTTAGTCCCAAAAATGATATAAAAGTGTAAAGTAAAGCCCATAAACATCCAAAACGGGTAATATAATAGCATGGAACAATCAAAAAATATAGATACGTTGGAGACATATCACCTTTGATGCTTAACCTTCCTATGATTATCGCCTGCTCGATTGACACCTACCTTTGGAGCCGCTCACGCTGGCACGGTGCTTGCGCATGGGTCGGTCCCTCCAACATCGACAAATCTGAGTGGCCGAGCTCTGGCCCGCTGGAGCCCCGCAAGCGCCACCTCACCAGGCCGTCAATGCCCTCACCACTCTCTCGGAGGAACCAATGGCCGGTCGGCAATCATAATGGCAACCCCTGCTCTTCTCGTGTTGGATTGCAGGAACCTCCTGAGGTCAACAACGGGTGGCACTATGAGCTCTCTCTTTCTTTCCCACGCGATCCGCTTGCACATTAAAAGGGGAGCTCCTGAGCATCGTGACTCAGGAGCTCTTACTGGCTCTCCAGCCCTCACCCCATGGCCTTGTCCACGGCATCGCGACCTGGCATACCAGCGGCGGCTGAGCTCACTCGAGGGCCGGGACCTAAGGACGTAGAGCACTAAGGAGAGTGTGGGCAAGTGTAACGCCCTCGATGCGGCTATATCTCCCACGTGTCGAAGCACGACTTAGAGGCATAACCGCATTGAAAGCAATGTCGCAAGTGAGGTAATCTTCGCACAATCCATGTAATACATAAGGGAAAAGATACATAGTTGGCTTACAGTCGCCACTTCACACAATACATAATTAAACATCCATCATTCAGATTACACTCAAGGTCCGACTATGGAACCGAAATAAAAAGAAGAAAACCCCACATGCAACACAGATCCCCGATCGCCCCAACTGGGCTCCACTACTAATCGTCTGGAAAGGAAACATAGTATCGACCAAGGGCCTCATCATATTCCACTTCAGCTCGGTTCGCCATCATCATTTGGCATCACCGGTATTACTGCATCTTTTGGTAGAATCGGTGAGCCACGGGGACTCAGCAATCTCACACCCGCGAGATCAAGACTATTTAAGCAAGGGAAGGCTGGTGTCAAAAGGTGGAGCTGCTGCAGCGACTAGCATACATGGTGGCTACATCGCAAAAGAGAGCGAGAAGAGAAGCAAAGGCGCGGTCGTGAAGCTATTAACGATCAAGAAGTGATCGACTACTTACGTCAAGCATAACTCCAACACCGTGTTCACTTCACGGACTCGCGAGAAGAGACCATCACGGTTACATACACGGTTGATGTATTTTAATTAAGGTCAACTTCGGGTTTTCTACAACCGGACATTAACAAATTCCCATCTGCCTCATAACGCGGGCACGGCTTTGAAAGATAATACCTGCAGGGGTGTCCCAACAGCCCATAACAAGCTCTCACGGTCAGCGAAGGAATAAACCTTCACCCAAGACACTCCGATCGACTCGGTATCCCGGTACATCAAGACATTTCGACAATGGTAAAACTAAACCAGCAAGACCTCCCGCTGTGCCGACAAATCCCGATAGGAGCTGCACATATGTCGTTCTCAGGGCACACCGGATGAGCCAGACGTCGGGTTGGCATAGACCCTGGTTGCCCAAGGGGCACCGGACATCACTCAGGTTGGACCAGCACTCGAAAGATAGAACAAAATAAAGAAATAAAATTGATAGATGCTTGGTCCCAAATGTCTATGTACGAGACCTGCTGGGTCCACCTGAGAAGGGGAATATTTTGGGAGGAAGGAGATTCAAAGCATGGCAGCCCAGTGAACTAGTTACATACATAAGCAAAAAGCCACTAAAAAAGCAAATAGGTTAATGGGTTCTTAGACAAAATATTTCGGACAAAACAGATAATTACAACACATGGGCTAATTCATGAAACACTTAGATGATAAAGGTGCTTAAACAGATAAAGTTGTCGGTGTTCTGGATGCGGGGGTACCCAGACTTGCCTACCTGCAGGCCATGGCGTGGATCCATCGACGGCCTGGTACGACCTAGCTTCAGCATCAACAACTCAAGACCCTCTCTTGGGCCAAGCCTCGCGAGGCGGACGACACCAAGACCTCCAAGGGGATCCGCCTCTTTAGGCTGGCTCCTGAGGAGCAAAGATCTCTATGCAAGGAGCACCTCACGAGGCTCAGCTGACATGAGCCATGACGACCAAGGCCAGGCGGGCGCCAGGCAGGCATAGTGAACCAGTTTCCTCTTCGGTGCAAAGGAGGCAAGTAGCAGGCGCGGAGTCCGGAGGAATCAGCCAAAGGTTTCCATTTCGATGCAACAAGACCAAGACCGCTAGGACAGCAGGACGGAAGTCATCACCGAGCCCACCACAGCGTCATGATCAGAGGCTTTTGCAGGCGAAGACCACTTTAGTCAAGGTAGGATGTACTTGTTGTCTCCCTTCAAATCTGGCCGTTGTGGGATCCCTTCCCGCCAACATTTGGAAAGAGGACCAAGGCCATTATAAATAGGACCTAGCCACAATCATAAGGAAAGGGAGATCGATCGGATGCCTTCCACCCTCGCCATCTCACCAGCTCTCTTGATCTCAAGAACACCTCACATCCAGAGGATGTTCAACCACTGTACTAGTTCATCCTCGGCTCCTTGAGGCAAATCCACCATAAAGCAGGAGTAGGGTTTTACACCGCAAGGTGGCCTGAACCTGGGTAAACTGTTGTGTCTATCCTTCCCTTCAAGCTCGATGTGCTAGGCTATGAGGTTTAGTGAGTTAGTAGGCTGGGTAGGTTGAGATCTCCGCATGCACACCCCAGAGTTCGAACCTCTCGAGGGTTGCGGAATCCGAAATCCGACATTTGGTGCGCCAGGTAGGGGTGCATCGGATCTTCTCTTCTGTTGATCGATCCACCGCTACTCCGATGCTTCCATGGCTGACGCACGTCGGGCTCCCGTTGAGCGCCAGGCCATGGTTGCCGCTCGCGTTGCACAGACGGCACCGGCTGGTGACGGCTGTCCTCATCGTCTTACATCACCAGCGGCTAACGCCACCACGGGCCTAGTTGGCCAAGAGCAACAAGCTTCATCGCTGCACCCCTCCGTGCGCCTCGACGGGCACCGCTACTGCGTCATTGACTCCGGCCGCCTCATCCTCCCACACGCGCCGTGGCCCGGCGAACGTGCAAGCTGCTCTACTCATGGCGCGGGAGCTCCTACGTTACCGCCCCGTCGACAACTTCTACGAGGAGTGGCTCAAACGGATCGCCAAGCTAGTCAGCGCCGCCGAAGACCCTATTGCGCTGGCCTGCTCACTGCCTCAGCAGCCGCCTGCTGCTGGCGAGGTGGCTCACGGGGCGCCTCCGCCACCTCTAGTCCAGGGCACCATCATCGAGCCAATGCAGGCAGCGCCACAGCGCCGCCCGTAGCGTCAGGCGCCTGCACGTGAAGAAGCAAGCTGTCAAGTGGTGTAGCGGCCCCAAGAAGATGTGTGTGCGCTTCCCGCACCTCCACGTCAAGACCATGCACTGCCCGTGACGGTGGTGCACGAGCACCAAGACCAGGCTCCACCACCCCGAAGGGCTCCCGTGACCACAACAGGCTGCCGTGCGTTCACCCCGAATCTGCGCTATGTCATTTGGCCAGCCAAGTTCAAGCCTGACCTGCCCCCACGCTATGACGGCACCACCGACACCGCCGAGTTTCTGCATCTCTATGAGCTGAGCATCGAGGTGGCCAGCGGTGACGAGAAGATCATGGCAAACTAGTTCCCCATGGCCCTCAAGGATGGCACACACTCTTGGCTCCTGAATCTTCCTATGGGATCGGTCTCCTCCTGGGATGAGATGCGCGACCGCGTCATCGCCAACTTCCAGGGCACTCGCGACCGCCCACCGGCTGCGGGTGACCTACGATGCATCAAGCAGCAGCTAGGAGAAACCCTGCAGAAGTACATCCAGTGCTTCAACAACGTTCGCCTCAAGATCCCCAAGGTGTCGGATGAGGCCATCATCTCAGCGTTCACTGATGGCATCCGCGACGTCAAGATGAAGGAGGAGCTTGCCATGCATGAAGACCTGTGCACAACTCTGAAGATGTTCAACATGGCGAACAAGTGGGCGAGGGCTGAGGAGGGACGCCTCTCCCTCCTCGATCTCCCTGATGCAGACCCAAAAGACAAGAAGGACAAGGCCAAGGATGTGAAGCGCAAGGGACCAGCTATGCTCGCAGTCGAACCCAAGATGAAGCATGGCTGCAATCACCCTGAGTTATCCAAGGGCAGCCATCCATACTGTGTCTTCCACAAGATGGACAACCACAACACCAATGACTGCCAGGAGCTCAGGGCCCTCCGCGACGGACGCCTCGGTCGTCGCCCCGTGCGCAATGATCAAGGCTACGGCTGCGGAGGTGGCCGAGGTGGACGATGCTGGGACGGACGCGACCATCGTTAGGAGTGGCACGACCAGCCTTGGGAGGACCGCTGGTAGGGCCAGCCTCACGAGGGCACCTGGAGGGATCAACCTCGTGAAGATCGGCCTTAGGGAAAATGCTGGTCTTCCTCCGCTACCTCCACCACCAAGAAGGAACGAAGACCACCACCAAGACGAGGGGGCTGGGGGCTTCCAAGAGCCTCGCGCCATCGCATGCATCTTCGGCGGCACCCAGGCCCCAGCCTCTCATCGCGCCTTCAAGCAGTTCACGCGTGAGGTGAACGCAGGCCTCCCCAAGCTCGAGGTATCATGCCCGCTCAGGTGGTCCAAGTACACCATCACCTTCAACTCCTCCGACCAGCTCAAGTGCGCGGCCACAGCTGGCGCTCTCCCAATGCTCTGCTCACCCATCGTCAGCAACGTACTCATCACCAAGACACTCATCGATGGTGGGGCAGGGCTCAATGTTCTTTCTGTGCAGACGTTGGACAGGCTCCAGGTGCCACACCACCAGCTCCAGCCTAATAAGCCCTTCGCAGGAGTAACCGATGGGTCCACGCATCCAATCGGGCAAGTCCGTCTCCCTGTCACCTTCGGCAAGCACGACAACTACTACACCAATCCCTTCGACTTCAATGTCACTGACATTCGCCTATCGTACAATGCCATCCTTGGGTACCCAGCTCTAGCCAAGTTCATGGCGGTGACGCACCATGGCTACAGCGTCCTCAAGATGCCAGGGAGCGGCGGCATCATCACGGTCGCCAGCGAGGAAAAGGACGCGGTGTGCTCTCTCGAGCGCGCCTACCAAGCTGCAGTAGTCAAGAACCCTGAAGACGAGGGGGTGCCCTCCCTCCGGAGGTCGTCCCCCAGGACAAAGAAGCAGTTGCTGGGCCTGGGATCTCAGGAGGAGGCATCGCCCGACGGTACCGCATTAAGCCTCGCGTCCGTGGACGGGGTGCCTTCACCTATCACATAGGAAGGGGCGCCCAGCGGCCCTCTCAGGTTGGGCTCGAGGGCTCTCCTCTGGTGGGCCTCTGACCTAGCCAATGTCATGAGGGAGGCGCTTGGGCACCATGTGAAGGCGTGCTTCAGCGCACGCTTTCGAGGAGAGAGCACAGGGCGTGAGGCACCAGGCGCTCAGGAATTCATCAGCAAGGCAGTCAAGGAGATTCAAGAGACGAGGGCTCTGCAGGCAGCCGGCACCCACCAGCAGGTGCGGCTCCTTGCCTAGGTGAGGGTAAGGAGATCCGCATCTGCATCAACATCCCAGGGCTCAACAGGGATGCATCTCAGGAGCTCTTCTGGCCGTTCTGTGTCGGCCAATGCGAGGGTCGCCCTTACAGCTACGTTCGCATGCCCTTCGGCCTGCCAAGCACGGCTGTTGCATTTCAGCGCCACATGTGGGAGGTCCTAGCAGCTCGGGAGGCTAGGCGCCAGGCGATCCCGGCGGAGATGGAGATTGATCCTCACGAGCCCACTAGCCCCCCAGAGCCTCCCTAGGCTCAGGGCCAGGGTGGCTCTTGCGGAATAACTTCAGCAACGCGCCTGCTTCTGCCTCGACATTTCTCCAGCAATGGTGCCAGGTGACATCTTCTAGTTCGTTCAGTTTGGGGGCGCCCCTCGGGCAGCACTATCCCCAAGTCACGTAGGTCCGTCCCTATGGCGTGTATCCTTCTTGCATCCATCAAAACTAGTTTACCTTCCTCTATGAGTTGCCTTAAAATTATCAATTGCCTCTCTGGTGCTTCGTCGCCAAGAACGTCTCACGCTCTTGCGAGCCCACCCACGACCGCCTCATGAGTAAGTACTGGCACGGCGTCTGTGCTCGGGTCCATCCCTGCAGCGTTGCTAAAGCCCAGAGGCTGAGCATTGGCTCACGGGCCAGCTCCCGTGTACGTCACCTCCCATGGCCCTTGGTGCGTTGTTCTCGCATGAGCTAATCGCGCGCAGATGAGTGAGGGCGCGCGGCCCGGTGCCTCATCTACGCGGGAGCCGCGCGCCGGTTGTTTTTCTTCAAGATCTTTGCATGAGAAGACTGGGCACAACATCTGTGCTCGGGTCCGTCCCTGCAGTGTCGATAAACCCAACGGCTGAGCTCTGTCTGGTGGGCCGGCCCCATTCACGTCACCTCCTGGGGTCGTTGGTGTCTGGCCTTCTCATGCAATAACCTCAGGAGACTCACTTGGTGTAGGTTGCCTAACAATCTTGCAGGACTGACACAAGCGTTCCCAATCAAATTCAGGTGCAACCCGCCTTGAGGTAGGTCCTCGTGAGTCCCGTGCTGGCTCAAGAGTGCCCATACACACCTCCTCTAGCCCTACTATGCAAGCCACGTGTCAGGGCGGGGCTCTACACGCCCCGGGGGCTCTCCTTAGAGGGAGCCCCCTCCCATGCACTAGTGGAAGCACAATGCTCCGCGCTGGCGGTCGCACTGCCGAGGAGCGGCTATGCCCGTGCAAGAGTGGAAGCGCCATGCTCCACGTTGGTGATAAATAACTGAGGGTGGCCTCACGGCCGCAGCAACCCCAGGGAGCCTCCAAGCTCACTACTTAGCCTCACCGTGCTGCTCTCCCTCAGGAGGGTAGCGCGATTGGGCTGGGCACGGAGGCTACGATCAGGTGACGCCTGGTGTACACCACCCTGCCAGGTCCCACGGACCTGGTCTTCGCGTGTCCCTCCCGAGCGAGAGCTCGGCGAGGAAAGGTATGATGGTCTGTCCGTACGTCAAGGGGGACTCCTGAGCATCGCGTCTCAGGAGCCTAACTGGCCATGTAGCCCCTCACCCCTTGGTCTTATCCTGGCAATCCAGACGACCCAATGGCGGTTGAGGTATGCGCGGTGTTGGGCCCTGCCGACGCAAAACACCAAGGCCTACTCTCACACTCCCTACTTTCCCAAGCTATTCGCATGTCAAGGGGGACTCCTGAGAATCACGTCTTAGGAGCCTAACTAGCCACGTAGCTCCTCACCCCTTGGTCTCGTCCTAGGGATGCAGACGACCCAGAGGTGGCTGAGGTATGCGCGGGGCGGGCCCTGCTGACGCAGAACACCAAGGCTTGCTCTCGCACCTCCTTTCCCAAGATTTTCACACGTCAAGGGGGACTCCTGAGCATCGCGTCTCAGGAGCCTAACTGACATTGTAGCCCCTCACCCCCTGGCCTTGTCCTAGCAATCCGGATGACCCAGTGGCGGCTGAGGTACACGCGGGTTTGGGCCTTGCCCATGCAGAACGCTAAATCAAATGGAATAGAGATCACAAAACCTTAAGCAAATTATTACAAAACATATTGTTCCAAGCATAAATTCTTACACCTCCATGAGGCATGGTACATGTTGCATAATAAAACCAGGAAGAAGCACCACTGCCGAGCCCCCTCTTCAGCCTTGGCCACCGCCGTCGCCCACCTGTGGAGTCCCGTCGTCGATAATGTCACCGTCACCCTTGCCCTTGGCCCCAGCCGCAGGACCAATGGCGAGGAACTTGTTTAGCAGGGCCTCCACCGAACCCTTCACGGCGTCAGCAGTAGTGGCGTCGGAGTCGGGGTCCACGGGCTCGAGCAAGGCAGTGAAGTAGAAGCTGGCATCTCAGAGATAAGGGTGGCTGAAGGCGCGCGTTAGGGCGGAGGAAGGAGCACGTGGGCCTCACCTTCCACCATGGAGCCGAACCCGGTGACGACGCTCTCGAGCGCTTCAACGAGCTCGAGAACCAGAGCGGCAGGGCTCTCCTTCGGGGCCACCACTGGCTCCTGGGGCTCGCTCCGAAAGAGTTCCTACAGCGCCTTGCGGGACCTTGCCTCGAGGGAGACGAAGGGGTCGCACTCCATGGTGGCCGCCTTCTTGGCCTTGGCAAGGGACGCCTAGGATGCCTATGCCTCCTCCTTGAACTTCCCCAGGCGGCCGCGCTTAGTGGCCTGCTCCTGGGCTTCCTGCTTTAGCTCAGCACCGTGATCAGCAACTGCAGCCTCCTGGGCCTTCATCTTCTCCTCCCGCTCCTGGATCTGACTAGCCTGGGCGGCCTTCTGATCCTGGAGGGCCTTTAGTTAAGCTTCCATTGCACGACACCGCTCCAGCGCGTCCTTGGCACCCTTCAGCGCCATGTCACGCTCGGCAGTGGCTAAGCTGGCCACCTTCCGGGGCTCCTCCACAGATACCGCGGCCTGACCCCAGGCTGCCCGGACAGACGCGTTAGCCAGGAGCCACCCGAGACCAGCTCTAGGCGCCCCGACGCCCTATGCCGGTCCGGACCCCGAAGATCACCCTGGAGCTGATCCAGCATGGAGCGGGCCTCCTCTAGGGCTCCAGATGCAGTGGAAGCACCATAGCCCGACGGCATGGTGGGTGGAAGGAGAGGCACTCCCGGCACCAAGACTGGCAGAGCTGCAGCAGCAGGAAGGACCGTGGGCTCCGGAGGCCTTGCTTCCTAAGCAGGCGCATCGGGGATGTGCGCCGCAAGGGTCAGCCATGCTGCGGGGCCCTTTTCTCCTGAGGCTCGGCCTTAGAGCTTCGGGAGGGCGGTGCCGCTGCCAAAGTCACAAGAGCTGTTGTGCCCCTCTACGCAGCCGCCGCGGCAGCCGCCGCAACACGCTTGGACTCAGTGGCCCCAACATCCCCCTTCTTCTTCTTTGCCACAGACTGGGGTTTGACACTAAATGAAGATGTTAAGCACCACAGTGAAATCCAAGAGCAAGGCCAAGAAGGAGCA
Organism: Aegilops speltoides; assembly: GCA_021437245.1. Classification (NCBI taxonomy): domain Eukaryota; kingdom Viridiplantae; phylum Streptophyta; class Magnoliopsida; order Poales; family Poaceae; genus Aegilops; species Aegilops speltoides. The sequence goes on along the minus strand of CM038142.1, from coordinate 194,158,102 downwards.
CTTACTCGTCCATGGCGACGTAGTTCTTCTTCAGGCTCATCAGCGCGGGTTTCATGGGCGCGGGTGGTGCTGCGTTCTTGGGAGCATACAAGCATGCACTCGGCACTGCGATGGATGGTGACTGCGAAGGGGGAGCACCGCCCAGAGGAACCACCGCCGACCTGCCCCTCTTTAGGACCGCCCTCTTTGGCTTCTCCGAAGGGGTCCCTCCGGACCTCGTGGTGACCCCGGCAAGGCGAGCCAACTCTCTGACCCGGTGCGCACCCGCATCATCATCATCGGAGAAGTCGAGGAGGAGGTCTCTCTGCCTCGGAGCAGAGGTCACCCCCTCCCCCTCCTCTGTGGCTTTGGAGGAGGGGCCACTAGAGGACAAGTCAACCAAGGAGGCAGCCGGCGGGGGAAGCTCCGTCGACACGAGCTCGCGGTCGTTGAAGACAGGCATGGAGGCGGCAATCTCATTCCCATCATCTCGGTAGTACGGCAGGAGTCAATCATCCGGAGGGCTGCTCGGGTCTCAGCTCCTCGTCGAGCAGGCTGTCTTGGTGCAGCCGGAGCTTGTCTTCTGGGCCCCCGAGCTTCCACAAGGGGCGAGAGCGCTCCTAGAGCGGCGCCAGGCGCTGCATCGGGAACTCCTTCACAATCATGGCCCCCGTCAGCTTCTCCTCCTTCAAGTCGGCCTCCATCTTCTTCATCAATGGCCTCACCTGGGGGTCGGTAATCTTCTCGTGAGACCACCCCTTCTCGGATGACGGGAGCCCGGTCGGCAGCTCTAGCAGGACGTGGGAACGCTTGGCATCCATGAGGACCCATTTGTTCCGGAGGTCGTCCACCTTATTCCTGGCGTGGGCGTTTGTATACCATAATGGTGCAGGACGGCGTAGAAGAAGTGGGAGAAAGGCGGAATCAGCCCTGCATAGACGTTGTGCAGGAAGAAGGGGTAGAAGGTGCTGTCCGCGGCTTCCGGCTTGGCAGAGCCAACCTGGAGCGCCGTCTCGCCCCCTTTGCTGCCCTCGCTTGCCTTCAAGAGAAGCGCGGTCTGGAGCTTCTCCTCGGCAATGGTGGGTACGCTCAGCACTGGATCCAACCAGGCGGCGGAGCCGGCAGCCGACGCTGGAGCTTTAGCCTTATCAGTGGCCATCAGGCGAGATCTCGGTGAGGAGGATCGGCAGATCTATAGGATTCTTCCAGCGTAGGGAGAGAAGGGAATTTGGAGCAAGACAAAATGAAGGCAATGAAAGCTCAGCGGCAGGTGTCAGCCCTTTTGTCAGCAGGGAACGGTTGCCAAGTTAGCGTGGGGAAGTGGGGACGCCCATGTCCCATCAATCGCCATGCATCGTCCAAGGCCGCAGGCGGTTAGGGACCGCAGCACTCCACACTTGCCCTTTGGCTTCGGCTAGAAGCCAAGTCCGCAGCGCCTTGGGCCGGGGGCTCTTGTCGGCGTCTTTGGATACGGGGTACCAGACTTGCTCGCTCTGCGGCCACGGTGTGGCTCCATCGACGGCCTGGTATGACCCACCTTCAGCATCAACAACTAAAGACCCTCGCGAGGGGCCAACCCTCGCGAGGTTGACGACACAAAGCCCTCCAAGGGGATTGGCCTCCTCAGGCTGGCTCCCGAGAAGCGGAGATCTCTATGCAAGGAGCACCTCACGAGGCTCAGCTGACAGGAGCCATGACGACCAAGGCGAGGCGGGCGCCAGGCGGGCGCTACCGGGTGCAATGTACCAGTTTCCTCTTCGGTGCAAAGGGGGCAAGCAGCAGGTGCAGAGTCCTGAGGAATCAGCCAAAGGTTTCCATTTCGGTGCAACAACACCAAGACCACCAAGACGGCAGGACGGAGGTCATCGCCGAGCCCACCGCAGCATCATGACCAGAAGCTTTTGCAGGTGAAGACCACATTAGTCAGGATAGGATGTACTTGTTGTCTCCCTTCAAATCTGGCCGTTGTGGGATCCCTTCCCGCCAACATTTGGGAAGATGACCAAGGCCACTATAAATAGGACCTAGCCACAACCATAGGGAAAGAGGGATTGATCGGATCCCTTCCACCATCTCCATCTCACCAGCTCTCTTGAGCTCAAGAACACCTCATCTCCTGAGGCTGTTCAACCACTGTACTAGTTCATCCTCGGCCCCTTGAGGCAAATCCACCACAAAGCAGGAGTAGGATTTTACACCGCAAGGTGGCCCGAATCTGGGTAAACTGCTGTGTCTTTCCTTCCCTTGGAGCTCGATGCGCTAGGCTGTGAGGTTTCATGAGTTAGCAGGCTGGGTAGGTGGAGATCTCCGCACGCACCCTAGAGTTTGAACCTATCAAGGGTTTGCGGAACCCGAAATCCGACAAAAGTACATCATCTAGACCTTCCTGGCACTCTTGATCTTGACGCTGCGGCTGTCAGTGTACTCGTCGGTTACAAGAAGCCTCATGTCCATGATCCGCATGTACATGTCGTAGCATGCGTATATGTCTTGGCCGCATAGGTTTTGTAGGCTAGATTCATAGGTACCTCTCACGTGTTCAAGTTGTTGGTATTGATGTCTTCTTTCATGTTGGCATAGTAGGGGTTGATGATGGTCGTGGAAAGTTCAAGCATGGAGTCCTTCTCCTGCCCGTTGCCGATGATCTTGTATTGCTTCTGGATGTCAACAAGCTTGTTGCACCAGATGGCCGAATCGTTAAGCATAGTTGCATTTTTCTTGCTCTCCACCATAGAGAAGGTGCAGTTTGCGGTGCCAATGAAACGAGCGAATGCTCTAGAACCTCTGATGGCCCTACAACATTGTTAGACGAGAACCTTGTCCCGCACGCATACCTGAGCAACGGTGATCCGCAAGTCCCTGTCAGGAGATGAATGGATGGGCACAAGGCCTAGTGCTGCGACCTTCTACTTTCTCCTCCTTTAGGTACTGCTTGAAATTCGCGAGGCAAAGCTTCACCAAGTTCGGATCGTTGATGTACATCACATTCAACGTGGTGTTGTCATGGGTATGAAGGATGATCTCAAAGGTGAACTCCTTGCCGAAGTCCATATCCACCAGGCTCACCCATCGGATCGCCATTGGAGTCTCTTCAAGTGAACGAGTGGGTAGGCGGCAGCAGCAGCTCGTTTTTAACTCTTGGGGAACTGCATTCACCAGTAAACTGAGTTTGTACAGGCGACAACAGTTACTACCCCTCCCTCGCCCACTGCACGCCCGGTAGAACATGCACCCTCGGCGCATTCAAACGCCTCCATTAAACCCACGTGGAAGCCGAGAAACCTATTTTTGCCACACGTCGGTTAACGAGCTGGTTTGTATTGGTACTGTAATAGCAAGTGTTAGTGGTCACTTTACTTAAATTTTAATAGCTTTAATTAAAATTTATTCTTAAAACAAGCAAAGCATTGGCTCATTCTAACAGTGCCACAATAATTTGAGTTATTATTCTCAGGACGCACACAATCAGCTCATTTGCCACACTTTCATACAGACAATACTAGCAAGTTTGAATAGCTTATTATGGTTGTTGTCCTCTGCATCATCATGCTGTGCTTCCCAGCTTGCAAGATTCAGAACCAACCAATAAGATTCAAATAATAAGTAAAACAAAGATGCCTACACATCTCAATGATTCCCAGCTTGCACGAGTCAGAACCAACCCATTAGATCCTTTGGATAATCTCGGGATTGAATCCATCGTGGCTAGCCGTGTCATACAACCCGAGAACTTGGCGAATGCTCTTGACCATCACAACATCTGTAGTAGAGTATTCCTGTTTGCACAGATAAGAAAGAGCATGATTACTATAATAGTGGCACTAGTTGAAGCAAACTTTATTTCCATAATGAGAAATGATAACATTATTTAAAAAAACGATGTTAGCACTGTATGACAAAGCACAATCATGTTGAAAAAGGACAGTACTGACCTGTGTGAGATGACTTTGGGAGATCAAGTTATTATTCATGTACCCATATCTTGCCATGAAGGCAATTCGTTGACATCCATTAACACCTCAGTGTGGCAGTAGAAGGAGGAGCGTCGACTCATTTCAATCACTTTTTTTGAAGTTCAACTAAAATTATGGCGCCCGCCAGTTAGAGAGGGGGCCGCGCCACCTCAACGGTACGCGTGATGGACTCAACTAGTTCAGTGCAGCTATGTGAATGATGTAGTGCACATGGGATTGATTCTATCGGATAGGTCTTCTGCAAGTTATCTACATTGGAAATGAAATGGTAGCTAAGACATTAGCTCTATTTTAAATGTGTTATTACTTCATTTTATCCGTGGAAGTAGTGGCGCCAAAAGATTGCCTCAAATTATTAGTGGCATTAAATTAAGATGCAAAAATAATATCATTATTGCTTTCTCATAGGGGTGCCAAAACAGTAGCACAAGATCACTAGCTGGATGCAGAGTCAAAATCAACCAAAAAGGAACATACCCGATCATGGGAACCATAACTGAGAGAGGGGCCAACGCCACCATGAATCGATGTGGTGAACCAGCATATCCTCTCTGACGATTCAATTCATGCGAATTTTTCTGTAGTTCATCTGACATGAAGCAAAGATTGCATCATGCAGCTAGCAAGTGGTAGTTGCTCTCATGAGCCGGCAGGTTCTTCTTTAGTAGCTATACTAAAATTGTGCAACATTAAGGTTGGCTGTTCTGCTCATGCAAGGTGCAACTATAATGTGCTTATACTATTGTGCAGTTCCACTAAAATAAAGTGCCATTGCGGTGTTAGTGACGGTTCATCTTGCAAAGGCTAATAAAATATTGCACAAGATTACCAGCAGAGCTTGATGGAGATGCTGGAAACTCCGATCACCATTTTGTGCAGTTCCACCAAAATTGAGAGACGTTGCCCATCTGACATTATAGTTGAACTGCACAAGACAATCATTCCAAAAAAAGTGTTTTGTGCAGTTCACCAAAAGGTCACAATAGCAACAAGCAGAAATGGATATCCCTATCTGTGAAATGAAAAGAAGCATTTTAATTATGTTCATGGCAATCATGCAAGGATCATACATATTTTAAAAAGGCATCATTGCTTCATGTTACTGGAAGCATTACGGTCAACAATGACATCCGTGAAATATGGGGTTACTTTAATGATAGCATTGCTGTTTGCCAGATACAATAGATCGACATCAGCTAAAGAGTTGGTTTAAGGCATGGGACAGTGGGGGCACCAGGACACTCAACAGTGTAAACAAGCAACTAACTTATCATACTGGGAAAAATAGCATGAGTTTAATTGCAGTGTACCAGTTTCCTCTTCGGTGCAAAGGAGGCAAGCAGCAGGCGCAAAGCCCCGAGGAATCAGCCAAAGGTTTCCATTCTGGTGCAATGAGACCAAGACCGCCAGGACGGCAGGACAAAGGTCATCGCCGAGCCCACCACAACGTCATGACCAGAAGCTTTGCACGCGAAGACCACTTTAGTCAGGATAGGATGTACTTGTTGTCTCCCTTCAAATCCGGCCGTTGTGAGATCCGTTCCCGCCAACATTTGGGAAGAGGACCAAGGCCACTATAAATAGTACCTAGCCACCACCATAGAGAGGGTGTCGAATCCACAGAAGAGAGCACGGGATCAGATCCATCCCGCTGTCGCCATCTCACCAGTTTAGTTGAGCTCAAGAATACCTCACGTCCTGAGGCTGTTCAACCACTGTACTAGTTCATCCTCGGTCCCTTGAGGCAATCCACCACAAATATGGAGTAGGGTATTACACCGCAAGGTGGCCCGAACAAGGATAAACTACTATGTCTTTCTCTCCCTTGGAGCCCGACGCGCTAGGCTATGAGGCCTCGTGAGTAGCAGGTTGGGTAGGTTGAGATCTCCGCGCACACCCCGAGTTCGAGTCCCTCAAGGGTTTGCGGAACCCAAAATCTGACATTTGGCGTGCCAGGTAGGGCGGTGTCGGATCTTAACTTCCGTCGATCAATTAATCGCTATTCTGACGCTTCCATGGCTGACGCACGTTGGGCTCGCGCTAAGTGTCGGGCTGAGGTTGCCGCCCGCGGCACTCAGACGGACCGGCGGGCAACGGCAGTCCTTATCGTCCTCCGTCACCGGTCGCTAATGCCGTTACGGGCCCTGCTGGCCATGAATGGCAAGCTTTATCGCTGCACCCCTCCGTGCGCCGCGACGGGTGCACCGCCACTCCGTCGCTGACTCCAGCCGCTTCGTCCTCCCATGCGCACTGTGGCCCAGTGAATGCGCAAGCTGCCCTGCTCATGGTGCGGGAGCTCCTTCACTACCACCCCGTCGACGACTTCTACAAGGAGTGGCTGGAATGCATCGCCGGGCATGTCAGTGCCGCCGGAGACTCTGCTGCGCCGGCCCACTCACTGCCTTAGCAGCCGCCAGCTGCGGGTGACGTGGCTCATGGGGCACCTCCACTGCCTCTAGTCTAGGGCGCCATCGTCAAGCCAAGGCAGGTAGCACCATGGCATGACCCATAGTGACAGGCGCCTGCGCACGAAGAAGCAAGCTGTCAAGTGGTGCAGTGGCCCCATGAAGATGCACGTGCGCTTCCCACACCTCCACGTCAAGACCGTGCGCTGCCTGTGGTGGTGGTGCGCGAGCACCAAGACCAGGCTCCACTACCTCGATGGGCTCCCGTGTGCCCAGCAGTGTGCCGTGCGTTCACACCGGACCTGCGCAACGTCATCTGGCAAGGAAAGTTCAAGCTTGACCTTCCCCCATGCTACGACGGCACCGCCGACCCCGCCGAGTCCCTGCAACTCTACGAGCTAAGCATCGAGGTGGCCAGCAGTGACAAAAAGATCATGACAAACTGGTTCCCAAGGCCCTCAAGGACGGCACACGCTCCTGGCTCCTGAACCTTCCTATGTGGTCGGTCTCCTCCTGGGATGAGATGCACAAACGCTTCATCGTCAACTTCTAGGGCACTCACAACCGCCCTCGAGCCGCGGGTGACCTACGACGCATCAAGCAGCAGCCCGGAGAGATCCTGCAGTAGTACATATTGCACTTCATCAATGTTCGCCTCAAGATCCCCAAGGTGTTGGAAGAGGCCATCATCTCACCGTTCACAGATTGCGTCCGCGACGACAAGATGAAGGAGGGGCTCGCCATACATGAAGACCTGTGCACATCTCTGGAGATGTTCAACATGGTGAAAAAGTGCGCGAGGGCTAAGGAGAGATGCCTCTCCCTCCTCGAGCTCCCCGATACAAATCCAGAAGAAAAGAAAGCCAAGGCCAAGGATGTGAAGGCAAGGGACCAGTTGTGCTCGCAGCCGAACCAGAGATGAAGCGTGGCTGCGATTGCCCTGAGTCGTCCAAGGGCAGTCATCCATGCTGTGTCTTCCACAACGTACACAGCCACAACACCAATGACTGTCAGGAGCTTAGGGCCCTCCGCAGCGGGCGTCTTGGTCGTCGCCCCGAGCGCAGTGACTGAGGCTACGGCCGCGGAGGTGGCTGAGGTGGAGGATGCTGGGACGGACGCGACCATTGCCAGGAGTGGTGAGACCAGCCTCAGGAGGACCGCTGACAGGGACAGCCTCGCGAGGGCGCCTGGAGGGACCAGCCTCGCGAGGATCGGCCTTAGGGCAACACTGGTCTTCGTCCGGTACCTCCACCACCAAGAAGGAACGAAGACCACCACCAAGACCAGGGGGCTAGGGGCTTCCAAGAGCCTCGTGCCATCGCTTGCATATTGGGCGGCTCCCAGGCCCCAGCCTCTCATCGCGCCTTCAAGCAGTTCGCGCGTGAGGTGAACGCAGTCCTCCCCAAGCTATAGGCGGCACGCCCGCTCGGGTGGTCCAAGTACGCCATCACTTTCAAATCCTTCGACCAGCTCAAGTGCACGGCCATAGCTAGCGCGCTCCCGATGCTCTGCTTGCCCATCATCAGCAACGTACTCGTTAGCAAGACACTCATCGATGGTGTGGCAGGGCTCAATGTTCTCTCTATCCAGACGTTCAACAGGATCCAAGTGCCATACCACCAGCTCCAGCCTACCAAACCCTTCTCAGGAGTGACCGATGGCTCCACACATCCAATCGGGCAAGTCCGCCTCCCTGTCACCTACGGCAAGTGCGACAACTACCGCACCGAGCTCATCGACTTTGATGTCGCCAACATTCACATGCCATACAACGCCATCCTTGGGTACCCAGCCCTAGCCAAGTTCATGGCGGCGTCGCACCATGGCTACAACATCCTCAAGATGCTAGGGAGCGGCGGCATCATCATGGTCGCATGCGAGGAAAGGACGCGGTGTGCTCTCCCGGGTGCACCTACCAAGCTGCAGTGGTTAAGAACCCCGAAGAAGAGGGCGATGCCCTCTCTCCGGAGGTTTCCCCCGGGACAAAGAAGCAACTACTAGGCCAAGGATGTCAGGAGGAGGCATCGCCTCACCGTGGAGCATTGAGCCTCGCGTCCGTGGACGGGGCGCCTTCACCTATCACATAGGAAGGCGCACCCGGCACCCCCCTCAGGTTGGGCTTGGGGGCTCTCCTTTCGAGGGCCTCTTAGCTAGACAATGCCATGAGGGAGGCGCTCAAGCACCATGTGGAGGCTTGCTTCAGCGCATGCTTCCGAGGAGAAAGCACAGGGCGCGAGACACCAGGCGCTCAGGAGTTCATCAGCAAGGCAGTCATGGAGATTCTGGAGGCAAGGGATCTGCAGGGCGATCGCCGCCACCCACCAGGCGCGGCTCCTTGCCCTGGTGATGGCGAGGAGTTCCACTTTGTAATGCCCCGATACTGATGCTCCAGTTGCCTTCCATTTAATTTAGTTGTTGCCGTGTGTTTATTGTGTTTGTTTCATTATCATAATTGTTGTACATATTTCATTCCTATATGTTTATGCCATGATCATGTTGAGTGCCTTGCCATATTTTCTCTTCTTGCATCATGATCATCATTGGTCATGTTGCATTGCCATGCCAATCTGATTGTCATATTGCATTATGGTGTTGCCATGTTCATCTTGTGCATTGCCCCTTATATATGTTGTGTTGATGTTTGTGCATCACCCCTTGCCATCTCTCTCTCTCTCTCTCTCTCTCTCTCTCTCTCTCTCTCTCTCAATTGCCATGCACCACCACCTCCTCTTTCCTTCTTCTTTCTTTCATTTTGGCAAGTGACATTTTTTCCCTCCTCCATAAATGTTCAGTCTTTTCCTGATGCTAGTTCACCATGCCTACACCCTCTCTGCCAATTTTCAGCTCATTTGAAGATGTTTTGGTTGGTTCAAAAATGGCTCAAGTTTGAATTTAATTCAAACTTGAATTTTTTTTTCTACCTGTAAAAATGTCTGTCGGTGTCAAAACCGGCGGATCTCGGGTAGGGGGTCCCGAACTGTGTGTCTAAGGCTAATGGTAACAGGAGGCGGGGGACACGATGTTTACCTAGGCTCGGGCCCTCTCGATGGAGGTAATACCCTACTTGTTGCTTGATTGATCTTGATGATATGAGTATTACAAGAGTTGATCTACCACGAGATCGTAGAGGCTAAACCCTAGAAGCTAGCCTATGATTATGATTGTTGTGGTCGTACGGACTAAACCCTCCGGTTTATATAGACACCGGAGGGGGCTAGGGTTACATAGATTCGGTTACAGAGAAGGAGTTCTACATATCCAAATTGCCAAGCTTGCCTTCCACGCAAAGGAGAGTCCCATCCGGACATGGGGCGAAGTCTTCAATCTTGTATCTTCATAGTCCAACAGTCAGGCCAAAGTATATAGTCCGGCTGTCCGAGGACCCCTTAATCCAGGACCCCCTCAATGTCCAAAGCAATTTTATCAAATAGATCTTAATTCCAGGAGCATGAGGATACTCTTATATCTGCCAAATTCATCTCCTACCTCCCTGGCATTTTCCTTTTCTTCACTTGTGAATTTCAAATTTACATTTTTTTAGGGGAAAGCCAAATTTTATTACTCAAAGACCACATTTTGTGGGATACAACTCGGATCATGGGGTTGGCCTAACCAGAGGTGGCGCCCCGGACCGAGACTAAGGGAGTATTTGGCTAGCTTGTGTGCGTCTACGTTAGCCGCACGGCCTTCAAAACAAAAATTACATTGAAACATAGTTGCTCTAATAGTAATCTCTTGGATGATAGAACCACTCCTTCCTCTTCCTCCACGTGAGATATCAGCCACCGTTTGTTTAGAATCAGATGCAATAACAAAACTTTGGATGTTGAGATCTTCTGCCAATGCCAACGCCTCGCGGCACGCTATTGCTTCTAGAATTGCTGGGTCCTCCAGTCCGGCTATCACCAGCGCCGAGCTGCCGACGTAGTTACCCTGCGCATCCCTGCAAATAGCTGCAGCCGAGCCACCCTTCCTCGCTCTGACTCCCGCATCCACCTGGATCTTTGCAAAGCCAGCAGGTGGGGCCTTTGGACGGATCGCACGAGTGTGGTCAGTTGCCGGAGCTACCCTTGTAGTCGGCTGATTTCTCATGGCAATCATATCAAGCTCGTCGATGAATCTCCTCACAAAAGAGTTAGTTGCTTGTGGTGATTGGAAGATTCCTTCATGAATAGCTTTGCGACGCGCCGTCCATATCGCCCAGAGAGTGACCGCAAGTAAAACAAATTGGTCATGAGATAATGACTGCATAAAGGTAAACAGCCACTGCTTGGCGTTAGGTTCCGTATTTGATACCAGACTTTGTGCTAGTTCCTCATTAACAAGTGCCCATACACATCTCGAACTGGTGCAATTTACCAACGAGTGTCTCCAGGAATTAGGGGAACCACACATGCCACAGTACGCATTATCAGTCATATGTCGGTGAGACCGAACATCCTCCGTGGGCAAGGATTGCTTCGATAAACGCCAGAGGAACATCCTCACCTTAGCCGGGACCTGAGTCCTCCACAATGTTTTCCACACTCCTTCCTCGGTCCCAGTGTTTGAGGTACCCGCTGTACCTTCAAGCCAAGCTTCTCTTCGCTGTCTTGTTGCTACAAGCATACGGTAAGCTGATTTGACAGTGAAGTTTCCGCTTGATTCAAAATTCCAGCTCCAAAAATCCCGGAGATTGCGTGTGCATACTGGGATACCCATGATGATGCTGGCATCCATCAGCATGAAAACTTGATTGATTAACTGGCTGTTCCAAGTGGCACTTGTGTGGTCAATGAGTTCCGCAACCATGTTCGGTGGATTAGGATGAATACTTCCATATGGTCGAAGCATCTCATCTCGGGGCAGCCAAGGATCCTCCCAAATTCGAGTTGATTGGCCATCACCGATTCAGCGTATAAGCCCGAGCTTAAGTGTGTCCCTTCCCTCGATAATTGCTCGCCATATCTGGCTTGGATGGTTGCCCAAAGTTGCCTCCAGAATGTCGGTTCCAGGGAAATAAATGCTCTTCAGCAAACGAGCACTCAAAGAGTCTGGATCTTGGAGCAGTCGCCATGCCTGTCGCGCCAACATTGCCATGTTAAAAAGTTCGAAGTCTTTGAAACATAGGCCTCCCATTCCCTTTGGTTGTGTCATGGTTTTCCAGGATACCCAATGAGGCTTCCTTTTGCCTTCTTTACTTCCCCACCAAAACCTTCTAATGAGCATGTTGAGATGCTCACATAAACCCCTCGGGAGTTTAAAACAAGACATGGAGAACACCGGTATTGACTGAGCCACAGATTTGATTAAAACCTCTTTGCCGGCCGATGACATTGTGTTTTCCACCCATCCCTGCACTTTGCTCCATAACCGATCCTTGAGATATTTAAAAGCTCCATTCTTCGAACTCCCAGTGTCTGAAGGCATCCCAAGGTACTTCTCGTTTAGTTGTTCATTGGATACATTGAGTATGCCTTTAATTTCATCTCTGGTGGCTTCGGGCACTCCCTTGCTAAAAAATATTGATGATTTTGCAAAGTTCACTCGCTGACCTGATGCTTGGCAGTATGTGTCCAGTACTAGGTTCACCTCATTAGCTCCCGCACTATTTGCCTTACAAAACAGCAGGCTGTCATCGGCGAATAATAGGTGGCTAACTTGTGGCGCCGTGGGAGCCACTTGTAATCCACTCAAATTTGATGACTCTCTTTTTGATTTCATCAGGCACGAAAGGCCCTCTGCTGCTAGCAAGAACAAGTACGGGGATATTGGGTCCCCTTGTCTGATTCCTCTTGACGGTTCAAACTCCTCCAGTCTCTTTCCATTGAACATCACCGAAAACTTCACTGTGGTGACCAATCCCATTACTATGTCCACCCACCTTTCACTAAAGCCCAGTTTGATCATTATTGCTCGCAAATATGGCCACTCCACCCTGTCATAAGCCTTTGTCATGTCAAGATTTAGGGCAAAGGACTGATGCTTCTTTGCCTTGTTCCTCTTCATAAAATGTAGACACTCGTAGGCCGTGATGATATTGTCAGTAATAAGTCTCCCTGGTACAAAGGCGGACTGTTCCTCAGCAATAATCTCAGGTAGAATAACCTTCAGCCTGTTAGCAATCACCTTGGAAGCAATTTTGTACAGGACATTACATAAACTGATAGGCCTGAACTGGCTCAAGATAGTTGGGTTTTTTACCTTGGGAATCAATACCAGAACTGTTTCATTGATGCACGCCGCCGATTTGGTTCCTTCAACAATTCTAATCACGACATTAGTAATCTCATCACCACATATCTCCCAGTGCCGCTGGAAGAAGTTAGCAGGGAAGCCGTCCGGACCGGGGGCCTTGGTGGGGAACATCTGGAACAGGGCAGTTTTAACTTCTTCCGCGCTGTAAGGTGCATTTAGCGACGTATTCATTGCATCTGTGACCTTGCGTGGCACTGTATCTAGCACCTGATCCATATCTCCCACTCCCTCTGAAGTGTACAGCTCTTTGTAAAAGGTGGTTGTCATTGACTCCATCTCCGTCACGTTTTCCGTTACCCTCCCATCAGCACACTGCAACGACTTTATTTGGTTTTTCCGCCTCCGCCTGCTCGCTCTCAAATGGAAGAAGTAGGTATTTTTGTCGCCGTGCATGAGCCAGTCAATCCTGGCTCTTTGCCTCCACAAGATTTCTTCGCGGTGAAAAAGCTCGATCAGGCGATCACAGACTTTTGTCTCCTGTCGCGATGGGCCGGATCTTCCTGGGGATCCACTTAACTCCTGTAGTAGCTTTTTTAATTCAGCTATCTCCCTGCGAACGCTGCCAAAGTGCTGCCTATCCCATGTTGCCAAGTCGCCCGATAGCGCGTGAAGCTTCGCTTTCACCTGGCCCACCGAATCTCCTGCCGCTTGGTTCCAACCAGCATGCACCACTGTCTCAAGCATCGGATCTCGTTCCCAGCATAGCTCGTACTTAAATGGCCGTGGCCCCCGCCTGCATGCATGCATAGCTTGCAGCTGAAGCAGCACGGGTACGTGATCAGACGTGGCTGCAGCCAGGTGTTCCAAGGATGCATCTGGGAATTTTAGAGTCCACTCTGGATTTGCTACACATCGATCCAACCGAACTCTGGTGTACGTGCCACCCACGACCCTTTTCTCAAACGTCCAGCTCTGTCCTTTATACCCAATGTCCGTCAAACCACAAGTATCAATGGCGTCTCTGAAAGCATCCATCTGCGATTGGCTTCGCTGGCCAATTCCGTCATGCTCATGGGCATGAAGCACTTCATTGAAGTCTCCAACCACAACCCAAGGTTCACTGCTTGTTCCTGTAATTCCTCTCAACATGTCCCAAGTTTTGTATCTCTCATTTGTTTGGGCCTCCCCATACACAAAGGTTATTCTAGTTTTATGTTCTGCCATTTGTTCAACTGAAACATCTATGTGGTACTGAGAATAACCCAACACTTCTAGCTTTATTTCTTCATTCCAAAAAAATACCTAATCCACCGCTCCTTCCGGAGCTGCTTACAGCAAAACTTTTATTGAAGCCTAAAGTTCCTACCATATTCTCAACACGTGAGCCCTCCAATTGGGTTTCAAGAATGCATACAATGGAGGGGGCATGTAGCTTCGAAAGATCTCGAAGCTCTCGAACTGTCGCAGGTCTGCCAGCCCCACGACAGTTCCAAACTAGGCAACTCATTGCGCCTGGCGCGACCCGTTGATAGGGCCCGCCGTTAGCGCATTGGGGTTTGTTGAGGTTTTGTTCTTCACTGGATTCTTCTCCGTCTGAGGAGGGTTGGTCTTCGACCTCTTGAGATCCTGTTTTGACGAAGGGCTCTGCGGGACACCCCCTGTGGATGTGTTCTGCTTCTCCATCGAAGATGATGGGGTTGAATCTGGGGCCATAAGCAGAAGAGTGTTTTGGGCACCTCGCTTGCGATTCCCATCTCCCTCTTCCATCGTTGTGTCCTGATCAACGAAGGGGTCATACATTCCTTGCTGAGTTCTGCCAGACCCACGACCTCCTTGGCCCGAACGACCACGGCCCCGTCCTCTTCCTCCTTGGGGTTCTCTTGCTGCCCCTGGGCCACGGCCTGGACCCCTGAACCAATCTGCTTTCAGGTTTTTAAACACTAGTGCTGATGGGAGGTGAATTCCATTGCCACATTCCTTGAACAGATGGCCCAGCATACCACAGACCGCACACCAATCTGGTAGCCTTTCGTATTTCACCCTGAATATCTCCCTCTTCTTCTTAACCACCAGAGAGACAGCGTTCTTGAGCGGCTTAGTGACATCCACCTTTACCCGAACCCTAAAAAAATTGCCCTCGAAGTCCTGAGATTTTGGTTCAGCATAAATAAAGTCACCGACAGTTCAAATTTAAAGAATTAAGAAGAAAAGGGGAAGCCCTCCCAGTGCAGCAACTTGGGCCTTTTCCCTCACCCGCAGCCCAACCAAGCCTAGCAGCAGCTCTAGTGCAACCCACCTGGCCCAACTCAGTTCACGGCCACCTGCTCCGTTTCCCCTACTTCTCCCTCGCTCCAAATTCAGAGCACTCACGCCGTCGCACCGTGAGCTCACGGACGTTGAGGCCAGCGGCGCCTGCGCCCCCTATAAAGCCAGTGCCTCGCCCCCTATAAAGCATGTACCTCGCCCCTAGGGTTTACCTCTTCCCCCTCAAGCCGCCCCACCACTCTCTTCGTTCGTCTTCTCCTTCGTTCCTAAGTGAGGAAGCAGAGAGAGATCAGAGAATAACCGTCAGCGCCCGTCGTCGTCCTCGCATCCGTCTTGTGTCAGGATCCTCTCCGGCATGTCTTCCAACACCCCGTCACCCTCCTCGACCGATCTCGGGAGTTAGTTGGGTGGGAGCCTCCCCACGTGCCTCCCTATCGTCGCCGTCACCATGACCGTGGTCGGGCCGGCTTGATGCTCGAGCCCAGTGTAGCAGCCGCCGTCCCCGACCTTCTTCCTTCGCGGCAAGTCGCACAACTCCGGCAACGCCTTCCCGCACCTCTCCAAGCACCGGATCGCCAAATCTAGCTTCTTCCCTCACGTCCTCTTCTTCGTCTTCTTCACAAAGCAGAGAAACATCAAGTTCAGCGAGCTCCCTCATCACCTCCATCGTCTCTCCGTCCGATTTGTCTTCGCCAGCACCCCCGTGGTGAGCAGCCGCTCTCCCAAGCCTCTTAACCCTGTCGGTTTCCTCACCGTAGCAGTGCTCTGCTTCTGTCCGAAGGCCAATCGCCATGCTCTCGCCATGCGGATGAAACAGAGAGCTTAGCTCTCTGTCCGCCTCCAGCTGTGCATAGCACCTTGCTGCCACACACGCGCACCGCCTCCCACACAGCATGCCCACGTCGCCCGTCTCCTACCGCAGCCGCACTGCCTCGCCATGCATCACCGCCATGGCCGCAAGCTCCTGCTCCCACACATGCCGCTGGCTTCATTGCCTTGCTGCACCTTCGCTGCATACCTCCACGCACACGCATCTACACCCGTGCATGACCGCGCTCGATTGCGAGCCTGTGGCCCTACTTCGTCTTGCCGCCGCCATGTCCGAGGTGACCTCGAGCTCGTCTTCGAGTCTTCCTGCACACCCGAGCCTTCTGCATGATCTATCCATTCATGCGCACGCCCACAACACAGCTCGTGCCCCACGTCTGTGCTGCCCGCCGTGTTGTCGCTTCGCCCAGCACCGCCAGCCTCATGCCTCGATGTGCCCGAGTCGAGCTGCTGCTCGTACCCGAGCGCACGCATAGGCACAATACCGACAAGCAGCAGCCGCTTGCCCACGCGCCCACATGTTGTTCCCGCACGCCCGCCGCCGCCTACGGAGCCCTGCCGTGCCGCCGTATATCGCTGGCGACAACGCCATCTCCTCTGTCTCTGTCTAAGAAGACAGGCCAGGGCCTTGGACTGGTTAAAAGAAGCTCAGCCGCAACCTTACCGAACTACCAGAGCCTAGCCCAGTGGCTCAACCCTCTCCCGCTTACCCCGCAGTTCCGGGTTCGAATATCCATCTGGCCAGTGTTGAAGATGCCCAATTTTTGCCATTTTGGTCTCTATGACAGCAGACCCCACTCATCATCCTCTTTGCCCACACACACCCTTGTTCACACCCACACTCCTGCCACCTCAGCACGCCGGGCCCCCTCATCATTGACAGTGGTTGGCTCAGCCCGTGTTTCCTTGTTGTTTTTTCCTTTTGCATAGTTTTGGAAAATGCCCTGTTTTGTATTGTTAATAACTAAATATGCATGCATCCAAATTAATCAAACTATATATGTAAAATGCTTAGAATCTTATCTAGTTTCATAATATCCAACTTTCATCCATGCTAAAATTGCTTAAACCTGCGGTTTGCATTAATTTGCATTAATAACATGCTAAAATGGTTTATTTCTTAACCAAATAACCGTAGCTCCGAATTTAATAAACTTTATATGTATATGGGGTGGAAAATGCATAGATTAACATGGTGCACTTTAAATTGTTGTTTAATAACATAACATATGCTTTGTTCAGAACTGGACCAATTTTTAAATTTGCATATGAGGACTTACCGGAATTGTTATATGTTGTTTCTAGCCTCATTTAAACTTGACTTGGTGTGATGTTATTGTATGCATCATCTCTTGCCATGAGTAGCATCATATAGCCTTGTCATGCATCATAGTTGGTTGTGCATCATGTCATGTTATGTGTTGTCTGTTTACCTTGTTGTTTGTTTCTTTCCGGTTGTGCTTTTTCTCGATAGTTCCTGTTTCGTTGCGGCCGTGAGGATTCGTTCGACTACGCTTGGTTCGACTATGCCCGTTCATCTTCTTCATGGATTTGTTCTTCTTCCTAGAGGAATTTTAGGCAAGATGACTGTTACCTTGGATCTCACCACTATCATTGCTATGCTAGTTGTCTTGATGCTATCGCTATGTCGCGCTTCCTACCACTTGTTTATCAAGCCTCGCAAATTGCCATGACAGCCTCTAACCTTTTCACCCTTCCTAGCAAACCGTTGTTTGGCCATGTTACCGCTTTGCTCAGCCCTTCTTATAGCATTGCTAGTTGCAGGTGCAGTTGCAGGTTGTTCCATGTTGGGACATGGATGTTTTGGTATATCACAATATCTCTTATTTAATTAATGCATTTATATACTTAGTAAAGGGTAGAAGGCTCGACCTTTTGCCTGGTGTTTTGTTCCCCTCTTGCCGCCCTAGTTTCCGTCATACCGGTGTTATGTTCCTTGATTTTGCGTCCCTGACATGGTGAGGGGTATGGGACACTCTTGATAGTTCGCTTTGAATAAAACTCTTCCAGGAAGGCCCAACATTTGTTTTCCATTTGCCTAATAACAACTAAAACATAAATAGGGGATTTTCCATGGACCCCTAGTATTTTTTAATCAACCCCCGGGCCAATGCTCCTCCGAGTGTTGGTCCAACCTGGGCGATGTTCTGCGCCCCCTGGGAAACCATGGTCTCAGCCAACCTGATGTCTTGCCCATCCAATGTGCCCTGAGAACGAGATACGTGCAGCTCCTATCGGGATTTATTGGCACACCGGGAGGTCTTGCTGGTTTTGTTTTACCATTGTCGAAATGTCTTGTGCATCGGGACCCCGAGTCTGATCGGATGTCTCGCGATGGAGGATCATCTCCATGGATCGTGAGTGAGGGAGTCCTGGACTAGGGGTTGTCCGGACGGTCGGACTATCATCGTCAGCTGGACTCCAAGACTATGAAGATACAAGATTGAAGACTTCGTCCCGTGTCCGGATGGGACTTTCCTTGGCGTGGAAGGCAAGCTTGGCGATACGGATATGTAGATCTCCTACCATTGTAACCGACTCTGTGTAAACCTAGCCCTCTCCGGTGTCTATATAAACCGGAGGGTTTTAGTCCGTAGGACACACAACCATTACAACAATCATACCATAGGCTAGCTTCTAGGGTTTAGCGTCCTTGATCTCGTGGTAGATCCACTCTTGTACTACCCATATCATCAATATCAATCAAGCAGGAGTAGGGTTTTACCTCCATCGAGAGGGCCGAACACAGGTAAAAACATCGTGTCCCTTGTCTCCTGTTACCATCCGCCTAGACGCACAGTTCGGGACCCTCTACCCGAGATCCGCCGGTTTTGACACCGACATTGGTGCTTTCATTGGGAATTCCTCTGTGTCGTCACCGATAGGCTTGATGGCTTCTTCAATAAACAACAACGCCGTCCACGGTGGGGCTTTTCTCCCCGGACAGATCTTCGTGTTCGGCGGCTTCGCACTGCGGGCCAATTCAGTTGGCCATCTGGAGCGAATCGAAGCTTCGCCCAGCCATCGAGTCAGGTTTGGAAGCCTAAACTTCACGGCTGACATCCGCGGAGATTTGATCTTTGATGGATTCGAGCCACAGCCGAGCGTGCCGCATTGTCATGATGGGTATGATCTAGCTCTGCCGCCGGACAGTGCCTTGGAGGCCGCACATGAATCCGCTCCGACTCATAGTTCGGAGCCGATCGCGCAGACCGAGGACAGGTGGCTGGACACCGCCTCGGGAGCTACAACTTCTATGGCGATAGAGCCGAATACCGACCTTGTCCCTTACAAAGCTTGTGACACCGAGGTGCCGGACTCCTTGCCGGACTCCGAACCTCTGACGCCCCTGCCAATCGAATCCGATTGGGCATCGATTATGGAGTTCACCGCTGCGGACATCTTTCATCACTCACCCTTTGGCGACATCCTGAATTCGCTAAAGTATCTCTCGATATCAGGAGAGCCTGGCGGATGCGGCGGGATGGCTGAGATGCGGACGGCGAAGACATTGAAGCCCACCCACCACCCGCCGTAGCCATCGCCGGCGATCTAACCGACATGCTAGACTATGACTCGAAGACATCGGCGGTATGGACGGCGATGCCGGAGGCGATCAAGAACCAGCGCCTACGAGGCCTCGGAAGACCACCTCGTCATCGACATATACATGGTGGACACCCCAAAGGATGGGAACGGCGAAGAAGCGGAGGAGGCGATTCTTCTAAGAAACAGCCCAAACGTCGGCGTCGTGGCGCCGCTCTAAATCCGCCACAAGAAGAATGGAGATTCCGACACGGAGATAATAACACCCCGAGAGTGCGAAGACAACCCCTCGGCACAATTCAGCACGGGAGGGCGGGAAGCCAGCCCTTGAGAGAGAGGCGGATGAGGAGTTAGAGGATGACAATTACATGCCTCCCTCCGGAGACGAGGCAAGCCTCAACAACGACAAATTTGTCGTGCCCGAGGATCCCGTCGAACAAGAGCGTTTTAAACGCAGGCTTATCGCCACGGCAAATAGCCTAAAGAAAAAGCAGCAACAACTTCAAGCTAATCAAGACCTGCTGGCCGACAGATGGACCTAGGTCCTCGCGGCCGAAGAGTATGAACTCGAACGCCCCTCCAGGAGCTACCCAAAACGCAAGTTGCTCCCCGACTAGAGGAGGAAGCATACAAACCTTCATCACCAGCGCATAATACGGAAGACCGACCACCACATGCTCGCGACAGAAAAGCATCTAGGCCCTCCTTCAACACCATACCCTGGCACCGCTCGAAAAGTACGAAGCCACGAGGGAATGCGCCGGACTTGCGGGATATATTGGAGGACAAGGCAAGACAATCCAGATCCATCTACGGATCACGTGGGCGCCCCACGACCCACGACAACTACCGTCGCGCCGGATACAGCAACTCCAGCCGGGCCGAACACAGCAGACAACGCTCTCTTGAGCTACATCGTGATATTGCTCAATATAGAGGCGCCGCACACCCACTATGCTTCACAGACGAAGTAATGGATCATCAAATCCATGAAGGGTTTAAACCCATGAACATTGAATCGTACGATGGCACAACAGACCCCACGGTTTGGCTCGAAGATTATCTCCTTCATATCCATATGGCCCGTGGTGACGATCTCCACGCCATCAAATATCTCCCACTCAAGCTTAAAGGACCATCTCGGCATTGGCTTAACAGCTTGCCCGCAGAGTCAATTGGGTGTTGGGAGGACCTGGTAGCCGCATTCCTCGAAAACTTCCAGGGCACATACGTGCGACCACCAGACGCCGATGACCTAAGCCACATAATTGATAGCGGATGAATCGGCCGGATAGTTCTGGACACGGTTCTTAACAAAGAAAAATCAAATCATCGACTGTCCGGATGCAGAGGCCCTCGCAGCCTTCAAACATAACATCCGGGACCAGTGCTTGGCCCGGCACCTTGGACAGGAAAAGCCGAAATCCATGGCAGCCCTCACATCACTCATGACCCGCTTCTGTGCGGGAGAGGACAGCTAGCTAGCTCGCAGCAACAACCTCAGCAAAAATGCTGGCAGTCCGGATACTAAGGACCACAATGGCAGGTCGCGTCGAAACAAAAACAAAGCGCCGCGTGCGGCGATAACAATGAGGATACGGCAGTCAACGCCGGATTCAGAGGCTCTAAACCCGGTCAACGGAAGAAGCCATTCAAAAGAACTACTCCGGGTCCGTCCAATTTGGACCGAATACTCGACCGCTCATGCCGGATACATGGCACCTCTGAAAAGCCAGCTAATCACACCAACAGAGATTGTTGGGTATTTAAGCAGGCAGGCAAGTTAATTGCCGAAAACAATGACAAGGGGCTGCACATCGACGACGAGCAAGAGACCCGGCCGCCGAACAGTAGAGGACAGAAGGGTTTCCCCCCACAAGTGCGGATGGTAAATATGATATACGCAACCCACATACCCAAGAGGGAGCGGAAGCGTGCACTTCGGGACGTATATGCGATGGAGCCAGTCGCCCCGAAGTTCAATCCATGGTCCTCTTGTCCGATCACTTTCGATCGAAGGGACCAACCTACAAGTATCCGCCATGGCGGATTCGCCGCATTGGTTTTAGACCCAATCATCGATGGATTTCACCTCACAAGAGTCCTCATGGACGGCGGCAGCAGCCTGAACCTGCTTTATCAGGATACAGTGCGCAAAATGGGCATAGACCCCTCAAGGATTAAACCTACAAAGACAACCTTCAAAGGCGTCATACCAGGTGTCGAGGCCATTGCACAGGCTCGGTCACGCTGGAAGTGGTCTTCGGATCCCCGGATAATTTCCGAAGTGAGGAGTTAATCTTCGACATAGTCCCGTTCCGCAGTGGCTATCATGCCCTGCTCGGACGAACTGCGTTTGCAAAGTTCAACGCGGTGCCACATTATGCATACCTCAAGCTCAAGATGCCAGGCCCTCGTGGAGTCTTCACAGTCAACGGAAACACTAAACGCTCCCTCCGAACGGAGGAACACACAGCGGCTCTCGCGGCAGAAGTACAGAACAGCCTCTTAAGGCAATTCTCGAGTCCGGCCGTTAAAAGACCGGACATGAATAAACACGCCCGGAGCAACATACATCAAGACCACCTGGCACATTCCGAGCACGCGTAGCAATGCGGCCCCACCCCCAGCCCTTGCATGATTGCAAGACAAGCTCCCCGCGTACAACATTACGCTCTGGAGATACCTTGGGCATAGGGGGAGGGGCACGACCACGACAGGCCCAATGTGCGGCTCAACCACACCAGGGGCTCCTAAGTGTGTCGCTCTTTTTTCTTTTCCTTTTTTATTTTATCCACAGGACTCCGTTTTCAAGAGGTCCTGTCCGGCAGTAGACCTGCCGTACTCACGATGCAACAGCCAGGGAGGAACAAGGGCTATGACGAACACTCAGGTAGTCTCCATTACGAGCATTAAATCTGTTTATTACACCATGCCGCAGCCCACCCCTGGGGGGGACATGTTTAAAATAGTCCACTCCCTTGCTTACCGCACTATTTGTATCGTTCTGCACTCATGGCAGAATTCCTTGAATAAACAATGCATTACTTTTTCCCTTATAATTGCATTCCTTTCTATATATATGTTCATTTATGACATCTTGCATCCGTACAATTTGGTACGGTCGAATACACCAGGGGCTTATGTTCCCCGCATTATGTTATGAAGTCCGAACACTTTCACAAGTGCGGCACCCCGGACTTATAGCACTGTATGCATCGGCTCCGAATCATGTGTTGGGTCAATAGTTGGGTTTGCCCGGCTCCCATATTTTGGTACCTTACGTTCCGTTCCGTCGGCTAAGGTAGCACTGGGAGAACCACTGCGATTGTGCCCCGGTTGAGCTGGGCGAGCACCTCAGTGGAGAAAGCTAAAACGGACTATCATGATAAGGCGAGAGCTGGTCGCTGTTCGAGAGGTCTTTTCGAGTCCTTATAGACTTATGCCGCTTAGAGCGAGGAACCTGCTGTGTCCGGCCAAGGCGTGGACAGCGCCCCGAATTTGGTCTTCCGAACACTAGGGGCTTTGCCGAAATTTAAAATTATAGAATTCTATGGCTAAGTAAGAGTGTTCAAGCATTATAAGTCCGGTTGCCTTGTTCGTTGTGTTGAGCGCCTCCCTAGATGGACCCAAAAATGGGAACAAGAATGCTCAAGTTTATCCCGAACACCCCAGCACTCGTGGCATTGGGGCTGAAGCCGACGACTTGCCATCTCTCAGATTTAATAAACGGCCACATAGAAGGTAATATTTTAAATCAAATAAGCGTTGCTTAGCGCACATGAACAATGTTTGCAGCGCACAGGATAACACATGGCGAGTTTACTCAATAATTACATCTCTGGGGCACTCATCCGCAATCTTGCGGGCACCCTTCAGGACAGTCTTATAGTACATCTCGGGCGTACGATACTCCTTGCCCGGCGGCGGCGCGTCTGTCAGAAGCCTCTCCGCATCCAGCCTGCCCCAATGCACCATTGCGCGGGCAAGGGCCCGACGGGCACCTTCAATACAGGCGGAGCGCTTGATGACCTCCACCCAGGGGCACGCATCCACCAGCCGCCGCCCGAGGCTGAAGTAGCTCCTGTGCATGGCCTCTCCGGGCGAGCCGGACTATGAGGCCCTTCATGGCCTGCTCGGCTACCTTGTGGAGCTCGACCAGCTGCTTCAGTTGGTCGCTAGGGGGCACCGGATGTCCGGCCTCAGCGTACTGAGACCAGAAGACCTTCTCCGTTGAGCTCCCCTCCTCGGCCCGGTAGAACGCGGCGGCATCGGACACGCTGCGAGGCAGATCTGCAAGCGCCCCTAGAGAGCTCCGAATTCGGGTAAGTAACAGGTAATTTACATTCACATGCTTGCTTTGCATGAAAAATGCCTTACCCGCCGCTATCTTCTTCATCGCCTCAATCTCCTGGAGGGACTTATGGGCCTCGGCCTTGGCGGCTTTGGCACTTTCAAGAGCTGAGGCAAGCTCGGACTCTCGAGTCTTCGAGTCACGCTCCAAACTCTCATGCTTTTCCATCAGAGCCTGGAGCTCTTGCCGCACCTCCGGCACCCGCGCCTCTTGCTTCTCTCGCTCCGCCCGTTCTGCGGCCGCATTGCGTTCGGCCGCAGACACGGCCTTCTTCAGGGTCGCCACCATGTTTGTGGCCCCTGCAGTACCCACGTTATCCTAGTTATTTCTATTGCAACCAAAATCCTTTTCTGTAAGGTACAAATTTCAAAGTGGTGTTACTCACCTTCTTTGTCCTTGAGCTGCTTTTTGGCAAGGCCGAGCTCTTGCTCGGACCGCTCGAGATCCTGCTTCAAAGCACCGACCTCCATGATCGGTCTGGCAGAGGTCGGCACAGCCTGTAAACCCATATTGACATAATTTTTAGCACTCCTGCGTATATCTTTTTTAGATCCCCAGTCCGGTTTTTCTTTCCGAACACCGAACCGAGCATCACGGGCTACTGTCTATGCGGTACCACATTACATATTTTAAACTTCTTACCTCAAAGCCTGTTATAAGGCTACTGCAGGCTTCGGTCAGCCCGCTCTTGGCGAGCTGAACCTTCTGAATCACCGCACTCATGATAGTGTGGTGCTCTTCCTCGATGGAAGCGCCATTGAGCGCCTCCAACAAGTTGTCCGGCGCCTCCAGTTGGACGGAGGCTGCCGGTGTCATGGTCTTGCCCTTCTTGCGAAGGGGCCGCCTGCCGGACTCCGGAACCACTGCGGGTTCAGGTGCGGAGTCCGGCACGAAGTCCGGGAGGTTGCCTTGGGGCACCTCCGGAGCCTCCCCCTCCTGGCGGGTCCCCTCTTGGGATCCCACCTCGGCGTCTTCAGCATCGCGAGGGGTGGAGGCGGTCGGAATGGAATCTACATCCGACGGCGCCAAGGACCCGATGGATGAAGCGGGAAGATCCTCCTCGGCCGGGCTAAAGATTGTATGCGGCATTAGAAGGACACTACGTGGCACAAAAAGAAATTACAAATCACTCAGGAGTCCGGATACTTACGATCTTGCCAGGGGATTGGCCCTTGAGGGTCACTCCTTGTCGCCATCATTGGCGTTGGTGGAGCCGTCCGGGGGAAGGGTCCTTGCCCTCTTGGACCCTTCGGCCTCCCCCGTTGGGGAAGCCTTCCTTTTCCTCTCTCCCCCATCCGGGGGAGAGTCCTCTTTCTCCTCCTCTTCTTCAGTGGAGGAGTCTGCCTCGGAGCCATTGGACGACGAGTCCGATATCACCTGGCGCCAGGAACTCCTTCGGGTTCCCGTGGCCTTCTTCTTGGCCTTCTTCTTCGGCACCACATAAAGTGCCGGGACTAGCAGCCCCGCTAAACGGGCATTCGCTGGTTCTTCGGGAAGGGGAGCCGGAGAGTCTACCTGTCCGGACGTCCTCTGCCAGTCCTGTCAAAGGCATCGGGAGTTTTAGATCCCACATAAAATTAAATTGTGAAAGAAGATAAGTGTCCCATAGAGGATAACAAAGCTTACCTCGCCGGCCGGGCGCTTGGTGCTGAATCCGTGGTCTTCCGTCGCGGACGCGGGGCTTCTCTGCCCTTGAACAGCACCCTCCAGGCATCTTCGTACGTCGTGTCGAAGAGCCCGCTCAAGGTCCGGTGCTGTGCCGGATCGAACTCCCACAAATTAAAGGCCCGCCGTTGGCAAGGGAGAATCCGACGGACGAGCATGACCTGGATCACATTGACAAGCCTAAGCTTCTTGTTCACCAAGGTCTGGAGACAGGACTGGAGTCCTGTCAGCTCTCTGAACTGCCCCATAGCAAGCTCTTCTCTTTCCAAGAGGTGAGCTGCATGGGGATACCAGATCTGAACTCGGGGGCCGCTGCCCATTTAGGGTCACGCGGCTCGGTGATGTAGAACCACCCCGATTGCCACCCCTTGACGGGCTCCACGAAGGCCCTTCGAGCGAGATGGCGTTGGGCATCTTGCCCACCATGGCGCCTCCGCCTCCGCTTGGGCGCCCTTCACTACCTTCGCTTGACATTGAAGGTCTTGAGCCACAAGCGAAGTGGGGCTGGATCTGAAGGAAGGCCTCGCACACGATGATAAACGCCGAGATGTTGAGGATGAAGTTTGGCGCCAGATCATGGAAGTCCAGGCCGTAGTAGTACATGATCCCCCGGACGAAGGGATGCAACGGGAAGCCCAGTTCATGGAGGAAGTGGGGAAGGAATATGACCCTCTCATGGGGCCTGGGGGTGGGGATGAGCTGCCCCTTGTCGAGGAGCCGGTGCGCGATGTCGCTGGACAGGTATCCGGCACCACGCAGCTTCTTGATGTGCTCCTCCGTAACGGAGGAAGCCAACCACTTGCCTCCCGCTCCGGACATGGCTGGAGAAGGTCGAGGCGAGATGTGCGGGCTTGGGCGCTGGAGCTCGAGTGCACGGAGACTGATAAGCAAAGGAGGAAGAAGGCGTACGTAAAAGGTGGATCCTTACCCCCTTATATATGGGCGGGCGAATACTATGCGTCCCCACCGGCCTGGTAAAACTCGCTTATCTCCCAAGCGCCACCATCAATGGCGCGGTTGGGTTACCCACATCCGTATTGATGAGAATCCCGGAATAAGGGGAACATGATCTCTGCTTCGACAAGACGTGCCAAGGAAACCGCTTCGCTAAACGCGCTGAGGTGGTATAATAAAAAACGAGTAAAGGCTTGGTAGTGGTGTGACGTCACGCCACAAAATACGTCAGCAGATTGAACTTGTGTACATATTATTCTCTCTACAGTGGAATGTGGAATTTATTTTGCAGAGCCGGACATTATCCTGGTGTTCACAATCTTCTATGAATTATTCGGAGGAGGAACCCGCCTTGCAATGCCGAACAATATGCGCGTCGGACTCATCGTCATTGAAGCCTAGTTCAGGGGCTACTGAGGGAGTCCTGGACTAGGGGGTGTCCGGACGGCCGGACTATCATCGTCAGCCGGACTCCAAGACTATGAAGATCCAAGATTGAAGACTTCGTCCCGTGTCCGGATGGGACTTTCCTTGGCGTGGAAGGCAAGCTTGGCGATACGGATATGTAGATCTCCTACCATTGTAACCGACTCTGTGTAACCCTAGGCCTCTCCGGTGTCTATATAAACTGGAGGGTTTTAGTCCGTAGGACACACAACCATTACAACAATCATACCATAGGCTAGCTTCTAGGGTTTAGCCTCCTTCATCTCTTGGTAGATCCACTCTTGTACTACCCATATCATCAATATCAATCAAGCAGGAGTAGGGTTTTACCTCCATCGAGAGGGCCCGAACTTGGGTAAAAACATCGTGTCCCTTGTCTCCTGTTACCATCCGCCTAGGCACAGATTCGGGACCCCTACCGAGATCCGCGGTTTGACACCGACATTGGTGCTTTCATTGAGAGTTCCTCTGTGCCGTCACCGATAGGAAGGATGCCTCCTCCAGTCTTTAAAGACGATATCTTCGCTAAAGGAGCCTTGGCCGCCGGCCGAACTATCCGGCTGGGTGGTTTCCCCATGACCACCTGTTCGGCAACCGCTTCGATGATGACCTCTCGGGTCATCAAAAGCAATCTTCACGTCAACTCGGAATTTGCCGAGCAGCTGGATCCAACAGAGCTCTCATCCGTAAACGAACTCTTGGATCGCATCGCCACCCTGGGAGTGGCTACAGCCTACAATCAGATTGGGCTTAAAACCGATCTGAGAGAGATTAACTCTCCCGAGGTTACCCACCACGTTGCGGTGGTAGAGGAACAATGTGGCGGCTCTTCTCCTATATTGAAAACTAGTCATGTTCGGGCTTCCGAACCCTCCATGCCGGATTCCTGCAGGGGGACGGACTTCGATCAAGCATCGAACCGGACTCGTTGGACAACATCCAACGATCTAAGCTTCCAAATTTGGAAACTTCTCGGCCCTTGAGCCTCGGGATGGGTAGGATTCCGGACTTAATTCCACCCACCCACCCAGACATATGCGATCTATCTCAAATCCGGCAAGAGCCCGCTGAAATAGTACATCATTACTGGGCCAAATTCCTCCTGGTTATGGACAAGATAAAGGACTGCCGTGAGGAAAACGCAATTTTAATTTTCTGCGATAATTGCACGGACAAGGGAATTTTGAACACCGTCAGTCGTCGCAAAATTACACGCTTCGCCGATCTGGCGTCCATAGTATGAAAGTACTGTGCTATGGAGAGTTTCCGGAAAACCGAAACTAAGTTTTGGGACAATCCGCCCCCGAATACAACCCTAGTCCGAATTAAAAGGGTGCATCATACTCAGGCAATAGGTACAAAAACCAAAAAGCAAAAACCCCATAAAGGGAACGGAACCGTACTGGACGGTTGGCTCAACGGGCCCTGTAAAATTCACAATACAGAAGGCGCCACTCCAACTCATAACCTTCGAGCATGTTGGATATTGCGGCAGGTGGCCAAAAGTGGTGAAGAGCTTCTAGCCCCGGAGAGCCACTCCAATAATACCAGTACGGTGTCAATAGTCTTCGAGACTTTCCCATTGAATAATATGCAAAAACGAACAATCCGCAGCCTCGCCGAAGTCTACCAAGTAGCAACAACAAATCCATGGAGCGACACGGCCATCACCTTCAACGCCAGCGATGAACCTAAGTTCAGAACAGCCCGAGCACCAGCCGCATTGGTCCTCAGTCCAATAGTGGATGGCTTTCGTCTTACAAGGGTACTCATGGATGGCGGCAGCGGACTAAACCTCATCTACGAGGAAACTCTTCAAAAAATGGAAATAGACTTGAGCCGCATTGAGCGAAGCAGCACAACCTTTAGAGGAATAATCCCTAGTCGGGAAGCGCGCTGCATAGGAAAAATCACACTTGATGTGGTGTTCGGCTCGCCGGACAATTATAGGTCCGAAGAGGTAACATTCCAAGTGGCCCCGTTCAGCAGCGGATATCACGCTATATTAGGACGAGAGGCATTCACAATTTTTCAAGCAATACCCCACTACGGGTACATGAAGCTTAAGATGCCTGGGCCCGGCGGAATAATCACTCTCGTTAGTGATCTGGATATAGCACTCCGCGCCGAAAACAAGACAACCGCATTAGCCCTAGAGGCACTATCCGAAGCCCTAGCGGCGGAGGAACTTACTGCGCTGCGCTCTACAGTGAATAGGGATGATGTAATACTCGATAAGAGACCTAAGTCCACGTCTTTTAAACCAGCAGATGAAATAGTCAAATTCCAGGTCCATCCAACGGACCCAACAAAGACGGCCTCCATAGGGGCACAGTTGAACCCTGATGTAGATGCCGCACTGCGAGAATTCCTTCGAGAAAATTGGGACATCTTTGCCTGGCACCCTTCAGATATGCCAGGAATCCCACGCAGATTGGCGAACACAGCCTAAACATCCTAAAAGGATTCAAGCGATCAAAGCAGGCTCTTGGCGATTTTCGAACCAAAAGACAGGCAATGGGAGAAGAGCTAGCCAAACTCTTTGGAAGCGGATTCATCGAGAGACATCAAACATCCGGATGGCTAGCAAACCTGGTAATGGTACAAAGAAGGACAAATCTGGCGCCTATCGTCGATTTTAAAGACCTCAACAAGGCCTGCCCAAAGGATCCCTTCCCCCTTCCCCTCATCGACCAAATAATCGATGCTACTGCGAGGCACGACTCATTGTGCTTCCTCGGCGCATACTCCGGCTACCATCAAATCAAGATGGCGGGCGGACCAAGCCATAGCGGCATTCATTACTCCATATGGACCATTCTGCTTCAACACGATGCCCTTCGGACTCAAAAGCGCGGCGCAACATATTAGCGCATGATTCGGACATGTCGGCTACCCAGTTGGCAAAAGCGGTAGAGGCATCGTGAGCGGCGTGGTCGTCAAAACCAGACACGTCAAAACTCTAGTAGACGATTTGAGGCTCACATTCGACAACCTCCGAGCATATGACATTAAGTTGAATCCGGAAAAATGCGTTTTTGGCGTACAGCAGGAAAGCTCCTGGGCTTCATTGTATCCGGTAGAGGAATTGAAGCAAACCCAGCCAAGATCCGAGCTCTGCCATAGCTGGATAATCCAAAAGACCTCAAACAAATACAAAAATTGACTGGATGCGTGGCGGCTCTAAGCGCTTTATCTCTCGTCTGGGAGAAAAGGCATTGCCCCTCTATCGCTTCCTCAGGCGCACCGAATACTTCGAGTGGACGGATGCTGCCACTGCCGGACTCGAAGAAATAAAAGCCATATTGGCAACAAATCCGGTCCTGGCCGCGCCTAACCTAGGCAAACCAATGTTGTTATACATCGCGGCAACACATCAAGTCGTAAGCGCGGTACTCGTCGTCGAACGAGAAACAAAAGGGCATAAATTCCCTCTTCAAAAACCAGTGTACTACGTATCCACTTTCTTAACTCCCTGCAAGTCCCATTACCCGCAATATCAAAAGATAGCGTACGCAGTGTTCATGGCATCCCGGAAGCTCCGACACTACTTTCAAGAGTGTTCGATAACAGTGGCCTCCGAAGTGCCCCTCAACGACATTATAAACAACCGCGACGCAACGGGCAAGATTGCAAAATGGGCCATTGAGCTCTTACCATTCGATATAACTTACAAACCTCAGCGAGCCATAAAGTCACAAGTCTTGGCTGACTTTGTCGCTGAATGGACTGAAGCCGAACTCCCTAAAGAGTATGGAGTATACTCCAATTGGACTATGCATTTCAACGGCTCCAAAATGTTGGCCAGCTTGGGGGTTGGCGTCGTATTGACGTCCCCAACCGGGGATACAGTCCAATACGTACTTCAGATAATGTACACGGACTCCAACAATGCAGCCGAATATGAGGCCCTCCTACATGGCCTCCGGATGGCAATCTCCGTGGGCATTCAACGCCTAGAGGTGCGCGGGGATTCAAACCTCGCAATATCCCAAGTAAATGGAGACTTTGACGCCAAGGATCCGAAGATGGCAGCCTATCGTAACGCTGTCCTAAAAATGTCAGCCCGGTTCGAAGGACTTGAATTCCACCACGTAGCCCGGGATAATAACCAAGCAGCCGACGTATTGGCACGCATCGGTGCGAAACGCGACGCTGTACCTCCAAACATCTTCCTGGAATGGCTCTTTAAGCCATCCATACTATGGGAAGACGAGTCCGGAAATAACAAACCGAAAGCAGCCGCACCGCCCAACACGGAACAATCTGACATAATCGGCAACTCAGCCGATGAAATAACGCCTTCAGCCCATGAATGGCAGTAATTGCCCCGTGGACAGAACCATTCCTAGCCTACCTGATTAGGCAGGAGCTTCCCGAAGACCCAAACAAGGCTCGCTGCATAGTTCGGCGATCTAAAGCCTACAAGGTCCATGAGGGGGAACTTTACGAGAAAAGCACAACCGGAGTCCTTCAAAGGTGTATCTCCGAAGAGGAAGGGTGAAACCTTCTGGCTGAAATTCATGCCGGACTAGGCGGCCACCACGCCGCAGCTCGGGCCCTTGTAGGCAAGGCCTTCCGTACAGGATTTTATTGGCCGACGGCCAGGGAAGATGCTCAGGACTTAGTCCAAAGATCGTCGGTTGTCGACTCTTTGCTAATCGAGCCATATGCCACCCACCCCTCAAACTATACCCATTACCGGCCGTTCATGTGCAGGGGCATGATATGGTTGGACCCTTAAAGGGGGAACCGACAAGCAAAAGGTACCTATTGGTCATGGTGGACAAATTCACCAAATGGATAGAGGCCAAGCCAGTTAAAGCGGCGATGCGGACCAGTGATAGACTTTATATCCGGGGTGGTACACCGTTATGGTGTCCCCATAGCATCATTCCGATAACGACCACGAACTTCACGGCCGGCGAGGTTAAATTATGGTGCAAAAATATGGGCATTAAGCTCGATTACGCCGATCTATCATCCTCAAACCAGCGGTCAAGTGGAGCGAGCAAATGGTCTAATAATGAGCGCATCAAACCCGGACTAGTGCGGTCCTTACGAAATCGCACGACTTTGGGTAGAGGAGCTCGACTCCGTACTCTGGGGTCTGCGGACAACGCCCAACCGTACTACCGGATTCACACCATTTTCTATGGTATACGGAGCAGAGGCAGTTTTGCCCCGCGACATCATTCATGACTCACCTCGAGTGCGCATGTACGAAGAAAGAGAAGCCGAGCTGGATCGGCAAGATAACAAAGACGCATTGGAGGAAGAAGCATAGCGTCGCCAAGGCTGTTCCGCATTCTATCAACAAAGAGCTCGAAGATATCAAAGCCGGGAAATGCGGGCCAAGACTTACAATGTTGGCAAACTAGTTCTCGCTGCGGACAAGAAAAGGACAAACTCAAGCCCAAATGGGAGGCCCTTCATTATCGATCAAGTTCTCGACCCGGCGAGGCGCACCGCCTCTGAAATCGTTGGACAACCGACTCGAGCCGAACCCATGGAGCGCGCCCGCCTCCAAAGATTTTACGCCTAGCGCGGACTAAGAGTTCGTTTCCTTCCTCCATCCATATTTTTACCTCCGGCCGTCTCCTTTTTTATTTCTCTCTTTCTCTCACCTCCTTCATAAAAACCCTTAGAGGCCTATTTAGCATTGTTCTTTACACTTGATGTGCTATCCGCACTCACTATACCTGGGGGCTTCTTTACCAGAAGCTTACTTATAAGGGCTTCATGCCCAGCACATGTGTCAAACTTCCACATGTACCTTTTATTCACCATTATATGCATCGATATGACTTAAGTTTTGGCCAAGATGGGTTGCTGGCTCCCTGTGCTTACCCCTCGTTCCCGATTGTTCGGCTAGGAGGTAAAGGAGCACCTCTGCGATTATTCTTGCGGGTCGGCGGATGTGTACCTCAGACTGGGTGTAGCCGAAAGCTAGCGTTCTTAAGGGAATATTCGGTCGGTGACATGAAAGATGATTTCTTACCTACTTATTTATTTGCCCCAGATGTTTTCCTGCTCTTTTCGCAGTCCGGACATGCACTTTAGGGCATGCCTCCCAGGGAAAGGAACCCTTAACGGAACTATTCTCCCTGGAAGATGTTTCTGACTAACCATGTAATATAACATAACTAGTTGGGCACTTGTCTGATAAAGCACTAATGACCCCTACGCCTGGTCTCCATGCATACCCTGGTTGTCACTTAACCGAGAAGGTATTCGGACACACTCCGAACCCTAGGGTCCCGAGGTTGAAGCGAAAAGGTCGGCAAAGACAAACGATCTACAATCCGGCTAGAAGGCATTTTACATGTCATTTTAAAATACATTGTCAAATCGACTGACTGTATTCCTCCTCAATCCCGTCTAACAGGCTGTCTAACTTAGAGTCCCGTTGGGAATACTTAGCGGCCAACTCTACTTGGCCGTACACTAAACCCACAGGGATCTCCTTCCCATCGGGCCCCACAGGTCCGACCTTGGCCATGTGGTTGGGATCTGCCTTCTTGTACCGCGTCTTCACCATGGCCCAGGCCTCCCTGGCACCTTGGCGGCAGGCCGATATCTTCCACAAAAGGAAGTGCTGCCGCACTCCTTGAAGCTTCTCCGCAAGCTCTCCAAGGCCCTCGGGTAGGGAGAGGGACGGCCATAAAGCCTGGACGACGCCGCTCATCGCCTGCCGAACTCGTTCGAGAAGTTGCACCAGCTCGGTAAGTTGATCACCCGTTGATACGGGCATCTCCTCCGCAGGGCGACCTGTGAGCACACCTACAGACATATTTCTGTCAATTGACTTCCTCGCCGAACTCTTCTTTTCAAAGGAGTTCGCTCAAGCACTTACTATAGATGCCGCGACGAAGCCGTTGATTCTCCTTCACGGAGCCAGACAGCTCGGCTCAAACACCTTTCAGCTCCTCTCCAAGTTGGGTGTGGGCATCCTGGAGTTTATTCCTCTCCTGGTGTACCTTCATCAGCACCCTCTCGCCGGCCTTCAGCTGTCGTAGTAGGTGTTGCTTGTCCGGATCCAGTCCGGCAACATCTGCAATATCAGTGTCAGATTTGCACGCATGCCGCACACCGCTTATCTTTTTAAATAATGTGTTACCAGAAGGGGTCTCTGTGTCTCCTCCTGCGGCAGCAAGTGCGGCCTCAAGTTGGGCCTTGCACTCTTGTAGCTCCTGGGACAATCGGGTATTCTTCTCTGTAAGATCCTATATATCAAATGATCCTTAAATCAGTTACCCTAACTACTTTAAGTCTCGGGGGCTACTGGCATATATAACCATTAAAATCTCTTACCCGTATGTCTTTTACATATTGCTTCGTGGCTCTGGTTAAACCATCTCGAGCGGCACGGAGGTGCGCGTCCCCCGCTTTAAAGGCATTCAACGCCTCTGGGGAGAAACACGCGTCACGCAGAACTGTCCGGCGACGCCTATGATTCATGGCGCTCTCCACCTCAGACTTGTTGGCGGACAGCCGGTCGGCATCCTCCGCTGGAGGAGAATCCAGCCCGCGCCTTGCACTCGCCTCCGCCTCCGGACCAGGTGTTGGACCCTGGCGGACGGAGGCTTGGCTGGCAACCTCTTCGGACACCGTCCGGCGAGTACTCTTTCTCCTGGAAAAGGTCATGAGCGTTAATGCACCTCCTGAAAATCCTTTTTCTAGATAGCAAGACGCAGGCTATACCGTTACGGTGACGTTTCGACCCGTGCCACACTCCTCTTCCGCTTGCGAGGCCGGAGTGACCCTTGCTGGTCAGCCGCCGTGGGCTCGGCTTCCTTCCTTGAAGGCACCTCCTGCGAAACACCATTATATACGGTGGTCAGCAATGCGCAAGGACAAGATGCCGGTGTCAGACTTCGGTCATATTCACCTGGGAAGCCGGGGTTAGGCCGGGGTAGTCAGCCGTGATGGCGACTAAAGCATTGTCCATGCTGAGTTGGTGGCACACCCCGTCGATTAGCTCCACCTTTATGTCCAGATCCTCCTCGGAGGCCGGATCAAGGGACCTTCCCGGGTCCTCAGGTTGCGGGGCTGGACTATGTATGCTCTCCATAGTCCGGCGCAGTTCCTGCGACGAATCGATAAAATAAGGTACTTAACTTTGAAAGTACGGGTCGGACAAATGAACGTCCGCTTACCCAGCTCCGAGGGTTGTGCATTGAGAACCCATTCAATGGGCTCGTCTATAGAAAGTCTTCCTTCTCCCCTTTATACAGGCCGGACAGAATCTTCACCAGATCCTCGGCCGACTCCGGCCCTTTGCGGCCATGACGGGTGGCATCATTCTCCCCGTTGAAATCCCACATAGGGTGGCCCCTGTATTGCAGCGGCTGCACCCCCGGCATAATGCACGTGGCCATGACTCCAATCATGGTCAGTCCGGATTG
This sequence comes from Aegilops speltoides, assembly GCA_021437245.1. Classification (NCBI taxonomy): domain Eukaryota; kingdom Viridiplantae; phylum Streptophyta; class Magnoliopsida; order Poales; family Poaceae; genus Aegilops; species Aegilops speltoides. Next base: position 194,123,079 of record CM038142.1, on the reverse strand, counting down.
GGCCAGTAACCTTATCCGGCCCATCAAATAATGGACGCTCTTGTCTTCCTCCAGTTGGGGGCTCCGTGGGCGCCAACTCAGGCGTTTCTTCAGAGGGGCATTGCTAAACTCTGGGAGGCCGATCCGAACAGGGTCTGGCAGTGGAGCGTCTTCTACATAAAACCATTCTGAAGGCCAGTCTTCGGACGCCTTCTTAGGGGTTCCGGAAGGATATCCGGTCCCGGCGATGCGCCTTATTTCGGCACCGCCCACTTGATAAATTGACCCCTCGTGAGAGCGGGGTACGAGGCAGAATAGCCTCTTCCACAATGCAAAATGGGGCTCGATGCCCAGGAATAGCTCGCAGAGAGCTTCGAAACCCGCAATATGCATAATAGAGGCGGGCGTTAGGTGATGGAGCTGGAGTCCGGAGAACTCCAGAAGCCCGCGGAGGAACAGATGTATAGGAAATCCGAGCCCCCTTATCAGATAGGGGACGAAGCATACCTGCTCCCCTTTGTTGGGACTTGGGGTGGCCTCCGCTTACTTCCCACCTTTGTAAGTGGCCAGCCCGGCTCGAACCGGGACCATAAAGGCTGGGGGAAGATATCCCTCCGCTTGAAGCTTCACCAGCTGGTTGTGCGGGACAGAACATCTCCTCCAATCTCCGGGCAGAGGGATGGGAGCGCGAGAGGAGGAGCCGCGTCGACGGTCCATGATGGAATGGATTTTTGGTCAGAGGCGCTCCGATGAGTACTCGCGGAAGGAAGATGGTGTGATTTGGATCTGGATTCTTGCCTCTCTTATAGGCAGATTGTTTGCGCAGCTAGGGGTTAAACATAAAAGGTACCCTGGCTTTTCGCATTCGTGTGACGCGTGGAAGAGGGCCATTATTGGGCGTCGAAGCCAAGGAGCGCAACATTCATAAGGAAGCCGGACACTATTTGGCAAGCACATGGAATTTGGGGGAGAACCCGCCTTGCAACGCTGAAGACTATATACGCGCTGGACTTATCGTCATTGAAGCCTGGTTCGGGGGCTACTGAGGGAGTCCTGGACTAGGGGGTGTCCGGACAGCCGGACTATCATCGTCATCCGGACTCCAAGACTATGAAGATACAAGATTGAAGACTTCGTCCTGTGTCCGGATGGGACTTTCCTTGGCGTGGAAGGCAAGCTTGGCAATACGGATATGTAGATCTCCTACCATTGTAACCGGCTCTGTGTAACCCTAGCCCTTTTCGGTGTCTATATAAACCGAAGGGTTTTAGTCCGTAGGACACACAACCATTACAACAATCATACGATAGGCTAGCTTCTAGGGTTTAGCCTCCTTGATCTCATGGTAGATCCACTCTTGTACTACCCATATCATCAATATCAATCAAGCAGGAGTAGGGTTTTCCCTGCATCGAGAGGGCCCGAACCTGGGTAAAAACATAGTGTCCCTTGTCTCCTGTTACCATCCGCCTAGACACACAGTTTGGGACCCCCTACCCGAGATCCGCCGGTTTTGACACCGACAGTCCCCATCGTAATTTGTGCCAAATTTTGACCATAAATTTGAGTAACAAAATGTTCAAGCACGTCACAAAATTATATCATTGAAAACTATGTTCTACGAATCCAACGATATTAATTTTGTTGACTTGCACTAACATTTTGTCAATTGAATCTTTGGTCAAAATTTAGCACAAATTACAAAAGGGACTAATAAACCAGGACGTAGGTAGTAAACCAGGACGCAGATAGTGATACTACATATAATTAATGCCAAATAAGAGCAAGGGATCACACATGTCATTTATATATTGAATAAAAATGCCATACACTAACACATTAAGGCCACGAGGCGATGCAGTGCTGGTTACAGGAGGCAAGAAGAAAGATGCATCCATCGACGACCTCCTCCTCCTCGACTCAGGGCGCCGGCCCACCGAACAGCGGCTAAGTAGCAGCGGCTTTCGTGGAGAGGAAACGTGTTTCCGAACAATGGCGTCCAAAGATTCTAGCCAGTGGAAGAAGGACAACGTCTTTCTATCCTCGCTAGACTTGTAGTGGCCTATGTAGATGTGGTGTGCAGGTCAACAGTTTCTTGCATGGCAAGGTGCTATGTGGCGAGGGCGGCCTTGAGGTGCACATTCTTCATCGTGACCTACGGTAGCAGTAGGGCCACCAGTGCTTCAAAGAGTTCATCACCTTGGAGGCCGATGAGGGTGGCAGGCAACAAGGAGCCTGGGAGCGCGTGCTGGAGGGGTACGACAAGGACATCCGTGCGCTTCTTGAGGGTGGTGAACTAGCGGATGGTGTCGTGGAATTGTCACGGCAGATGTCCATAGTGTGAGGACTTAGTCGTGAGGCCAACGCATCTATGTGGTAGCCTGAGAGGGGTTGATCGGGACGAGAGACACAACACACAAGACAAGGATTTAGACAGCTTCGGGCCCCGGGAAACATCATCCGGTAATAGCCCTACATGCTGTTTGTGGCTAGATCTCATTATGCTTATGAGGGAGACGCCGCATAAGCCGGCTCCCCTTTAGTTGTGTCTAGCCTTAGAGATTGTTTCTTGCTTGTCCCTCTTGGGGTGCCCTGCCCCTCCTTATATAAGTTGAAGGGGCAGGTTACATGTGGAGTGCTATTAGGATTAGGACTAGTCTATTACAAGTGGAATCCTAGTTTGCCACCTTAAGGGGGAACTCCTTATGCCTTTCCTCGTAAACCGGACTACCATAACATGAGCCGGCCTTATGGGCCTAGTCTTCTATCTGACCCGCCGTTATGGCCACGTGTGAGTTGCCAGGCTCGTGAGTCGTCAGTCCTCCGGCGAGTTACCAAAGAAAATGCCAAGCCCGGCCGGGTCATACCGCGGGGTATATCCCTGACATTAGCCCCCAATTTATTTTGGATCTATCCATGTTAAACCGATCCTATAAATAAACATAGGAACAAACTTGATAGGTTGTGCTCCGGGTTAAATATTTTCTTGAACCGGCACCTGATCATCCATAAGTCCTTGTCATTTCCTCCTGGATGCATACTTAAGATCTTATAGCAAATTTCCTTTAACAGATATGTCCAAACCTTGCCAAGGCAAAAAATCCAGGCACTTCATCTAAAAAATCCGGGTCAATAGGCCAGCTTCATAACCAATTTGCTGACATTGGCTCTTGTAGAGCAATATTATAAGAAATAATCCATTTGAGTCGGCCTTCAATGCTCTGACTTGACAAAACTATTGGTCTTGAAATATTCAACTGATATTCAGCCAACTTAAAGATGTAGATCTTTTTGATTTATGATTGCCTAAATTGTCGGGTTATAAATAAATGATACCTGGTCATGATTGTTGCAGACACCGGGTTAATCTGTTCTGCTCCAAACTGAGAATTTGAAGATTTTTTCTCCCTTATATGCATATCGCCTGTAGCCCCCAAGTGCTGGGTTGTCATGCTTGCAGCAACCAGGGACTTGTAATTTCCTTATGCTCATGAAAACTTCAACCAGTGTAGCCCCCAAGGGTCGGGCCATTATGCATTAATGAGCAGGGACTTTGTAGGTATAACCATGTAAACTTGAACAACAACGTGTAGCCCCTAAGGGCCGGCTCAGTAAGATAATACTAAGCTGGGACTTTGTATATAATTCATTGAAAAGAACATCATATGATGTAACCCCATCATGGGGCTTGAACCCACGTCCACAAGGTTAAGAACTTTGTGCTTTACCAACTAAGCAATGGACCCTTCAATATAACGGATTAAGACTTGTGTACCTTGAATTGTTGACAGGAGCAATTGGTAGCCCCCAAGGGCTGGCTCATTATGATGTGATGAGTCGTGTCTTCAATAAGGCTAGTAAAAAATGACTTTGCATTAGAGCCCAAGTGTCATGGTGCATGCTTGCAGCGACATGAGACTTGCATATTTGATGTAATCTCAACTTGAATAATGTAGCCCCCAAGTGCCGGGTCGTAAGCCTGCAGCGACTCAGGACTATTGCTTCGACAAAAATCATATCCATTGATAAAATAATAGCCATTGCGCCAAAGCGACTTTGAATACCTTATCTGTTGACAAGTAAATCCAGATTTTAAATACCCGGCGGCTCTTGGCCGATGGCGATTTAATACGCCTCCATTGTAAGCCAGAATTTTTATAACCCGACGGCTTATAGCCTTTGAGAAAATCCAGAACGGACAATCATTTTGAAGCATCAATTTTGATAATGAGCTTGAACATAATCATTTATATAAGTCATATTTTTGCAAATCCTGCGCAGAGTTTAAACAACATATGCCCTGGCGACTTAACGTCAAAGCCAGGGCGGGTAACAACCCAAACATAATATAGTCTTTATGCAATTATGGAAAAGACTAGGATCAATGCCATTCAAGCCTAAACATATTGGCGACTTAACATCAAAAGCCAGGGCGGGTTATCCAACCTCGCATATTTATATAATCAGGAAAACATACCTATAGAAATTGGCTCATACTGCCGGCTTACATCGCCGTATGCAGTGAAGGTAACAATCCAAAGATTTATAAGCGCATTATTCCCATGGTGCAATACAAAATGATACTGGCGACTTAAAGTCCATAGCCAGGGCCGGTTTTGAAAAACCTATGATAGAATCGTACTGCCGGCTTATGAGACCAATGCAGTAAGGGCGATAACCCAATCTTTAGAAGCCAACACTTCCAAATGTTTGATAATTGTCATATGCTGGCGACTTATCGCCCAAAGCCACGCCGGGTTAATCGAAACCACATATCTGCTTCAGATATGAACAAAAAGTCTCAAGATAAACCCTTTTCAAAAAACTTAAAGCCAAATAGATATAAAAATCAAGGCTTCTAATTCGAATACGACCAGTAAACTATTCCAAAGGGGTTAAGCTAGGATTCGACTATGATCATGTAGCCCCCAGTGGCTTTGGCGTTGCGCCGATCAAGAGGGTACCGACAGCTATGTTCTCTTTGGTTCGAATACGACCTATGTTTGAACAGGAAGCCCCCAAATGACCTTGAGAGTTTTTTAACGACGCTGATTCGAATACGATCAACGTCAGACCCAAAAGGGGTTAAGCTATGATTCGAATAGATCAAGAAGCCCCCTAGTGGGTTTGGCATTGTGCCGATCAAGAGGGTACCGATAGCTATGTTCTCTTTGGTTCGAATACGACCTATGTTTGAACAGGAAGCCCCCAAGTGACCATATAAGTTTTGGCATTGTGCCAATCAAGAGGGTATCGACAACTATGGTCGATGAGCAGGAAGCCCCCAAGTGACCATATAAGTTTTGGCATTGCACCAATAAAGAGGGTATCGACAACTATGCTCGATGAGCAGGAAGCCCCCAAGTGACGATAATAAGATAAGACGTAAGGCAGGATACCCATGTTTGAACCGTGCATCATGGCAGCAAGTTCTCTTTGGCAACCTTCAATTTTTCTACGAACTCGAACTTGCGAGAGACTAATTCTTTTTGAACCGGAACTTTAAACCGGATTTAAGAGCTTCAGAGCTTTGTGGGAGACAGATTTCCCTTGAGCCGGATTGTAAACCGGAAGCATGATTGTGAGCCGGAATTTTTCTAACGGCCTTTTAAATTTTCATTGATAGAGCAGTAATCACCGGGGCCGGGTTATTTTTCCCTCCAATGACCCGGAGTTTTTGATTGCATTGAAACCGGCCAACGCTGCCGAGTCATATCATTGTAGTCCCCGAGTCTCAAGATGACTCAAAGAGTTGGCTTGAGATTCTCCGTATTTGACCATAGCAGAAGGTGTATATCATTGCGTTGATAGCGCGATGTGAATCCACAGAATGTTGAGGTGGCTGCGACGGGTTATAAATGATCCTGTATGAGCCGTGTCAGCAACTCGGCCAATGGTTCCTTCCAACTGGCTGTTTGATGTTAACCAAACTGTAGTGGCGGCGACTTGTGCGTCTGCCATTGAGCCATCTAGTGCAGACGGCGGCTTATAATACATGATAATTCGCTCCAGAGTTGTTGTAAGAAAAACCGGGCTACCCAAGCAGTGACTGGCTTTATATTCAATAAACAGCTCATGCAGATAGGTGCGGTCCGGTGTGTTGATGTAGACTAGGCCGCAATAGATGGACGACAAAAACGACCACGACTTCAGAGGCAGCACAGATAGATGAGTCAGCCGCAGCGCTGTAAGATGGTGCAGACTAGCGAGTCAATTGCTAGCGCGTGGACCGGTGAGTCAATCGCAGGCGTGGTAAGCCGCGCGGACGACGAGTCAATTGCAGGCGGTCCCGGGAAGTTGATGTAGATCAAGCTGCACGAACGGCGGCTTGCGCACCCCCGTTCAACAGCAAGCGGGATGCTAGCACATATTCCATAGACACAGCATGACACCGCCTTTTATAATGAATCGTTGTCCCTGCGTACAGAGAATACGCAGAGTAGAATAGCTCTCAAATTTTTTTAATATGTACTAAAAAATAAACTGGACTATTATGCCACCTGATGATCAGATCGGTAGATGATCTGTGTGCAATCGTGCTTCAGACGTCCATTCAACAGATGATCCATATGCAGACTGAAAAGGTCTGGAGGATTACGAATACTGGTAATGATAGACTAGTATAGCCTCACGTCATTTGAAATGACAATCTCTAGTAGCACTTTTCACGTGAGATGCTTTGGAAAATCAATGGTTGTCGGGGGCCGTGCCGCTAGTGGATGTCCCATGCGTGGTAGTTATTATGTCTCTCTCTCTTTTCCTCTTTCTTTCCAACTAGATGACCAGTTGCGCCAATGGCGCAAAGGCCGAGAGTAAGCCATGTATTGAAAGAGTGTACATTAATATTATTCGGACACATATTGAAACATATGAAAATAAGTACTTATTGCTGGTAGATAGATACTTAGTAATGATACATAGTGTTCTAAGAAGCTTACGATTAATTATTTACAATGTTATTAGCAAACAAAGTAGATAGTCACATATAGGCGCTATAAAGTGATAAACATTAGACAGAGTCATTGTTGCACCCTTGACCATGGCGCAAAAAGCGAGAGCGAGCCAAGCATTCAAAGTATGTGTATGAGATTGATTTAGAATCAACTTATAAAGATACTTATATTCCATTACATGAAAGCTATGCTTGAAAGAAAATATTCCAATCAATTGGTGATAGCATACATTGGCTTTAAAGGACAGGCTATATTAGCATAGATGAATGGTGTATATAGTGCTTGCCCGTTAACCATTGCTCGAGTCTTGTACCTGCCGTCAACAGGAAGGAAAGAACCTACGACCCAGGCGGACGAACAACCTAGCCGCACACTACAGACAGGATCAGAGGCCTATAGAGGAACAAAAATAATCAAGCGATTGTATGTAAAACAATAAGCAGATGGTACACCACTGGGAGAGACTGTATTTGATACATATAACAATTGAGCATATTTTTGGAACACCAACTGGACCATGAAACAAACATATATAGCAAGCCAAGAAAAGGAGGAATCATGATGCCACAATGAAAAGACTAAGTCCAATGGACACAACTACAGAAGTACATGTCATAGGACAAGATGCAAAATCTATATATCAATTAGATATAGAAACAAAAACAGGCAAGAGTAATCATAATGATCTGAGTATGTTGTAGATTTCCTACTAAAATTATAATTTAATCAATTTAATGTCAAGAGAAATGCAATGAGGAAAGGGCCTAACATGGAGTTGGTCCAACCCAGCCTCTCTAATTCATGAGACAGTAAGTTAATTGTCACAGTCTTCTAGTTATTAATGGTCCCGCGTCACTAATCTCAACCAATGCCAAAAGTTTGTGACCCATGAATGTACTAAGTGATTTCCATCAAGCCTGGACCAGCTCTCTTAGATACCCCTGCCAAAAATAGGAAAATGGAACAATGAATACTCTCAGCTTACAAAAATAAAAAACTATGCAAGAAATGATAGACACTTAGAATTGCAAAGTTCACTCGATGTCATAAAGCAAAAGACTAAGAAACATTATGTACCAACCTGGACATTGCCTCTTACTCCCTTAGATATCATGGTTCAACAAATAAACCTCTTACTCCCTAGAAATAGTAAATCCTGCCTTCATCAATTATAGGGAGGAGCTTCCAACTGGATTTGAAGGACCATTTGTATTATACTCCCCTATACCAAAGATAAAAACCACAATCTTTTCACCATCAATAGTTATCTGCAACATCATTCAACTCTCACATGATTTAGAGAGAGTAGTAATGAAGCACGATAATAACGTTTGTCGAAAAGAGTAGGAGAGAAACAAGCAGTACAATTTGAATGCTCAGAACAATCAAATTAAACACTACAGGGAAAACTAAGAACAATCAACCTTAACTACTGTAGGGAAGATAAAAGTCATCTCAAATTAACTACTATTGGCTTTACTAATCTACTATTGTTCAGACTGATTATGAACTACTACAGGAAAAACCAAGAACAATTGACCGCAACTATTGCATGAAAGATAAAGCATTCTCAAATTCTTTTTTCTTTCCGAGTTGAATGACTCCATCCAGACCAAATGAACAAGCTGGTCATAAAAAGGGACATAAAAAAATGTCGATAGAAGTGAATCAGTAAAAACAAAAAGAAAAAACTGTATGTGAATAATCAAGATGGGATGAGTGCTTTTAAGCACCATGTCAAGAACCAGAGCCATGGCGAAAATTCTGGTGATTTCATATGCAAATAAACCTGCAAAAGTAGCAAGATGACTCAGACTGACAAAGAAATCAATTGACAGTGCTCTTTGGCAAGTGCTACAGAGATGGATAATACTCAATCAGTCAAGGAACAGAATAGGAATCTCTAATGAACACGCAAAAGGGAAATGAAAAATTACAAATTATGTCATTACTCGCACTCAAACGTAAGTAATTTATTCTTGGACATAAGGCTTCTTTGAGGGAACTTGCATAACCTCTCCAACATAGGCCATGAACAAAAATACAATGAAGAGCAGAAGCAAGCATAACCCACCTCGACCAAAGCAACGATCAATCAACAGCAGGAAACACAACCTCGCATTTTGGTCACTACACGCGCATTTTATCAAACAGCTCACAGGCAAGCATAAGAAGTTGTGGGGACCCCGACTCATAAGTCGTGATCACCGAATGCACATGTACAGTGATCCCAAAGATCAATGCTCACTAAACACACAGAAGCTGAATAACAAGAGTCTTACATCCATACATACCATTTTACACAAGTAGGACCATTATGGTCAAGTCTTGAGTATATCGTTGCAGCGGAAATCTTCGTCGATAACTTGGACCCATGCCATCTGCCTTAACCCTACAGGCATTCTGACTGGGAAGCGTCCTAGCCCGCATGTTCGTCATCGAAGTATACTTCATCATATCCTGTTCTTTCATGCCTGGTCAATGAAATAACCAGTGGCAAGCCAATGAGTACATTGAATGTACTCGCAAGCAACCCATGTTTTGGTTCAAGATGTAATGATGCATGATATAGGTAAATTTTTGCAGAAAGCTAGTTCTGAGTGCAATGACATGTTCAACAACTTGTAAGACATGCATCAAGAGAATTCAAGTAACCATGAGGACAGGTTCTGAGATATCAACATAAATAGAGTGGGCACCAACCCAACATAAATAGAGTGGGCGCCAACCCATCTCAAACATGTCGAGTCCTTTGACTTGACCCAAGTAGTTTTATCAACACACACACACACATGGTTGAAATCTCGGACGTAGTTTAAGCAAAGACCGTCCAACTGTCCTTGACCGTGGACACGGCTATTCAATAGTTTTACACTCTGCAGAGGTTGCACATCAGAACCACAAGATCCGGGAACTTCCGTGTCATCCACGACCAGCGGTACCTCAAGTACCGGGGTAAGCACCGATCACTACCTTTCCTAGACGACACTAACATGGAGTCCACTCGATTGGTAGTAACCCCGTGCCCAACATTTCACATAGCATTTTCGTGGAGCCTTGCTCCCATATTCATCACATACCACCGCACGGGTACCAACGTGTGTCCGGTGCCCCATAAAGATGGTCATGGCCGCCCTACAGCACGACCCGCCCCGAGAGAGCGCACCAACAACTCTCCCGTCACTAGTAATGCGGGCTCCAAGCTAGTATCGGTCTAGGTACTCAACAATGCCCTTTCCCATATAAGGGTAGAGTGGTTGCGCATGTAAGGTTGGGACAGTCGACAAATCTTAAATCTAATCCGTTTTGAAAACAACACACACACTTGCCTCGGTACACCACTTCGTCATCAAGTGGTCACCCATCTCATCATCTCCCTCGGGCATAAGTGGCACCCGACGGGGTTTTCGAAAAGTCTTTTGAAAAAGCTTTGCCTCCTTCACCATGCATAAACCCATCCCTTTTTGCGTAGCATCTACATTAGCATCCTATCTACTCCCACCGGCATAACCCTCATAAGAAGGTAGGGTCATGCACAATGCAAGTATCAACGAGAAAGTTCGGGGGCAAGCCATCAAGTGGTTACCACCTCATCATGATTCCGATGCAGCTATAATAAAGAGCTATATGACATGCATAAAAAGGGTTTCATAGACATGGTCAAAGGGCTGCTTTCCTGTTGTAACGAAGTCTTCGAGGCCTTCAAATATCCCTGGTCCAACTCCAAGCATTCCGTCTACTTCGTCAACTATCGTCGAAAGCAAGCATAATAAGCAACACAACAAGGCAGGAAATAAAAGTGCTCTAAAATATGAGTTGGACTTTTCTAGGATACCTCTGGTCACATGAGGGATGACCAAAGTGGTTTCATTAGGATTTGATCAATGGACATCTCTGAACATTTTGATATGGTGGAATCAAGGGGTTTATGGATTTGCAAGAAGTGTACAGAAATATATTTTTGAAAAATGAGCAAAGGCACCCATTTAACAAAGGATGATTTTAGAAGCATCTAGGAATTGGTTTCACTGGATTTGGAGTTCAAATGAATTTCCTATGAATTTGCAAAGTTGGCTATATATAAAGAAATAGACCATTATTTGAGGTGATACAGAAAGTACTAGTAAAAATGTTCAAAAACTAAGTTTTGAACTTATAGACATCTAGGATTTTGAATCATGGGATTTGGATTAAAAATGGGCTCTCTGTGATTTTCTAAAGTTCATCACAGAAATGGAAAAATAGGGTTTTGATAAATATTTGTGAAGAAAATCTTTATGGAAAAATGTGCAAGTTGCACCATGTGATAGATCAGGAATTTATGAACTTTTAGAAATTTGAATCATCAAATTTGGAGATAATATGAATATTCTATGGATTTTAGAAGTTCACTGGGAAAAAGAAAAAGGGAAAAAGGCTTTAACCTTATCTCGGCGCTACTGGGCGAGAATTATGATTCGGCCGCCCAGCTGCCTCATTAGACGCTGCTGTGAGGGCCACGCCGAGGCGATTCGGAAAATACGCCTTGGCGTGAGGGAGACAACGCCCAAACCGCTCTCCACTTAAACGGGTGGGGTCGCCCACCGGTCATCGACGAGCGGGGCCCGGCTCAGCTGCCTCCTACCTCCCGCCGAACAGAGCAGAGGCAGGGGAGGCGAGGCCGAGCGACACCGGCGCTCACCCCGGGCGGCACGGGCCACCTCCGACAGCGCCCGGCACACCGAGGACTCAGGCCATGCAGTGCACCCGCCCATGTGCAAGACGACAGCAGGGGAGCCAGGAAGAGGAGGGCTTAAAAGGGCGGACCGGGTTGACGGGGTTCGGCAAGGCGAGGAAGGAACGGGGAGGAGTGGAGGGAGCACGGGAGGGGCTCGTGGCGATGGTGGTGGCGCTCTAGCGCGGTCCAGAGGGAAGGAGGAGGAGAGATGGGCGCGAATTTAGGCGGATTCCGACGGCTCGGCTCCAGCCATGGTGGGTGCTGGAGGGCACGAGAGGGAGGGGGAGGCTGTCCAGGAGGTCTCTGGGGGGAAGATAGAGCGAATGGAGCCCAGAGGAGGGGCTCGGGATGGTTGTTTAAGGTGGGGTGACGGTGCACCGTGGACGGCGTCCATGGCCATGGCCTAGGCGATGCCGGAGGCCGAATTGGCACACTCGGCCATGTCCGGGGTGTTCGTGGGCGTGGACTACTCCCAGGAGGAGAAGAGAGGGAGCGGGAAACGCGGCAAAGCGGGTCCCCGCCGTGGCCAGCGACTGGCGCGCTCGGGCGGCGTTCTGTCCGCACGCGAGGAGAGCCGGAGAGGGAGAGAGAGGAGGGGGGCGACAGGGTGCCGTGCACTGGACGTCGAGGTGACCTCGGGGGACACGAGGGGGAGGCCCTAGGTGGCCGGAGGCGTTGAATGGGGCGGCTACAGCAAGGCGGGAGTCAGAAGGCAGGCCTGAAGCGCCAAATGGCATGCCATGGCATTAAGAAAGGGGAGGGCGCGGCCACTTGTGTCCGAGAGTGCCGTGGAGGTATTAGGATAGCAGGGGAAGCCTTGGATGCCTTGTGGAACCAATGGAGTGAGGAGGAGGTGAGAAAGAGAGAGAAAGGAGCTGTCGAGAGAGGAGAGAGAGATTTGTCCCTCCAATAAGTGAGCTGTGGTCTTGCCATTGCTACTAGAGGTAAAAGGGGCTAGGAGGAGCTGTGGTAAAATTTGAGCTCCCCAAGAATAGTGGAAGGGGTCAAAATAGTGATTTTTGCAAAATGCGGAAGGTGTTTGATAATGGTTTGGGAAAGCAAATGAACTTTAATTTCCATGAGACTTAACAGATGGAATGGCACATAGAAGTAGGGTGTTCCACCAAGTTTGAGCTCATTTGGGCAAAGTAGCCAATGTAACTTTGGTAAACCCTAGAAATTGGCAGAAATGGCTTTACCAAGATTTAGTCATGCAAATCAATTCTCCTTGATGCACCACTTGGTGTAGTGTCATCATTTGAGGATTTGAACATGTCCACAAAAATTCAGATCAAAAGGACACACTTGGCAATGTAGAGTTGTTCAAATTTGGTTCTAGTCAGAAAGGGTTTTGGGGAACTTTGATCAAGTTAACTTGTTCTCCAACTTGTGCCATTTGGTCTAGATGCATTATTTGTCAGGACCCCGACTCAGTGTCACATCGATCTAGCCTGTAACACATCATATCACTTTGCGGCCTCACGCACGGTATCCCAACGGGTGCCACCTTACCTTGGCCGGGACCGCTTATGCCTTTTGGCACACGATATGATAGTGTCGCTAGCATCCATATGATAAGGAGCCCGGCTGACATGACTAGTCGTAAACCCAAAGTGGCACAGACTTACAGGACAGCATCCATGACCCAAAGATCGAACGTGTCGGTCATCACGAGTGAATCCAGGCTGTAGCACGGGCTAGCAGATTCGTGAACCGGCTGTAGCGGGCTAACAGACTCGGTACTCAACGCGTGACATTTCCCGGGATGTATACAGAACGAAGAAGGACACATGCCGCCAGCCTAAGTGTTCGGAACAAGAGCAAGCTACCATGGCTCGGTGGAAACACTAGGAGACATTTCCGTAAGAGAGGCTACTAAAGATAAACAACTAGATAGTCGATCCCACACATACCAAGCATTTTAATAACATACACACAACATGCTCGATATGTGCAAATACATCATGGCATCACAACATGACTCTACGACTCAAGTATTTATTCATTAGGCTCCGAGGAGCGAGATATTACAAACATGGGTCTCATGACCAACATTCAGAGCATACAAGTCAATGCACAAGCGAAGCTATCATGTCCGAGTACGACATCTACAAATGAAAAAGGTCAGAAGCCTCGACTATCTACCAGATCCGCCGAGGGCACAAGATCGTAGCTGAGGTAACAAGCTAAACGTCAAGTCCACGCTGAACTACTAGCTAGACCAAGTCTCTCTCGCAAAAACATAAAATAGGCAAACGTGAGTACAAATGTACCCAGCAAGACTTACATCAGAACTAACTACATATGCATCATTGTCAATAAAGGGGATGGTGGTGTTTAACAGCAGCAAGCCAGCTTTGACTCAGTGGCTATCCTAAACTACGACTGCAAGTAACTCTTTTGAGGTGGCGCACACGAGTCCACATATTCACCATACCAATACACCACTATGGATCCGCTCCGTCTCCCTACGAGAACGCCATCCATAGCACTCACACTTATCTTGCGTGTTTTAGAGTATCCACTTTCACTTGTCTATGAACTGTTATAGGCAACCCAGAAGTCCTTTTCCGCGGACACGGCTATTCGAATAGATCATATTAACCCTGCAGGGGTGTACTTCTTCATACATGTTTCCACCACTTAGCGCCCGCAGACACGACATGTGCTCGGCAGACTTCAAGCTTAAAGCCGACGTGGGTGTAGACCACGACCTACCTAGACACTCAAGTCTCTAGTCCAGTTTATCGCCTATTTGGGTTCCATCTATGAGGAGTTCGGCCAAGTTTCGCTCACAGCCCCAAACGATGTGAACAGGGTTCCGTGACACCAAACGGGCGCCGGTTTATCCGCCACGTGCCTACCGTGATCACAGCCCACCCCTACGGTCAAGATCACAAGACGGCCTCCAAAGATACTACAAACACGTAAACTACTTGCAACTCCCGGACAGAGGACAAGGGTGAATAAGAAGTCGGCGGGGTCATATTTCAGGCCCAATGTATGGTAGTAGCTGAATCATGGATCACAAACACGTAACTCGGTTCCTAAGGACGGCTTCAATGAGACAACCCACCATGTACTCCTACATGGCCTCTCACCGATACCTTTACCAAATCGTGTTCACACACTTAGCGCACACCCAGTAGGACATGTTCACACACCTCTGATTCATCCTCGATGAATCAGACCGACTCAACTCTAAGCGAAGAGCAGCATGACAAACAAGCATGTATGAGTAGGCACAACAGGGCTCAAACAACTCCTACTCATGCTAGTGGGTTTCATCTATTTACTGTGGAATGACAGGTCATGCAATGGATAAGGGGTTCAGCTACCGCAGCAAGTAACAAATGATTCGTTGTTGTCCTAATGCAGTAAAAGAGAGCAAAAGTAGAGAGTGGGATTATATCGGAATGAACAAGGGGGTTTTGCTTGCCTGGCACTTCTGAAGATAATATAGCTCTTCATCAGTGTCATCGATCTCATCGTCGAAACCACGTCTATCGAGAGGGGACAGTTACCGGCAAATAAAGAGGAACACAATCAATGCAATGCACAATATGATGCATGCTATGACATGGCAATATGAATGTGTTTTGAGCTAATGCATCTAGCTATGATTTAAATGAAGTTGGTTTGAATACATGATCCAAATTCAAACTCCATATATGATTATTTAAATGCCCTTTATTTGTTTTGCCCAAAACAGAGGACAAACATTGTTCAAACATGCATGAAAATGGTACAGATGGATTCCTTGAATTTTTCTGATAATTTTTCATATATAAATTATTTCAATCTGAGCTACGGTTGAATTTCTATGAATTTTTGAAGTTTAAATCATTTTCTCGAATTTCTGATTTATTTTAATTTCGAAAATAGTTAATTGTCGACTGGCCGCAGTGTGACGTCAGCAGGTCAACAGGCGCCCAGGTCAAACTGACCAGTGGGGTCCATCGGTCGATGACTAACTAACTAACCTAGTATAATTAGCACTAACCTAGGTTAACTAATTAAGTTTTAATCCTAAACTAGATTAGTTAGCAGGCGGGCCCGCATGTCGATGGGGACAGGGGAGGTCAAACCGGCGGTGGGGTCAACCCGCCGGTCAAGGGTCAAAGCTGCCGGCGTTTAGCCGGCGAGGCCGACGACGCGGCGCGATTCGAAACGCCCACAGGGCACCGTTTGGCCGCGGAGCACATCTACGGGATGCGGACGCTCGTCCGCATCCAACCAGGGTGGTGGCGCGGCCGGAGAGTGGCCGGAGTGGCGCCGGCGACGAGCTTGGCGGCGGCCGAAGCTCGGGCAACGGCGGGTTCGGCGCTATGGTGCATGGGAGGAGGGGTTGGTGGTGCTACGGGCTCCTGGGAGTGCTCTGAGTACGTCTGCGTGCTCGGTTTGGACGGAGGCGAACCAAAACGACGACGGCGACAGGTCCGGCGCTGGTGAGGTCACGGTCTCGACGGAGACGACGGATACGACGGGCTAATGGACATGGGAGAAGGGGGGATCGGTAGAGGAGCTCACAGCGGTTGCGGAGGTGGCCTCGGCGTGCTCGGGGAAGCTCGGAGGCGTGAATCGCGGCGACGATCTTCGTGGCCGATGGGGAAACGGCGGCGGTGGCGGCAGAAGTTGCTCCAGGGCGTGGCTGCGTGAGGTGGAAGAGGGAGTCGAGGCGGAGCCTCTGGTAGCGTCGCGGCGTGGGCTGGTTGGTGGGCACTGGCGAACAGCGTCGGTGGCGATGGGCTCAGCTCGGGCGCGAGCCAAGGGGAACAGGGAGGGAAAAGAGCGAGGGAAGCGAGGGGTTCCAGAGCGCGCGTGGCGTCATGGGGACGCCCAGAGAAAGAGGAGGCAGCCAGCGGGGAGGAGGTGGCGGCGTGTGGCCATGGCTGGCGGGCACGCGCTACCGCCATCGGGCGCGAGGAGGAAGGCGACAGGAGAGAAGCGGCGGGCTGGGCTGAAACAGAGTTGGGCGGCTACTTGGGCCGCTGTAAGTCTGTAAATTCTTACGCTCTGTTTTATTCCTTCTGTTTTGTTTTCTTTGTTTAATATTCTGCCACTGCTCAAAATTCAAAACAAATTCAAAATAAAGGATAACACCCTTTGAATAATTTTATGTTGCGAATGGACATTTCCAAATGCACATAAAATGTTTCAAAGATATTTGAAATTATATTCTAGTATATGAATATAACTCAAATTCAAATAGCTATTGATTTAAATTCAGAGTCCCGTAAATAAATCCTTAAAATGTTCCTAATTCGGTTTTATATATAGCTCTTGCCAAAATTCTCAAACATTGCAAAAGGACATCTTGGAAACAAAGAATGAGATTTCCAGGGTTCTTTGCCCTACTTTTAATTAAGTTATTGAGGCTTTCAAAATTCCTCAATTCAAGTTTCAGAAATCTAGACATGATGCATGGGTGGCAAAGCCACTATTTACAAACATTATTCTAGGGCTGTGACAACTCACCCCCACTAAAACAAGAATCTCGTCCCGAGATTCAAGACGCGAGGTAAGAAGAGAAAGGGGAATACTAAGTATCACAAACTTCATGATCCAACTGTCTTCTCGAGGGTGTTGTTCTGTTGACTCAATCGATCTTGACATCTTCGCTTGCGAGGTCTTCGTCAAACATGATAATGACAGAAGGAGACTCTCCAGAAAACGATCTCCTCAAAGATCGAGTATTCAAGATCAACTCATGGAGTGAGAGGTAAGAGCATCTCTTGAGCTGAGAGACAAAACACACATCATGAAGGACGGAAGAAACAATTTGATGAGGTTTCAGAGTAGCAAGGAAAATAATTGCCATGATACCACAACAAGACACCTTATGGAAGGTGACTCGTAGAAATATCCTCTTAAGCGGCAAAAAGAATTACATTTGATTCAAAGATCATTTAAACTCTTTATACCAGCCTAAGGCAATTCACAGTCGGTCATTTGAAGGAGTCCGAGGGAATGACATTCTCGGGCCAGAATGGATGATGTGGACTACCTTGTTGAAGACAACATAAAGAATGATTTTAGTAATCGGGAGAAGCTCAATGGCGAGAGTGATTCCACTATTGGAATGGTTATAGCATAACCGAGGAAATTAAGAGCAATCCGGTTAGTAACTACGATTGCACCTAATGCTTGTGCGTGTTCTCAAGAACTTGAGCATTTCCATATTTATCAAGGTTTTACCAATATCCGTGTCAAGGATCCTGGTAACACAACGTACTACCATGATGAATGGTGATGGATGATACAGATGCAAAGGAAGATACCACCTTCTCAGATTTCACCTTAGCGAGACCAAGGAGACAAAATCTGGATGATCGACCGAGAGACATTTAGCACCGCTTCTATGTTCTCCTTGATGTACTAGCGTATCCCATTCATTGAGATGGTCTGGCATCTAGAACATCAAGTAAAGGTCGGACTTCGGAAACACAAAAGTCCATAAGGGACAACTAGGGAGTAAATCCTACGAAGTCCTTATGGGGAGGTGGCCAACTTTCTCAATCAAGATACTACAATAACAGGTCTTCCGGCAGGGTGTGTTGGCCACGACATTCTCTTTACCGGGTTACAGAGAGAACAATATTATAATTCTTGGGAAACGTTCCAACCATCATATCTGCCTGAGATTCAGATCTGGTTGGTGTTAGAATAATCTAGACTCGTCGAGTCTAGAAAGAAAAATGAAAGTTTGCAACACAAACCGACGAGATGACGTCGCGAGACTCTCGGGAAATGAACTACGATAGCAAGCTCCAAAACATGAGCTGGTTCGCTACAAACACTGTGAACACGCTGTCCAAGACAAGCATGACCACATAGTAGTCTTATAATAAAACACTAGCGAAGTTCAGAGGGAAACCATCATCGAGGATATCAAGTCCCGCATAAGTCTCGAGCCCACGAAGGAACTTCTTCTCCTTGAACAAATCAATCGGTGACTTGGTGTGCTAGGAACACATATGGAGTGGAGGTAATTAATCTACCAAACCATAGAATACTTCATGACGTATGCATGACTGATTTGGGATGATTCCAAAGGAAGCAACATTGACTTTCTCGAATTCACGCGCAACTTGCACCAAATGTACATGAACTAGAGGAAGTCACTTACATCCGAACATATGCTTCATGAGCTAGCATGAACAAATGCTTTAAAAGTTTCCAACACTAGCTTAATGCTCAACAAAACTATGGAGAGGACAAGGATGTTGTCGATGGGCTCAACAGCAATTTATCCAGATTCCCATGGAGTTGGAATTCCATAATTATGTGAACAAGGTGATAGTATTGGTCAGACCCAAAGATATAATGGTGTATGCTCGAGGAAAATCCACGAGTAAGACAACACTACGAACATCGTTGGTTCTGATTTGATTGAGAATAGCCCACACTCAAATCAAGTTTTGGCAAGACAATAGCTCCAACAACTGGCCTCGAGGATCAATTGACGAAGATATCATCTTTCTTCAACACACGCACACAAAAAGATATCCCTTAACATGAGCTAAGTCGGACAAGCTTTTATCTTCCAACTCTCCAAGTTGTTGTTTAGCTTAACCAACTAGCTCAGGGGTATGCAACACAGAGTCTTGGAGAAGGGGTGATTTATAAGAAAACCAACTTGATCACTTAACTCAACATAGCGGTCAGTGACATCTCGGTGATACCTCCAGAAGACAATCGGAGAATCACGAACCACCGGTATGTTACTAAGATCGAGAACAATCTTGCTTCTCATGGCAAGACGATATGATCAAAAGAGCGGGGAATTGACACAATCCTAACTCATTGATCGAAAAGTGCACCAAAAATAGAGACTAGGTAGCACAATCAGTCTTAGAATGATGATTCAAGAACCAACACGCTAAGAATGGAATTATTGTCCTTAACTACCAAGCAACAAGGTTGCTAGGAGTATTGATTTCACACATCAAGATTCACTGCGGCATTCCGCCGCAACAACACGGAACCGAGGAATGAATAATGATGGAGAGAAGTATCACTATGTCAAGAGTTCATAGGATGGTGTGCAATTCTCATGAAAATCTCGACACAAAGACGGTAATACTTGGTAGAACAGAATCAAAAGCTAGATTAGCAATTTGATCTGCAGAGTACAACCGCTTTGACCCAATCCTAGAAATGGATGAGGTATCGAGTTTGTTTCTCCTAGTCATCCCGAATAGAATGGCTTGACGGACCACAAGAATAATAGGCACCGATGAACGAATGCACACATACTCTTGACTATCAATTGATAGACGATGGTCGGAAAACATCTAGGGAGGAACAACTCAAGGAACATATAACCTTCTGAGTTGTGGATGCATAGATTAGTATGTCGAACGAAGTTCAACATGTTTCTTCCAGATAACCCATGCAGAAAGGTAGAACTGGCAGAGTCACAACATAGAATCGATAATTCATCAAGAGCACTTTTGTTGTGATCTTTTGGTTCAACGAGGAACTGCTGCCATAAGTAGTTCATGGTATTTGGAAGAATGATATACCACGAAGCTCGAGGACTATCGCAAAGGTTACTAATAACCTAAAGGAACGAGCAAACACTATCAACATGAATTGAGTAGGGTGAATATTGGGTTCAAAACCCACGAGTAGAAAGCCCACTAACTAAATGGCATCACGGGATGCTTTCGAGAATGAAGGCCAGAATCATCACACGGGGAACACAAAACATGGCTAGACTACTAGATGATCCCCTAAGACACCTAGGGTCATAATAATAATTCCAACATATATGTCGAGGCAATAGAATACCTCAACTCAGCATTTGGTGTGGTTAATCTGGCCCAAAGGTACATCGGAACGGGAGGAAGGGATTTTGCAAATGCTTCAGACTATTTAGAAACCTGGGATGACTCGGACAGCATAACGGCTGTAAATGCTCAAAAATTTGGAGACATGCTACAAAAATGGTGGCGTAGCCACTCAGAAGCACAATATCAAGGTTTCGAGATCAACAGTTATGAACATACGGAAGTGGTAAAAATTGAACTGAGATTGAAACTAACAATTCTACAAGTCTATGGACTAGTAACACGTCATCCTAATAGATAGACAAGAAGGCCTAGTTCTTAATCCCCGTAGAAGAGAAGAGGATGACTCAGATCAGAAGGCCATGAGGTATAAGGAGTAAAAAGAGCCTTACGTACCATCCCACAATCAATTCCCTTACATAACTAAAGCATTTCTAGACACAACTTCGACCAGTTTGGCTTGGTAATCCTACAGGCAGTCAGGCTCTGATACGGGACCCCGACTCAGTGTCACATCGATCTAGCCTGTAACACATCATATCACTTTGCGGCCTCACGCACGGTATCCCAACGGGTGCCACCTTACCTTGGCCCGGACCGTTTATGCTTTTGGCACACGATATGATAGTGTCGCTAGCATCCATATGATAAGGAGCCCGGCTGACATGACTAGTCGTGAAACCCAAAGTGGCACAGACTTACAGGACAGCATCCATGACCCAAAGATCGAACGTGTCGGTCATCACGAGTGAATCCAGGCTGTAGCACTGGGCTAGCAGATTCGTGAACCGGCTGAAGCGGGCTAACAGACTCCGGTACTCAACGCGTGACATTTCAAGGGATGGATACAGAACGAAGAAGGACACATGCCGGCCAGCCTAAGTGTTCCGGAGCAGAGCAAGCTACCATGGCTCGGTGGAAACACTAGGAGACATTTCCAGAAGAGAGGCTACTAAAGATAAACAACTAGATAGTCGATCCCACACATACCAAGCATTTTAATAACATACACACAACATGCTCGATATGTGCAAATACATCATGGCATCACAACATGACTCTACGACTCAAGTATTTATTCATTAGGCCCGAGGAGCGAGATATTACAAACATGGGTCTCATGACCAACATTGAGCATACAAGTCAATGCACAAGCGAAGCTATCATGTCCGAGTACGTACATCTACAAATGAAAAAGGTCAGAAGCCCGACTATCTACCAGATCCGCCGAGGGCACAAGATCGTAGCTGAGGTAACAAGCTAAACGTCAAGTCCACGCTGAACTACTAGCGAGACTCAAGTCTCTCTCGCAAAAACATAAAATAGGCAAACGTGAGTACAAATGTACCCAGAAGACTTACATCGTAACTAACTACATATGCATCATTGTCAATAAAGGGATGGTGGTGTTTAACAGCTGACAAGCCAGCTTTGACTCAATGGCTATCCTAAACTACGATCGCAAGTAACTCTTTTGAGGTGGCACACGAGTCCACATATTCACCATACCAATACACCACTATGGATCCGCTCCGCCTCCCCACGAGAACGCCATCCATAGCACTCACACTTATCTTGCGTGTTTTAGAGTATCCACTTTCACTTGTCTATGAACTGTTATAGGCAACCCGAAGTCCTTTTCATGACACGGCTATTCAATAGATCATATTAACCCTGCAGGGTGTACTTCTTCATACATGTTTCCACCACTTAGCGTCGCACATGACATGTGCTCGGCAGACTTCAAGCTTAAAGCCGACGTGGGTGTAGACCACGACCTACCTAGACACTCAAGTCTCTAGTCCAGGTTTATCGCCTATTTGGGTTCCATCTATGAGGAGTTCCGCCAAGTTTCGCTCACAGCCCCAAACGATGTGAACAGGGTTCCGTGACACCAAACAGGCGCCGGTTTACCTGCCACGCGCCTACCGATCACAGCCCACCCCTACGGTCAAGATCACAGCATGGCCTCCAAAGATACTACAAACACGTAAACTACTTGCAACTCCCGGACAGAGGACAAGGGTGAATAAGAAGTCGGCGGGGTCATATTTCAGGCCCAATGTATGGTAGTAGCTGAATCATGGATCACAAACACGTAACTCAGTTCCTAAGGACGGCTTCAATGAGACAACGCACCATGTACTCCTACATGGCCTCTCACCGATACCTTTACCAAATCGTGTTCACACACTTAGCGCACACCCAAAGAGGACATGTTCACACACCTCCGATTCATCCTCGATGAATCGGACCGACTCAACTCTAAGCAAAGAGCAGGCATGACAAACAAGCATGTATGAGTAGGCACAACAGGCTCAAACAACTCCTACTCATGCTAGTGGGTTTCATCTATTTCTTGTGGAATGACAGTCATGCAATGGATAAGGGTTCAGCTACCGCAGCAAGTAACAAATGATTCATTGTTGTCCTAATGCAGAAAAGAGAGCAAAGTAGAGAGTGGGATTATATCGAATGAACAAGGGGTTTTGCTTGCCCGCACCGAAGATAATATAGCTCTTCATCGCTGTCATCGATCTCATCGTCGAAACCACGTCTATCGAGAGGGGACAGTTACCGGCAAATAAAGAGGAACACAATCAATGCAATGCACAATATGATGCATGCTATGACATGGCAATATGAATGTGTTTTGAGCTAATGCATCTAGCTATGATTTAAATGAAGTTGGTTTGAATACATGATCCAAATTCAAACTCCATATATGATTATTTAAATGCCCTTTATATGTTTTGTCCAAAACAGAGGACAAACATTGTTCAAACATGCATGAAAATGGTACAGATGGATTCCTTGAATTTTTCTGATAATTTTTCATATATAAATTATTTCAATCTGAGCTACGGTTGAATTTCTATGAATTTTTGAAGTTTAAATCATTTTCTCGAATTTCTGATTTATTTTAATTTCGAAAATAGTTAATTGCGTCACCTGGCGCCGCAGACGTCAGCAGGTCAACAGGCGCCCAGGTCAAACCTGACCAGTGGGGTCCATCGTCAATGACTAACTAACTAACCTAGTTTAATTAGCACTAACCTAGGTTAACTAATTAAGTTTTAATCCTAAACTAGATTAGTTAGTCGGGCGGGTCCGCACGTCGATGGGATGGGGAGGTCAAACCGGCGGTGGGGTCAACCCACGCCGGTCGATGGTCAAAGCTCGCGGCGCTTAGCAGCCGGGCGAGGCCAGACGCGGCGGCGCGCTTCGGGAAACGCCCACAGGGCACCGTTTGGCGCGCGGAGCACATCTACGGGATGCGGACGCTCGTCCGCATCCAACCAGGGTGGTGGCGCGGCCGGAGAGTGGCCGGAGTGGCGCCGGCGACGAGCTTGGCGGCGGCCGAAGCTCGGGCAACGGCGGGTTCGGCGCTATGGTGCATGGGAGGAGGGGTTGGTGGTGCTACGGGCTCCTGGGAGTGCTCTGAGTACGTCTGCGTGCTCGGTTTGGACGGAGGCGAACCAAAACGACGACGGCGACAGGTCCGGCGCCGGTGAGGTCACGGTCTCGACGGAGACGACGGATACGACGGGCTAATGGACATGGGAGAAGGGGGGATCGGTAGAGGAGCTCACAGCGGGTTATGAGGTGGCCTCGGCGTGCTCGGGGAAGCTCGGGAGGCGGTGAATCGCCGGCGACGATCTTCGGTGGCCGATGGGGAAACGGCGGCGGTGGCGGCGTTGTAGTTGCTCCCGCGGGGCGTGGCTGCGTGAGGTGGAAGAGGGAGTCGAGGCGGAGCCTCTGGGCGCGTCGGCGAGGCGTGGGCTGGCCGGTGGCCACGGCGAACGGCGTCGGTGGCGATGGGCTCCGCTTCGGCGCGAGCCAAGGGGAACAGGGAGGAAAAAGAGCGAGGGAAGCGCGAGGGGTTCCAGAGCGCGTGGCGTCATGGGGACGTCCAGGAGAAAGAGGAGGCAGCCAGGCAGGGAGGAGGTGGCCGGCGTGTGGCCACGCGGGCCGGGCACGCGCCCCTGCCTACTGGCGCGAGGAGGAAGGCGACAGGGAGAGAAGCGGCGGGTGGGCGGGCTGTAACAGAGTTGGGCGGCTACTTGGGCCGCTGTAAGTCTGTAAATTCTTTCGCCTGCTTTTATTCCTTCTGTTTTGTTTTCTTTGTTTAATATTCTGCCACTGCTCAAAATTCAAAACAAATTCAAAACAAGGACAACACCCTTTGAATAATTTTATGTTGCGAATGGACATTTCCAAATGCACATAAAATGTTTCAAAGATATTTGAAATTATATTCTAGTATATGAATATAACTCAAATTCAAATAGCTATTGATTTAAATTCAAAGTCCGAGAAATAAATCCTTAAAAATGTTCCTGAATTCTGGTTTTATATATAGCTCTTGCCAAAATTCTCAAACATTGCAAAAGGACATCTTGGAAACAAAGAATGAGATTTTGTGGTTCTTTGCCCTACTTTTAATTAAGTTATTGAGGCTTTCAAAATTCCTCAATTCAAGTTTCAGAAATCTAGACATGATGCATGGGTGGCAAAGCCACTATTTACAAACATTATTCTAGGGCTGTGACATTATTAGACCATTTGAGCATTTTCACAAGGTTTGAGAATATTTGGACATGTTTGGCAATGTAAAGTT
Organism: Aegilops speltoides; assembly: GCA_021437245.1. Classification (NCBI taxonomy): domain Eukaryota; kingdom Viridiplantae; phylum Streptophyta; class Magnoliopsida; order Poales; family Poaceae; genus Aegilops; species Aegilops speltoides. The sequence continues at coordinate 194,098,014 of CM038142.1, read as the reverse complement.
TCTCAAACTTCAAAATGGACAGAAATGGTTTTGAGGGTATTTGATGATGTTATCTTGTTCTCCAAGTCATGAGACTTGGCAAGATCATCTAATATGTCATATGTGACATGCTAGAATTTCCTTGGAATATTTGGAGAATATTTCCTTTGTAAATATTTCAAAATGTTGAAATATCCGAAAGGGTTTTTGAGGATTTGACCAATATTTTGAACATGACCATGTGTTGAAACTCTTATATATGGACAATATATGTCCTATGAGTTTCCTAAATTTTGTCAAATATTTTGAAGCAATAAAAATAATTTTTCCTATTAAAGACCATTTCGACTTAAGAAAAAGCTTTTAAATAAAATAGGAAAAGAACCTTTAAAATTATATTTTTGTGGTTTCGGGCATCCTATATCTAATAGGAGTCAAATATATTTTTAGAATGATTTTTACTGCGCTTAATTAAGTACTTGCAAAGGCAAACCTCAATTCAGGGTTTTGAAAACTAATTTTAGAAAATACTTTTGGCCAAATCATTTTGTAAGAAAATATTTTTATGTCCTATACACATGGCATGATCATTGGTTCAAGAGTTTGGAGCAAGGAGATGAAGTATAGGAGTTGGAGGATTTATTTGATTTTTAGAGCACTTGCAAACTACAGACAAACATTCAATCAAAGGAAAGACAAAACACTCAAAAGTTTTTGTCAAACCACATTTTATAATGATTTATTAGCTTAGGTGTTGTGGCATGAAAATCAGGGTGTGACAGACCTACCCCCCTGACAAGAATCTCGTCCCCGAGATTCCCAGACTAGGCGCGGAAAGGAGTATGGAAACTTGGATTCGGGGTAGTCTTCACGTCCTCATACTGCTTCTGCTTCCGTGTAGTGCTCCATTGAGCTTGAAGTACTTGCTGGTGTGGCTTCGTGTATGACATTCCTCTTGATCCAGGTTGCTAATGGGTAGCTCGTGGTAGGTTAGATTGGGCTTGGGGTTGATGGCTTGGTGGTCAATGTCCTCGTAGAGATCGGGCAAGTCAGGAAGTTAGAAATGTTTCCGGAGTGGTGTCGTGTGGAAAGACATTGTGCACAATGGGTGAGTCAGGTGGTAACTCTAGTTGGTATCTGTCCTCTCTTCATCTCGTAGTGATCTCGGAGGGGGTTGTCAAATCTTGGAGTGATCTCGAAGGGAGCCGATGAATCTTGGTGTGGGTCCCCTTGTCATGGGAATGCTTGGTTCCTCCGAGAGAAGTGGCTTGTAGGTACACCTGGTCTTCGAGGCGGAAGTTTACTTCTTGAAGGTGGTGGTGGGTGTAGTGCTTCCTCCTTGGCATGGCGGTCTTCAAATGTTCCTTGACTAGCTGAACGACTCTTCTTACGCCTTCGTGGACAAGTAGGTCACCAAATGATGATGAGAATTATCTTGTCTAAGCACTCCATGAGATCTATGGGGTACGTAAAGTGAAATTTGAGGCATTGGTGGTGGCCATGGTTGAGCATTGGCCAAGGTCTTATGATCTAGAACCAAAGCCGGTGGTCATGATCTGACCATGTTATGGCTTGGTAGGGCTTAAGGGTTTCAAGGATTCTAGTGTGCGAATGAACATTTATCATCCTATCTTTAAGCACGGTTTCTGAGATGCCAATAGTCTATCTAGTCCTTTAAACAAATCACATCATATCACCGACAAAGATCGCTTCAGATAGGCCAACTCCAATCATCACTCATGTTATTCATATCCTCATGACTCCCAAGAGGAGGTCTAACAACATCATATATGTCTACGATCCCCAAACTCATATGTATGTCTACCCCTAAAAATCCATGGGTAGAACATATAAGCTACTAAGCTTGAACGTGACAATCCAAGTGCTCAGCCTATTTTTCCAAGGTTCATGCTAGTGCATCTCTATCCTAAGGAAACACGTCAGATGCCACTCCAAGATCTTGTTTCCTTCCTATGAATCAACTCCAACAACCTCGTTAACTTCCATCAATCACTACACGATCCATTAATTCCACAAATCCAATGTCTATGGTGTTCCATATGATCTCCTAATGTTCCTATAATCCCCAGATACTTGAAAAGGTTATCTCTACTATAGTCACCCACCGATTCCCATTATCATGGTCAAGTAAACTCCAAGGTCGCTTATATAGATTTCTAAATCAACTCCGACAATTAGTCCAATCTCCTAGTTTATCATCCACCGAGAAACATGGTATCACGATCGAGATCATTAGTCTAAATCCAATTTACTCCGAACCATGTAGACATGCTCAAGATCTATATTCAACTAGAATCACCTACTTAAATCCAAATCTCTTGTCCAACGAGAATTCCTACATGTTCCCCAAGTCATTGTCGTAATATCAACTGTCTCCTAACAATCTCCCATGGCTAAGTTAAATCCAAATACTTCCAAGAATTCAAGCTTATGATCATGATTGTCATATAAATCCAATTTACTCAGGGTAACGCAAGCTATGCTACTCTATATTCATGATCCCACCAAGTTCATCTACCAACATCTAAGCCTCATAATCAACCAAAGAGTCTCATATAATTCCTCAAGTCATTGGTATAAACTCATCAAGTCATTTGTCCTCTGCTCCTATATCCTCAAATTGGTCTTCCCTATGGCATCATCGGTTTTGGTGCTATCTTAGGAAGATAATGTGCTCGTTCACTATGTCCACTAGTTCCATAATGAACCCAAAGGATAAGCAAGGTTACGGAGGCTTAACCAGTTCTCTTGCAATTCCGTAGGTTAAGCTCATGGTTAAGGTTTCGAGCTGGGGTATCTCGTGAAGTCTCGAAGGGTCTAGGGATGGGTTCTAGTCTTGAGGGGAAACCACAACTCTAAGGGGTTGCACTAGGTCGAGGAGGTTGTAGCAAAAGTCTTCAGTGCTTGTTGGTCGCCGAAGCAGATTTCTTGGTGCATCTTGTCTTGCTGGTCTTCAGTTGAGGAGAAAGAGACGAGAGGGAAAAGTAGCACAGAGGAGGTGGGATGCCTAAAGGGGGTTCTATAGTGCAGGTGCAAACAAACAAGTGCCAGAAGGGGCCAAACACATACAACAAAATAAGGCAGGTGATATAGTTGCATACTTGTTGCCTAGGGCAAAAAGGGCGACTGATATAAAAAAAACAGACAAATAAAAACAAGCAACACACAATCATGGTTCTACTCGAACCATCATACGGACTCGATCACAAGATAGGGGGTACACGACTCATCCTACCCTAGGGGTTCTCTGACTCCATAGTCGTGCCTTGTGCCTCATGCGCCTTTCGAGTTTCCCTTAGGTGTCGCTACATCTCTTGTTTGAAACGATCCGGTTGAGCTCAAGAATCTTTGACAACTTCTTTCCTATTGAAGTGATGGGGCGAAGGTGGCTCCTCGTGAATCGGCATTGACTTGATCTTCGTTGTCTTCTTAATCATGGCGACCACTTTTGCCTTTTTAGGGTGTTGGCGGTTCCTGTGGCACTCCTTTATGCAATGACATTAACAAGGCATAATAGAGGCCCAATCTGTTAGACACATTGTTGACAATATCGCCACCGAGAGCGGGGATGAAGAGAACTGTTTTCCTGCTCACAATAGTGAGGCGGACCAAATGGCTAGGTTCTCATCCGTCGGCGGTTGCCGATACAACAACGGTAGTGACAGGGTTACCCTATTAGCGATGTATATCATGATCTTGCATAACCTATGCCCTGATCGTCGAGGCTAAGGTTGCATTATCTTGGGGCAAGGTCAAGGGTGTCACCATCTCCACGGTCTTCGTGTCCTCATTCCTCGAGGATGCATCTTCTGCTGGTATCGCCTTGTTGTGATGTCGCCAATCTTGTGTTCGGAGATGTGGGTGAATGTCCGCAAGGCATTTTCCTTCTTGATTATCCACGAGGATTACAAGGAATCCAAAGTGGTTAGGGGCATAAGAGTTCTAGCGACCAAAGGTTTTGAAGGGAAGAGATCGATATGAAAGTATACCTTAGTTTTCAAAAACCGAGGGAAGAGAAGTACGATAGTTTTGAAAACTAGTAGTAGTATTGGAAATAGTTTTACCCTAACTAACGACCATGCTAATCGAGGCTTCCTATAGTCGATGGCTCGATACCAGCTCTGTGGGGACCCCGACTCATAAGTCGTGATCACCGAATGCACATGTACAAAGTGATCCCGAGATCAATGCTCACTGAACACACAGAAGCTGAATAACAAGAGTCTTACATCCATACATACCGTTTTACACAAGTAGGACCATTATGGTCAAGTCTTGAGTATATCGTCGCAGCGGAAATCTTCGTCGATAACTTGGACCCATGCCATCTGCCTTAACCCTACAGCATTCTTGACTGGGAAGCGTCCTAGCCCGCATGTTCGTCATCGAAGTATACTTCATCATATCCTGTTCTTTCATGCCTGGTCAATGAAATAACCAGTGGCAAGCCAATGAGTACTTTGAATGTACTCGCAAGCAACCCATGTTTTGGTTCAAGATGTAACGATGCATGATATAGGTAAATTTTTGCAGAAAGCTAGTTTTGAGTGCAATGACATGTTCAACAACTTGTAAGACATGCATCAAGAGAATTCAAGTAACCATGAGGACAGGTTACAGATATCAACATAAATAGAGTGGGCACCAACCCAACATAAATAGAGTGGGCACCAACCCATCTCAAACATGTCGAGTCCTTTGACTTGACCCAAGTAGTTTTATCAACACACACACACACATGGTTGAAATATCTGGACGTAGTTTAAGCAGCACCGCCCAACTGTCCTTGACCGTGGACACGGCTATTCGAATAGTTTTACACTCTGCAGAGGTTGCACAATGTACCCACAAGATCCGGGGAACTTCTGTGTCATCCACGACCCGCGGTACCTCAAGTACCCGGGGTAAGCACCCGCTCACTACCTTTCCCTAGACGACACTAACATGGAGTCCACTCGATTGGTAGTAACCCCCGTGCCCAACATTTCACATAGCATTTTCGTGGAGCCTTGCTCCCATATTCATCACATACCACCGGCACGGGTACCAACGTGTGTCCGGTGCCCCATAAAGATGGTCATGGCCGCCCTACCTGGCACGACCCCGTCCCGAGAGAGCGCACCAACAACTCTCCCGTCACTAGTAATGCGGGCTCCAAGCTAGTATCGGTCTAGGTACTCAACAATGCCCTTTCCCATATAAGGGTAGAGTGGTTGCGCATGTAAGGTTGGGACAGTCGACAAATCTTAAATCTAATCCGTTTTCGAAAACAACACACACACTTGCCTCGGTACCCCACTTCGTCATCAAGTGGTCACCCATCTCATCATCTCCCTCGGGCATAAGTGGCACCCGACGGGGTTTTCGAAAAGTCTTTTGAAAAAGCTTTGCCTCCTTCACCATGCATAAACCCATCCCTTTTTGCGTAGCATCTACATTAGCATCCTATCTACTCCCACCGGCATAATCCTCATAACAAGGTAGGGTCATGCACAATGCAAGTATCAACGAGAAAGTTCGGGGGCAATCCATCAAGTGGTTACCACCTCATCATGATTCCGATGCAGCAATAATAAAGAGCTATATGACATGCATAAAAAGGGTTTCATAGACATGGTCAAAGGGCTGCTTGCCTGTTGTAACGAAGTCTTCGAGGCCTTCAAATATCCCTGGTCCAACTCCGAGCATTCCGTCTACTTCGTCAACTATCGTCGAAAGCAAGCATAATAAGCAACACAACAAGGCAGGAAATAAAAGTGCTCTAAAAGTATGAGTTGGACTTTTCTAGGATACTCTGGTCACATGAGGGATGACCAAAGTGGTTTCATTAGGATTTGATCAATGGACATCTCTGAACATTTTGATATGGTGGAATCAAGGGGTTTATGGATTTGCAAGAAGTGTACAGAAATATATTTTTGAAAAATGAGCAAAGGCACCCATTTAACAAAGGATGATTTTAGAAGCATCTAGGAATTGGTTTCACTGGATTTGGAGTTCAAATGAATTTCCTATGAATTTGCAAAGTTGGCTATATATAAAGAAATAGACCATTATTTGAGGTGATACAGAAAGTATTAGTAAAATGTTCAAAAACTAAGTTTTGAACTTATAGACATCTAGGATTTTGAATCATGGGATTTGGATTAAAAATGGGCTCTCTGTGATTTTCTAAAGTTCATCACAGAAATGGAAAAATAGGGTTTTGATAAATATTTGTGAAGGAAATCTTTATGGAAAAATGTGCAAGTTGCACCATGTGATAGATCAGGAATTTATGAACTTTTAGAAATTTGAATCATCAAATTTGGAGATAATATGAATATTCTATGGATTTTAGAAGTTCACCGAAAAAGAAAAGGGAAAAAGGCTTTAACCTTATCTCATGCGCTACCTGGCGAGAATTAACATTTGGGGCGGCCCAGTGGCTCGGTCAAGACGCTGCTAGGGCCACGCCGGAGGCGATTCGTGAAAATACGCCACAGGTGAGGGAGACGGCAACGCCCAAACCGTCTCCACTTAAACGGGTGGGGTCGGCCCACCGGTCACCGACGAGCGGGGCCCGGCTCAGTTGCCTCCTACCTCCCGCCGAACAGAGCAGAGGCGGGGAGGCGAGGCCGAAGGCACCGGCGCCACCCTGGCGGCACGGGCCACCTCCGGTGGCACCGACACCGGAGGACTCTCGCAGGCCGCATGGCTGCACCTGGCCCATGTGCAAGACGACACATGGGGAGCCAGGGAAGAGGAGGGCTTCGGGTGCGGCGGACCGGGGTTGACGGCGGGTTCGGCAAGGCGAGGAAGGAACGGGGAGGAGTGAAGGGAGCACGGGAGGGGCTCGTGGCGACGGTGGTGGCGCTCTAGCGCGGTCCAGAGGGAAGGAGGAGGAGAGATGGGCGCGAATTTAGGCGGATTCCGACGGCTCGGCTCCGGCCATGGTGGGTGCTGGAGGGCACGAGAGGGAGGGGGAGGCTGTCCAGGAGGTCTCTGGGGGGAAGATAGAGCGAATGGATCCCAGAGGAGGGGCTCGGGATGGTTGTTTAAGGTGGGGTGACGGTGCACCGTGGACGGCGTCCATGGCCACGGCCTAGGCGATGCCGGAGGCCGAATTGGCACACTCGGCCATGTCCGGGGTGTTCGTGGGCGTGGACTACTCCCAGGAGGAGAAGAGAGGGAGCGGGAAACGCGGCAAAGCGGGTCCCCGCTGTGGCCAGCGACTGGCGCGCTCGGGCGGCGTTCTGTCCGCACGCGAGGAGAGCCGGAGAGGGAGAGAGAGGAGGGGGCGACAGGGTGCCGTGCACTGGACGTCGAGGTGACCTCGGGGGACACGAGGGGGAGGCCCTAGGTGGCCGGAGGCGGTTGGAATGGGGTGGCTACAAGCAAGGGAGTGCACTGAAGGCCTCAGTGCCCAAATGGCATGCCATGGCATTAAGAAAGGGGAGGGCACGGCCACTTGTGTCCAAGAGTGCCGTGGAGGTATTAGGATAGCAGGGGAAGCCTTGGATGCCTTTTGGAACCAATGGAGGAGGAGGAGGTGAGAAAGAGAGAGAAAGGAGCTGTCCAGAGAGGAGAGAGAGATTTTTCCCTCCAATAAGTGAGCTGTGGTCTTGCCATTGCTACTAGAGGTAAAAGGGGGCTAGGAGGAGCTGTGGTAAAAATTTGAGCTCCCCAAGAATAGTGGAAGGGGTCAAAATAGTGATTTTTGCAAAATGCCAGAAGGTGTTTGATAATGGTTTGGGCAAGCAAATGAACTTTAATTTCCATGAGACTTAACAGGATGGAATGGCACATAGAAGTAGGGTGTTCCACCAAGTTTTAGCTCATTTGGGCAAAGTAGCCAATGTAACTTTGGTAAACCCTAGAAATTGGCTGAAATGGCTTTACCAAGATTTAGTCATGCAAATCAATTCTCCTTGATGCACCACTTGGTGTAGTGTCATCATTTGAGGATTTGAACATTTCCACAAAAATTCAGATCAAAAGGACACACTTGGCAATGTAGAGTTCTTCAAATTTGGTTCTGGTCAGAAAGGGTTTTGGGGAACTTTGATCAAGTTAACTTGTTCTCCAACTTGTGCCATTTGGTCTAGATGCATTATTAGACCATTTGAGCATGTTCACAAGGTTTGAGAATATTTGGACATGTTTGGCAATGTAAAGTTTCTCAAACTTCAAAATGGACAGAAATGGTTTTGAGGGTATTTGATGATGTTATCTTGTTCTCCAAGTCATGAGACTTGGCAAGATCATCTAATATGTCATATGTGACATGCTAGAATTTCCTTGGAATATTTGGAGAATATTTTTTGTAAATATTTCAAAATCTTGAAATATCCAGAAAGGGTTTTGAGGATTTGACCAATATTTTGAACATGACCATGTGTTGAAACTCTTATATATGGACAATATATGTCCTGTGAGTTTCCTAAATTTTGTCAAATATTTTTGAAGCAATAAAATAATTTTTCCTATTAAAGACCATTTCTGGACTTAAGAAAAAGCTTTTAAATAAAATAGGAAAATAACCTTTAAAATTATATTTTTGTGGTTTCGGGCATCCTATATCTAATAGGAGTCAAATATATTTTAGAAAGATTTTTACTTCCCTTAATTAAGTACTTGCAAAGGCAAACCTCAATTCAGGGTTTTTCAAAAACTAATTTTAGAAAATACTTTTGGCCAAATCATTTTGTAAGAAAATATTTTTATGTCCTATACACATGGCATGATCATTGGTTCAAGAGTTTGGAGCAAGGAGATGAAGTATAGGAGTTGGAGGATTTATTTGATTTTTAGAGCACTTGCAAGCAACAGACAAACATTCATTCAAAGCAAAGACAAAACACTCAAAAGTTTTTGTCAAACCACATTTTATCATGATTTACTAGCTTAAGTGTTGTGGCATGAAAATCAGGGTGTGACAGAAGTATATCCTAAGATTGATGTTGAAGGCGGATTGGTGGGTAGGAGGACACATAAGGTAGAGATCAAATCAAGAGCAGAAGGAAAAACGATAGGAGAAGCTCACCTTGGCATAGGCCGCCTTCATCCACCATTGAACGCCATGTCCTGCTGACAGCCGCACAAACAAATATTGGAAGGGGAGCAGGGCACTGAAAGAAAGGGAGTAAAAAAAAGAAGAAGACTTGCGCGCACGCCGCACAACACTTATATTTATTAATAAAAATGTGTTACCAGGAGGGGTCTTTGCGTCTCCTCCTGCGGCAGCAAGTGCGGCCTCAAGTTGGGCCTTGCATTCTTGCAGCCCCGAGACACCCGGGAATTCTTCTCGGTAAGAGCTCTGCTCCAAATGATCCTTAAATCAGTTAACATAACTACTTTATGTCTCGGGGCTTGGTATATATAACCATTAAAATTCCTTACCCGTATGTCTTTCACATACTTGCTCCGTGGCTCGTAAAACCATCTTGAGCGGCACGGAGGTGCGCGGCCCCTGCTAAAGGCGCCCAATGCCTCGTGGGAGAAGCACGCTTCACGAAATCTTGTCCGCAGCGCCTTATGGTTCATGGCACTCTCCACCTCGGACTTGGTGGCGGACGGTCTGTCGGTGTCCTCCGTTAGAGAAGGATCCGCCCGCGCCTTGCGCTTGCTCCCCTCCAGCCGGGCGCTGGAGCCGGCTGTCGGTGTACTAAGGTAGGGGTACCTCAAGACCCCAACTTGTGCACGGGCAGCCGCAGCCCCCGCACTGGATCCACCATATGCTTGCCGGAGACCATTCTGCTCCATACCAAGCCATTCAAGAACAAAGTGTACAAGACAGAAGCTCGAGACCCGGCAAGAGGAGCTTGCGGAAGGCCATTCTGTGCTCAAGATTACATCACTATGCAAGCTCCCTACGAGAGGAGCTCGCCGGGAGACCAGAAGACTACTCCACGTAAGACACGCTTGGCGCTTATACGCGTCGGCGAGGGCCCGGGAGCGGCAAGTTATAGAGCCCGACAAGCCCCTGCCCGCAAGATCAGATCCCGCAAGGTACTTGCCGGGCGAAGGCGGCGTGCCCCGCGCTTCCAGCTCATCCGCCACGCCGCCTTCAGACTTTCTCCAGAGACGCTGGCGGGTGATCGGCTGCATGAGGGGTGCGGTGGCACTCCACGGTGGTGGCTCCATCGCTGTGGCAAACGGAGACGCAAGGGCGGAGCTTTTGGGGCGACGGCGACGGCATTTAATGCTCTTGTCCCCCTCTGTCAAAAGTAGGTAGAATCCATCGCTCGCATAATCGTAGCTGCACTCGTTCCCCGACCGTTACAACCACCACCTCTTTTACGCTTTTACCCTCTACCCCACGCTGACACTGTCGGTGACCCTTGCCCTATAAAAGGAGGCCCATGCACAACGAGAGGGGTTCGAGGTTGGGATCCTTGGCAACTATAGCGCCAGGGTTGGATCCATTTGCAACTCTCACGCCGTAGCCGCCATCGCAGTTCTTCAAGCTCCCGGCACAATACAACACAAAGCAGCAGAGGGTTTTACGCGATCATCGCGCCCGGCTGGGTAAAATCCTCACAAGACGCCGATCTGCTCTCCGCATCCTCCGCCTCGCATCAACTCACGAGGGGCCGCCCCGGCGCCATAGGTGCCGCCCGCCGCGACATCTTTGGCGCGCCAGGTAGGGGGCGTCGAGATTGTGCGGACCTGATCCGGCGTTCGCGCGACCGCGTTCTTCATCAACATCTCCAGTTTCGCGACTTCATCGACATTGCGCCATGGCCCCAAGACGAGGGCCTCTGGGTTGCAGACCCGTCTGCTGTCTCACCCGCCGCCACCGGAGCCAGCGGTAGGCGGAGGAGACGCTGGGCGAAGGGTGGACACCGGCGAGGGCACTTTCGCGGTGCCACCGCATCTGTGGATCGGCGGACGATCGCGCCGTCTCCGTGGATCCACGCCCATCTCAGCGCGACGACGACCCAGCAGCGCTGCGTCAGAAGACGTGGTACTCGCACGCTGGGGCAAGAACATGCCGGGGCTCGCGGGATGCTCCGGACCGCTGTCCATGCATGAGCAAAGCGAAGTGCCGAGGGAGAACTTTGCTCCTCCTATCGCTACTAGGGGTCCGAGCATGTTACGTACCTCGCGCCGCCGCTTCCCGCTCCCCTACGCCCGCAAGCATATCTCCTTGAGCGCTTATGTTGCCGCCGAGGACGCGCCATCGAGCTCTAAGTCCGGCGAGGACGGCTCGTGCTTATCCGGCAAGCGCAGCCTCGGAACGCCTAAGCCCGGCGAAGGCAGCTCGTGCTCGTTCCGCAAACGCACCTCTCCGGGCGCTGCTGCTGCTGCTCGACACGCCATTGGGCTCCACCAGCGAGTGCAAAGAAACGAAAAAAAGAAAAGCTAAGTTGCTCGAGCTTGCGTGCAGCGCTCTTTAATTCCGTGCTTTATATGTTATGTCCTCGCGATTCGCCCTTTGTACGCGATACTGTGGCGCGGAGGAGCCTGCTCGTGAATGGTCGCACCCTTACTTTGCTTCAACACGCCAGCGAGCTAAGAGTGAGCCGCCACCAGCTTCGCGCCTCGCTTCGCTTTTGAGCCCGCTCGGCAAGTTAAGCTGTCGCGACCAGACGCTGCAGGTTGCTTGCCGGAAGCAACACCACCAAGCGGGCTGCTGATGTTCCGCGACTCAGCAAGCGTGTCAAGCACCGCAAGTTACCTAGAAGCGAGGGTGAAAGCGCACAAAGGATGTAGGATAGAGGGTATAACGTGGCGAGCCCCGCCGTGAGATGTCCTTCGATGAGAGGCTTGAGCGAGAGGAGCCGAAGTCGTGGTCCAGCTTATGCATTTGTTTTGTTTCCGAGTCCGCCAACAAACACAAGTGTGCTGCTGCACCCTTATCTTGCTTTCGAGCCTGCTCAGCAAGTTAAGCGTTAAGAATCGCCCGGCAAGGTTGTTTGCCGGAAGCAACACCGCCGTGGCTGTCCCGCTGCCGCAAGCGTGTTCGCCCGCAAGCTCCCCGAAGCGAGAGTACAAACATACGAGGGGCAAGGCACGCATCAGTATTGCATAGTCAAGGTTTATATACGCATACATATACATGAAGCAGTTGCATGTCTACCTCAGTTGTTTTCATGACTGAAATTGCAGCAACAAGGAGGAACCGAAAGATCACACCAGCGCCTAGGGCCCGGCAAGCCAGGGTCGCCGGGGGCTGCGGGCGCCAGGGTTCTTCCTCGCAAACCAGCCTCACTGGGGCTGCGAGACAAGCTTCGTCTCCGGCAAGACAGAGTTGCTGGGGGCTACGATATCAGATAAGTTTTTCATCCCTCGTCATGCATCCTCCTATGGACCGGGAAATGCGGGCTGCGCCTTTGAACGAGCGTGTCTTGTAAAACCCGTACGTGGAGGAGCCGAGTCGTGGCCTGGCGATTGCGCATTTGTTTTGTTTCCGAGCCCGCCAACAAACACAAGTGTGTTGCTGCACCTTATCTTGCTTTCGAGCCTGCTCAGCAAGTTAAGCGTCGCAACTGGCCCGGCAAGGTTGCTTGCCGGAGGCAACACCGCCGGCGGGCTGTCCCGCACTCGGCAAGCGTGTTCACCCCGGCAAGCTCCCCGATAGCGTAAGAACACACAAGGCACGCAGTCAAGTAAAAGACTCGATCCGGCAAGCTTTCCCTCTTTTCATTAAAAACATCCTAGCATAGTACAAGTCCATAGAGGATGAAAAACATGATAGAGAGGATTACAAGTTCTTAAATGCAGCTAATGCCCGAGGGCTTACAATTTAAAAAGATAAGGTGCCCGTGATCCTTCTCCTGTTTCTCTGTTCAGGAGTTCAGGAGGTAGGTCAAGGAGCCCCCCGGCAAGATAAGCCTGCCGGGGGAGGAGGCCCCGGCAAGAGGAGCTTGTCGGGGAAGGGCGAAAGGAGCGCCTAGGAGAGCGTGGCGGTGACGCCGCGTGCCCTGTGAGATGCGCAAGGTGACGGGCATGGGGAACGATGCCCGAGAGCCACGGGCGCCAGAAGACACCAAGAGAACACCCGGGGCCGCCAGAGCTTGGCGGAGACGGCGCCGGAGGCAGAGCTTGAAGACGGGTGGTGGGGATCGCACGAGGGCACCTCGCCTCAGATTCGATTTAACGGCCTTTGCCACCCCCTCTTCCTCTTCCGCAGCCTCCTACGCCAGCCGCCAAGAAGACGGCCCCGGAGTTCGTAAGACCGCGACCCAGAAGATGAGGTCGCGGTGGCGCGAGGCAGCGGTGTCCGACGCCTAGTCGGGCTCCGCCATCCCCTCGCCGCTGCCGCTCTCCTCCTCGCACACTCGCCGGGAGGAGCTCGCTATCCGAGGAGCTGTCCACACAGCAGCGCATCGGGTCCCGTGAGTCGCCGAAGACCTTGACGGCGAGAAGGTCACCATCCATTAACTTGAAATGGAGGGTGAACCCCGCCGCAAGCTATGGATCCGGCGAACGCCTTCCACCGCTTGTCGAAGAACATCACGCCGGGCTGGGGACACGACACTCACCCGAAAGTGCCGCTGATCCCGCAGCCCCTCATGCGCAACTCCATCACGCGGGTGGATCCGCCCCATAGCGCCCGCAATGGGGCCGGCAGCCGGAGGCGACGACAAGGCGCCCGGCGAAGCTTGATGAAGAACTCCCAGGGGTCATCTCCGGTGTGGACCGCGCCGTGGTCAGGAGATGCCGGGGGAGACGGGGGAGCACATCACCACGGCCGCCTCTCCCCCGACCGCCTCGGCCGCGCCCTCGGCCTCGTCTGCCACGCCCTCTCCCTCTCCTCTCGTGGCCGGCTCCACCGCCACGGAGCGGATGGGGAATGGTGCGCTGCCTAGAAGCGACCCGCCGCCACCGCCGAAGAACCAGGATTCTCCTTCCATGGCGGCAAGAAGAACAGAAGATGAAGACGAGGGAAGAGGAGGATGAGTGTGGCCATTACGCCCCTTCCGCCTTTTTAAAGGGCGAGGTGGGGCTCAACCGCCCCGCCATCCAATCGGGGAGGCGAGGAGGCCAGAGGAGCGGGGCCGGCTCGCCTTCTCCGCCCGTGACAGCTCGGTCTCCCACCTTCGCCGCCCACGACCCCCGTGCATGAGGACCGCGTGGCGAAAAAGCGGAACCGAGGCGACGGGTGGAGCGACATTGCTCTGCAACACGATCACGGGGCGGATGCCTTAAAGATCTGCATGCCGCCCACGCCTCCCACGACGCCGCAATCGACGCTGCCTGCTACGGAAGGGGGGGCAGCAGACGCAGGCCGATTCGGCACGCCAGGCTTCGTGGTGCCTGCAGACTGCCTTGGGCCTGGCCCAACAGCGCTTCGGCACCGCTCAGGCCCAGCCCGGGCTCTGCGGTGTATTTAAGGTAGGGGGTACCTCAAGACTTAACTTGTGCATCGGGCAGCCGCAGCCCCGCACTGGATCCACCATATGCTTGCCGGAGACCATTCCTGCTCCATACCAAGCCATTCAAGAACAAAGTGTACAAGACAGAAAGCTCGAGACCCGGCAAGAGGAGCTTGCCGGGAAGGCTGCTCTGTGCTCAAGATTACATCACTATGCAAGCTCCCGGCGAGAGGAGCTCGCCGGGAGACCAAGACTACTCCACAGAAGACACGCTTGGCGCTTATACGCGCCCGGCGAGGGCCCGGGAGCGGCAAGTTATAGAGCCCGACAAGCTCCCTGCCCGGCAAGATCAGATCCCGGCAAGGTACTTGCCGGGCGAAAGGCGGTGCGCGCTTCCGCCCAGCTCATCCGCCCGCGCCGCCTTCAGCTTTCTCCGAGACGCTGGCGGGTGATCGCGCTGCATGAGGGGTGCGGTGGCACTCCACGGTGGTGGCTCCATCGCCGTGGCAAACGGAGACGCAAGGGCGGAGCTTTTTGGGGCGACGGCGACGGCATTTAATGCTCTTGTCCCCTCTGTCAAAAGTAGGTAGAATCCACTATTCGCATAATCGAGCTGACTGCCTCAAGACTGCTACAACCACCACCTCTTTTACGCTTTTACCCCTCTACCCCACGCTGACACCGCTTGTGACCCCTTGCCCTATAAAAGGAGGCCCATGCACAACGAGAGGGGGTTCAGAGGTTGGGATCCTTGGCAACTATAGCGCCCAGGTTGGATCCATTTGCAACTCTCACGCCGGTAGCCGCCATCGCAGCTTCTTCAAGCCCCAAGCACAATACAACACAAAGCAGCAAGAGGGTTTACGCGATCATCGTGGGCCGAAGCCGGGTAAAATCCTCGCCAAGACGCCTCGATCGCCTCCGCATCCTCCGCCTCGCATCAACTCACGAGGCCGCCCGGCCCCATAGGTGCCGCCCGCGCGACATCGGCCGATGTAGGTTGGATCAAGAACTTCGCGCCCGCAGTCCGGGCGAGCGCTTTTCTCCTATAAAGATCATGAGCACTCAGACGCTTCCTAGGAACGCTGTTCGAAAATTCAAACACGAAGTTATACCTTTGCGGCGACCTTTCACCCGCACCGCGCCCTTTTTCGCTTGCTGGTCCGGATCGACTCGAGGTCACCGCCGCGACCTCAGCTTCCCGCCGTGAAGGCGCTTCCTGTAAAATACCATCATTCGCGAAGGTCAGAAATGGGCAAGGAAGAGATAATGGTGTCCGGACCTCGGTCACAGTCACCTGGGAAGCCGGATATAGTCCGGGGTAGTCCGCCGTTATGGCGACCAAAGCATTATCCATGCTGAGCTGGTGAAATACCCCGTCGATCAGCTCCACCTTGATGTCCGGATCCACTATGGAGGCCGGATCCAGGGATCTTTCTGGATCCTCGGGTTGCGGAGCGGGACTTACCATGTCCACAGTCCGGCGTAGATCCTGCGTCGAAGACATAATGTAAGAAGCCTAAACTTTGAAAGCATGGGTTGAGCCCTTGAAAGTGTTTGCTTACCCATCCTCTAGGGTTGTTCATGGAAAACCCATTCAAGGGGTTCGTTTGAAGGAAGTCCTCCTTCTCCCCCTTGTACAGGCTGGACAGGATCTCCACCAGACCCTCGGTCGAATCCGGCCCTTTGCGGCCATGACGGGTGGCATCGTCTTCCCCGTTGAAATCCCACATGGGTGGCCTCAGATTGCAATGGCTGTACTTCGCGATGATGCATGTCGCCATGACTCCAATCATGGTCAACCCGAAATGGGCCAGTAATCTTATTCGGCCCATCAAGTAATGGACGCTCTTGTCTTCCTCCAATCGGGGGCTCCGTGGGCGCCAGCTGAGGCGTTTCTTCAAAGGAGCAGCACTAAACTCCGGGAGGCCAATCCGGACTGGGTCCGGCAGCGGAGCGTCTCCTATGTAAAACCACTCAAGGCCGCCGGACGCTTCTTGGGAGTACCGGATGGGTATCCGTCCCGGCGATGCGCCATATTTTGGCGCCACCCACTTGATATATGGACCCCTCGTGAGACCGGGTACGAGGCGTAACAACCTCTTCCATTAATGCAAAATGGGGCTCAATGCCCGTGAATAGCTCGCAGAAGAGCTACGAGCCCGCGATATGCGTGATGAGGCGGTGTGAGGTGGTGGAGCTGGAGTCCGAGAACTCCTGTGAGCCCGCGGAGGAACGGATGTATTGGGAATCCGAGTCCCTTATCGATAAGGGATGAAGCATACCGCCCCCCTTATTGGGGCTTGGGGTAGCCTCCGCTGCCTCCCACCTTGATAAGTGACCAGCCCGGCTCGAACCGGGACCATGAAGGCCGAGAGAGATATCCCCGCTTGGAGCTTCACTACCTCAGCAGCGGAACAGAGCACCTCCTCCAACCCCTTGGCGGTGGGCTGGGAGAGCGAGAAGAGGAGCGCGCCGACGGTCCATGATGGAATGGATTTTAGGTTAAAGGCGCCCGATGAAGTATTCGGGAGGAAGATGGTGTGATTTGGATCTGGATTTTTGCCTCTTTGTAGGCGGACGACTCGCACGACTAGGGGTGGAACGTAAAGACACTCGGCTTTTGATTCATGCGACGCGTGGAAAAAGGCCATTATTTGGCGTAGAAGCCGAGGAACACAGTATTTATGATGAAGCCGGACACTGTTCGGCAGGTACATGGAACTTGAAGGGAGAACCCGCCTTGCAACGCCGAAGACTATATGCGCGCTGGACATATCGTCATTGAAGCCTTGTTTCGGGGCTACTGAGGGAGTCCTGGACTAGGGGGTGTCCGGACAGCCGGGCTATCATCATCCGCCGGACTCCAAGACTACGAAGATACAAGATTGAAGACTCCGTCTCGTGTCCAGATGGGACTCTCCTTGGTGTGGAAGGCAAGCTTGGCGATACGGATATTTAGATCTCCTACCATTGTAACCAACTCTGTGTAACCCTAGCCCTCTCCGGTGTCTATATAAGCCGGAGGGCTTTAGTCCGTAGGACACAACATACATTACAACAATCATACCATAGGCTAGCTTTAGGGTTTAGCCTCCTTGATCTCGTGGTAGATCCACTCTTGTACTACCCATATCATCAATATTAATCAAGCAGGACGAGGGTTTTACCTCCATCGAGAGGGCCCAACTCGGTAAAACATCGTGTCCCTCGTCTCCTGTTACCATCTGCCTAGACGCATAGTTCGGGACCCCCTACCCGAGATCCGCCGGTTTTGACACCGACACTAGCCATATCATCAATATCAATCAAGCAGGAGTAGGGTTTTACCTCCATCGAGAGGGCCCGAACCTGGGTAAAAACATCGTGTCCCTTGTCTCCGTTACTATCCGCTTAGACGCAGAGTTCGGGACCCCTACCCGAGATCTGCCGGTTTTGACACCAACATTGGTGCTTTCATTGAGAGTTCCTCTGTGTCATCATCTTTAGGCCCGATGGCTCCTCCGATCATCAACAACGATGCGGTCCAGGGTGAGACTTTTCTCCCCGGACAGATCTTCGTATTCGGTGGCTTTGCACTGCGGGCCAATTCGCTTGGCCATCTGGAGCAGATTGAAAGCTACGCCCCTAGCCATCAGGTCAGATTTGGAAGTTTGAACTATACGGCTGACGTCCGTGGAGACGTGATCTTCGACGGGTTCGAGCCGCAACCAAGCGCGCCGCACTGTCATGATGGGCATGATCTAGCTCTGCCGCTGGACAGTGCCCTGGAGGCCGCACAAGTGTCCGCTCCGACCCTTAGCTCAGAGCTGACTGCGCCGATCAAGGACGGGTGGCTGGACACCACCTCAGGGGCTGCTATCTCTGCGGCGATTGAGCCAAACACCAACCCTGTCCTTTGCGAAGCTCGTGACTCCAAGGCGCCGGACTCCTCTCCGGACTCCGAACCTTCCGCGCCCCTGCCAATCATCGATTGGGTGCCGATCACGGAGTTCACCACCACGGACATCTTTCAACACTCGCCCTTCGGCGACATCCTGAATTCACTAAAGTCTCTCTCTCTATCAGGAGAGCCCTGGCCGGACTATGGTCAGCAAGGTTGGGATGCGGACGACGAAGAAATTCGACTCCTACCCACCACCCACTTTGTAGCCACTGTCAAAAGTTTAAACGACATGCTCAACTTCGACCCCGAAGACATCGACGGTATGGACGACGATGTAGGAGAAAAACATGAACCAGTACCTATAGAGCACTGGACAGCCACCTCATCTCATGATGTATACATGGTGGACACACCTAAAGGAAGCGACGACCAGGAACAATGGGACGCCACGAGGATCATTCCCTAAAAGCGATCAAAATGGCGATGTAAGCGCGCCAAAGTCCCGCTCGACAAAGACAAAGAGCCATACAGACTCCAGCCATAGAGCAGGCGAACCGTGGACGCATTTAACATGCTATTGAGCAACCATCCGAACAGACAACTGGATAAACAATCCGCCCCAACGAAGATAACACCTGCACGATCTCACGCACGGACAAGTTCTTTGAGTGAAGAACCTCCACAAAAGGCTCGCCGCCATCGCAGTAGCCTGAAAAAAGGTAAGCGAAGCTCAAAAAGAGGAAGATGCGCCGTAATCGATGGAGCAAAGTACTCAACACCGCAGACAAATACGGCGATAGTCGCCAAACAAAGAGCTACCCGAAGCGAAAACTACTGCCTGAATTTGACGAGGAGGCCGTAGAGCCCCCGCAATCAAAGAACAAGGAGACCACCTGGTCGGATAGACGACCCCATGGCAAACATAGAGCGGCAAATGGCAGCGCACACAAGCCGGCACGTGATCCGCACACGGATTTGCATCAAAAAGATGGCCCAATTAGATCTATCTACGGGCCAAGAAAGCAAGCTCTAGTAAGCAATGCAACACATCAAGTATCCGAATATTATGGTACACCTAAATATAGGGGTGCCGCACACCCCCTATGTTTCACCGATGAGGTTCTGGATTATGAATTTCCAGCGGGATTTAAACCCATAAACATAGAGGCATACGACGGAACAACTGACCCTGGAGTCTGGATCGAGGATTACATCCTCCACATACACATGGCTAGAGGAGATGACCTCCATGCCATAAAATACTTACCCCTCAAGCTCAAAGGGCCAGCCCGGCATTGGCTCAAAAGCCTCCCTGAAAACACCATTGGAAGTTGGGAAGAGCTCGAGGACGCTTTTCGGTCAAATTTTCAAGGGACCTATGTCCGACCTCCGGATGCACACGATTTAAGTCACATAACTCAACAACCGGGAGAGTCAGCCCGAAAATTCTGGAACAGATTCCTTACTAAAAAGAACCAAATAGTCGACTGTCCGGACGCCGAAGTCTTAGTAGCTTTCAAACATAACATCCGAGATGAATGGCTCGCCAGACACCTCGGCCAGGAAAGGCCAAGAACAATGGCCGCATTAACAAGCCTCATGACCCGCTTTTGCGTGGGAGAGGATAGCTGGCTGGCAAGATGAAGTACTAGCAACCCAAGTACATCTGAAGTCAGGGATGGAAACGGGAAACCGCGACGAAGCAAGGACCAGCGACGGACCAAGGGAAACAGCCTGAAGAGCACGACAGTCAACGCCGGATTCAAAAGCTCACGGCAGGATCATAAAACACTGCCCCTTAAGGATAACAAGGATGAGCTATCTAACTTAACAAAATCTTGGACAAGATATGCCAAATCCACAATACTCCCGGGAAGCCTGCAAACCATAACCATAGAGATTGTTGGGTCTTCAAGCAGTCTGGCAAATTCAACGCCGAACACAAGGGGATCGACACACCAAGCGAGGACGATGACGAACCCCACAAGCAGAGCACCGAAAAACAAAAGAATTTCCCACAAGAAGTCAAAACAGTAAACTCACTTTACGTGACATAAGGGAAAAACAAAATGGCGCCCATAGAGATACACGCCATGCGGCCTATCCTAGAGGAGTCCCGCCACTGGTTATTAAAACCAATCACCTTCGACCATCAGGATTACTCTAGAAGTATCTGGAATGCAGGATGGATTGCCTTGATATTAGATCCGATAATCGACGGACTCCAATTTACACAAGTCCTAATGTACGGCGGCAGTGATCTAAACGTGCTATATCTGGACACAATCCGCAAACTGGGGATAGACCCAGCCAAAATTCGCCATCGAAACACTTCCTTTCAAGTGGTAATGCCAGGCCCATATGCCCATTGTACGGGCTCTCTACTGCTAGAATTTGTGTTCGGCTCACCCGACAACTTCCGCCGCGAAAAGTTAAACTTCCACCTCGCCCCATTTGCAAGTATCTACCAAGCACTACTGGGACGTGAAGCTTTCGCCCGCTTTAACGCAATACCGCATTATGCATCCCTTACACTAAAAATGCCCGGTCTGCGAGGCATCATCTCCTTAAAGGGAAATACCGAGTGTTCCTCGAGCGCGGAAGATTGTGTGACTGCCTTGAAAGCCACACACTAAACCGGCTTCACCAATCAAAGCACGTAAATAGGTCGTCCAGACCCCGGACACGGCTAGACGAGTCCGGCGTAAACATACAAGGGCTTACTAGCCGCATACCCCTGTGCAAGGGGCTCTGCACATGTACAACAAAGAGACAATAAAGCTGAATTTTATTCACTTTTTTGAATCATACCTTGTTTATTTAACATAATGTACACTTTCGCACGATCTTTTTCAACTAAGTTCCTCTCTTTTACAGATGAACACCGTGCTACACTCGTCCAGGATACGGCACAACGGAGACACAGACACAGACGTGCAGTAGGTACCCGTGACAAGGATTCTTTTCAGATTAAGATCCCGTGTAAACCTTTTTTACTGTCTCTTGTTGATACACATCCCCAGGTTTCTTGCTATAACCGAGGAGGAGGCTGGCGTTTTGGCATGGGCCACGTCAGAATTTTGCGCGTACCTAGACACCAGGGGCTTGTTACCAAGGGCGTTGTTCGGACCGTTTTCATAAAGACTGAATACCTTAGGGAGTGTTTGGCGTCTCTAGTTAGGCCTTATATGCATCAGCTCCGAATCATGTCTTTGGTCAAATGTTGGGTTTGCCCGGCTCCTGTGTTTTGCTGCCTTACGTTCCGCTCAATCGGCTAAGGCGGCACTAGGAGAACTACTGCGATTGTGCCCCGGTTCGGCCAGGCGAGCACCTCAGCAGGGAAAGCCGAAAACTGACTATCATGATATAGCGTGAGACTGGTCAACCACTCGATGACCCGCCGGAATCTTTAGGATTCCTCCGCTTTGACGAAGGGTCGTTTCGGTCAGCACTTACGCCGCTTCGAATTCGGGTGAGCGCGGTGCCCCTAGGGGCTATATAGTAGCCCCACTGTCAAACTCCTATGGCTAAGTGAAAGTGATAAAGCATTATAGTCCGGTTGCCTAGTTTACCGTGCTACCACCTCCTTTATAGGACCAAGACGTTGGACTGAAAATGCGCCTTTTGCAAACACCCCCGCATTATATGCGTGGGGGCTGAAGCCGAAGACTGCCATCTTTCAGGTTATATACACATATACATTAACGGCCGCACAGGAGGTATTTTAATTCTTGAAGGCACAAGTATAAAAAGCTTTTATATTTCATCAAAACATTGTTTCACAATAATACATGTTATTGGAAGATAATATTCTTCGGGCACCGCGTCTCTATTAAACGAGCGCCCTGAAGAACTTCCTAAAAATAGTGCTCGACAAGTACTCGGCTTTCGTCCGAATCTTGGGATGCAACATCGGTTTCCTTCATCTCCGCCCAGTATGTCTTGACACGGGCAAGAGCCATCCGTGCACCCTCTATGCATGCCGACCTCCTCATTGCATTGATATGCGGCACCGAACCAAGGAACTGCTGCACCAAGCCAAAATAACTCTTCGGCTCGGGCCTCTTCGGCCACAAAAGACTCACGACATCCTTCATGGCAAGTCCGGATAACCTATTCAGCTCCGCCCATTCGGCCAAGCGATCGGTTAATGGAAGCCGACGCTCTGGATTATGGAACTGCGACCAAAAAAACCTTTTCCATTTCATGATCCTTTTGATCTCGAAAGTGTTCGGCTGCGTCCGCGGCACTTGTCGCCAAGTCCAAATAAGCATCCTCCGCACTCCACAGCCGGTCCAACTGAGCATATTTAGGATCCATGAATTTCCTCCGCAGCAGAAAGGGCTTTCCAGCCGCGATATCCCCGGCCTGACGCAGCTCCTCCTTCATAGCTCTCATCGCAGAGCGAGCATGCTTCGCCTCGGTAGTGGCCTTCTTCAGGGCCTCTTGTACCGCTCGATCTTCTTTTTCAAGAAGCTTGCAGTGGTCGGCAGCATTCTTCAATTTCATGGCCATCTCGGCCATTTCATTCTTGCTTCGGCAGTGAGCAGCCTGTTCGGCTTTTAGCTCTTTGGCTGCCTTCAAGGCAGCCACATGACTCTTTCTGGCCTGCTCCTTAGCTCGGGCGAGCTCCGCCTAAAGGTTCTCCAAGGCAGCGGCACAATCTGCATCAAGCATACGTGTTGTAAGGCACGGGCATCAAGCTCCCTTACCAGGTGTCCGTGGAGAAATTGCATACCTTGTGACTCGTCAAGTCGCTTATTGACAAGCACAATGTCGGCATCCGCCACGCAAGTTGCCGCTTGCTCGCAAATTCATCACCGCTAGCCATCGGACCCTTCGCCAACTACATAGGACAGGCGACATATTATACAGGATTATGATCCTCGGCGCTGTCATTTTTGACAACACACCGAGCCTTAGGGCTACTATCTACATAGGGCGATTTTATATGCGGAACTGCCGAAGGTACATCATTTTATGTACCTCAAAACCTGTCATAAACTTCGACGGCCAGATAATCCGCCTCAGCGGATGAAATCCTTTCAATCACCGTACCCATTAACGCACGGTGATCTTCTGAGATAGACGCTCCTCCGACCGTACACCTGGTGGTGCCGGACTGGTCCAATGGCCTTTTTCGAAGGCCGGACGCGGAGGGCTTTGGGGGGACATACGACTGCCTTCCGGCCCCGCCGGACTCAGAGAAACCCTCCGCGACGACACCTCAAGGTCGCCCACCTCGCAATACGGTACAGCAGGGGGAGGCGTTTCGCTCTCTATCATCTCCGGTCGAAGATCCCCCGAAGATGAGCTCTGCTGAGAAGGGCTGAGATCCGAACTACAAGGTAAAATTTCGGTTATCTTCATCAGAAATAAGGCAGGGGTATCCTTTATTTTAACTCCCCTTTTTACTTACGGCTCGGTGGAGGGCTGATCCCCTTGGGGGCACAATGCGGCCGAGGCATCTCTCGGCGCAGGACCCTGTAACGAAGATTTCTTCCACCGCTTTGAGACCATGGTCTCCGGGTCTTCAGAGGCGGTCCTCTTCTTCCCTTGGATGGAAGGATTCTCGATCCCTCCTTTCCTTACAGCATCCTTCGCGGAGGCGGTAGCTTCCTTGTTCCCCCCTTCACCTTCTTCTGAAGGTGCAACCTCTAGCATCCTAGTTAACACGGGATCCGGCGTGGTCTTAGGGAGGGGGGCCGGACACCTGATTAACTTTGCTTTCGCTATCCACTCCTGTTCAAGGGACAGCTCTTTTGAGGGCAAATTCATGATAAATATGGGATGGCGTGTCCGCGTATAGGGCTACTTACTTGAGTATCCGGGCAATTGCAGCTCAGACCTGCGTCCTCGGTCATGTCCGGACACATCGCTTGTGATCCAAAGAAAAGCTTATACATCTCCACTAGCGTTGCACCCATAAAATGTTGGAGAGCTCGTGGTTCCTCCGGGTTAAATTCCCATAGGCGGAGGGGGCAAGGTTTGCAGGGCAGGATGCGACAAATCAGCATGACCTGCGCTACTATGACCAGAGTGATCTCTCTCTCTAGGAGGTCTTGAATGCGGCCTGCAACAAGGGGCACGTCCTTGGATGGCCCCCAGTCAAGTCCTTTATTGACCCATGACACCAACCGCGATGGAGGACCTGAGCAAAAGTCAGGCGGGGCCACCCATTTGGTGCCCCCGGGAGGTGTGATATAAAACCATTCTTGTTGCCATAGGCTGAGCTCCTCTTGGAAAGAGCCCTCGGGCCACGGAGCATCAGCATTCCTGCTTATAACAGCCCCTCCGCACTCTGCCTGCTACCCCCTGATCATCTCGTAGCGGAGAAGGCATCCACCGGCCTTGCAGGTCGGAGCCGGACATCATCGAAGGTCCGAAGCGCCTGAATCTGGAGCTTTGGGTGTTGGAACTCGAGGCGAGGGGCGGATTCGATTGAGATTGAAAGAAAGGAGTGGAGCCTTGGTCTCGTTATAAAGAGGTTGAATACCAATAGCCTTCCCCGTGACCGTTCGGGACTCGCCTTCGATAGAGGAGACGTGCCAATGGGCACGACTGGGTTACCCATGCCCGTATTAATGAGAATCCCGGAATAAAGGGACACGATCTACGCTTTGACAAGGCGTGCCAGGAAACCGCCTCGCTAAACGCGCCGAGGTGGGACAAGAAAACGATTGAATAAAGGCTTGGCCGTGGTGTGATGTCACGCCATAAAATACGTCAGCAGATTGAATTTGTGTAAATATTATTCTCTCTACGGTGGTATGTGGAACTTATTTTGCAAAGCCGGAAACTATCCTTGTGTTCAAAATCTTCTATGAAGTATTCGGAGGAGGAACCCGCCTTGCAATGCCGAAGACAATATGCGCGCCGGACTCGTCGTCATTGAAGCATGGTTCAGGGGCTACTGAGGGAGTCCTGGATTAGGGGGTGTCCGGATGGCCGGACTATAGCCTTTGGCCGGATTCTTGGACTATGAAGATACAAGATTGAAGACTTCGTCCTGTGTCCGGATGGGACTTTCCTTGGCGTGGAAGGCAAGCTTGGCGATACGGATATGTAGATCTCCTACCATTGTAACCGGCTCTGTGTAACCCTAACCCTCTTCGGTGCCTATATAAACCTGAGGGTTTTAGTCCGTAGGACAGAACAACAATCATACCGTAGGCTAGCTTCTAGGGTTTAGCGTCTCTGATCTCGTGGTAGATCTACTCTTGTACTACCCATATCATCAATATTAATAAAGCAGGAGTAGGGTTTTACCTCCCTCGAGAGGGCCTGGACCTGGGTAAAAACATCGTGTCCCTTGTCTCCTGTTACCATCCGCCTAGACGCACAATTCGGGACCGCCTACCCGAGATCCGCCGGTTTTGACACCGACACCAGGAGTATTCCAGCTGCTGAGAAGAACAAGGCCCCAGTGCCAGAAGTTGCTGATGAGGAAGATGATGAAGGACAAGTCCTGAGGAAGCTGAAGCCCAAGATTCCAAACCACAATGATGCTCATCCTGTGGCTGAGAACATAAAGTTAAGAAAGGTTGCAGGACTCAGACTGTGGAGGTTGTCAGATCCATATGCTATCAGGAGAAGGACTGCTATTGATTACAGGTTCCACACAAAGGAACAGCAGGATTTCTATGAGACAGTGCTGTTGGACAAGAAGCCTACAGTGTGTGATATGAGGTGGGTTGACTGGACCTACATGAAGGAGAATAAAGAACACTATCCTGGAGTGGAAGACAGTTTCATTGCTTGTGGAGTTGCAGACTTTGTTGGGCAGAAGCTCGCAAAGTGGAATGCTGATCTCATTATGCAATTCTACACAACACACTTCTATCCAGATGGCAGGATAGTGTGGATGTCTGAGGGTACAAGGTACCAATCAACCATTGAGGAATGGGCAAATCTAATCAATGCCGCAAAGGAGAGTGAAGATGACTTGGATGTCTATGCCAAGAAGAAGATGGATCACAATACCATGGCTCATATGTACAAGGAAATCCCAGATGCTGCAGTTGAGACACATAGGTTTGGGTCAGTTCATTTTCTTCTGTCAGGGCTGCAAATGATCAACTGGATCCTAAGGCACACTCTATTGCCCAGGTCAGGTGAACACAACATGATAAGAGGCCATGCTATAAACTTGCTACACTTGTTTGATGTGCCAATAAAATTCCAGGTCATGAGCCTCATGATTGATACCATCAAGAGGACAGCAGCAGACCAGAAGAGAAGTTCTAGGTATGCCCCACAGATTCAGGAGCTGATTAACTCAAAGATGGGCACAGGCACATACTTGCTGGACAAGGAACATTTTGCTATCTAT
Organism: Aegilops speltoides; assembly: GCA_021437245.1. Lineage (NCBI taxonomy): Eukaryota > Viridiplantae > Streptophyta > Magnoliopsida > Poales > Poaceae > Aegilops > Aegilops speltoides. Next base: position 194,071,493 of record CM038142.1, on the reverse strand, counting down.
CCAGAATTTGAGTACAATCAAGTTTTGATCAATGAGAATGAACCATCATCAGTACGAGCTCAAGAGAAGAAGGAGAAAGCAAAGAAAGAGAAGGCTGCCAAGATGCCAACTCAAGAGGAGGCATCTGAGTACTTTTTGAAGAACAAGCAGGAGCAGCTTGCTTACTTGATAGCATCAACTCCGAGGATTGAGAAGGGGTTGGACACCCTAACTCAAAACCAGGAGAGCCTGGAAAGAATCATGGAACAAAAATTCTATGATCTAGATGTCAAAGTAACTAAGATTCAGTCAGTTGTGGAGCAGCTACAGGATGACATGCAGGAGAGGAAGGGCAAGACAACCACTGATGCATTTGCCAAAGTGCCTAGAGCTCAGAGACCAGCTGCAGTGCATGTGACAGACACCAGAGCCACTTCATCTGCACCAACTACAGCTCCTACAGCTCCAGTGCAACCAGCTCCAGCACCAACTCCTCCATCTCCATCCACATCAACTAAAGCCTTCGTCCAAGGAGCCATCTCTACACCACCACCTTAAGATCAAGCCTGAGAGTCGATCTAGTACTATGCATTTTCTATGAACTTTTTGGTAACTTGTTGCCAAAGGGGGATAAAAATGTATCGATCATAGGCTTCGAGAGAGAGAGTGTTGCTTTTTGTTCTCTCTAGCTTTGGTGCTTAAACTTTGTTTGCTTTTGATTGCTTGAGATAGTATGCTATTATCTGTGAGACATTGATGATCATGTGTTTGATCATAAGCTACACTTATGCTTGTTAGATGATATTATCTTACCTATCCTTATATGATCATTCACTTTGCTTCGTGATGAGTGCGTGTATTCAATCTTTATTATTTTGAACTCTCCACCAAGATGTATGTGACATGGAAGAGTAACCCATGACCCTAATTCCTTGTGCATTTGCAGTCCAAAGCAAATCTTAAACTATGCACAAATTTAGGGGGAGCTCTTGCTTATCACATCCTTCTCAAAGCGACGATGTTTTTCAATCTTATTATCATTTGTTGAAGCTTTGATCTATATGTAGTCATCAATTACCAAAAAGGGGGAGATTGAAAGTGCAACTATCCCTAGGTGGTTTTGGTAATTCATAACAACATATAGCTCATTGAGCTAATGCTATTCCAAGACAAATATTTCAGGAAAGCTCAATGAATGGCATGGCATGGATGATGAAAGTGGATCCCTCAAAATATCAAGGACAAAGGATTGGCTCAAGCTCAAAAGCTCAAGACTCTTCATTTTACATTTTAGTGATCCAAGATCACATTGAGTCTATAGGAAAAGCCAATACTATCAAGGAGGGATGAGGTGTTGCTTAATGAGCCTCTTGCTTCAAGTGCTTAGTGATATGCTCCAAAAACCCTCAACTACTTTCTCACATCCACATATGACCTAAACCCAAAGTCAAACTCAGCCATACCGATTCTTTCTATCCGGCGCCACCGAGTTCAAATGTCATAGCCACTGCCACAAACCCTAGGAAAATCGGTCTTACCGATAGGGATCTCGGTCTCACCGAGATCGGATTGTAATCTCTCTGTTTCCCTTCGTAACGTTTCGGTCTAACCGAAGTGAGCGATCGGTCCCACCAAGATTGCAATGTGAACTCCCTATTTCCCTTTCGTAACATTTCGGTCTCACCGAAATGAGCGAATCGGTCCCACCGAGTGTACCTGACCAACTCTCTGGTTAGCTTATTACCAAAATCGGTCTCACCGAGTTTGTGTAATCGGTCTCACCGAGTTTGTGTAATCGGTCTCACCGAGATTACGTTATGCCCTAACCCTAACCATATCTGTCCTACCGAGTTGCATGTCGGTCCCACCGAAAATCCTAACGGTCACTAGGTTTACTAAATTGGTCTGACCGAGTCTGTTGAATCGGTCCCACCGAGTTTGGTAAATTGTGTGTAACGGTTGGATTTTGTGTGGAGGCTATATATACCCTTCCACCTCCTCTTCATTCGTGGAGAGAGCCATCGTAACAAACCTACACTTCCAACTTACCATTTCTGAGAGAGAACCACCTACTCATGTGTTGAGGCCAAGATATTCCATTCCTACCTTATGAATCTTGATCTCTAGCCTTCCCCAAGTTGCTTTCCACTCAAATCTTCTTTCCACCAGATCCAAATCCCATGAGAGAGAGTTGAGTGTTGGGGAGACTATCATTTGAAGCACAAGAGCAAGGAGTTCATCATCAACGCACCATTTGTTACTTCTTGGAGAGTGGTGTCTCCTTGATTGGCTAGGTGTCACTTGGGAGCCTTCGACAAGATTGTGGAGTTGGACCAAGGAGTTTGTAAGGGCAAGGAGATCGCCTACTTCATGAAGATCTACTGCTAGTGAGGCAAGTCCTTCGTGGGCGACGGCCATGGTGGGATATACAAGGCTGCTTCTTCGTGGACCCTTCGTGGGTGGAGCCTTCCGATGACTCGCACGACCGTTACCCTTTGTGGGTTGAAGTCTCCATCAACGTGGATGTACGATAGCACCACCTATCGAAACCACGACAAAAACATCCGTGTCTCCAATTGCGTTTGAATCCTCCAAACCTTTCCCTTTACATTCTTGCAAGTTTCATGCTTTAATTTCCGTTGCTCATATACTCTTTGCATGCTTGCTTGAATTGTGTGAAGATTGCTTGACTTGTCCAAAGATAGCTAAAATCTCCCAAAGTCTAAAATTGGGAAAAGGTTAAGTTTTTAATTGGTCAAGTAGTCTAATCACCCCCCTCTAGACATACTTCAAGGTCCTACACCCATCATTCTGCCTGCTCTGCTGCTCTCTGGGGTGGGCAGAGCCCTCGGGCGGGTGCGTCTCCTCGCACTGGTCACTGCAGTGGTTCGAGCTCCACCGGAGGTGGCCGGAGTCACGGGGAGGTCGCTGAAGCGCGCAACCTCCTCTGGACTTAGGCGAGCGCGAGGTGGACGATGATGACCCAGGCTGGAGGGCCCCACCTCCCCACGGGCCCCACATGTCAGCCTCTGGCCGTTGACCTCGCCGCCGCCACGTCATTTAAGTGGACACTTATCCACGGAAATGCGTTTTCCAGGTTTGAAAGTGTACTTTCATGTTTCTTCAGACCAAAATAGCTTTTCACTAATCTGAATGCGTATTCTCTGAAAGGCACGTTCTTTTTTTCCAGCTGAGGGGCCTATTTGTGAGGATCTTTACTATAGATAGGTCCCTAGCAGAAAAACAATCGTATCTTTTCACTCCCTACTCCAAATGAGGTGATTCCAAAGCCCACTTCTTTGTCTCGTTGAGCCTGTTCTGATGGGATAATTTTCACCATGTGGAAACATTCTGAAAATGACCATTATGCCCTTGCCCTTATTCAGCATCCTCCGAGAGAGAAGGTTTTCAGGCGATCCTTTCCGCGACCTTCTCACAATTCCTCTCTATGATTCCACCACCCCCAGGCAAGCCACAACCTCCACTGCATCATTGCAATGCAATGCCATGGTTTACTTATTTCAACTTGATTAAATTTTCTTTAGCTACATGTGACTTGTTCATGGCATTTCTTGGAGTGATATGTTGATCTTGCTACTGCCATGATGTTGTTTAGATTTCCATGACTAATATTTTGCAGATGAGGATTATGGCATGTTGCCATTGGATTATTAGTGGCTATTATGATTATTTACATGATGGTATTTGATATTATGCTTTGGAGTATTACTTTGGATATGATGCTATCATGTTGATGTACGGTTAGCTATCTTGTTTTCTTATTGGATTAGTAGTATCTTGGTAATTGGATTCATCATGATCTTAGTTGATATGCTACCCTTGAAGTATTGGGATATGAATATATTATCCTTGGATTATTTGTTGGATATTGCTATTATGTGGATCATAGGTTGATAGATGATATCAGAGTATCAGTTATCACAGATATATTTTGGGGACAAATTCCGTCATTTTGTTGGTCTGGTGCCACCGAACCGGGCTTTTCCAGTGCAACCACATTTGCCTTTTATGGGAAGGCCCTAATGCAGTCTATGGTGATGCCTCTCGTCGGTGCCTCCAACTAGGGAAGGTTATGTGTGCGTGCTATCCTGGCCCGATAGGCGGCGATAACCTTGTGTGCCCATAGTTGTAGGGCCCTTTGTCCCGTTTGGGACCTTTTTTGTTTTGCCATGATAGTGGCCGTTGGGTGTCACGAGATGACATCGGGCCACCCAGGACTGATCCCAAAGGGGAGTTGGTCGGAGTGGCCGGGGAGTGTCATGGCAGTAGAATGGTTTTGTCAAAACGCTATTGGTCCACCCGAATGGGAGCACGAGGCCATGGGTTTTGTAATGTGGGTACAGTGTGCGAACCTCCACAGAGTGTTTTAATCTATCGATAGTCGCATCCTCGGTCATGTACACAATTCGTACTAGGTCACACCGTTCGATCTAAACATAGGAGATGGAAGACTTTTAGATGACTTGTATGTTGATATTATGTGAACAGTAATAGCTTGGCAGGATGATGATGACGGTGATGATGATGATGGAATGATCTTGAGGAGGATCATTTAGTTTGTGATGTGGTCATGCGATGCTCACGAGGAGGTATTGACCACGAGGTAATCGAGGTGATTTATTGCTTGGTCGGTTAGCCAAGAGTGAGATGGTTCTTGAGATGGTGGTTCAGCAGTAATCTTTAGAGTACCATATCATACTTAGTTATGGTTTCCACTTTCATACTAGTTGTTAATGATTTAACCCACTAAAGCTATGTGATTGTCTTGCCTTGATGCTTTTGGTTGTTGTGAGCTTCCAAGTACATTCAATGTACTGACCTGGCGTGTCATGCCAGATTGCACGTGATGCTGTGATTGATTGTTTGCTTGTCGAGGTTATCGCGCGTGCAAGCTAGATCGTGTCCCAGGCAGAGTCCCTGCGGAGTGGAGTTCACCATCATCATCGTTGTTCCGTTGCCCAAAGTATTCCCCTGCTATGAGTTGTTCCGTTGCTAGCATAGAGCTACCTTAGCAGGCATAGTGTCACCGTGCTGATGTGATATCTTATAACAACAGACCCTTGTACCATTGTCCTTTGTAATAAGAGTTGATTTTTCTATGTCAAGCAGTGTCGTATTCCAGAAGACTTGATCTCTAGGCCGGAATATGGGGTGTCCCGGTTTCTCTGAGCCGGGGTGCCACAGCCACTGCGCTCGCGCTTCTGGCACTGCCGCTGGTTCTCGGGTGCTCGTCGTGGCAGTCCGAGCAACACATCAATCAAGAAACCTGCACCTTGCTCGATCAGCTGAGCGGACGAGGTGCATTCGAACCTCATACACTAGAGGCTTCAAGGGGAGGAGGCACAAGGGGCAGTGGAGCAAGGTAAGGTCCATAGAGACCTCCATAATCGGGTACTACTTCTTGAGCTTGCGTTGGTTTTTCCCTTGAAGAGAAAAAGGTGATGCAGCAAAGTAGAGACAAGTATTTCCCTTAGTTTTAGAACCAAGGTATGAATCCAGTAGGAGGTACAAGCAAGTCTCCAATCTATGCACATGCACAAACAATCAAACAATCAAACACTTGCACCCAATGCGATAAAGGGGTTGTCAATCCCTTCACGGTCACTTGCAAGGATGAGATCTGATAGAGATAGATGTAAAAGATTACCAAAATGTAAAACAAAATAAAAGAAATAAAACTCAGTGAGGTATTTTTGGTCTTTTGGTTTATAGATCTAAAATTATATGATGGAAAATAGACCCGGGGGCCATAGGTTTCACTAGAGGTTTCTCTCCTAAAGAAAGCATACAGTGGGTAAACAAATTACTATTGAGCAATGGATAGAAAAGGACAAAGTTATGACAATATCTAAGGAAATGATCATGAATATAGACCGACTCCTGCCTACATCTACTACTATTACTCCACACATCGACCACTATCCAGCATGCATCTAGAGTATTAAGTTCGTAAGAACGGAGTAGCGCTTTAAGTAAGATGACATGATGTAGAGGGATAAACTCAAGCAATATGATGTAAACCCCATCTTTTTATCCTTTATGGCAATAATACAATACATGCCTTGCTACCCCTACTATGTCACTAGGTGAGGACACCGCAAGATTGAACCCAAAACTAAGCACCTCTCCCTTTGCAAGAAAAACCAATCTAGTTTGAAAAACCAAATCGATAGTTCAAAGAGAAATACAAAGATATCAAATCATGCATATAAGAATTTAGAGGAGACTCAAATAATATTCATAGATAATCTGATCATAAATCCACAATTCGTCAGATCTCAACAAACACACCGCAAAAAAGCATTACACCGGGTAGAACTCCAAGAACATTCAGGAGAACTTTGTATTGAAAATCAAAGAGAAAGAAGAAGCCATCTAGCTACTAGCTATCACTACAAAAAAATACACTTTCGTGATGATACGTGTTTGTCACAGTAGATCACATTTTATTTTACGCATGTACATCCATGATGATTTTATGACAGAATCAAGACAGTCATACATGTGCTGTCGTAGAAGTGTTCCATGACATTACCAAAATGATCATCATGGCAGTGTCCACTTCCATGACGATAAATCGCGTGTCATGGAAGTGCTTTCGTTATGGGTGACCGACTCGTGGCATCCACCGTAACGGTTCGCCATTAAGCTATCGGTCCAGTTTTCGATCCGATCACCTGCTAACAGCCCGGACCAATGGGGATTTTCCATGTGTAAATTTCTCATTGGCCAGAGGAACCACGTGTCGGCTCACCGTTGGGACAGATGGCATCCACTCATTGGACCGAAGGCGCCTATGATACGTTGACACGTGGCACGTCCCAACTGAGGCCCATTCCGGTGAAAAGGCTGGCCCATTTAACTTGGTTAAAAGGTAGTGGGGCGGCCACGGAAAGCCTGTTAACGGCATGTTCGCATATAGTCCATTTATAGCCCGCGAAGTCACATCCTGTTATGGCCTATCCGACATAGGCCCAGTAGCGTCATCTGGGCCGTCCAATATGATTCCAGCCCGTTGTAACTTCCGACCCATGTATGGCCCATGATGGCTTTTGGCCCATATGAGCCCCTTTGTAACTCTTGGCCCATTAACGGCCCGTGGTGAAACTTGCCCGTAATGAATAGTGTATCGCTTTATACCCGTTAACGGCCCATTATTCCATTGGGCCATTTCCAGCCCGTGTTATCTTTCAGCATTCACAGGGCCCATTTATTCTTGGGCTCATTTCCAGCATTCGGTTAATTACGGCCCCTTACTCGCTGCTTGTGAGCCAAATTCAGCCCGTGGTTACAGTCGGCCCGTTTGTGGCCCTTTAATCCATTGGGCCGTTTTCATAGCATTATCAAATACGGTCGATTAATGATGGCCCGTTATGGTCGGCCCATGAACGGAAGATTCCAACTCTAGCCCGTTTACGTCCATAATGCGGTCTGTTATACGGCGCGTAGAAGGCACATTGATGCTACGGCCCGTATAAGGCCCATTGTTTCTACGGCCCATAGAGGGCCCATTGTTTCTACGGCCCGTAGGAGGCCCATGGTCACTATAGTAAATATGTAGCCCATGCTTATTGTGGCCTAGTTTTTAAAAATAGGTTATTGCGGCCACTAGCAAACCGCGGAAAAAGAACTGTACTGACTACAAGCAAACAAATAAAGAAGAAAACAATGAAATAAATAAGCAAGCAACTTACGCTAGGCTATCATGGCTATTACACATATTAGATCCGCTGGTCATCAAAGTTCGCCACCAGTGCAAATACACTCCGCAGCAAAACAAGTCGAGAACTGAAACCACTTCAGAAGAGCTCAAGAAACCATATCCTGGGTACCCATAATGCTGGCAAGATGCTTAGCAAACTTATTAACTTTCTCTTGTTTGGCGCTTAAATCCTCCAACACTTGTTGTTGCACCAGAAAGTATGCATCTAAATTTCGCAGGGACTTCCTCAGTCCTTCGGCTTCTTTTCGCAGCATAGCTGACTGATGCCTTTTAGCTTGTAGCTAAGATTGAAGAAACCGAAGTGATTCAGGCAGTGATTTCTAAGAGCTTGTGCCAGTGGTACTGGCCAGTAACTCGAACACTACATCAACGCATAACTGTGGGGTTGTCTCACTGTTTGTAATATCATTTTTATCACCTTTCTTGGAGACCAACAGGGTTGTCTCACTATATTGAACCTTATCTGCATTAATTTCTCTACCAATGCATAGTGGGGTGCTCTTCTCCAATATTCTATTCGCATTCTACAAGAGAAACAAGAAGACACATCAAAGCTTTAGCATGTAGTATACGAAACTCATTTTGGTAAACCGGTTCAGTAGTAAGGTGGATAGGATAACAACATGAAACAAACATATATCTAGGTACTATGGTCACTGTATTGTCCATATCATTCTAGTTTATGTTGCCAAATCAAGATAGATACACAGTTCAAATGACATATTTTTAAGACACAACATCATAGACAGAATATAAGTGTGAGAAACTACACAACACTGCAACACTTGTAATGTGCATCACATGAGAACGTAACTGTTTACACAACTGAAACTGAAAATCAACATAGAGCAAGAAGTTAGAATAACAATCAGTTGAAGAAATAGGTTTAAAACATACCTGTTGCGCCATTGGAGTTTCAATTGGATCCTTGAAATTGGAAAGTAGTTGGTATCAGTAACTACAGTGATGCAAGAGCAAAGGAGTATGGACCGTAGCTACAAAATCGGACAGGATAACAGTTTCTCTTCTGCTTTAAATGTGGAGTTTGGGTTCGATGTGGTGGTCTTCATGCTTTGGGCTCTGAGGTTGCTTTACAAACTGCTCGTGTGGGGGTACTCTATGCTGGACATGGTGCTGTGTCATCTAGAAGTGGGTTACTATCTACTGGGGTTGGGGTTAGATGGGTTGTAGCTGGTTCTCTATCCAATGGTGTAAGTGTGCAATTTGGAAGAGTCTCGATTCTGTGTGGTCGGGCTAGTTCGTGGGCCAGTACAACCATGGTTCTATCTGCATCGACGGGTAGCACTATCTTTTGTGAAGAACAGGTTTTCGCTCCCTTAGATACAACCATCACCCCCTCCAATTCAAATGGCTGATAAACAAGAAAAGAAATTGAATGTACATACATTGTATGATAGACAGATGTGGTAATTCACATATATGTTCTCTAACCAGACAGGACTGCATGACACAATTTCACATATATGATGGCTAACTAAACAGGATAGCATGACACAGTTTCAGATATATGATGGATAACTTAACATGCTATAATGGCATAATTAAACATATGATGAGTATCTAAACAGGATGACATGACAAAACTATATGATTTCTTTCTAAAATAGTTTGGGATGAAATAATTCACATACATGTTGTCTAAGTATATAGGATGTCATGATATAATTGACATAATTGATTCATACACTAAGCAGCCGGCACTTGCATGTATGATCTCTAAACTAAGCAGATGAAATCAAATATTGTGCATATGATATCTAAACTAAGCAATGCAAGACACTATATGCATGATATGAGAAATATAAACATTGCAAATTAGAGCATACACCTCATTTGGGATATAGCACTGGTCATTTGTCTCTGAATCCTGCTCTGAGGAGCTACCTGTAACCATCGAGATATATGCTTCAACAGGTACAATTACCTGCTCTAAAGACCTTGTTTTCACTCCTAATTTTTCCATAACCGCCTCAAATGGCTGATACACATGAAGAGTAGTTCAATATGCACAGATTGTCGACAAATGGAATACATAGTTAAAAAAAGGATGGCATGAGATAATTCACATATATGATGCCTGGCTACATGGCGGTGCATAATTCACATATATGATAACTAGCTGAAAAACATGGCATTGCATAATTTGCATATGTGATATAGAAATAAAACAGGAGGCATTCACACAAAGCATGTGCAATCTAAGCAAATGGCATGGCAATGCAAGACACCATATGCATGATATGAGAAATATAACCTTGCCATGTTAGAGCATGCACCTCAGGGGGAATATGACTGGTCATCTATCTCTGAATCCTACTGTAAGGAGCTATCTGTAACTTGCAAGAAATCTGCATTGACAGGTAGCACTGACAGCTCAGAAGACCTTGTTTTCACTCCAGATTTTCCCATGACCGACTCAAATGGCTGATGCATAGGAAGAGTAGATGAATGTATAAACATTGTTGACAATTGGAATACATTATGAAAAAATATGCACAATAGAATTCACATATATGATGACTGGCTAAACAGGATGGCATTGCATGATTCACGTATATAATGCCTGGCTAAAGAAGATGGCATTGCATAATTCCCATATACTCCCTTCGTTCCTAAATATTTATCTTTTTAGAGATTTCAAATGGACTACCACATATAGATGTATATAGACATATTTTAGAGTGTAGATTCACTCATTTTGCTTCATATGTAGTCACTTGTTGAAATCTCTAAAAAGAAAAATATTTAGGAAGGGTGTGACTATGATATAGAAACCTAACAAGTGTCATTCACACAAAGCAAATCTAAACTAAGATGATGCCATATAAGATGTATAATTTAAGCAATGCGAGGCGCCATATGGATGATATGACCAACATCAGCATGCCAGGTTAGAGAAAACACCTCAGGGGGTAAATAGGAGTGGTCAGCTCCCTCTGAATCCCCCTCTGAATAGTTATCTTCCTCTGGAATACAATCTAGAATGGCGGGAGGGGGCCACTTTGCCCACCATGGAGCGGCGTCTGCATGACACTATATTCCTACGCAACGGTCTTCTCTTTTTCTCTACATGTTCAGTATGATTGTGTACAATAACTGACATGCATAATAAAAAAACATAGTTAGATTATGTAATACATAAAGGGTGCATGCAGAAATCAAGACTGATGGTAGAAAACGAGTGGATAGATCCAAAATTAATGATAGTAGGTAGATTATAGCTTCAGTTTAAAAAGATAGACGATGGATCACCTACTCTTTGTTTCCCACCCAACATGAACCACATAGAAGACCCCAGATGAACCAGATAGTAGACAGATACTATTCGTTGCTGCCTCGATATGTGCCCCACAGGCATTTTAAAAGTCAAGTTTGAACATTAGTTTGGACCTGACTTGGAGTCTAAGAGGTGAACAGGACAATAAAGTAGTAGGTAATAATAACCGATGTATAACGTAAGCAGACATGAAAGAGTACGACCTCTCTTCTGGAACTGTGTAGTCCTCGGGTTCATCTGCTCAATCGATGATGGTAATGCAGTTGGCATGGTTGCCGACAATGGGGTAGATGATCTGAGGTGGCGAAAGGAAGTCTGCAGGGGGAATCTCTGCTTCAGTGAACACTTCCTTTGATGGTGCACCTCAGGTGGGGTGGATGATGGCACGGTAGGAGCAGGACATACACACAGAGTTTTCTTTGACACCTATCTAGAAATGAATTAAATCTGTAAGGGCTCCTTAGAATTGGGGGATTATATAAACACAGGGACAGTAAAAACACAGGAATAGGATAGGAATGCACGTGCAAAACAGAGCATTTACAAACATAGGATTTCTGTCAACCTGGGTGTTTGGTTCACATGAATTGAAAGAACATGGGAATGGAGAAACATGGTCTAATTAAAGTCAAACCACATGAAAATGAAAAAATAAGAATCTTATTATGCCAGTAATGCAGTTAATCCTGTTCTCCATCATATTAATTTGAAAAGGATGTCCAAGTGGATATTAAAATTCCTATGTTTTTTCTTTGAAAGAGACACCAAAGGAAAAAATCCTCCAGTTTTGCTTTCCTCCATTCCTTCTAACCAAATGCGTTAATAGTAGTACCATAGTAAAGTTTCCAATTCCTATGTTTTCCTTCACTTTTTCTTTGAACCAGTGGTGATTCTAGTAGGCAGTCTTCAACAAGCTGATACCCGACCTTGAAATATTTTGTGAGCCTACATTTGGTCCACATTAGTCTCATATAATGGCTATCTTGCTAAACCGATTAAAGTTGTGGTTCAAAAGATCATTCAGTTTTCTTCCTATTACCTTTGTGACCACGATTCATTTATTTCTAGATTTGCGACTACTTTGAACCAAAGGATCCTAAGGGATCGACATGAATGTAGAGTAACAAAGTGATGCAACGAGTGTACAACCTCTTTGGCATAGGCTTGTTGACCTCAACATCGTTGGGTCGGACGTGGAGCATGGTGATGCTGGTGTGACTGTCGGAGGCGGGGAAGAAGATCGGAGGCCTCTGGATATAGCGTCTAGGGTACTGCTCTGCTGGGATGGATGGTTCCATCATTGGAGTAGCTTTGGTGAGGTGTACGACGGCGGGGCTAAGTTAGGACAAGATAGATAACGTTAATCTGAAGTGGGACTCTAATAACATCAACAATAGATGATCTAAAATACATCAACAAAAAGTGATAGATGTAAAATGCATCAGCCGCACAATGGCCGCTCCGACTGATGCTGTAAATATTGTTCACTCTGAACTTAACTGAAGAAACTGAACTTTATAGTCGAAACTGAATTTTATTGTCAAAACTGATTGAACTAGTAGCAGAGCATTCCAATAGATGTTTAGGGTGTTTGAGCACTAGTAGCAGAGACGCAGTCATCTAAATCAATAGTCGATCGAGCAAGGAACGCACTAGTAGAGAGCAACTCGTGCAGGAGCACCATGAGCGAGTGCTAAACCAGCAACTCTCAGAAGTTGCCGGAGGTCGTGGTAGAAAGAACAACAGAATGCAACAAAGAAAGCAGAGCAAAGAAGACGAACGAGATCAAGAGCGGAGTAGTAGCACGACCGACAACATTAGTAGAGCAGAGCAGCATCATGAACAAAAGAAAGAGTAGTGCAGTAGCGCGATCGACAACAAGAACGGAGCGACAGCGCGAGCGAGAGCTAGAGCAGCAGTAGGGCGAGGGAGAGCAGGAGCGGCAACAGCTAGTGCTGGTGTGGAAGTTGTCGCCGATGAAGCAAGATCGAATAAAAGATAAAATGCAGCGGTGAGTGCAGAACCTCCTTGGTGAGTAGGCCTTGGCTTCATCAGAGGAATTGGTGAGGGTGCTGCGGTTCCGGTGGGGCAGGTCAAGACGTGCTGTGGGGATGGAGGTGGCGCGATAGACGAGGCGAACAACAGGGAAGCTCCTTGGAGGTGGAGGACGGGGTGGCTGTCCGTGTCAAAACCGGCGGATCTCGGGTAGAGGGTCCCGAACCGTGCGTCTAAGGCTAATGGTAATAGGAGGCGGGGGACACGATGTTTACCCAGGTTCGGGCCCTCTCGATGGAGGAAATACCCTACTTCATACTTGATTGATCTTGATGATATGAGTATTACAAGACTTGATCTACCACGAGATCGTAGAGGCTAAACCCTAGAAGCTAGCCTATGATTATGATTGTTGTTGTCCTACGGACTAAACCCTGCGGTTTATATAGACACCAGAGAGGGCTAGGGTTACACAGAGTCGGTTACAGAGAAGGAGATCTACATATCCAAATTGCCAAGCTTGCCTTCCACGCAAAGGAGAGTCCCACCCGGGCACGGGACGAAGTCTTCAATCTTGTATCTTCATAGTCCAACAGTCCGGCCAAAGTATATAGTCCGCCTGTCCGAGGACCCCCTAGTCCAGGACTCCCTTAGTAGCCCCCGAACCAGGCTTCAATTACGATGAGTCCGGCGCGCAGATTGCCTTCGTCATTGCAAGGTGCGTTCCTTTTCTGAATTCTCCATATAAGATCTTGAACACAAGTGTCGTGTCCGGCTCTGCAAAACAAATTCCACATACCACCATAGAGAGTAAAATATTCCACCAATCTAATCTGCTAACATCTTTTCACAGCGTGATATCACTCCACGGCCCGGTCATTATTCAAATTGTTTTTGTCAACCTGCTAATGCACATATTGCGAGGTAGTTTCATTGGCACCTCTTGTCGAAGCAGAGATCGTGTCCCCTTATCACGGGATTCTCATCAATACGGGTGTGGGTAACCCAACCGCGCCATCAACACGGCACTTGGGGAACAAGCGAGTTTGTCGGGCAAGTGGGGAGACGCATGGTTTCTACCATAATTATAAAGAGATAAGGATTCCCTTTTTTTCACCACGCCTTCTTCTTTCTCTGCTCATCCTTTCTTCCTCGCTCGAGCTCCAGCGCCCAAGTTCTCACCCTCTCCGCAAATCCATTCTGAGCATGTCCGGAGCGGGAGGCAAGTGGATGGCCTCCTCCGTTAAGGAGGAGGACATCACGAAGCTCCGGGAGGCCGGATACCTGGCCGCAGACATCGCGCACCGGCTCCCTACCGAAGGGCAGATCATCCCTACCCCGGAACCCCAAGAGAGGGTAGTGTTTCTCTCTCACTTCGTCTGCGGACTAGGATTCCCCCTCCACCCATTTGTCCGCGGTCTCATGTTTTACTACGTGCTAGACTTCCATGATTTGGCCCCCAATTTCATCCTCAACATCTCGGCGTTTATTGTCATGTGCGAGGCCTTCCTCTGCATCAAGCCCCACTTCTCAGCCTGTGGCTGAAGACCTTCAATGTGAAGCCGAAGGTGGTGGTCGGCCAGCAAGCGGAGTGCGGAGGCACCATGGTGGGCAAGATGCCCAATGTAACCTGGCTCGATGGCTCCTATGTGGAGACCGCGAAGGGGTGGCAATCGGGATGGTTCTATATCACCAAGCCGCGCGACGCCAACTGGGCGGCGGCCCCTGAATTTCGATCCGGCATCCCCATGTGGCTCACCTCCTGGAAAGAGAAGGGCTTAGCCTAGGGTTCGCCGGTGGAGCTGACCGGACTCCAAACCTGTGTCAAAAATATGATAAGCAAGAAATTAAAGCTTGTCAACATGGTACAGGTCATGCTCTTCCGCTGGATCCTTCCGTGTCAAAGACGGGCATTCCATATGTGGGAGTTCGACCCGGATGAACACCAGACACTGCGAGAGCTCTTCGATACGACACACAAAGACGTCTGGAAGGTGTTGTTCAAGGCCGCCGAGGTACCTCCGCCAATTACCGAGGATCGAGGACTCAGCAAAAAGCGCCCCGCCAATCCGGTAAGCTCTATATACTTTACAAGATGTTCCTTTCCCCAGTATATTCGTGGGAGGAATCTAAGCCCCCATGCCAATTTAACAAGATTGGGTAGCGACAGTGGAGCGGATCGACTGTCCAGCTCCACTGTGAAGATCCAGCAACGGCTCTCTTAACGGAGATGCTGTTTCCGGCGCCCTACGAGGTGCCAGAGAAGAAGGCCAAGAAGAAGGCCACGGGGACCAGAAAAGGTCTCTGGCGCAAGGTTGTGTCGGACACATCGTCTGAAGACACCGAGGCACGCTCCTCCAACGAAAACGAGGAGGAGGAAGAGGAAAGCCCTCCCTCCCCCAACCGGGGGTGGGGAGAAAAGGAAGGCCGCCCTGTCCGGGGAGGCCAAAGGATCCAAGAAAGGAAGGACCCTCCCTCCGGACCACTCCATCACAGCCGCCTAGAGCGACGAGGAGTGGCTGCCCAGGGACAAGCCCCTAGCGAAGTGTAAGTATCCGGACACTATAATTCAACCGGTATGTATTGCTTTATTGCTTCTTATCATGTCAAATATGACCATGCAGTCCGGCCAAAGCCCACATCAATGTATCCTCCTCGGATGGGTCTTTGAGTCAGTCGGCGATGAACAATGATTCACTCCCGATGGTCACCTCCCCCCGGCCCGCGGACAACACCGAGGTGCTGTCCCAGAGGATACGGGACCAGGGGGAGACTGTTCTGGAGACGCCCCAAGGTGAAACCCCAGACGTCGGGCACGTGGGGGGAAGACCCCCATGGATTCTGATGATGGGGGCCGCAGCAACTTTGGCACCCAGCCAGATACTGCGCCGGAACCTTCAGTGGTTCCAGATTCAGGAAGGCAGCCCCTCACTAAGGAGGGCGAGCCGCCTGTGCTGATGACCTCTGTGCATCTAGAGGCATCAGACAACCTGCTAGCAGCGCTTCATGGCGCTTCCATGATGAAGAACACCGCACCGTCATGAGTGCGGTGTTTGAGAAGGTCTGGTCCGCCAAAAGCGGATTGACCGAAGCCTGCGTCAGCCTCCTAACAGGCTTTGAGGTAAGTAATAAAATTATAAGAAAATATCACAGTATAGACAGTAGCCCCTGATGCTCTGTTTGGTGTTCGGAAAGAAAGGCCGAAAAGAGGATCAAATAATATCCACAAGAGTCTAACAGAATGTGTCTATGTGAATAAGCAGGCGTCGCTGCTAGCCGCTGCCGCCCGTACTGCGGAGGTCTCCGGACTGAAGCGGGACCTTGAGCGGACCGAAGGAGACCATGGCTTCATTAAAAGGAAGCTCGAGGAGAACAAAGGTACACAATACCCCGTCTGTATATGTCACACCCTAGCTAGTTCATGCATTAGAGTGTTGCATCATGTCTATTTTTTTCAACAGAAACTTGAAATGGGATTGACAGAACCCCCAGCCCCCTCTGAAACAACTAGGGTTTACTAAAAATATTTTCGATGAACCTGAAATGCCCTTCTAAAATGTCCATCATTTTTGTTTTGGTCCAGAAGCTCTGCCAAAAGTGATGCACAATTTCCTAGGTCATCTTTGGGTCTTTGAATTAAATCATAGCTATTTGAATTTGGGCATTTAAAATTTATAAAATATTTTAAATGTCCAAATATCTCCAAACTAAAATGTTTCATGTTGGAAATATTCCAACAATGGACCAGGAGTAGTTTGGTGAATTTTAGAACCTTTCTGGTATTTTAAATAACTCAACAAAGTTGCAGGAAAATAGAAAATAGAAAAACAGAAAGAAAAGAAGCTCACCTGGCGCCTCGGCCTTGGCCAGCCCACTGGCCGCCCAGCCCAAGACCAAGGCCAGCCGAGCTGCTTGCCGGCCAGCAGCAGCAGCAGTGCTCGACGGCGAAGCACCGCATGGGCGCCACGCACCTGCTCGCTGTCTCGCCGCTTCCCCGCCTTGCCACGTCGGGATCGACCCCTCGCTCTCTCCGCACCCCCAGACGCCCCGTTCCTCTCCGGCTCGCCTCCCTCGCTCTCCCACGCCATGGCCGACGCCACGCCGCCAAGACCACCGTCGTAGCCGCGTCCTCCGTCGACCCCACGCCCGCGCCTTGTGTCCAGAGCTCCGCCGTCGTCGACTCTTCGAGCTAGCCGAGCCCGGCGCTCGCGTGCCCAAGACGCCGCACCAGCCTCGCCGAGTCCGCCGCCGGAGATCCCTTCAACGCCGTCGCCCGCTGCAGCTCGTCCCCACCACGCCGTCTGCACCGTCGCGTCCGCTGTGAGCTTAGCTACCTCCCGACCCTCTCTCTCGCTCCGTGCACCACAGCGAAGCGCCACGAGATCGCCGCGACGCACCGCCGCGGACCTCGTCGCCGACGTGCTCCCGCCATACTCCGCCTTCCCACCATGCCCAACGATTCACCACACCGCTGGTGCTAACCAAGCACTCCACGCACCTCACCGCGCACCCCAAAGACGCGTTCGATTTCACCGAGCTCGGTGGCGCGAAAGCGCCCGGCGCCTACTCCGCCACCCCGAGCCCAACCACCACCACCAATAGATGCGGCTCGTCCTTAGCTTCACTCCGGTGGTCACCGCCCCTTTGGTGGCGAACGGCCAAAACCACTATCGCCGCCACGTCGGGCTCGCCGGCGGCTAAACGCCGGTGGGTTTGACCCTGGTTTTGACCACGGGTGGGCCCAGTTTGACCCCCCTGGGTCTATGACATGTGGGCCCAGCCCCGCTAACTAACCTAGTTTAATTTTAATCAAATACTAATTAAACTAACCCCATCGACACGCTGGGACCCACTGGTCGGTTTGACCTGACCAGCCCGTTGACCACCGACATCATCATGACGTCAGGTCGACGCAAAGATTTAAATAAGCTGGAATTATTTTACACGAAAATTCCAGAAAATGTTTCAAACTTCAAAAATTCATATAAAATCAACCATAGCTCCAAATGAGACAAATTATATATGAAAAATGATCAGAAAAATCCAATCTTTCCATCTGTACAGGTTTCATGCATGTTTACAGAAGCTAGCTTGCTGTTTATGGCAGAACAAGTTTAAGCACTTTAAATGATCATAATGGGTTTGGAAATTGCATCCATAGTTCAAAATGCTTCCAACTCATTTGGTCTTAGTTGCATTAGCTCAAAGCACTCATTTTGCCATGTTTCATTGCATGCATCATATTGTTGCATCTTGTTTGGTAATGCTTGTGTATCGGTGTTCCTGCGGCAGGTTCTGGCCCCGAGGAGTACCGTGATAACCCCGACGAAGAACAATACCCGTGTAACGACCGTCGAGCAAGCAACCAACCATTTGATCATATCGATAAAATCCCATGTTCTTGCTCCTGCTCTCGTTCTTGCATTAAGACAACGCGATTCAAACTGCTGTGTGCTACGGTAGTTGAACCCATTTCCTCTGCATGACCTGTCATTGCCACAGTAACTAGATGAAACCCACTAGCATGTGTAGGAGTTGATTGAGCCATATGATTGTGTTGTTCCTACCTTGCTATGCCTGCTATGCTTAGAGTCGTGTCGGTCCTGGTTCATCGGATGATGGCTAGAGTGAAATGATCGAGTCGGTACGAGAGTAAGGTGTTGAACACAATTTGGTAAAGGTATCGATGAAAGGCCATGTAGGAGTACATGGAGGGTTGTTTCATTGAGGCCGTCCTTAAGCACTGAGATATGTATGTGTGATTTAAGATTCAGCTACTACCATGCATTGGGCCCGAAACCAATGGACCCTCTCGACTTCTTATTCACCCTAGTCTTCGGTCCAGGAGTTGCAAGTAGTTTCTGGTGTTTGTAGCCTACTGGAGGCCGTGGACAGCGCTGACCGTAGGGGTGGGCTGTGATGCGGTAGGTACGTGGCACGGTGTACCGGATGCCCGTTTGGTATCCCAGGAACCTGTTCACATCGTTTGGGGCTGTGGCGAGACTTGGCCGGAACTCCTCATAGATGGAACCCAAATAGGCGATAAACCTGGACTAGAGACTTAGGTGTCTAGGTAGGTCGTGGCCGACACCCACGTTGGGCTTCCGCTTGAAGGTTGCCGAGTACATGTCGTGTAAACGGCGATAAGTGGTGAGAGCGTGTATGAAGAAGTACACCCTGCAGGTTAACATCATCTATTGAATAGCGCGTCATGAAAGGACTACTTGGTTGCCTATACAGTTCATAGACAAGTAAATGGATACTACTAAAAGCCTCAAGATAAGCGTGAGTGCCGAGGATGGCTCCTCCGTAGGAAGACGGGGTTGGATCCTCGGTGGTGTATTGAAATGATGAGTAGTGGACTCGAGTCATAAAACTATTTCAGTTGGTGTCTCAGAGGATAGCTTAGCCATGAGTCAAAGCTGGCTTGCTGCAATAACCCCACCAACCCTTCTTGATAATGTGCATGTATGTAGGGTCTGATGTAAGTCTTCTTTGAGTACCTTTGTACTCATGTTGCTTTAATTTACATTTTTGAGAAGATGCCACAAACCCTCCGACGGGTTCTTTGTAGAGCGTTGACATCGATTTAGTAGATTAAGGCCTGTGGTGATCCTGCAAGAGAAGGACCATGTAGTATAGCTAGGCTTACCCAAGCCTCTTTTATTTTACTAGTTATGCGTACTCGGACAAGACACTTCCTCTGTTGGCTTGTATGCTTGTATGACTTGTATGTGGGTCGTGTGACCCGTACTTGTGTGTATGTTATGAATGGCTCTCTGAGCCTTTAAATAAAGTACTTGTGTCGAGAGTCATGTTGTGATGCCTTGTTGTATTTGCACATATCGAGCATATTGTGTGTATGATTGAAATGCTTGGTATGTGTGGGATCGACTATCTAGTTGTTTATCTTTAGTAGCCTCTCTTACGGAAATGTCTCCTAGTGTCTCCTTTGAGCCATGGTAGCTTGCTACTGCTCCGGAACACTTAGGCTGGCGGCATGTGTCCTTCTTCGTTCGTGGTATACATCCCTTCGGGAAATGTCACGCATTGAGTACCGGAGTCTGTTAGCCCGCTTCTGCCCGGTTTATCGAGTCTGCTAGCCCAGCGCTACAGCCCGAACTTACTTGCTGTTGACCGACACGTTCGATCTTTGGGTCATGGATGCTCGTCCTCGTAAGTCTGTGCCACTTTGGGTTTACGACTAGTCATGTCAGCCGGGCTCCTTTTCATATGGATGCTAGCGACACTATCATATCGTGTGCCAAAAGGCTAAACGGTCCCGGCCAAGGTAAGGTGGCACCGTTGGGATACCGTGCGTGAGGCGCAAAGTGATATGATGTGTTCTGAGCTAGATCGATGTGACATTGAGTCGGGTCCCGACAGCGTTGGCATCGAGCCGGACTGCTGTAGGTTCTCCAAGCCAAACTTGTCGATGTTGGGTCTAGAAATGCTTTAGTTATATGTAGGGGAATTGATTGTGGGATGGCACGTAAGGCTCTTTTTACTCCTTTACCTTGTGACATTCTGATCTGAGTCAGTCCATTCTTCCACCGGGGGTTAAGGATTAGGACCTCTTCTCTCTATTAGGCTCACGTGTTACTAATCAGTAGTACCTTGTAGGTTTGATGGTTACAAGCCTGATTTAGTTTGTTCCCTATTATGTTACTAAATTGGACCCAGAACCTTGATATGATATTGTTGAGTGGTTATGCAATTCCTTGTGAAATGTCTCAATCCTTTGAGCATTTACAGTCGTTATGCTGTCCAAATTCCGCTGGAAATACTAATGTCTTTGCATTGTGGTTATGCTTCCAGATGGCCACTCGTGATCAAAATCAGGTGGTTCGTCTGACCAGATGCATTGGGGTGACCGGTCATACCACCATGCTAGTTCGGGTTATGATCGAAGCGGGATACCGTTGGTACCCCGAGTACACAGTTGAAGAACAGTATCGAGATTTTAATCAAAGTCGAGTATCTTTGCCTTTGTCCGGTGTTTCCCTCTTATCCTGGTTCCACCGAGGCCCTTCACAGCTCCTATGGGCTTGGTGTCACCATTGATATGGCGGTGCAAGATGCTGCATATTCTATGATGACCATTATACGAGCCAGGACTGGGCTGCTCCGCAACACCGACTTCCGGTATATGCCGAGTTCACTTCTGAGCGTTTGGTTATCTTTGAGCCATCTATCTTGATTCGATCGGGAGGACTCCCTAACCCGTACTACCGCTGAGTTGCTCGAGGACAAGGACCGAGAGAGTTGGGCCTTGAGGATGGAGCTCTTTAACGCCCGTGCTGATCACTGGGCTACCTTGACTCGTTTTGCACCGGCTGTTCAAGCTGGTTATATGGATATGAGAGATTTGTATCCTGTCAGGGCTGCTCTGCCGGACATGATGGACTGGCGTGATGTGGGGGGCATCACCCCACCTCGTGGTCCTCGCTTGCCACCGTTCGTAGGTCCAAGACCTCACCCTTGCCCTTATGGTCCGCAGGCTCCCCAGGACCGCCTGTTCCCGGACGATCATGTTGAACTTCCAGGTTACGGAGGAGACTTCTATGAGAACTACTACGGAGACGTTTGAGTTAGTAGTAGTCCCACTAGTATTGTAACAGTTGTATTTCCACCGTCCTGCGTGACTCGTGGAATATGACTTAGTGTGTATTAATCCCGGAGGTGTAACAAAAATAATGTATAGGAGCTTGGTGTGCCTCCGATGAGATGTAATCTTCCTTTCACCGTAGTAGTACTTTGTTTGGTCTTGTACTAAACCTGGTATGGTGTGTATGACGATGGAATAAAGAAGCGGTTTAGATATCGCCATGTCATACGGATGATCATCTCGCATTCCAAGTTATCCATTACATTCTACCTTTCTATGTCAGAATCTTGCCATCCTGGACTAAATCCTTGTCTTGTTTCCCTAGGATGGTTAACACCCGCAACAACCCTGCTCCGCCAGAGCAGGCCGAAGGCAGTGGAGTTGGAGAAGCAAACCTACCTCACCCTCCTTCTCTGGCCGAAGTTATGCTGGAGGCCGAGAGAAACAAACGGGAGACCAACCGTTTGCTGGAGCGTATCGAACAAAACACAGCCCATCATCAGAGAAACAACTTGGTGTCGCTCAGTGACTTCATCAAGTTACACCCACCTACCTTCCACCACTCCGTCGAGCCTCTCGACGCTGATGATCAACCCAAAGCATCACTCACAAGCTGCGTTCTGCCTTTGGTAGCTGAGGCGGACAAGGTCACCTTTGCTGCATATCATCTCGAAGGTCCCGCTAGTCTCTGGTGGGAGAATTATATGGCTATGCGCCCAATTGGCCACGTCACTACTTGGGCAGAATTCAGCGAGGCTTTCCGTGAACATCACATTCCGGAGGGTCTCATGGATAAAAGCGTGAGGAGTTCTGCAGTTTCACCCAAGGCCGTCTCTCCGTGGGCGCCTATAGTAGAGAGTTCGGTAATCTCGCACGTTATGCAATCAAGAGGTCTCCATCGACGCCAAGAAGCAGGCAAGGTTCCGCAAGGGACTTAGCCCGAGCTCCGCCGAGATCTCCGCCGCATGAGTGCACCTCTTTCGAAGCTTGTTAACAAAGCCATCAGTAGCTGAAACTGGTCGACTGATTTGAAGCAACACGCAAGCATGGTCGTGATATGGGTTCCTCATCGGTCTTTGGACCACGAAGCGCCGTGTGTGGGTGCCCAATCGCCTCGCCACCAGATTCACACCGAGGCCATCCTTCCAGGCGCCTCGCCCGATTCAGAAGTATGCACCAGCTAGGCCCTATGGTGGACCAACCAACAACGCTCCTCTGCGCCAGCCCGTGGCGTGCTTCAAATGTGGGAGTCAGGCCACTACATGCGCGATTGTCCCTGACCAACCCCAACCAGCCGCAAAAGCTGTTGGCCGTGGCAAGCCAGCAGGAAGGTGTTCTATGCCTGCCGCCACCACCGCACGTGGCCATGTCAATTGTGTCTCGGTGAGGAGGCCCAAGAGGATCCCAACGTCGTGCTCGATGCGCTTCTTGTTAATTGCCACCCGGCATCCGTTCTTTTCGATCTTCGAGCATCTCATTCATTCATATCCGAAAGCTATGCTCGCTTGCACAACACTGCATTCAGTGATATGCCCACCTCCATGGTAATTCAAACCCCGGGATCCAAATGGCAAACTTCTAGAGTAAGCCATGGTAATGAAATTCAGGTCGACAGACTTGTTTTCCTTGCATCGTTGATAGCCCTCAAATCTTCGGATATAAATATCATCTTGGGTATGGACTGGATGTCAGCCCATCATGCCAAGATTGATTGTTTCTCTAGGACTGTTCAACTTACGCACCCCTCGGGAAAGATAGTCAATGTCTTGACCCGAATATCCAAGCGCCAACTTTATTCCCTTAATGCCAGTCCATTGCCAGACCTCGAAGACGTTCCGGTAGTCCGTGACTTTCCGGATGTCTTTCCAGAAGAATTGCCAGGTGTCCCACCTGACAGAGATGTTGAATTCGTGATAGACCTTATTCGAGGAACTGTCCCAATTTCTAGAAGACCCTACAAGATGGCACCCCTAGAACTAGCGAACTTAAGAAACAACTCGATGAGGCCTTGCAAAGGGTTTCATCCGTCCTAGTTCATCTCCTTGGGCTTGTCCCGTCCTCTTCGTCAAGAAGAAGGATGGCACGGATCGGATGGTTGTAGATTATCGACCCGTCAACCTGGTCACAATTAAGAACAAGTATCCGCTCCCCAGGATCAACGATCTGTATGATCAGCTTGCAGGATCCTCAGTCTTCTCTAAGATGGATTTGAGGTTAGGCTACCATCAAATCAAAATCCGAAACGGGGACATCCCTAAAACGGCTTTTGTTACTCGTTATGGCCAATACGAGTACACCGTCATGTCCTTTGGTCTAACCAACGCCCCAGCCACCTTCTCCCGGTTAATGAACTCAATCTTCATGGAATATTTGGATAAATTAAGTCAGTGGTTTACCTCGATGACATACTCATCTATTCCAAGAACGAGGAAGAACATGCCGAACATCTAAGGCTAGTGTTGATGAAACTTCGAGAGCATCGCCTTTATGCCAAGTTTTCTAAATGCGAATTTTGGCTGCCAGAAGTGACCTATCTAGGACATGTAATTTCTGGTAAAGGTATTGCTGTAAACCCCGAGCGAGTTCAAGCCGTCCTTAATTGGACTCCACCTGAATCGGTCAAGCAAGTTCGGAGTTTCCTTGGCTTAGCGAGCTATTGTCGCCGCTTTGTCGAGAACTTCTCCAAGGTTGCTAAACCTCTAACTGAACTCCTCAAGAAAGATAAAAAGTTTGAGTGGACCCCACAATGTGAGCACAGTTTCCAAGAACTGAAAAGACGTTTAACTTCTGCTCCCGTGCTGGTACCACCAGATTTCTCTAAGGACTTTGTTATCTATTGCGACGCCTCGCGACAAGGACTAGGCTGTATTCTCATGCAAGATCGACACGTAATTGCTTATGGTTCACGGCAATTACACCCACATGAGGAAAACTACCCTACTCATGATCTAGAGCTTGCAGCTGTAGTCTATGCACTCAAAACCTGGCGACATTACCTTCTTGGTAATCGTTGCGAAATCTACACCGATCACCAAAGTCTGAAGTACATATTCACCCAACCAGATTTGAATCTCAGACAAAGACGTTGGGTTGAGTTGATCTCAGATTTCGACTTAGGGATAACTTATACCCCAGGAAAAGCCAACGTCATGGCTGATGCACTAAGTCGCAAATCCTATTGCAACAACCTGATGATGCAACAAAATCAACCACTTCTCCACGAGGAATTTCGGAAGCTTAACCTTCATATTGTTCCTCGAGGGTTCCTTTCCACCTTGGTGGCGAAACCTTCCCTTACGGATCAGATCATCAAAGCCCAAAAGGTAGATCCGGGAATTTCCCGCATCAAAAGAAACATCAAGAAAGGAGTTGCGGATTGTTTCTCCATTAATGATCAAGGAGTCATATACTTCGGAACCCGCCTAGTGGTTCCTAAAGTACGAAACCTGCGGCGTTTGATCCTTAAGGAAGCTCATGAATCTCCTCTCACCATTCATCCCGGTGGCACTAAAATGTATCAGGACCTACGCCAGAGGTTCTGGTGGACTAGGATGAAGAGAGACATTGCTCAATTTGTTGCTAAGCTGCGGCGTTTGTCGTCGCGGTAAAAGCGAGCATCAACGGCCTGCCGCACCCTTCAACCTATAGCTATTCCTGAATGGAAATGGGATAAAATCAGTATGGATTTCATCACTGGGTTTCCCAGGACCAAGAAAGGGAATAATGCTATCTTTGTCGTTATCGACCGCCTTTCCAAAGTAGCCCATTTCTTACCTGTTCGCGAGAGTATAACCACTAGTCAGCTAGCAGACTTGTACATCTCTCGAATAGTGTCACTTCATGGTGTTCCATTGGAAATAAACTCGGATCGAGGAAGTCTCTTCACCTCTCGATTTTGGGAAAGCTTCCAAAACGCTATGGGAACCCATCTTTCCTTTAGCACTGCTTTCCACCCTCAATCAAGTGGTCAAGTAGAACGTGTCAACCAAATCCTAGAAGACATGCTTCGAGCTTCTGTTATCTCATTCGGAATGGATTGGGAGAAATGCCTTCCATTTGCCGAGTTTGCTTATAACAACAGCTATCAATCTAGCTTGGGCAAAGCACCTTTCGAAGTTCTTTATGGACGAAGATGTCGAACACCTCTTAATTGGTCAGAAACCGGGGAAAGACAATTCTTTGGCCCGGATATGATCCAGGAAGCAGAAGAGCAAGTTCGCATCGTTCGTGAAAAGTTGAAAACAGCCCAATCTCGTCAAAAGAGTCAATATGACCGAAAACATAAGGCTATGACTTACGAGGTTGACGAGAAGGCTTACCTTGAGTTACTCCTCCGAAGGAACCCATCGCTTCGGTATCAAAGGCAAATTGGCTCCTCGCTACATTGGACCCTTTTGCATTCTTGCCAAACGAGGAGAAGTTGCCTACCAACTGGAACTACCTCCGCATCTCTCCAAAGTCCACGACGTCTTCCACGTTTCTCAACTCAGGCGTTGCTTCTCGGATCCTATCCGTGGAGTGGACCACGAAACGCTTGATCTTCAAGATAATCTCACATATCGAGAATATCCCGTTCGCATTCTCGATCAAGCCGAGCGTACCACTCGACGGCATAATATCAAATTTCTCAAGGTTCAATGGTCGCATCATTCTGAGAAGGAAGCTACATGGGAAAGGGAGGATCGTCTTCGACTTGAGTACCCCGCCCTCTTTCCGGAGGAACCTAAATCTCGGGACGAGATTCTTTTGAGTGGGGGTGAGTTGTCACACCCTAGCTAGTTCATGCATTAGAGTGTTGCATCATGTCTATTTTTTCCAACAGAAACTTGAAATGGGATTGACAGAACCCCCAGCCCCCTCTGAAACAACTAGGGTTTACTAAAAATATTTTCGATGAACCTGAAATGCCCTTCTAAAATGTCCATCATTTTTGTTTTGGTCGAAGCTTGCCAAAAGTGATGCACAATTTCCTAGGTCATCTTTGGGTCTTTGAATTAAATCATAGCTATTTGAATTTGGGCATTTAAAATTTATAAAATATTTCAAATGTCCAAATATCTCCAAACTAAAATGTTTCATGTTGGAAATATTCCAACAATGGACCAGAGTAGTTTGGTGAATTTTAGAACCTTTCGGTATTTTAAATAACTCAACAAAGTTGCAGGAAAATGGAAAAAGAAAACAGAAAGAAAAGAAGCTCACTGGCGCCTCGGCCTTTGGCCAGCCCACTGGCCGCCCAGCCAAAGATCTGGCCAATGAAGCTGCTTGCCGGCCAGCAGTGCAGTGCTCGACGGCGAGCACCGCATGGGCGCCACGCACCTGCTCGCCGTCTCGCCGCTTCCCCCGCCTTGCCACGTCGGGGATCGACCCCTCGCTCTCTCCCGCACCCCCCAGACGCCCCCGTTCCTCTCCAGCTCGCCTCCCTCGCTCTCCCACGCCATGGCCGACGCCACCGCCGCCGCACCACCGTCGTAGCCGCGTCCTCCGTCGACCCCACGCCGCGCCACTGTGTCCAGGAGCTCCGCCGTCGTCGACTCCTTCGAGCTAGCCGAGCCCCGAGCGCTCGCGTGCCCCGAAGACGCCGCACCAGCCTCGCCCGAGTCCGCCGCCGCCGGAGATCCCCTTCAACGCCGTCGCCGCTGCAGCTCGTCCCCGACCACGCCGTCTGCACCGTCGCGTCCGCTGTGAGCTTAGCTACCTCCCCGACCCTCTCTCTCTCGCTCCCGTGCACCACAGCGAGCGCACGAGGATCGCACGCACGCACCGCCGCGGACCTCGTCGCCGACGTGCTCCCGGCCATACTCCGGCCTTCCCACCGTGCCCAACGCATTCACCACACCGCGCTGGTGCTAACCAAGCACTCCACGCACCTCACCGCGCACCCCAGCACGCGTTCGATTTCACCCGAGCTCCGGTGGCCGCCGAAGTCGCCGCCGGCGCCTACTCCGGCCACCCCGAGCCCAACCACCACCACCAATAGATGCGGCTCGTCCTTAGCTTCACTCCGGTGGTCACCGCACTTTTGGTGGCGGGCAATAAAACCACTATCGCCCGGCGTCGCTTCGCGCCGGCTAAACGCCGATGGGTTTGACCCTGGTTTTGACCACGGGTGGGCCCAGGTTGACCCCCCTGGGTCTATGACATGTGGGCCCAGCCCCGCTAACTAACCTAGTTTAATTTTAATCAAATACTAATTAAACTAACCCCACTGACATGCGGGACCCACTGGTCGGTTTGACCTGACCAGCCCGTTGACCACCGACGTCATCATGTTTGTCTTGTCGATGATATTTAAATAACTGGAATTATTTTTACACAGAAAATTCCAGAAAATGTTTCAAACTTCAAAAATTCATATAAAATCAACCATAGCTCCAAATGAGACAAATTATATATGAAAATGATCAGAAAAATCCAATCTTTCCATCTGTACAGGTTTCATGCATGTTTACAGAAGCTAACTTGCTGTTTATGGCAGAACAAGTTTAAGCACTTTAAATGATCATAATGGGTTTGGAAATTGCATCCATAGTTCAAAATGCTTCCAACTCATTTGGTCTTAGTTGCATTAGCTCAAAGCACTCATTTTGCCATGTTTCATTGCATGCATCATATTGTTGCATCTTGTTTGGTAATGCTTGTGTATCGGTGTTCCTGCGGCAGGTTCTGGCCCCGAGGAGTACCGTGATAACCCCGACGAAGAACAATACCGTGTAACGACCGTCGAAGCAAGCAACCAACCATTTGATCATATCGATAAAATCCCATGTTCTTGCTCCTGCTCTCGTTTACTGCATTAAGACAACGCGATTCAAACTGCTGTGTGCTGCGGTAGTTGAACCCATTTCCTCTGCATGACCTGTCATTGCCACAGTAACTAGATGAAACCCACTAGCATGTGTAGGAGTTGATTGAGCCATATGATTGTGTTGTTCCTACCTTGCTATGCCTGCTATGCTTAGAGTCGTGTCAGGTCTGGTTCATCTGGATGATGGCTAGAGTGAAATGATCGAGTCGATACGAGAGTAAGGTGTTGAACACGATTTGGTAAAGGTATCGATGAAAGGCCATGTAGGAGTACATGGTGGGTTGTTTCATTGAGGCCGTCCTTAATTGAGATCTGTATGTGTGATTTAAGATTCAGCTACTACCATGCATTGGGCCCGAAACCAATGGACCCTCTCGACTTCTTATTCACCCTAGTCTTGGTCCGGGGAGTTGCAAGTAGTTTCGTGTTTGTAGCCTCTTTGGAGGCCGTGGACAGCGCTGACCGTAGGGGTGGGCTGTGATGCGGTAGGTACGCGGTACGGTGTACCGGATGCCCGTTTGGTATCCGGGAACCTGTTCACATCGATTGGGGCTGTGGCGAGACTTGGCGGAACTCCTCATAGATGGAACCCAAATAGGCGATAAACCTGGACTAGAGACTTAGGTGTCTAGGTAGGTCGTGGCCGACACCCACGTTGGGCTTCCGCTTGAAGGTTGCCGAGTACATGTCGTGGTAAACGGCGATAAGTGGTGAGCGTGTATGAAGAAGTACACCCTGCAGGTTAACATCATCTATTGAATAGCGGCGTCATGATAAAGGACTACTTGGTTGCCTATACGGTTCATAGACAAGTAAATGGATACTACTAAAAGCCTCAAGATAAGCGTGAGTGCCGAGGATGGCTCCTCCGTAGGAAGGCGGGGTTGGATCCTCGGTGGTGTATTGAAATGATGAGTAGTGGACTCGAGTCATAAAACTATTTCAGTTGGTGTCTCGTGGGATAGCTTAGCCATGAGTCAAAGCTGGCTTGCTGCAATAACCCCACCAACCCTTCTTGATAATGTGCATGTATGTAGGGTCGATGTAAGTCTTCTTTGAGTACCTTTGTACTCATGTTGCTTTAATTTACATTTTTCAGAAGATGCCACAAACCCCTCCGACGGGTTCTTTGTAGACGTTGACATCGACGAGTAGACTAAGGCCCATGTGGTGATCCTGTGCAAGAGAAGGACCATGTAGTATAGCTAGGCTTACCCAAGCCTCTTTTATTTTACTAGTTATGCGTACTCGGACAAGACACTTCGCTGTTGGCTTGTATGCTTGTATGACTTGTATGTGGGTCGTGTGACCCGTACTTGTGTGTATGTTATGAATGGCTCTCTCGAGCCTTTAAATAAAGTACTTGTGTCGAGAGTCATGTTGTGATGCCTTGTTGTATTTGCACATATCGAGCATATTGTGTGTATGATTGAAATGCTTGGTATGTGTGGGATCGACTATCTAGTTGTTTATCTTTAGTAGCCTCTCTTACGGAAATGTCTCCTAGTGTCTCCATCGAGCCATGGTAGCTTGCTTGCTCCGGAACACTTAGGCTGGCCGGCATGTGTCCTTCTTCGTTCTGTGTACGTCCTTCGGGAAATGTCACGCATTGAGTACCGGAGTCCTGTTAGCCCTTACAGCCGGTTTATCGAGTCTGCTAGCCCAGCGCTACAGCCCGGAACTTACTTGCTGTTGACCGACACGTTCGATCTTTGGGTCATGGATGCTGTCCTGTAAGTCTGTGCCACTTTGGGTTTACGACTAGTCATGTCAGCCGGGCTCCTTTTCATATGGATGCTAGCGACACTATCATATCGTGTGCCAAAAGCGCTAAGCGGTCCCGGCCAAGGTAAGGTGGCACCCGTTGGGATACCGTGCGTGAGGCCGCAAAGTGATATGATGTGTTACAGGCTAGATCGATGTGACATTGAGTCGGGGTCCTGACAGTATATTGATAAAGAAGGAATGGTTTTAGCTCATAGAAGCGTTTTGAATTTTAATAGGGGCCACGACCGAAGTGACGGCCCTTAAAGAGGCGCCGACCGAGGCTGAAGACAAAGAGGCCAAGGAGCGCGCCGAGCGCGAGAAGCAAGAGGCCTGAGTCGGCAAGGTCCAGCAAGAGCTCCAAGATTTTGTCAAAAAATATGAGTCCTTGGAGCGTGACTCCAAGATGCAAGAGTCCGAGCTTGCGAAAGCCCTCCAGAGCGCACGAGACACCAAGGCCGAAGCCCAAAAGGCCCTCAAGGAGATTGATGCGGCCAAGAAGATTGCGGCGGGTAAGGCATTCAATATGCAAAGCAAGCATGTGAAGGAGACTTTCCTTTTACTTACCCGAATTTGGAGCTCTCCAGGAGCATTCGCAGATCTGCCGTGCAGTCTATCTGATGCCGCGGAGTTCTACCGAGATAAATAAGGGAGCTCAATGGAGAAGTTGTTCTGGTCCTAGTATATTGGGGCCGAACATCCGATGACCTTGAGCGACCAGCTGAAGCAACTGGTCGAACTTGACAAGGCGGCCGAACTAGCCATGAAGGGCCTCATAGTCCGTATGTGGCCTGCCGAGCCCCTGCCCAGCAGCTACTTCGGCCTGGTGAAGCGGCTTGTGTCTGCCTGTCCATGGCTCGAAGTCATAAAGCGGTCGGTCTGCATTGAGGGTGCATGTAGGGCTTCGCCCGCGCGAAAGTGCACTGGGCGAAGATGGACGCCGAGAAGCTGGTGACAGAGGGGCCACCGAAGGGCAAGGAGCACCGCCACCCTGAAAAGTATTATGACGGTGTCATCAAGGGCGCCCGCCTTGTGGCGGAGGAATGTGCTAAGGATGTAATATTTGATTGAATGTACTCATTTGATCCTGTAATATGAAAACGAGTTCATGTGTGCTATATAATGCTTGTTGATTTAAAATATTACCTTCAGCGCGTCCATTTATAAAATCTGAGAGTTGGCCAATTGTCGGCTTCTGCCCCCATGTAACTAGTACTGGGGTGTTCGGGATAAATCTAAATACTCTTTATCCACATTTTTGGTCCTTTAAGGAGGTGTTTAGTGCAACGAACAAGACAATCATACTATAGAGCTTTATCACTCTCACTTAGCCATAGAAGTCTATAATTTTAAATTTTGGCGTAGACCCTTGTATTCGGAAGGCCGAACTTGGGGCGCTATACACGCCGAAATCAGACAAGGCCGATTCCTCGCCCAAAGCGGAAAAAATCTTGAAGGATTTGAGACCTCTCGAACAGCAACCAGCTCTCGCCTCATCATGACAATCAGTTTTCGGCTTTCTCTACTGAGGTGCTCGTCCGAAAGAACCGGGACACAGTCGCAGTAGTTCTCCCTATGCCACCTTAGCTGATGTAGCAGAACGTAAGGTAGCAAAACATGGGAGCCGGGCAAACCCAACTACTGACCCAAGGCATGATTTGGAGGTGATGCATATAATGCTATAAGTTTGGGGTGCCGCACATTCGAAAAAGTTCGAACTTTTCTTGCCGTGTTATGGGGTACACTGAAGCCCCTGGCGAGCTGAACGTACCAAAATGTACAGGTGCAATTTGTAGTAAATAAGCAGACAAGGAAAAAAGATAAAGAAATGTAATAATAAGCTGACGTTGTACATTGTTTCCCATTGTTATTTAAATAATACGTCGAGGCGTATGTATACAAGTAGTGCGATAAGCAAAAGGAGGACTATTTGACATGTCCTGAGCAAAGGCAAGCTACGTGTGGGTATGTAAAATAGGTATAGCAATCATTATCAGAGACCACCTGGGGATTCCTTTGTACGTCAAAGCTCCTTTCTTCCTTGGTGTTTCCGTCCCGTGATGGGCCCAATAGCCTCCAGAAAGTAGGGACCTGTAAGAAAGAAAAGGATGAAAGTGTACGGGTCCTGGGGCGGTTGAGCCGCATTGTAGTTGTGCCTTCGCCTGTGCCCATGGTATTTCAGGTGCGTACGCGCGGTATAAATTTCACGCTTGACTGGGACTAGGACGGAGGCTGAATTGCTAGGCGAGCTCCGGACAATCCTGTTGTAGAGTACTTCGGACTCGCTTGGCGGTGTCCGGGGGCTTTATTGCCGAGTTAGAGATCTGCCTAAGAAGGCTGCTCTATACTTCTATTGCGAGGGCCATAGTTTGCTCCTCTGTACGGAGGGAGTGCTCTATGTTTCCATTGACTGTTATAACCCTACGAGGTCCGGACATCTTGAGCTTGAGGTATGCATAGTGCGGTGCCAGATTGACTCTGGCGAATGCGGTTCGTTTGAGCAGTGCATGATAGCCGCTGCAGAAAGGGACGATATCGAAGATTAACTCCTCGCTTCGGAAGTTTTCCGGAGATCCGAAGACTACTTATAGTGTGATTGAGACCGTGCAACAGGCTTCTAAACCTGGTATGACACCTTTAAAGATGGTTTTAGTGGGTTTGATCCATGAGGGATCGATGCCCATTTTGCGCACTGTATCCTGATAGAGCAGGTTCAGGCTATTGCCACTGTCCATAAGGACTCTTGTAAGGTGGAATCCGTCAATGATGGGGTCGAGGACCAACGCGGCGGAACCGCCATGACAGATACTGGTTGGATGGTCCCTGCGATCGAAAGTGATCGGGCAAGAAGACCATGGGTTGAACTTTGGGGCGACTGGCTCCATCACATAGACGTCCCCTATTGCACGCTTCCGTTCCCGCCTGGGAATATGGGTTGCGTATATCATGTTTACCATTTTCACTTGGGGAGGAAATTTCTTCTATCCTCCTATGTTCGGCAGCCGGGGCTCCTCGTCCTCGTCACTATGCGGCCCCTTTTCCTTGTTTTCAGCATTCAACTTCCCGGCCTATTTGAACACCCAACATTCTTTGTTGGTGTGGTTGGCTGGTTTATCAGGGCTACCGTGAATTTGAAATGAGCGATCGAGTAAGCGGTCCAAACTGGACAGGCCTGGGTTGTTTCTTTTGAATGACTTTTTCCGCTGACCGGACTCAGAGCCACTGAATCCAGCATTAACTGCCGTGTCTTTGGTGTTATCGCCATTGTTGCGACGCTTATGTTTGTTGCGTTGGGGCTTGCCGTTGTTATCTCTGGCATCTGAAGTGCCGGGATTTCTTGATGTGTTGTTGCTGCGAGCCAGCCAGCTGTCCTCGCCCGCACAAAAGCAGGTCATGAGTGTCATGAGGGCTGCCATGGACTTCCGCTTCTCTTGGCCAAGCTGTCGGGTGAGCCACTCGTCGCGGATGTTATGCTTAAAGGCCGCTAGGGCTTCGGCATCTGGACAGTCAACAATTTGGTTCTTTTTAGTTAGGAACCGAGTCCAGAATTTCTTGGCTAACTCTCTGGGCTATTGGGTTATGTGACTTAAGTCATCAGCATCCGGTGGTCGCACATAAGTGCCCTAGAAGTTTTCAAGGAATGCGTCTTCCAGGTTCTCCAAACTGCCAATAGAGTTTGCCGGCAAGCTATTTAGACAATGCCGAGCAGGTCCTCTGAGTTTTAGTGGGAGGTACTTGATGGCATGTAGAGCATCGCCGCGGGCCATGTGAATGTGGAGAAGGAAATCTTCAATCCATACCGCGGGGTCTGTTGTACCATCATATGATTCAATATTCACGGGTTTAAACCCTTCTGGGAATTCATGATCCATTACTTCCTCAGTGAAGCATAGGGGGTGTGCAGCGCCTCTGTGCCGGGCTACATCACGGTGCAGTTTGGATGAGTCTGATCTGTTGTATTCGGCCCAGCCGGATTTGCTTTTAGTATATCTGGCGTGACGGGCATCATCACGCGTTGGGGCGCGCCCCCATGATCCGTAGATCGATCTTGACTGTCCCGCTTTGTTTTCCAATACGTCTCGTCGGTCCTGCGTGTAGCTCCGGGCCTTAGTTCTTTTTTTTGATTTGTGACAAGGTGCGGGCTGGACATCAGGCTGATACGCCGCTTTGTCTCGGCCACGAGGTGGCCGGTCATCCACATCCTGTGCTGGTAGTGTAGGCTTTAATGCCTCCTCCTCAAGTTGAGGTAGCAACCTGCACTTTGGGTAGCTTTTGGTTGGGCGCTCGAGTTCGTATTCCTCGGCTGCCAGGACCTCAGGCCATCTATTAGTTAGCAGATCTTGATTAGCGTGAAGCTGCTGTTGCTTTTTCTTCAGGCTTTTTGCAGTGGCTATAAGCCGGCGCTTGAAGCGCTCCTGATCGACGGGGTCCTCAGGCACGATGAATTCTTCGTCGCTGAGGCTTACCCCGTCTTCGGAGAGAGGCATGTAGTTGTCGTCCTCCGAAATTCCATCCATTGCCTGTTTATCGGGGCTAACTTGCCCATCATCCGGTCCGGCTTGCTCGAAGCTTGGCTGGGCGGGGTTGTTTTCCTCTTCGGCACCATCTGGAGTGCTATTGTCTCCTATGCTGGTATTGCCATTTTTGCTGTGGCGGGTCTTAGAGCGTCCCCGTCGGCGCTTAGATTGCTTCTCGAGGGGATTATCCTTTGTTACCTCGTCGCCATTGCTTTCTTTGGGCATGTCCACCATATATATATCATATGATGAGGTGGCTGTCCAGCGCCCTGTGGGCGGTGGTTCCTATTCTTCTCCTGCATCATCGTCCATACCGTCAATGTCTTCGGAGTTGAAATCAAGCATGTCGGTTAAGTCGTCGAAAGTGGCTATTAAGTGGGTGGTGGGTGGGGAACGAATTTCTTCGTCGTCTGCTTCCCACTCTAGCCGGACATAGTTCGGCCAAGAGTCTCCTAATAGGGAGAGAGACTTTAATGACTTTAGCACGTCGCCCAAAGGTGAGTGCTGAAAGATATCAGCAGAGGTAAACTCTATGATCGTTGCCCAATCAGAGTCGATAGGCACGGATGCGCGTGGTTTGGAACCTATGACCAGAAACGAGTCCGAGGTTCCGATGACATAGATCTCTTTGGAGGTGAAGTCTGTGTTTGGCTCTAGCGCCTATGAGTGTTCGGCCTCCATGGCGGGGTCTATCCACCCGTCCTTGGAAGGCGCGATCTGCTCCGGATCTAAGGCCAGGGCAGCTGCAGGTGCGTTCTCCTGAACACCGTGTGATGGCAGATCTAAGTCATGCTCATCGTGACTATACACCGCACCAGTCATGAGCTCGAATCCGTCAAAGATCAAGTCTTCGCGGATGTCGGTGGCGTAGTTCAAGCGTCCAAACCTGACCTGATGGCCAGGGACATAGCTATCGATCTGCTCCAGATGGCCAAGTGAGTTGGCCCGCAGTACGAAGCTGCCGAATACGAAGATCTGTCCAGGGAGGAAAATCTCACCCTGGATCGTATCGTGGTAGTTGATTAAAGGAGCCATCAAGCCCTATTGTGACGACACAGTGGAACTCTCAATGAAAGCTCCAATGTCGGTGTCAAAACAGGCGGATCTCGGGTAGGGGGTCCCGAACTGTGCGTCTAAAGTTAATGATAACAGGAGGCGGGGGACACGATGTTTACCCAGGTTCGGGCCCTCTCGATGGAGGTAATACCCTACTTCCTGCATGATTGATCTTGATGATATGAGTATTACAAGAGTTGATCTACCACTAGATCGTAGAGGCTAAACCCTAGAAGCTAGCCTACGATTATGATTGTTGCTGTCCTATCGACTAAACCATCCGGTTTATATAGAGACTAGAGGGGGCTAGGGTAACACATAGTAGGTTATAGAGAAGGAGACCTACATATCCGAATTGCCAAGCTTGCCTTCCACGCAAAGGAGAGTCCCACCCGGACACGGGACGAAGTCTTCAATCTTCATAGCCCAATAGTCCGGCCAAAGTATATAGTCCGACTATCTGAGGACCCCCTAATCCAGGACTCCCTCAGTGGCTGATCCAGCGGGACGACGAGATCGACGCTGGATCCTCATCCGGTGTGGTGGATGAGGGATGACAAGCCGTTGTGGTGGACGACATTTTCAGGGAAGAGTTTCCGGCTGGGCGGCAGCCGGGAGGCCCATGGAGGAGCATGGGGTTTTGCTGGTTTTGGCGGCCTTGGTCAATCAATGGGGGGATGAAGGGGAAGGTAGGGGGAGCCATGGCTTAGGGACGCGCTTGTCTTAATGTAGGGTAAGTTACGAACGTACCCCCGCTGGTTTTGACCACGCGATGTCGAGGCGGCATTTCTAGCTCAGGGGTAGAAGGGGGACTTCGTGTGTCTCGGCTGTGGGACTGATTTCGGATGAGGAGGAAGTTTTCGCGTGCATCGATATTTCAGGATAACAAGGCGCAGCGCGGGTTGAAGAGGCGGGATTTTCACAGCAGAAGAGACAAAAGATACTTGATCTTAAAATTTTGGGATAACAAGGCGTGGAACCCATGTTCGGCAGAAAAAACTTAAGGTGTACAAAAAAACAATTGATACAAGACACAAGAGAGTCATGTCCCTTTTACTATATTGCTATAAATGCCATTGAAAAAACTACAAGAAAAATGTAAAAAAATTGGGAGAACAAGATTACCCTGTAGAGTACCAAATCAATTCGCACTTCCCTCAACAACTACAAAAAACAAATCAATTCCCACAACAAGAAAGAGTCATGTCCCTTTTTATATGATTACAAATGCTCCGGTGAACCAAAGTTTACATTTTGTTAAATTTTAGAATTATTCCGGGTTCGTTTGGCCTTTTTTATACACTAATTGAATCTCTGGACATTTAATGTGCGTAATTTAAATTTGAACTGCAAGCACATGCTCTGGTGCACCAAAGTTGGTTGAAAAAACACATGTCTGTCCTTGGGTGAATATCTACATCCCATGCAAGAAATGGGAATGAAATTCAAACATTTGGGTGTCGTGACTCGGCCGAGAATAATGAGTAACTAGGTTTTTAAATTCCTGTAAATCCAAAACTCGCCTGGAAATCATGAAACTTGGCATGGTATCATGTCATGGCACAAACATGTTGTTGTAAAAAACATGGCCGAATTGGAACAAGTTTTGGTATAAGCTTCTTGCAAACCAGAGCTTCTCTCAAGAAGGCTCGTGGTTCTGAGAGGGAAGGTGTCACCTTTGTGTGCGAAACGATATACGCTGCCCCCCTTGATTTTCTTCACAGAGGCAACATAGAACTATATGATTGTCGTCTTAAATTTTGGGATTAGTCCGGGTTCATTTGGCATTGTTTATACATTAATTGAGTTTCTGGTCATTTAATGTGCATAATTAAATTTTCAACTACAAGCACATGCTCCAATGCACCAAAGTTGGTTGAAAAATGACATGTGTGTCCTCGGGTGAATTTCTAGGTCCCATGCAAGAAATGGGAATGAAAATCAAACATCTGGGCATTGTGGCTCAGCCGAGAACATTGAGAAAACTTGGTTATAAAATTCTTGTAAATCCAAAACATGTCTGAAAATCATGAAACTTGGCATGCTTGCATGTCATGGTACTATCATGCCATGGTAAAATTTTTGGCCGAATAGGACCAATTCTGGTATAAGCTTCTTGCAAGCCGGAGCTTCTCTCAAGAAGGCTCGTGGTTCTGAGAGGGAACGTGCCACCCTTGTGTGCGAAACGATCTATGCTGCCCCCCCTTGATTTTCTTTACAAAGGCAACATAGAACTATATGAGTGTCGTGTTAAAATTTGGAATTATTCCGGATTCATTTGGCCTTTTTTATACATTAATTGAGTTTTTTGACATTAAGTGTGCATAATTCAAATTTGAATAATAAGCACATGCTCCAGTGCACCAAAGTTGGTTGAAAAATCACATGTGTGTCCTCGCGTGAATTTCTAGGTCCCATGCAAAAATGGGAATGAAAATTAAATATCTGGGCGTCGTGGCTCAGCCGAGAACATTGAGAAACTTGGTTCTAAAATTCTTGTAAATCCAAAACACGCGTGAAAATCATGAAACTTGGGATGGTGTCATGTCATGGTACTATCATGTTGTGGTAAAAAAACTAGGCCGAATTGGAACAAGTTTTGGTATAAGCTTCGTGCAAACCAGAGCTTCTCTCAAGATGGCTTGTGGTTCTGAGAGGGAACGTGCCACCTTGTGTGCGAAATGATAGACGCTAACCCCCCCCCCGCCCCCCCTTGATTTTTTATGGAGGCAACATAGAACTATATGAGTGCCGTGTTAAATTTTGGAATTATTCCGGGTTCCTTTGGCCTTTTTATACATTAATTCAGTTTATGGACATTTAATGTGCATAATTCAAATTCGAACTACAAGCACATGCTCAAGTGCACCAAAGTTGGTTGAGAAATCACATGTCTGTTCTCGGGTAAATTTCTAGGTCCCATTCAAGAAATGGGAATGAAATTCAGACATCTGGGCGTCATGGCTCGGCCAGAAACATTCGAAACTTGTTTTTTTATATCCTGTAAATCCAAAACTCACCTGGAAATCATGAAACTTGGCATGGTATCATGACATGCCACTAACATGTTGTGGAAAAAACTTGGCCGAATTGGAACAAGTTTTGGTATAAGCTTCCTGCAATCTGGAGTTTCTCTCAAGAAGGCTCGTGGTTCTGAGAGGGAACGTGTCGCCTTTGTGTGCGAAATGATATACACTCCCCCCCCCTTAAATTTCTTAACAGACGCAACGTACAACTATATGATTGTCGTGTCAATTTTTGGGATTAGTCCGGGTTCATTTGGCCTTGTTCATACATTAATTGAGTTTCTGGTCATTTAATGTGCACAATTCAATTTTGAACTACAAGCAGATGCTCCAGTGCACCAAAGTTGGTTGAAAAATAACATGTGTGTCCTCGGGTGAACTTCTAGGTCCCATGCAAGAAATGGGAATGAAATTCAAACATCTGAGCGTCGTGGCTTGGCCGAGAACATTGAGAAACTTGGTTTTAAAATTCTTGTAAATCCAAAGCACGCCCAAAAAACATGAAACTTTGCATGGTGTCATGTTATGGTACTATCATGCTACGGTAAAATTTTTTGCCGAATTTGAACAAGTTTTGGTATAAGCTTCTTACAAACCGGAGCTTCTCATAAGAAGGCTTGTGGTTCTGAGAGGGAAGATGCCACCTTTTTGTGCGAAACGATATACGCTGCCCCCCTTGAATTACTTTAGAGAGGCAACATAGAACTATATGACTATCGTGTTAAATTTTGGGATTAGTCTGGGTTCGTTTGGCCTAGTTTATACATTAATTGATTTTCTGGTCATTTAATGTGCACAATTCAATTTTGAACTACAAGCACATGCTCCAGTCCACCAAAGTTGGTTGGATTATCACATGTGTGTCCTTGGGTAAATTTGTAGGTCCCATGCAAGAAATGGGAATGAAATTCAAACATCTCGGCCTCATGGCTCGGCCGGAAACATTGAGAAACTTGGTCTTTTACTTCCTGTCAATCCAAAACACACATGAAAACCATGTAACTTGGCTTGGTTTCATGACATGGCAACAACATGTTGTGCTAATTTTGCTGTCCGATTTGTGAAGGCACACACATTAAAAATGAACAAAGTTATTTTGGAACAAGTGTTGTCACATTACAATCGAAAACGCAAGTATTATTGAAACCATGGGCGTTCTACTTACCAATCACATGCCGCCACGCGTCCCCTTTTTTATTGGCTAGGAGGTGTCGTGCGGGGTAGCTATTTGAGTACGGGAGGTGTGCTATCAGACCCCTGTGCGTGCTCATCAGGAGGAGAGCTCTTTGACCTCTATCCGCCGTGGACCTCCCTCCCAACGTCTCCATTAGTGGTGCCCGAGTCCCTGTTTCGCGGCGTGGCTATGTCTCACTGGACTAAGATTAAAGAGAGAAAAATAAAAATCTGAAAAGAAAGTTTTGCAAGGATCTTGATGTAAGATTCAACGGACCTATATAGCATCGACCGTGTCGTGGGAAACAAGCACCTATGGGGCAGGGCCCCTGTTTGGTCCAGCAGGGAGCGGAGGGCGCACGAAGAGCAGATCGAGGTCAAACACGCGAGGGATTTTACCCAGCTTCGGAGCTCTCCGGAGAGATAAAACTCCTACTACTGCTTTGTGTTTCTATTCTGTTCTTGCTCGAAAGCGTGGGTGTGTTGTAGTTTCGAATGAGTCGAACCCCTTCTACGTGCGCATGGGCCACCTTTTTATAGTCTAAAGGGGTCACCGACAGGT
This sequence comes from Aegilops speltoides, assembly GCA_021437245.1. Classification (NCBI taxonomy): domain Eukaryota; kingdom Viridiplantae; phylum Streptophyta; class Magnoliopsida; order Poales; family Poaceae; genus Aegilops; species Aegilops speltoides. The sequence goes on along the minus strand of CM038142.1, from coordinate 194,030,963 downwards.
GGCAACGCAGAGAGAGGGGTAAAAAAGTAAAAACAGGGGTTGGTACAACCGCTATCAACAGTGCCCCCTACCTACTTCTCACGGCAGGGGACAAGGGCATTTAATGCCCGTCCAGTCGCCCAAACAGTGCAGGAAACGACCGTTAGAGGCGCCACCGATCGCCACGATGGCCTCCTTGTCATCTCCACTTGCCACCTCGCACCGCTTGGCTGCACAGCCGCCCGACACGTGCGCCAGGAACGATCTTGGGGCGACACGTTGTTGGATGCGCTGGAGCGTGGACGCGGAGTGGTGGCTTGGCCGCCGCAAGCGCCTTGCCGCGGTCGCTGTCTTGTCGCACCCGCAAGCTTGTCGCTCGCTAAGCCTTGCCGGGACACGCGGTGCGTCATGGCAAGTCTCTTGAAATGCCTTGGTTGGCCTTCCCGGCAAGCTCCTCTTGCCGGGGTCTTGTCCTTCCCGGCAAGCTCCTCTTGCCAGGGCCTTGTCTTCACAGTTAAATACTTTGTTCTTGAATGGCAGTAATAGGAATGATGAAGGATCTTGGCGGACGCCCGGCAAGCCTTGCCGCTGGAAGTCTGAATCGCCGTGCACAAGTTCGGGTACTAAGGTACCCTACCTTAGTACACCGACAGAGCCCCGGTGCAGGCCATACACGGTGCCGAAGCGCTATTGGGCCAGGCCCAAAACAGGGCACGGGCATGCGCGGCCTGGGTCCATACCAAATCTACTCCGTATCCACCGCGCCCTCCCGTAACGGCACGCGTCAAACGCGGCGTCGTGGGAGAGATCGTGGGCAATTCTTAAATCAGGAAATGCATAACGTTCGCCTCTCCCCTTTATAAGCAGAGGAAACAGGGGCCGTTCCCCCACCTTCGCCACTTGCAGTTGCTTCCTCCGAAAGCTCCACCGCTCCCCTCCGCTTCTCAAGCCGAAAGAGAGCAGCGCTCCGCCGCCCGCCGCCGCCGCCGCTTCTAACGCTTCGCGCTCCCCGCCGCTTCCGCCATGGATCCGAAGACCGGCAAGAGCACGAAATCGGCCGAGGCGTTGCGTCTTGAGGCGCTGCGCAAGGAGCGAGTGCTTTTCCCCCCCGAGCTTACCCCGAAGGCGTTGCGGGAGGAGTTCTACCTCTTCTGGTCGACGGAGACGCGGGCGCATCCGCGCACGCCGGTGCTGTCCGCCGAGGCTTCCACTTCGAAGCGATGCCCAAAAGGGTACCATTTCTTTCCGGTGTTCTTCTACTGCGGGCTCTGCCCACCTTTTTCTGATTTCTTCGGTGATATCATGAATACCTACGGGTTTCATCTTCTTGATTTCACCCCCAACGCCATTCTGACAATGGCGGTTTTCGCACACCTCTGCGAGAACTTCGTTGGCATCCACCCAAATGTTGCTCTTTTTCGCCACTATTTCATCCCCCAAGCCGAGAAAGGAGAGCCATTAGCCGGCGGGATCGCCTGGATCTCACGAGTCGGCATGAAGGAGGTGTATCTGGAGGGGGAGCTCCGCAGCAAATGGGACGAGTGGAGGGCGGAGTGGTATTGGATTGTTGACGCCAACCCGCAGCCATTCACCAACCTGCGCCAGACCCGGGTAGTGCGGCGGCGATTGGAGCGCTCTGTCGCCTGACGACGCCAAGCTAAAGATCGCCACCACCCGAATCCTGCGGCTCAGGCTTGCCGGGCTCACAGCAGGGGCCGTTGGCGCGGATTTTCTTCGCCGTCGCATCGCCCCTCTGCAGAAGAGGGGGAGGCCCGCCTGGCTGTTTGGCGGCCCGGCGGATATCATGAGGCTGTGTCCAGGCCTCAACTTCAACTTCACGATTCGGAGCTTGACGGGATCTGTGAAGGAGCTGTTCAAGCATGACGCCAACCATCCAGAGTGGTTCAGGCTGCCGCAGGGCGTCATCCCACTGTGCAACAACTCCCAGAGTGATCGTATCTGTGCAATGATGCCGGAGTGCGACTCGCACGGGATAAACCCAACTTGGATGGAGCCCGCCGACGACGTCGTGCGGCAATTCTTCGACGGCTTGGCAGAGGTAGCAGTCTACACCGACGAGTAGAGGCTCCTCACCCGCGACACCACCGACGACGAGATGCGGTACATCGCCACCAGGGCCGAAGAGGCGGCGGCAGCCGCCGCCGCGGGCGAGTTTGGCTTCACGTTGGAGGAGGCAGAGGCGGCCGAGGCGGCAAGCCTTGCCGACCGGGAGGACCTTGGCGGGGAGGTCGCTTGCGAGGAGGAGCCCGAAGCCGAGGCAAGCGAGCCTGCCGGGGGCGCAAGTGGCCAGCCGTCTTCGAGCAGCTTGCCGCAGGCGGAGCCCCCAGCGCAGCCCCAATTTCAACCAAGAAGGCGCCTCCGTCGAGTTGGAATCTGATGAGGCGGCAGGCAGGCCGAAGCCGCAGCACCGTGGGGACACGCTCCACCGCTGCAAGTACTGCTGCGCGAGAGCATCTCGAGCCATGCCGCAATCGAGGCGGGTCTTCCGGGCCGCCACGCTGATCTGCAGCAGCAAGGCAAACGTCCAAGGGAGCCTACTCCTCCGCCTCATTGCGCAGAAAGGGTACCAGACTTTGACCTCTCTGCGCTGAGCTCCGACGAGGAAGAAGAAGAGGAGGAGGAGTAAGGCTTTCTCCTTGCTGTACTTGTTTTTCTTCGATCTTTGTTGTTTCTTGTCTTGCATCTGATCTACTTCTCTCTGAATCTCGTTCCTTTTCAGGACTCTGGCCGAGAGAGCGGCGAAGAGGGCCAAGGTCCCCGTGGTTGTCATCGAGGACGATCCTGCCGTGATGGCAGAAGACACGTCTGAGACCACCTTGACGGACCCGATTCCTTCCTCAAGAAGAGCTCCTCAAAGACAGCCCCCCAGCCGTAAGTGTTTGGTTCACTTCCTGTTGTGGGGCGCGCATGGGTGTTTCTTCTTTTTGCTGACATCTTGATTGTTGATTTATTTATGTAGGAGCAGAACAAGCCCATCAGGAGCAACCAGAAGCCGCCCGGAGGTGCTGCACGCTTCGACTACGCCGCCAAGGGGCGATTCTCCGACAAGGGAGCTCTCCCCGGCAAGGGAGAGGTCCCCGGCAAGGGGTGGAACCAGTGAGCCTTCGGTGGAGGTGCCCATGGCCACAGAACCCAGCGCAGGTAACCCTCCTTGTCGAAAATCTTCCCTTGGGTTTTTCTTCTGATCTTCTTTTTGGATTTTTGCTTGACTTTTCCTTCCTCTTCCTGTCTTCAGATCCCCCTCTCACAGACCCGATGGAGACTGAGGCCACCGGCGAGGAAGGCACATGCGGCAATACTGAAGTCGCTGCTGACGAGGAAGAGGCCGGCGCTGATGAACCCGCCGACGAAGAAGCCGCCAAGGCTGCTGGCGCAGGAGCTGGCGAGGGGCCCGGCTATCGTACTGACGACCCCGAGGGTGCAGGAGAGCAAGGCGCTACACCGACCGCCGACACCTCCGTTGCTGATGCAGCGCCGGGCTCCGAGGAGCCCTAGCCAGGCGCTTACTTGAAGGCCAGCGAGGGCGTATACATCAAGCTTCCCTGGGCGTCGAGCTCCAGGGCGCCGGTCGAAGGAGAGGAGTTTGACGGGGAAGTACTCGCCTCTGCTGGGCTGGCAGTGGTTGACGCGCCAAGCAGTAGCAGCGGCGAGTCCGAGGAGGAGCAGTTTCTCCGAAAGTTGGTGTCACTCTACCGCGCCCGGCAAGCGAAGCTTGAGTCCCGGGAAGCGCTTGTCGCGCGGGCGGGAATTGACATAGAAAACCATGTGGAGGAGCTCCAGAGCCACAACCAAGAGGCCCTCCAGACTATTGCTGAGGAGAGGGCGCAGCTTGTGGAGGCGAAGAAGGCGTTCATTCTTGAAAAGGATGAAGCCGAGGAGCAGCAGAGGCTCGCCGCCGAGGAGATGTCCAGGCGGGAAGGTGAACTGGCGCAGAAAAAGGTTAACCTGGACAGCCACGAGGAGGAGCTCGCCGCACGGGAGCAATCACTTGGCGGGGCGCTCAAGGAGGCGAAGGACGCTGCCGCAGCTGCCGAGGCCGCCAAGAACGAGTTAGAGGTGAAGGTGGCGCAGCTGGAGGCGGATATGGAAAAGGAGAATGAAGAGCTTGCCGCGCTCCAGCGCGAACGCGAGAAGGATGCCCTTGCCCATGGCGATCTGCAAGTTCAACTTGCCGACAAGACCAAGGAACTGAACGCCGCGAGGGACTCAAGCGCTGATCTGGAGCTGAAGCTGGCCACCTTGACGGAGACGCTGGATGGTGCCAAGAGGCGGGAAGATGAAATGAAGAAAGAGATCAAGGGCAACGATGAACTGCTGACGAGGGCCACTGAGACTCAAAACACCTTCAGGGCTACGGTGGAGCTCTGGACGGAGGGCCTCGTCAATATTGCCGCCACTATTGACGAAGAGCTGGCGGAACTGGACATAGCGGGCTTTGGGTACTCCTCCGACGAGAACCTCCAGCCCAGCGCCAAGCTTACTCTTTTCTTCAAGGGTGTGGCGACGGCTCTCCAGCAGCTCCGGGAAAGGATCCCAAAGAAGCTGGCCGACGAGTCGCGCGCAATCGGCGCCAAGGTCTTGGAGAAGGTGTTGGTGAAGATACTCTTCCGCAACCCGGGCCTCGACCTCACCCGCGTCCTCAAGAAGCTGCCGGCGGGTGCTGATCTTGAAGAGCTCAAAGCCATTGTCGCACCCATTGTGGACAAGGTGAATGAGGTCAGGAGGATCGATGGCGGGCGCGTGGATTAGGCCATCCTTCTTCTCCCTTCCTTGTCGCTGTTATTTAAGTTATAAGAACAATTTGGTCAGTGCCGCAACAAGTTACTTTTGTAATATAACTTTATTCTGGGCAATGCTTGCTATGTTATCTCCTTTACTCGGTTCCATCCCTTGTATGTTTTTACCCTACGCTTTTAGGGAACTTGCGGCATAAGCACACTTGCCGCATAGCGCCGATCAAGGAACATCAATGATCTCTTTGGCGGTGTTGCCTCGACAAGAAACCTTGTCGGGCTAGTCGCAGACACTTTCATTGTTGAGCGGACTCGAAACAAAGTAAAGGCATAACTTAGCCACGAGCAGTTCCTCCGCCGCACAGTGTTTTCCATACAAGGCACGGTCGTTCAAGGAATATAACTTAAAATTTTAAAACTAACTGTGCTCAAACTTTGGCAGCTTAGCTTTTTTGTCGTCTGTGTCCTGGCAAGGCTATACTTTTTTGAACGTCCACACCTTTATCCTCTCCTCCCCCAGGTGAACTTGTGAGCGGAGGAACCTTCTTTTTGGGCAAAAGAAAGAAGAGAAAATAAAGATATGGAGCCTTAAGGCTCGTTATTGCTTACCGGGGGCATGTGCTGCACAAAGTGTCAGTGTATACATTCTAAAAAGAAAAAGGCATGAAATTTGACAACTTTTACATAGCATATGATCTTTCTTTATGCACGGGATCTGCGCCCAGCTTTGTACAAAGGATTACATGCAACAGCGGCAAGGCTTGTACAAAAGGTGGTTGCGTGGACAGCAGGTTCCGGCAACCGTGCCTTATGGATAAAACTTATGAAGATGCTCTATGTTCCAGGAGTTGCTCACCGGAAAGCCATCTTAGGTCTCAAGGCGGACAGCGCCAGGCCTAGTGACTCGCTTTACCCGATAAGGGCCTCCCCACTTCGGCGTCAACTTGTTGGAATTCTTGGCGGATTGAACGTGCCAAAGAACAAGGTCGCCTTCCTCGAAGCTTCTGGCATTAACTTTACGGCTATGGTAGCGGCGCAAAGCTTGCTAGTAGCGAGCAGCTCGTACAGCAGCCTGAAGACGATCTTCCTCGAGGAGCAGCGCGTCATCTTGCCGCAGCTGCTCTTGCTCAAACTCATCATAAGCGAGTACTCGAGGCGATCCTTATACGAGTTCCATGGGGAGAACTGCCTCTGCTCCGTAGACAAGAGCAAAAGGTGTCTGGCCAGTGGCTCGATTTGGTGTCGTCCTGATAGACCAAAGAACCACCGGCAGCTCCTCGATCCAATTTCTTCCGCACTTGTGCAGCCTGTCGAAAGTTCTAGTCTTGAGTCCGCGCAGCACTTCAGCGTTCGCCATCTTCGCTTGACCGTTACTTCTCGGGTGAGCAACAGAAGCGAAGCAGATCTTGGTCTATTGCCAATTGCTTGATAGATGCTAGAGTGATTGTGCATGCTTTGCCAGATTTTGGAAATCACTTCAAAACCTCTTCGCCCGTGCATGTCCTGCTGTGCCTCTCGGGTCTCTGGATAGTCACCTCATCGCCAGCGACCTCCCACTGCTGGTCTCCGCCGCCGCCAATGGATTTCAACGCCGCCGTTCTCGCCGTAGCGAACTCACCGCCGAACTAGGGTATGAGTTTGACCCCTTGTGCACTCTTTTTACCTCTGACTTTGAGCACGAGGTCAATGCCATGTTCTTTACCACATATGAGATCGATCCATCCATAGAGAACCTCCATTAGACTATATTTGAATTGAAAACTTAGGGTTGAAGAAGATGAGGAGCAGCAATTGAACAACTTAGAAATTGAACAACGACAAATACCGCTATGCATCCTGTTATCATACCTCCGGCTCTGCTCGAAGCCCAAGTGGACCCACAGTTGAACCAAGCTGAATGGAGTGGATCTCAATGTTCTTTGAAGCACTGCTGTCAAAAGCCCAGCCAACCACACCCAAAGATGAGGAAAAGGAGGAAGAAGATGCTCTTCTGCACAAATCTTACCCATCGACAAGGGCAAGGAAGATGTTCCTATTCCTTATGTGGGTACATCTACGAACCATCACAACTCGTGTACTTATGGTGAATTCTCTCGCCTAGTTCTCCTCTAGGATTGATTTACATGAGCTGGCTCAAAATCATGCATTGGATATTATTGATGGTTCTCATTTAATGTCTCAAGAAGGTGCAGGATTATGGATCAAACATTTTGCACTGCAACACAAGGAGCAGAGAACTCTTTCAAAATTGAAATACCGTAAGTTGGTTCAACTTCATCATACATTTCTTTGTTAACACTGATAAATTTAGTTGGACAATGCACTTGCTAAAGTCTCGATGTATGGAAAATATTGACTGCCAATTGTACACAAGAGGACACTATGCTATTTCATATACCTGATGGATGCTCTACTACTCAGGCTCCAATTTGCAAAGATTTCATACTAGGGCTGGGAAAGGAAAATGAAGGTGTTAGTCCAGCAGCACACTCTTCCAGTGGAGCAGGTAGCCCACTGCAACAAGTCTCTCCCAACAAATTACTGCCACTGGGGGAGGCTGTCTCAAGGAAGAGAAGGGACAAGGAACCTCTGGTTGAGACTGAGGTAAGACGAAGTGACAGGATTAGAAAAGATAACATGGGTTATAGAAGGAAAAGCTGTGACACAAAAGCATGTTTGCCATGTAATGCTATTCCACCTACTATTCATAATACTGAGTGGTAAAAACCTAACTAAATCTTTACGTAAGGTTCTTGAGGAAGAACTCCATGGAAAGTGTCAAAGAAGCCCAAAAGAAGGGACAGGAGGAGGTGGCCAAGGTGTCCAAGGTCTTTGGGCAGGATGGGGCATCAAACTTAAGTTGATGATGCTCTTGTCATATATGTTGAGTTGGAATAGCAGAGTAGCCCTGCTGTTCTCTTTTGGAATGTACTCTCTTAATGCCTGTAAGGAACATGTTTCAAAGTGAAAGATTTTACGTACTTAGGATGTAATGGATTGATATGCAACCCTTCTTTGCTCTAGTATGGAGATGCTGTTTGATAACCATATTGCTGCTACCACCTTGTTTGTGAATTGCTCCTTGTTAGGACAAGGTAATATTAACAACTCTGCGACATGTACGTATGAGAGGCCTGTTTGTTTGTCAACAGTGGCGGTGGTGCAACACTTCAACATAGTTTGGATTAAACACCTAGGGCTGGACACAGGTGATCACATACACAAAGATCAGGTTATTAATGAATAACAATGAGAACATGGAATATTCTGAACTGGAATGTCAGAGGTATTAATTCTCCAGAAAAATGGTTGGCTATTAAGCAAAAAGTGGAAGAAAGTGCAGCTGGTATAGTCTGTCTTCAAGAAACAAAAAGAGAGATATTTGATTTAACTTACATTCATAACATTTGCCCTCAGAGATTCAATAAATTCGAATTCCTTCCCTCCATTGGGGCTTCAGGAGGCATCCTTACTGCTTGGAATGGTGCTTTATTTATTGGGGAATTGATGTTCACAAATAAATTTTCACTATCCTTGAAATTCACTTGCAAAACATCCTCCCAGTCTTGGATTCTCACAAATATTTATGGCCCCTGCAATCATGAAGAAAAGATTGAATTTATTGAATGGTTTCAAAATATACAAATGCCAAGTGATGTGGAATGGATTATCATGGGAGACTTTAACTTCATTAGAAAACCTGAGGACAGAAATAAACCTGGAGGTGATGTAAATGAGATGCTTATGTTCAATGCAGCGATCAGTGAATTGGGATTAATTGAACTACGACTCAAAGGAAGGCAATTTAGTTGGAGTAACATGCAGGACAACCCTTTATTGGAAAAACTAGACTGGTTTTTCACCTCTGCTGCTTGGATGACCACTTACCCAGACACTACTGCTCTGCCAATGGCTAAACCTATTTCTGATCATCTCCCCTGTATGATAAAGATTGGCACAGCAATTCCAAAATCAAGAGTGTTCAAGTTTGAAAATTACTGGCTCAACCACAGCTCTTGCAAACAAGTGGTATCTGATGCTTGGAGCATCCCAGTGGGACACATTGATTGTGCAAAAAAGATAAATGCTAAGTTCAAGAATGTTAGAAGAGCTCTAAAACTCTGGGCTAAATCTTTATCTTGTCACAAAAAGCAGATTGCAGAGTTGAATGATATTATTTTCCTATGGGATTTCATTGAGGAATACAGGGCTTTGTCACTGTTTGAAACCAACTGCAGAAACATTATGAAGGACTACCTCCTCACTATACTAAACAATCAAAAATTTACTGGAAACAAAGAGGGAAAATTAAAGGAGTCAAGTTTGGAGATGAGAATACCAAATTCTTTCACACCAAAGCTACAATCAACCATAGAAATAACAAAATTGCTATGTTGCTAAACAAGGACCAAGTTGAAATTACTGACCATGAAGGAAAGGCAGCAATCCTATGGGAAGCATTCAAGAACAGATTGGGTCAGACAAACGGCCACTCTATGCACTTCAATCTTGAGGAATTGTATGAACAAACAGTGGACCCACTACTTTTCATTGACCTGGAAAAACCTTTTACAGTAGAAGAGATTGAGGATGTGGTTAAGAATCTGCCTAATGATAAATCCTCGGTCCCGATGGTTTCAATAATGAGTTCCTCAAGAATTGCTGGGATATTATAAAAACAGATGTCATTGATCTTATAATAGCATTTCATTCGGAAATGTCAATCTTGAGAGCATTAACTCATCCTTCATCACACCGATTCCTAAGAAAGAAGTGCCACTTACTCCAAATGATTTCGCACCAATTTCTTTGCTTAATGGGGTACTCAAGATAATCACAAAGATTACGCAAACAAAGCTACAGGAGTAATTCGCAAATGGTTCATATCAATCAATATGGTTTCCTCAAAGACAGAGTGATTCAGGACTGCCTAGGATGGGCTTATGAATACATTCACCAATGTCATAAATCCAGGGAGGAAATCTTGGTTGTTAAACTGGACTTTGAAAAAGCCTTTGATACAATTGAGCATGAAGCAATATTGGATATTTTTAAAGCTAAAGGGTTTGGTCACGGTGGATCTCTTGGATGAAAAGCTTATTCTCAACAGCCACATCTTACGTACTTCTAAATGGAGTACCAGGAAAAAATTCTACATCAAGAGGGGAGTAAGACAGGGAGATCCTTATTCACCACTAATTTTTGTGCTGGCAGCAGATATGTTACAATCTATCTTAAACAGAGCAATGAGGTTGAATCTACTATCTGCACCACTACAAGTGAATTCATGCCCACATTTCCCTATTGTGCAATATGCAGATGACACTCTGGTGATTATGCAGGCAGATTCTAGGCAACTGTTCTGTCTGAAAGCTTTACTGAACACTTTTGCCTCAGCTACAGGACTCAAAGTGAATTATGGCAAGTCTTTTCTGGTTCCTCTAAACATCAATGAAGATAGGGTTGAGATATTCACAAACACACTGCAATGTGCAAGAGGACACTTCCCTTTCAATTACCTGGGATTACCATTAGGTATATATAAGCCCACTGTGGAACAATGTTTGCCTCTAGTCAATAAAGTTGCAAAAAGATTAGCAGGACTTTCCATCTTCATGACTCAGGCAGGCAAATTAATGCTGGTGAAGTCAGTGCTAACTTCTTTAGTTGTGTTCTTCATGACATGCCTGGACATTCCAATCACTATTAAAACCAGATTGTAAAATACTTAAGGCCTTGTCTTTGGAGAAGCCCAGATATGGAGGACCGCAGCTGCTCTAGTTGCTTGGACTATCGTGTGCGCAGACCCAAGGATCGTGGAGGCACAGGAATCTTGGACATTTTCACTCACAACAAAACTCGCTTATGAAGAACCTACACAAATTTTACAACAGGCATGATATACCATGGGTCAACTTAATATGGGAAACATACTACGTTGATGGGCAGCTACTGGGGACAACATGGTGGGTTCATTTTGGTGGAAATCAAACTTGGCACTACGGATCACTACAAAGCTATTGCTAGATGCAATGTGGGAGATGGAGTCAGTGCTTATTTTTGGGATGATCTTTGGCACCAGGCTGTACTCAAGCACAAGTTACACCACCTGTACTCTTTTGTGAGAAATCCACAAATGAACATTCAGCAGGTACTTCAGACAGAGTATCTTCAGGACCTATTCTTCTTACCATTGACAACAGAGGCATATGAGGAGTTCATAGAAATGGAGGATATTCGCATCTCTATGAGACAATCTGAATTTCTGGAATCTTTAGATACTTGGAGCTACATCTGGGGTAAAGACACATATTCATCCATCAAAGCATATAAGGTACTAATAGGTCATAAGCAAACACCTCCACATTTCACTTGGATCTGGAAAAGCTCATGTCAGCCAAAACACAAAGTTTTTTTCTCGCAACTCTTGCATGACAGAGTTAACACTAGAAATTTGCTTAGAAGGAAGAATTTTGTGCCGAAGCATACAACTGTCTTGATCAATGATTGTCAACAGGAAGAAACTTTACATCATCTGCTCAGGGATGCCCTTTGTGCAACAATCTTTGGGACTATATATGTCCAACAAGAACACAAAACACATCGATTATGGAAGCATTTCAGATCTAAAGGACAAACGCAATACCCTTTTTCATGGAGATCATCATCCTAGGAGCATGGGCAATTTGGATAAGGTAAACAACAAAATATTTGAGAACATTACACCATCCTTTCGGGGTTGGAGATTCATCTTCATGGAGGAGCTCAAGCTTTTAAGATTCGAATGAAGAAGAAGCATTGACCCAATTCAACCTTTGGCTAGAGGCCTTGTTGTAATTTCTTTTGTTCTATCCGTAGCTTTTTCCTTTTTTCTCTTCTATTTCCTTTATTTTTACTTCCTTCCCGCTTGGTTTTCTATTTTCCTTCTTTCCTTTTCTTTACGTGGGCTTACCTCAAGCCTACCAGACTATTTTGCTACTCTAATTATTAATATAAAAATTGCAGTGGGGTTTTACCCTACTGTTCATAGTCAAAAAAAAAAGATCTTGGACGTACTGCATGAAGGTGCGGCTCGTAAATTGTGTGCCATTGTCGGTGATGATCCTGTTAGGGACTCCCAATTGACCTGAAGAACTTGACTGCTGACTGTGCTGTCACCTTCCTCACTGCCTCCACCTCCGGCCACTTCGTGAACTTGTCGATTGCCACGTACAAGTACTCGAAGCCCCCGGCAGCTCGGGGAAAGGGGCCGAGGATGTCGAGCCCCCAGACCGAAAATGGCCAGGATAAAGGGATTGTTTGGAGAGCTTGAGCAGGTTGATGTATCTGTTTGGAGTGGAACTGGCATGCTTCACACTTGGTTACTTGTGCAGTTGCATCCCGGAGGGCTGTCGGCCAAAAGAAACCTTGGAAGGCTTTTGATAAGTGTTTCTTGCGCCAATGTGGTGACCACATATGCCTCCATGTATCTCCGCCAACAGCTCTTGTCCTTCTTCCCGGGAAATGAACTTCAATTTCACTCTGTTGAATCTTCTTCTGTACAGTATGTCATCGACAAACTGGTACATACTTGATTGCCGGGCTACTTTCTCCGCTTCTTCTTGTTCTTCGGGAAGTTCTCCTGTTTGAAGGAAATGGACGATCTGCTGTGCCCATGCCGGAGCTTGTGGCTCGACGACAAGGACTAAAGGCGCAAATGCTGCTGCGGGAACATCCGCTTCCACGGCAAGAATCTGTGATTCAGCCGGAGCGTGATGATCCCCGGCAAGCGTGTCAGGACACAACTTGTCGGGAGCGTCGGCTTCAACGAAACAAACCCTAGGGCTTGTCGGAGCAGACTGCTCCTCAGCACTTTTTGTGTTGATCCTGGGGACCTTCTTGGTGGTGGCTTCGAGGAGCTCTGCCGGAAAGTAGTCGCCAGTAACCAACTTTCTCTTCTTGCTCTATCCAGTTGATGGTGTCACAGATGGTTGAGTTAGCTTGAGCACAAAAATCCCTAGTTCCACAGGCAACTTAAGTGCGGCACATTTTGACAGGCCATCTGCAATGTCGTTCTGAGCTCTTGGAACATGTTCCATCTGCAGGCCGTCAAAATGCTCTTCCAGCTTCCTCACTTCATCAATGTAGGCTTCCATCAGTGGACTCTGATAATCTTTGTTCACTTGGCGGATGACAAGCTGTGAGTCACCCCTGACAATAAGCTTCTTGATCCCAAGGTCTGCCGCGATCCTGAGTCCGGCAAGCAAGCCTTCATACTCTGCAGTATTGTTTGTTGCTTGCTCCTTGGGAAAGTGCATTTGGATCACTTATTTGAGGTGCTCTCCAGTGGGTGCGACGAGTAGCACACCCACACCGGCGCCTTGCAGTGAGAAGGCACCATCAAAGTACATGATCCATTCTTTGTTTGCTTCCTTGACGGGGATGCTCTTCTCTGGAGTTTCTTCATCAAGTGTTGGCGTCCACTCTGCTATGAATTCTGCTAATGCTCGGCTCTGAATAGTTGAAGTACTTTCAAACTTGAGGCCAAAGCTCGACAGTTCCAGTGCCCACTCGACAATCCTGCCTGTTGCTTCTGGATTCTGCAATATCCTCTTCAACGGAAAGCGAGTGACAACTGTGATTTCGTGTGCTTGAAAATAATGGCGCAGCTTCCTCGAGGCCATGAGAAGGCCGAAGAGCAACTTCTGCACACCAGAATACCTTGACCTAGCCCCCTGCAGAAGGGAACTGACAAAATAAACTGGGCGCTGCACCATCTTCCTTTGTTTCTGTTCCTGCGGCTGCATAGATTCATCCTTGTCGGGACCAGAGCTTGACGGGGAAGCCCCCTGCTTGTCGCTAGACTCGCTTGCCACGGTTGCTGGCTCATCATCTGCCTCCCTCTCCGCTACTAACGCAGCACTAACCACTTGATTGGTTGCCGCTAGATATAGCAGCAACTTCTCTTGTGGTTTAGGTGCGACAAGTACTGGGGTGGAGGACATGTATCTCTTCAAGTCCTGTAGTGCAGCCTCCGCTTCCAGAGTCCATTTCATTGGACTTGCCTTTTTCAAAATTTTGAAAAATGGCAGGGCACGCTCAACAGACTTAGAGATGAACCTACTGAGAGCAACAACACAGCCGGCAAGCCTCCGCACATCCTTGACGCGCTTCGGGGCTTCAATCTGCTCGATGGCTTTGATCTTGTCGGGGTTGGCTTCAATCCCCCTCTGGGACACAAAGAACCCGAGAAGCTTGCCGGAAGGAACTCCAAACACGCACTTCTCGGGGTTCAACTTGAGATTGATCTTGTGTAGATTTGCAAAAGTCTCGTCCAAATCTTGGATCAAAGTTTCTCTGTCCTTGCTCTTGACCACTATGTCATCCATGTATGCTTCTACATTCCTATGCAGCTGTGGCTCAAAAGCATGACTGACTACTCTTGCAAACGTTGAACCAGCATTCTTTAGTCCGAAAGGCATTCGTACAAAGCAGTACGTGCCACATGGAGTAATGAATGCGGTTTTCTCTTCATCCTCTTCTGCCATGAAGATCTGATGATAGCCTGAGTATGCATCAAGAAACGAAAGCAGATCACATCCTGCCGTGGAGTCGACAATCTGGTCAATGCGTGGCAAGGGAAATGGATCTTTGGGACAAGCTTTATTAACATCCATGAAGTCAATACAAAAGCCTCCACTTCCCATTCACCTTGCGCACGACTCCTGGATTGGCTAACCACATTGGATGGAGTACTCCTCGGACGAGGCCTGCTGCTTCCAACTTCTTGATCTCTTCCGCAATGAACTCTTGGCGTTCCACCGCTTGCTTCCTGACTCTCTGCTTGACGGGCCGCGCGTGAGGACAGACGGCAAGGTGGTGCTCAATTACTTTCCTGGGAACACCGGGGATGTCAGATGGTTGCCATGGAAACACATCGACATTCGCCCGCAGGAAAGCAACAAGCGCGCTTTCCTATTTAGGGTCAAGCATGGCACTGATGGTGAAGGTACCACCAGTGTCGTCCTCCTTGGCGGCCACTTTCTTGGTCTCTGGTGAAGCTGTCTTCGCCTTCTTGCACTTGCCGGTGGAGGTCGATGGTGCGTCCTCGACGGTAGCGCAGCACTCCGAAGAGGTGTGCTTGCCAGAGTGGGCATCAGAGCTACTCTTGCCGGACTTGGTATTCTTCTTCCCCCGGGGAGCTTCAGCGGCAAGTGGTTTGCGTTCTGCTGCGGCTGCTGCTTCCCGGTAGATCTTGTCGGTACAGATTAGTGCATCTTTCTTATCGCCTTGGACAGAAATGACACTTATCGGACCGGGCATCTTGAGCACATTGTAGGCATAGTGAGAGGCTGCCATGAACTTGGCAAGCGCTGGACGGCCGAGTATCCCATTGTAGGGCAATGGGAAATCAGCAACGTCAAATGTGACTCCCTCTATCCTGAAATTCAGCTCGCTGCCAAACGTCACTGGCAGTGTGATCTTCCCCTTCGGCTTGCTCCTTCTCGGGTTGATTCCTTGAAAGGTACCAGTTTCTTCGAGCTCGCTGTCGGGGATCTGGAGCTTGTTGAGAACCGCGGAAGAGATCAGATTCAAGCCGGCCCCGCCGTCAACCAACATCTTTGTGACCTTGAGGTTGCGGATGGTTGCCGAAACCAACATCGGCAAGCACCCGACCGCAGTGATGCGATCAGGGTGATCCTCAACATCAAAGATGATGGGCGTGCTGGACCACTTCAGGGGCTTGCGCGATTCAAGGGACGGTTCTGCTGCGTTCACTTCCCGCACACACTGTTTGAGTTGGCGGTGCGAGGTGTGCAGAGAAGCACCGCCGTCAACGCACAAAACCTCTGTCGCTTTTTGAAACTCCTGCTCATCGGTCTCATCCTCCTCCATCTCTTCATCTTCGTCTTCGTCTTCGTCCTTGTCGCGGCCGCGGGGAGGCCTATCTCCTTGCCGCTGCTTGGCCTTGCCGCGGCGCCCTCCCCGGGCGGGACGCTTCTTGCCGGATCCTCCGCCACCTTCCTGGGCCTTCTCCTTGTCGCGGCGCTCGTATTCAGCCTTCTGTAGCTCTACCATCTGCTCAACCTTCTTGCAGGGTTGGAGGTCATGGCCCTTGGTGCGGTGGATCTTGCAGTACTACTTGCCGGAGCCGTCCTGCTTGTCGGCGGCCACCACAGCCTCGCCGGAGTCACCAGCTTTGGCCTTCTCGGCGCCACCTCCGTTGCCGGACTGCTCAACAACTAACACATCCTTAGCTTTCCTCTTTTTGTTATTTCGCCTCCGGTTCTTCTTTGCCGGAGGGGCGTCGTCACTATCAGATCCTTCTGCTCCTGCGTTCTCTCCGGGGAGTTTCCTCCCCTCTTCAGCCCGTGCACACTTGTCGGCCAGAGCATATAGCTCGCTGACATCTCTGATTTTGCACATCGCCATCTCCTCCCTCATCCTGCGGTTATGCACGTTCTGATGGAACGCGCTGATAACCACGGCAGGGTGGACGTTTGGGATGTTGCGCTGCACCTGGCTGAATCTCTGTATGTACTTGCGCAGGGGTTCTCCTTCCTTCTGGGCGAGCAAATGAAGATCGCTTTCCTGGCCATGGGGCTTGTGGCCGCCTGTGAAGGCGCCGACAAACTGATGGCACATGTACGTCCACGAAGAGATGGAATTGTCCGGCAAGTGCATGAGCCAAGATCTGACGTTGGGCTTGAGCACCAGCGGGAAGTAGTTGGCGAGGATCTTCTCGTCGTGCCCCCCGGCAGCCTGCACCGCTATCGTGTAGATGCCGAGGAACTCTGACGGATGTATCTTGCCATCGTACTTCTCGCACGCGTCGCTTGAAGTTCTTGGTCTTGGCCCTTGGATTTGCCACAGCTCACGAGTGAGCGCAGGGCAACCTACGCGTCGGCAAGTCGCTGGTTCTTCGGGCGCATGCATATCAACGATGGGCCCAGCGCTGGTCCGACCGATGCCGCTTCTCTTCGACGCCTTCGAAAAGCGTCTGGCGTCTTCGTGTCATCGTTCTTGGAGAACTTGGCGCTGATCGCGGCGAGCTCGCGGGTCCGACGATGCGGTGGAGTCGGTGTCGAGGTTGGCCCGGCGAGTCGGCGATCTTGGCCTTCGGGGCGAGGAGTGCATGGTGGTGGCACCCCCAGCGGTCTTGTCGGCGTCGGCTTGCGCCTGAGTGTCTTGCCGGGGCTTCGATGTGCTCGGTTGCCGGGGCTTGTCGCCGTTGGCGAAGCCGATGAGGCTCTGAATGGTGGCCCTCCAGTCATCGATCTTGTCTGGCGCTGGAGGGTAATCTAGAAGCAGCTGGGCTCGGGCCAGCGCTTCCTCTGGAGTCTTGGGTGGTGGCAGCGAACGACGCGAGGAGCGAGATATGCTCAAACTTCTAACAGTGTTAGGAGGACCAACATCTCGTCTAGGCGATCGTACCGCGCTCGTGCCAACATGCTGACGCGCATGTTGGCCTTGAGCATCCCGCGATCCACCAGCTCGGCCTTGCGCCAACGCGAGTACGGTGCTAGGAGCACCATGGCGTTGTCGATCCTGCACCTCCTGGGAGGGGTGCGGTGTATGTACAGACGCCGAAGCTTGCGGGGCCATGTCCTTGGACCTAGTGACGACGTGAGTCCCCCCGTCGGCGCCCGCTCCTCCGCCGGCGTCTACTCCACCGCCCATTTGCTCCGGCGGCGGTGGGATTGACGTGGACGGAGCAGCCACCTCCGAAGGCTTCTTCTTCGGTGGCATGTCGATGAAGATGTTGATGTAGCGCGCGCGAAGACCGGATCAGGTTCGCACAACCTCGACGCCCCCTACCTGGCGCGCCAAAGATGTCGTGGGAAACGAGCACCTATGGGGCAGGGCCCCTTTTTGGTCTGGCAGGGAGCGGAGGGCGCATGAAGAGCAGATCGAGGTCAAACACGCGAGGGATTTTACCCAGCTTCGGAGCTCTCCGCAGAGATAAAACTCCTACTACTGCTTTGTGTTTCTATTCTGTTCTTGCTCGAAAGCGTGTGTGTGTTGTAGTTTTGAATGAGTCGAACCCCTTCTACGTGCGCATGGGCCTCCGTTTTATAGTCTAAAGGGGTCACCAAAAGGTGGCAACGGAGAGAAAGGGGTAAAAAAAGTAAAAACAGGGGTTGGTACAACCGCTATCAACAGTGCCCCCTACCTAACTCTGACGGCAGGGGACAAGGGCATTTAATGCCCGTCCGGTCGCCCAAACAGTGCAGGAAACGACCGTTAGGGGCGCCACCGATCGCCACGATGGCCTCCTTGTCATCTCCACTTGCCACCTCACACCGCTTGGCTGCACAGCCGCCCGACACGTGCGCCAGGAATGATCTTGGGGCGACACGTCGTTGGATGCGCTGGAGCGTGGACGCAGAGTGGTGGCTTCGCCGCGGCAAGCGCCTTGCCGCGGTCGCTGTCTTGTCGCACCCGCAAGCTTGTCGCTCGTCGGGCCTTGCCGGGACGCACGGTGCGTCACGGCAAGTCTCTTGAAATGCCTGGGTTGGCCTTCCCGGCAAGCTCCTCTTGCCGGGGTCTTCTCCTTCCCGGCAAGCTCCTCTTGCTGGGGCCTTGTCTTCGCAGTTAAACACTTTGTTCTTGAATGGCAGTAATAGGAATGATGAAGGTTCTTGGCGGACGCCCGGCAAGCCTTGCCGCGGGAAGCTGCAACTGCCCGTGCACAAGTTCGGGGTACTAAGGTACCCCTACCTTAGTACACCGATAGACCGCGACTTATAGCAAGCATGATGAATATAATGACGATGACAGTGGATAATAATTGTCATACATATCTTGGAAGATAATTAAAAAAGCCACATGTGGCTACGCTCGAAATACACAAGGGCAAAATAAGAAGGAAGATGCATACAACAATCTAGCTCGCTGATCTCTACTTTCTTGATGCTTTGTAGGTCGCGTAGACTAGTTCTTGCGGCGAGCAGCGATGATCTCTTTCATTAGTTCCCTGTCCTTAATATGCTGCTCGCCAGCAACCATGGATTCCTCCACCAACCTTTCGCGCTCGATGCAGAGCATGGCATTCTCATCCATAAGTTTCTTGATGATGACGCCCTTCCTCTTCAACACGGTAGCGGTCTCCTCCGCCTGCTTCGCCCATATGGTGATCTTCGCCCTCAGCAGGTCACGCTCGGCCCGGAGCTTCGCATTGCTCTCCCCTACTTGTCGGATGACGCCGATAGCCTGTTCAAACGAGGCATTCATCTCGTCCTACAGCTTCATCCAGCCGGAGATCTGATCCATCTGGCTATGGACGATCGCATGCATGCGCCTGTAAGAGTCCTCGCCTGCCCGCGAGACATTTTCCCAGGCTGCTGCAGCACGGGAGGATATCTCTACGACATTCATGACACGACAGGACATCTCTGCTGCTTCCGCAGGGCGGCCGGACCAGTCTGCTGTGTCGATTGCGTGGCGGGACCTCCGTTATGCTTCGGCGGCGCGGCGGGACCTCTGTGCTGCTACTGCCGCGTGACAGGACATGTCGGCTGAGTTCAAGGCTAGACGGGACATCTCTCATGCTTCCGCTTCCATGCCGCCTCTCCCTGGTGGTAATCTCTCGACCCAAAACACACGCTGGCCATGGCAGAAGCAAGAGAACGATGTTGAATGACTTGTTTGCTTTTGTGGATGAGGAGTTGAGGAGGAATGTACAGTCATCTTGGCATAGTACAATATTTATAACCAAGGACTAATACGCTCCTAAGTGGTAAACGGTTTAGGTTGTGATCGGTGTGAATAGGTATGCAATTAAATACAATATCAGCGTGATCGGTGTGAACAAGAGTAGTAATTTGGAATGTGGCTATACACAAGCTCAAAATTTATTGACGGTTCTAGTTTCGAAGTGCGGCACTATTGTCGGATAGCGTAACGTGGGCACTTGTTCTATGTCATGGTGTAGCTGTTTTGTAATATGCCATGGTACTTCTTTTTCTACTGCTGTGTAGGTGCAATAACTGGTGGCACCGTCGGATACATATCTTACAGTTATTGGGGCATTCGACAGGAATAGCCTCGTGGCGAGCTATAGACTAGTCTTTTTTTCACACGCATTACATCGACACATATCATCCTTCTCCCTCTTTCCCACACACACACCAAGTCTCTCAGGACTTCTAGCACGCACCATCTCTAGCTCCCTAGGTCAATGCCACCCACATACACTTGTACTCTGAGTTTAGTACGTTATACACGAAGAGAAGAGGAGAACGCATGTACTCGTCCTCTATCACACACGCATCTATAGCTATAAATTGTAGTGTTCTCAACCATCCGATTGGCTTTATCATAGGTTCTCGTTGCTCCTTGGCCTTCAGATTGAGAAGTTTAAAATGAGGATGCTAAGCTGGAGGTGCCAGGTTTTGGTTAATGTGCGGGCCGCACACGGTACTCACCCGATATGAAGCTTCGTTTGCCTGGTGCGCAGTCGGGTGAGTACTACTAGTAGCAGTACTACATTGATGTGTGGCGTCAACTCGCACATGGATGCAACACTTCTTGAAGAAACAAGCATATAAGCTGCTTATACTTCTTACCCAAAGGATCTTTATATCCAACACACACAAAATATCCATTCGACTATGGGAAATTACTTTAACTGCTGATCTGATGTCGAAGTAATTGTTGTGTCACCACCAAAACCCACCTTTTCTTAAGCTAAAGTAGACCGAGCTAACCCCTATATTAGCATATTACTAAGATAAACAGAACGCACTGTAGAATCATTTAGGAGGTGAGCTTGTCAATCTGAATGTGGAAGGACACCGTCCTCAACAACCCAGCCCCAGCCAGCAGCTTGGGTGGAACTGTGAAGAAGATCAGCTCTTGCACGTCGACGTTGCCGGGATCCTTGCTTCTTGTCACCTTGATTTCCACCTTGACGGCGTCGGTCCTACCTTTGGGTCACCGGCGCGCCATTCGCCCACAGCTTGTCCGCGTAGTGCGGCTGTGGGACGCCCCCGCTTTAATGCAAACAACCAAGAAGGCGATAGGCACGCCGATGTCGAGAACGCCACCGAACAAGAAAAACGCGCGGCCGTCCTCCTCCATGAACAGCAAGATCCGTGGCTCCAACACTAGCACTTGCAGTTGGAGCACCTTGCCGTACTGGATCCCATGCATAGGCATGGGATGCACGGTGATGATGTGGTGGGAGAGCGTCGGCGGCGGGCCTTCATAGCCGCAGACAGGCTCAGGGCATTTGCAGGGCGCGAGCGGACACACGCTCTGGTGATCGGCGAGCTTGTGGTAACTGACGTAGAGCCCATAGCCTTTGTGTGGGCACTACCCCCTCACCAAGGAGAGGATAGCCTCCATCGCCGTGTTCCGCATGTCGCCGGCCCAAGGCCAGACTGCACCTGCCGCTGGTTTCAGGGCTTGCAAGGCAGATCACAAGCAGGCAGTGCCCTCCCATACCTTTGCACAAATCAATCAAATAGCACATCAATCAAGAAACCTGCACCTTGCTCGATCAGCCGAATAGACGAGGTGTATTCGAACCTCATACACTGTAGGCTTCAAGGGGCGGAGGCACAAGGGGCAGTGGAGCTAGGTGAGGTCCATTGAGACTATAGAGAGCTGCATCGTCAGGTCCTGTTCCGTCGGCATGATCTCATCCTCTTCATGCACAACCATCTCTCGCTTTAGGGCCAGTGCATTACATCACATATTCATACTACTTCAAGGTGCATTAACTCAACACATGCAAGTAAAGTATCAAAAGGAAAGTCATGGCATGCATGCATGCGTTGTTATTAATGCATCGGTAAACACAAATTATTGAAATATATCAAGTGCACTGCTTTGATGTGTCCCGTCAACTCGTACAAAGGAGAAGTTTGATTACAACGCCCTCTCCCTCGCCCATCAGCGTGGTGGCTCCTAGGACTAGGAGAACCTTTCTCTACACGCTCTTCCTCCCGCACACGGTGGACATGCAACAGTTCATTCGGTCTCAGATGGCCAGAAGCATACTAGTAGTTCTCCACTGCAGTAGTACCATCAATGTTCAACTTCCTAAAGAGGCGAAGAGCCAAGCACAACCCGGACGCTCGTGTGGCAGTTTCATGTGTAGGGGAGGTAGTATAGTGACGTAGTCTAGGATAGCGTGTACCATGCCTCTAAGCTTAAAATCGTCGGAGTCAGCTCCATGCTAGGACGCCGTCTCAAAGCATTTTTTATTAAAATAATCTTCTGGCCCTACCTGTCATCCTGGTGATTGTAGTTTGCACGCTCATCTGGTCAAGACAGGAATATATACTTTAATTTGGTATGGGGTAAATTTAGAGGTTGCAGCAAATATATTGTACACTACTGGTCTTTTAGCCAAGTTTAGAGGCAAGCATGTGGGGCCAGTGCCATGATGTGTTGCGTCAACTCGTACAATGAGGAGAAGCTTGGTTTTAATACTACACGCCCTCTTCCTCACCCTTGCATGCGATGGCTCTCAAACGAGGACAGACTTTTGCTTACTACAACAAGCTATCCCACCCAGACGCGGTGGACAGACATGCAGCAGTTGATTCGATACTGTAGAAGTAGTAACATCATTGTGCGTCTTCTCAAAGAGGCGACGTGCCAAGCGCAACCCAAACGTGGCAGTTTTATGTAGGGGTGGGGCATGGTGAGGAGCCTTGTACCACACATATAGCCAGGCTCTTGCATGACACAAAATTGCCATGTAAGCGGGCTATAGGCCCACTATTGTACTTGCTCTTAATAGTATAGCCATGTAAACCGGAAAGGAGGGACTACTCCCTCCATTTTTATTTAGTCCGCATATTACATTTGGTAAAAGTCAAGCTTTATAAACTTTTACCAAGTTTATAAAAATATATTAACATAAGCAATAACACTAGTACGCGTCGGTGCTATACAAACAGTTTAAAACCCTTTCCGCGACGACATTTGGAACCGTCGCCAAGTCAGCGTGGGCGATAGGTGGCCCTTCCCACACAACCCAGAAACCGTCGGGGATATACCCTCCTGGGAGCGAGCAAATACGGCTATACGTATAGTAGTACTAAAAAACAATTATACAGGTGAAATCATTTCCGGTCGTAAGTACATCCTACATAGTCAGCCCCCGCTAAATGTTTCCGTTCGTATGTACATTCCACACAGTCCATCCAAGGAATACATTTCCATTAGTATGTACAACCCACACAGTTAATCCAAGAAGTACCAAACATTTGCGATGTGTGCAACATCACAAACAATCAATAATTTCGAAGTGATAAGGTGACTATCGCAAACATTTAATAAGAAAGGACTGTGTGCGCTACTATTGTTACTCGCACACGTTTTTTCTTGGCTGATCGTGTGTGCAACGGAGATTGATTGCACACGTTTTTTTCCTGGCTGATCGTGTGTGTGGTGGAGATTGATCGCACACGTAGGGGATCCTAGAAATGTGTCTGATCTCCATGTCTATCACAAACGTTTCACTTTTGCAAACCATGTGTAGTGTAATCCCTAATTAATCCCTAATTTAAAAATCACCTTTTTGAATTTGAAAGTAGGCAATCACTTATTTCATATCCAACCAGGTTAATTACAAATATAGGTTCAATCACGAATGCACAATTCGACGCACAGGTACATATACTAAAGATCTACAGAAGCACCAAGTAAAGAATGATGACCCACAGTTGTACTAAAGACTATAAAGAGAGAGGCGAAAGACATTCTGGTTGCTGGAGAAGCTGAAGTGGAATGCCCATATTGTTCCCTCCTCCATGCGTAATGCACGCACGACTCTAGGACAACCCCTTGTGATGGCTGCCCGTCCATCCTTCATGGTCTTCATTACGACTTCTCGATGCTCACTGTAGTCTGGATGAAATACTTTAACCTTCATTACGTGTCCACCAATGATGTACTTTGCGAGGTCATTTGAGTGAACTGCTTCGGAACCACTGGGAACGAAAAAGATTCAGACATTGTTGTCTAACAACTCATTATGGGCAGTAAAAAAAGAAGGTTCAGAGTTTGTAGTTACCATCCTACAACTTACTGTTGTCTTGGATAGAGATTAAACAAATAATTTGCTTGCCATCATTCGTATCTTTTTGCTAGTAATCCTTATCAGTTTCCTCACTTAATTCTTGTTCATGAATATCTCATTGCCCCATACGCAAAAAGGGTCAATGCATGGATCCTTGCCAAGGGCATATGTACCTACAAGCAACAAGTCAATATTAGAAGCTAACAAATGTCCATTCCTGGATCTATATGCACTACATTATGGAACAACGGGGGAGTACAAGCCGAGGGATGAAGCTAACCTTGGCGGAAAATGGTGGCCACTCTCGTTGTTTTCCTGCATAATTAGTGGAAAGGCATGATAAGTATGGCAACCTTAACATCAAACAAATATTGCAAAGGTAAACAAAATCATCTCTAAATGATAGCTTGAATGTTTGGTTTCAGCATGCTGTTAAAGCATATATAAAATGGAAGGCAATGTTACCGACAGCAGGCTTAACAATCATCAAATATTGCAATTCAAACTGGTATTGTTGAAAATGAATAGAACGTAGGTAATGCTTAAACATCACTGGATAAATGTGTAAAACTGAAATAAAGGGCATGTGTTAACTATACCAGGCATAACTGGAACCAAATATAACCGTTCAAACTGGTATTGATACAGTCGAGCAGCACAGTTCCGACTTGCAGATAATGAACAACACATTGTGAATGACTGAAATAAACAAGGCATAAATGATCAGTATAACAGCCAAATATAGCCACTAAAAACTGGACAGAGTCTCACTGGAACCAACCTAACAAGAAAATATAGATAAACAGGGCATATGCTTGAAAACTAGACAAATGCTCACTTCAACCAACCTAAAAAGCAAATTTAGATAAACAAGGCATCTTCTTGAAAACTGGACAAATGCTAAAAAGGCATCTGCTTGATAACTGGACAAATGCTCACAGCAACCAAACTAAGACAAAATACATATAAACAAGGCATCGGCTCAATACGTGAAAAAATGCTCACTTCAACCAACCTAACAATCTAACACAGATAAACAAGGCATCTACTCACTATAAACAACCAAATATAGCCATTCGTGAAACTGAAGTGGACAATTCATACTTAAACATCACATAGCCCTATTCAACAATACATTTTTGCATAACTGAAATAATTAAACACGGCACAGTTATAGCACCGCACGACAAATGCTACTACACAAAGTGTACGGGTTGGCAAGCAAGGTAAGATTTCCTATAGGATGTTGACTCACATTTCATGCACGGGATCCTTCCAGTTGGAAGAGCACAGACCCATGGTGGAAGAACCTTTGTGGGTGCCCTCCTCGTGGTCTTGGTCATCATCGATGAGATCTGACTTGGCAATTGAGGATTCCAAGCTGCCGCCGTAGAATGTGTCCTTCAGAAATGACAAAATGGGCTCGATGGCGTATAAGGATCGCAAATCCTTGACTGCTTGGCGGAGGAGATCAGTGGCAGTGCCGTCGAAGAGATCGGCGGTGGTTGAACCATAGGGGTTAAGGATGGACCACGTAACCTATGATATGGCCCGCGTGAAGCCATCTCTGTCGACGAGCTTGATATCATAGCCAGCTTCGAGATACAGTAGTACACATGCCCGCTGACATGAAGTCTTCGACATGGCAACGTAGTCAACGTCCTCGCCGGCTTCCGTGGTGATGTGTTGTTCCAAGATCGACAGGTCGGGGCTTATGGCGGCCACGTCGCCAACGTCCTCTGGAGAGGACGTGATAAACCACTTCTTGGCCGAACGCTCATCGGGATCCCCGGGATACATGGTCAACCTTAGGCTTCAACATTTTGGAGCAGGTTATGTGGATCTGGAAGGGAAGGACACCGCAGGCCACATCTAAAAACTCAGAGGAGTGGGGCGACGGTATGGGAATCACTGGGTAACCTGAAACTTATTATCGAAGCTGGGAGGAACATGCAGACCGTCATGGGTTGGTGGCGGCGCCGGTGGCACCAGCAGCGGCCCTGATCTAGGGTTCCAGGGGGAGGGGGCGGGTGGGGGACTCTGGTGGTGGTGGGGGGGTTGTGGTGTTTGAGGATACGCCGCGGCTACTGAAATTTTTAGTAATGGTGGGCGGAGATGGTGGTGGACAAGGGAGGGCGACGGTTCAAATGCCTCGGCTACTGCAATTTTACTATAAGGTCGGTGCTGGAGGATTGTGGGGGACGGTTGAAGTACGACGGCTACTAAAATTTGGGTAAAGGAATTGATGCGGGGCGGGAGTGGCCAAGGTCGCGCATGGTCCAATAAGAATATGCGTGTATGATAATAACAAAAAGTGGCGGAACCGCCGATTTTTGCAACGCTCAAGGCGGGTAGTTTGTTTTTATATTTCTAGCTACCTCGTCTATCGCACAAAGTTCATCCTAATTTCTAAATAAACTCACCCGCTTTTAGCTTGCGCTGTCGTGGTGATTTTACAAAGACTTGCATCGCTGCTGTTAAGCCAAGACTTGCACCATTTTGCTCGCTATGCGATCGTGAAGTGATTTTACAACAAGACTTGCATCGCAGATGGTTAAGACAGTACCTGCACCATTTTGCTCGCGCTTGCGCAATCGTGGTGATTTCACAGCGCACTTGCATCACACACGGTTAAACCAGTACCTCCACCATTTGCTCGCGCTTGCGCAGTCGTGCTGATTTTACAGTGCACATGCATCGCACACGATTAAGCCAGCACCTGCACCATTTTGCTCGTGCTTGCGCAGTCGTGGTGATTTTACAGCGCACTTGCATCGCACATGGTTAATCCAGTACCTGCACCATTTTTCTCGCGCTTGCGCAGTCGTGGTGATTTCATAACGCACTTACATCACACACGGTTAAACCAGTACCACCACCATTTGCTTGCGCTTGCGCAGTCGTGCTGATTTTATAGCACACATTCATCGCACATGGTTAAGCCAGTACCTACACCATTTTGCTCATGCTGGTCACCCTATGGGACCTACTCCCTCCTATCACGCACATTTGTTCTTATATAAACTATGTGTGATGGCTGGTGTGTTGCCACCTAGCCTTCAATGAGCACTAACACTGGTAGTGGGAAAACCAATGTGAGAAGAGGTGGGAAACCGATGAGAGGAGTGGCGGGAAAATGTAGCATGTTTAGAAGACGTACAAGAGAAGGAAGCGTGAGCTAGACGACGCATGCGCACAGTGCTTACCCATGTACTGCATGTGCTGTCGAATGGGTTGAGGGTTACTATTCGATCTGGGAGCATCCAACGGTGCAGCCATACGATCCGTGAGGTTTGGGTTCTGGCCAATCAGAACGCATGACTCAGATCACGGGCGGCATCGTCCATGGTTTGGTAGCCACACGGCTTTCGTTTGGCCTTTTTATACACTAATTGAGTTTCCTACGCATTTAATATCCATAATTCAAATCTGAAATTCAAATATATGCTCCAGTTCACCAAAATGGCTAGAAAAATTATACATGAAAGTTGGCATGGTGTCACGTCATGGTGCCTATATGTCGTGGTAAAAACATTGTCCAATCTGGGCCAAGCTTTATTACAAACCTCAAATGAACTCTAAAAAGGTTGACAGTTGGCATGGTATCATCATTTCACACACATAGCATGTTCTAAAAAGTTGAGAGGGTTATGGCAAAAACTGGATGCACTTCGTGTGCAAAATGGATAATCTCTTTCAAAGTATGAGGGTTTCAAACGAAAACTCATCTGTTACAAAGGGATTTCACTTTTTTGAACTTATTTGAACTCCAGACTTTTTGTGTGTTCAAAATGCAACATACAAAGCCACATCATCAATTTTCAACCCTTTCTGACTTCATTTAGTATTTTTCATGCATTTACTGTTTTTTGAGCTAAATGACCCTGAAATTGAAAAGCACTTGAAATGAACTATAAATGGTTGAAAGTTGGCATGGTATCATCATTTCACTAGCATAGCATGTTCTAAAAAGTTGAGAGGGTTAAGGCAAAAACTGGATGCACTTCCTGTGCAAAATAAACAATCTCTTTCGAAGGCATGGTGTCTCGTCATGGCACATATATGTCATTGTAAAGACATTGTCCAATTTGGGCCAAGCTTTATTACGAACCTCTTACAAATCGGAGCTTCTCTCAATAAGAAGCATTGTGGTTCCGATAGGGAAACATGTTCCCCTTGTTGTCGAAACGTAATCACGAACTCTTTTCGCCTTGTATTTTATTCTATGGGCAACATGGAACTACATGATATCCATGCTGAAATTTAAATTTATTCAGGGTTCGTTTGGCCTTTTTATACACTAATTGAGTTTCCTAGGCAATTAATGTCCATAATTCAAATCTGAACTACAAATACATGCTCAAGTTCACCAAAATGGCTAGAAAAATTGTACATGCATGTGTCCTTGGGTGCATGTTTAATTAGGTTTCGCGCAAGGAATGGGAACGAATTACAACTGTACCGGCGTCCTGGCTTGTCCTCAAACATTTGGAATATAGGGATTTAAATCCCCATAAAATCCAAGACTCACCAGCAAGTCATCAAAGGTGGCATTGTGTCACGTCATGGCACATATATGTCATAGTAAAAACATTTCCAATTTGGGCCAAGCTTTATTACGAACCTCTTACAAACTGGAGTTTCTCTCAACAAGAAGCCTTGTGGTTCGGATAGGGAAACATCTTCCCCTTGTTGTCGAAACGTAATCACGGCCTCTTTTTGCCTTGTATTTTCTTCTATGGGCAACATGGAACTACATGATATCCATGCTGAAATTTAAACTTATTGAGGGTTCGTTTGGCCATTTTATACACTAATTGAGTTTCCTAGGCATTTAATGTCCATATTTCAAATCAGAACTACAAATACATGCTCAATTTCACCAAAATGGCTAGAAAAATTGTACATGCATGTGTCCTTGGGTGCTTGTTTAATTAGGTCCCATCCCAGGAATGGGAGCGAATTACAACCGTACAGGCGTCCTGGCTCGTCCTCAAACATTTGGAATCTTGGGTTTTAAATCCCCATAAAATCCAAAAACTCACCAGAAAGTCATCAAATGTGGCATGGTGTCACATCATGGCACATATATGTCATGGTAAAAACATTGCCAATTTGGGCCAAGCTTTATTACAAACCGCTTACAAACGGGAGCTTCTCTCAAGGAAGCCTGATGGTTCCGATAGGGAAACGTGTTCCCCTTATGGCTAAACGTAGTTGCTCCCTCTTTTCGCCTTGTATTTTCTTCTACGGCAACATGGAATGACATGGTATCCATGCTGAAATTTAAACTTATTTAGGGTTCATTTGGCCTTTTTATACACTAATTGAATTTCCTAGGCATTTAATGTCCATAATTCAATTCCAAAGTACAAATACATGCTATAGTTCACCAAAATGGCTAGAAAAATTGTACATGCATGTGTCCTTGGGTGCATGTTTAGGTCCCATGCAAGGAATGGGAACGAATTACAACCTGACCGGCGTCTTGGCTCGTCCTCAAACATTTGGAATCTCGGTTCTTAAATCCCCATAAATCCAGAACTCAACAGAAAGTCATTAAAGGTGGCATAGTGTCACGTCATGGCACATATATGTCATGGTAAAAACATTGCCAATTTGGACCAATCTTTATTACGAACCTCTTACAAACCGAAGCCTGTCGCAAGAACACTCGTGGTTTCGATAGGGAAACGTGTGCCCTTGTGGGCCAAACGATAATCACTCCCTCTGCTAGCCTCATATTTTTTTCTACATGCAACACATATGGAACAACAGGAGATTCACGCTGAACTTTGAAATTATTCAAGGTTCGTTTGACCCTTTTTATTCATTAATTGAGTTTTATAGGCATTTAATTTCCATAATCCGAACTACAAATACATGCTCCAGTGCACCAAAATGGCTAGAAAAAACGTACATATGTCCTTGGGATGCATGTTTAGGGTTCGTTTGGCCATTGTATATATTACTAATTAAGTTTTCTACGCATTAAATGTAGTCCATAATTCAAATTTGAACTACAAGCACAAAATGGGTGGGAAATCGTGCATGTGTCGGGTGCATGTTTAGGTCTCATTTAAGGAATGGGAATGAATTACAAACTTGTCTCCATCTAGAAACATTGAGAATCTCGGTTTTGAAATCCAAGTAAATCAAAAACTCACCCAAAAACATGAAATTTTGCATGGTTTCATGATATGGCACATATATGTTGTGGTAAAAAAAATCGTCCAGTTTGAGAAGAGGCATGCACATTAGTAACCAACGAAGTCCTTTTTGAAACAATAAGTTGACACGTGAATATCACGAACGGTTGTATCATATGAATCATGTCAATATTTAACCATACTTAGTGGCATGCGTGCAGCTGTTTGATTAGACAGGACGAGCGCGAGAAGTCCGCCGTGCAGGCTCGACGGGACGCGTGCGAGCAGTCCGCCGCACGGGCTCGACGGGACGCGTGCATCCTATCCACCTCGCAGGCTCAACGGGACACATGCGAGCAGAAGGGCCGCCCATGCTCACCGGGAAGCGAGCTCTTTGACCTCCATGCACCAGCCGCAGCCCGCCTCGCTCAAAACTTTGCCATTAATGGGTTAATTAAAGCGCCTAGACGGAGGTTTTTTAGGGGTGGACGGAGGGTGTTTGGTTGTGATCCCATGGCAGCATTTGCTATGTTCGTGTTTTCAACTTGTATTCCAGCCTAATTTAAATTTCCACACAGGGCAACGAATAATACGACCACAAATAAAATGGCAACGGATAGTACGATGACAAATTTACTATGGCGCAGAAAATTTTAAATGCCGCATGTGGCAAAGTTCGAAAGACACGGGGGCAAGAGAAGAAGGAAATCATAGACAATGATCTAGATCACTACTGTATTTACTCTGTGATGGATCGCCGGGCGATGAAATCCTCCAGCTCCTTCCTCATTTCCTCATGGCTTTGCTTGAAAGCGGCCACGGATTCCTCCACCTCCTACTCGCGCTCGATTCGGATCTTCCTCAAGTCACCCATCAGTTCCTTCACAACCGGTGTCAGCGTCATCACCTAGGCACTGCTCTGCTCACGCATCATCTTCCAGCTGGCGGCCTCCTCCTCCTTCTCAGTGAGCTCCTTGAGGAGCTTTGCATTGTCAAACATGAGTTGCTCAACGAGGCCTGTCGCCTTTATAAACGAGGCACCGCTGATCTCGAGCAGCTTCATCAAGCCATCGACCAACTCCTGCTGCTTAAAGATGCCAGCGAGAATGTCGTCATTGCCGGCCAAGGACTTCAGCAACGCCAGCTCGTTGCGATCGCCGACGCGGCGAGTGCGCTCGTGAGAGCCCTCGCGTGCCCGTGAGACCTGGTTTGAGGGCTCCGCGGCGTGCCGGGTCATCTCTGTCGTGGCTGCCGCTTCATGGCGGGACCTCCCTAGTGCTTCTGTGGCCTTGGTATTTGCTGCCTGGTTATATGCCCACCCAAAACTCCTCCTACCGGTCATGGCGGAACAACTTGACAGGAAAGACCAGTTTTGTAGGTGATGAGGAGAGGAACTGTGAAGTATTTTTCGAGTGGGTAACACATATTACTTTGATCAGTGTGAACACATATTACTCAGTGTGAACACATATTAGTTTGATCTATGTGAACAGATTTGCAATTACTTATTGCGTTGTAATCTGCAATGTGTGGAGAAACAAAGTCAAAATTTATTGATGGTTTTGGGCCCACAAAGGCCCATTTTTGTTGTTCTGTCTCATCGCACACAGTTCTTTTGGGTCAATCGTATGCCACGCATCGGAAGCCCAAAACGTGGGCCCTTCTTCTCGGGCATATGTGTATGTGTCTGCCCACTATCCCACACGGTCATGATATCACCATCGTGTCCTACGGATGCGCCGTCGCGTCTCCCACGGGGTGCCAGAAGGTTGACCACGTGGTTGCTCGTCGTGGCGTCCTTGCTTTATTTTTCTTTTTTTGTGGGTCCGTGGCGTCCCTACGTGCGCTCTGCTCGCCGTTGAGGCAAATTTACAATGGCAACTGTTAATAATTGTCTTAAATATTCATGATAATTTAAAATGCCACATGCGGCAAGGTACAAAACACTCACGACCTACTTATGCATATAATTATAATAAAATATAGGCTAAAAAGCTGAGCCGGAAGCCTTCCGACGACGGTCTTCTCGGACTCCATGACCAGCATATCACCCTTGCGGCAGTTCATTATGTGACTAGCCATCGCACACGAGTACTCGCAGACGCATCATGTGCGATATTCCTAGCCACTGCAAGCAACTAGTTTGCATTGTTTCAAAGTTTTTTGAACGAACAGAATGACACATGAACTTACTATAGTAACCAGCTGTGTTATTCTCATCCCAAACAGTTAATCCGAGTGGGTAGTTTGCTGCATATCACAAACATCTGGTTTACACGAATCATTTGTGTTCTTTTGGCTGATCGCAAATGCCGCATATCTCACACATCTTGTTAAGATGAACCATTTCCGTTCTCTTGCCTAATCGAAAACATTTTGTCCGAGTGAACCGTATGCCGTATATCACACACACCTTGATTTGGCTTACCATTTCTGTTGCATTCCCTAATGGCACATAGTTCATCGGAAGGAACTGTATGCTGTATATTGACACATATTGATATGGCTGCCCATTTCTGTTGTTCTTCCTCATCGCAAACTGTTCTTCTAGATCAATCGTATTCCCTTCATTGCACATGTAACTAATATCTAAACCGTGTTTGATGTGTCCGTCATCGCAAACATTTTGGACATTTCTGACGGTTCTCTGACACCACCGCTTGTGATTATTGCATCGCACACAGTTTCTGGAAGGGTCTCTGATCGTAGTGTCGCGTTAGCAGCATCCTGCAGTAGTGTAACAAACCAATACAATTAGATTTATTATTGAATGTACTTCCACATCATATATACTCTATTTGTTAGGATAAATGTTTATATTATTTTTATAAACTTGGTCAAACTTTATGAAAATTTGACTTCAATCAACTCTAATATGCAGAGTAAATAACAACGGAGGGAGTATTTGCCTTTCTAGAGATTTCAACAAGTGACCAGGAGTATACCCTAAATGAGTACATACAGAGCAAAATGAGTGAATCTACACCGTAAATAAATACGTAGTTCTCTCGTTTTCCTCTTCGCCTTGGTTGCGATGCACAATATTGAGCATACTACTACGGACTAGTTCATCGCAAAAAAACAACTACTGACTAGTCTCTTTTTGACACGCATTTACGTTGATACGGCTTGAATGTTAATGAGGCAAAGGGTAGCAGTTCCCGAAACGTTGAAGGGTCAATGATACAATGTGAATGCAACGCAGTTTGGACTCTCATAAGGGTGCCCCACCACTCCAATCCATCTACTCCTAGTCTATGTGCAACAATGCCCACTCCAATCCAAGACCAAGACCAAGTGACCAGAAGCCACAAGCACCCATGGCGTCGATGGAAGCGAACGGCAGTCAGCCGTGCCGGATCATCCAAGATGCCGGCCTGTGGCCCTGTACCGTGCAACATTTCCAGATGGTGCTGGAGACTGTCTGTGTCATAGCCCTCATCGACACCGGCTTCGCCTCTCGCATGTGCCAGATGATGGTTGACTCCATCCGCAAGTTCAATGCCGTCAAGAAGCGCGCGGATGACCTTGCCATACTGCTGCAGCCTGCGCGCACAGGCTTCTCGTTGCCTGCCACCCTCATCAGCCTCCAAGGTGATGAACTCTGTGAAGCACTGGTGGCCCTGCAGGTGCCGGAGGTCGCGATCAAGAATGTGCACCTCGAGGCTGCGCTTGCCATGCAGCACCTCGCCATGCAAGAAACCGTCGACCTACACATCCACGTCTATGAGGAAATCGCCTACATAGGCTAGTACAAGGCCAACGAGGACAGAAATACGTTGGCCTTCTTCCAGCAGCGAGAATCTTTGGACGCCATTGTTCAGAAGCACGTCGTCCTGGCCATGAAAGCCACTACTACTTATCCGCCGTTCGTTGGGCCAGCGCCCTGAGTCGAGGAGGTGGATGTCGTCGATGGATGCATCTTTCTTCTTGCCTCCTGTAACTAGCATGGCATCGCCTTGTGGCCTTAATGTTTTATTAGTGTATGGCATTTTTATTCCAGTAGTAAATGACATGTGTGATCCCTTGCTCTTATTTGGTGTTATTTATATGTACTATCATTGTCTTCGACCTGGTGTACTGCCTAGGTCTATTTCGAGTCCTTGATCTATTTCGAGTCCGCTCGACAATGAAAGCGCGCTGCAACTAGCCCGACGAGATTTCTTGCCGGAAGCAACACCGCCAGCGGGCTGCTGATGTTCCGCACTCAGCAAGAGTGTTTGCACCTGCAAGTTCCCTAAAAGCGTAAGGGTAAAAACATACAGGGGAGGGAATCAAGGAAGAAGTGCAGCCTTGCCGGAACGCAGATGGCAGAAAAAGCTAAGTTGCCCGAAATTTGAGCACAGAGCACAGTCGTTTTTAAGTTTCTATGTTATATTCCTCGGGCACCCGTGCCTTGTATGAAAAACCTGTGCGCGGAGGAACCGGCTCGCGGCTACGTTGCGCCCTTAACTCTGTTTTGAGTCCGCTCAACAAGGGAAGCGCGCTGCAACTAGCCCCGACGAGGTTTCTTGCTGGGAGTAACACCGCCAGCGGGCTGCTGATGTTCCACACTCAGCAAGTGTGTTTGCACCGGCAAGTTCCCTAAAAGCGTGAGGGTAAAAACATGCAAGGGATGGAGTCAAGTAAAGGATATAACATAGCATTGCCCAAGATAAAGTTACATTACAGAAGCAACTTATTACGGCACTGATAAAGCTGCTCTCATAACTAAAATAACAGCGACAAGGAAGGAGCAGAAGGACGCACTGGCACCTGGACCCCGGCAAACCAGCATTGCTGGGGGCTGCGAGTACCAAGATCCCTTCGCGGCAAGCCAGGGTCGCCGGGGGCTGCAATGCCAGATAAGTCTTTTCGTCCCTCATCATGCATCCTCTTGTGGGCTGGGGATTGCGAAACCGCGTTATCCCCTTTGAACGACCATGCCTTGTATGGAAAACCTACACGCGGAGGAATCGACTCGCGGCTAAGTTGCGCCCTTGG
The DNA here is from genome assembly GCA_021437245.1 of Aegilops speltoides. Taxonomy (NCBI): domain Eukaryota; kingdom Viridiplantae; phylum Streptophyta; class Magnoliopsida; order Poales; family Poaceae; genus Aegilops; species Aegilops speltoides. The sequence goes on along the minus strand of CM038142.1, from coordinate 193,996,080 downwards.
TTTGTTTTCGAGTCCGCTCAACGATACAAGCGCGCTGCAACTAGCCCGACGAGATTTCTTGCCGGAAACAGCACCGCCAGCGGGCTGCTGATGTTCCGCACGCAGCAAGTGTGCTCGCGCCGGGAAGTTCCCTCTAAGCGCAGGGTAAAAACATACAAGGCATGGAATCAAGAGGAGGAGATAACGCAACAAGCAGTGCCCAGGATAGAGATATATATTACAGTGAACAACTTGCCACGCTTTAAGAGATTGTTCTTATGACGCATCCAGCAGCGGCAAGAACAAAGGAAGGAGCGCCGGCACCTGGGTCCCGGCAGGACAGAGTTGCTGGGGGATGCGAATACCAAGATTCATCCCCGGCAAGCTATAGTTGCCGGGGGCTGCGATATCAGATAAGTTTTTCATCCCTCGTCATGCATCCTCTTATGGGCTGGGGAATGCGAAGCCGCGTCCTTGAACGAGCGTGCCTTGTATGCGAAACCTATGCGCGGAGGAATCGACTCGCGGCTAAGTTGCGCCCTTGATTTGTTTTCGAGTCCGCTCAACAATACAAGTGCACTGCAACTAGCCCCGACAAGGTTTCTTGCGGAGGCAGCACCGCCAATGGGTCGTGATGTTCCGTGACTCAATGGCGTGCTTGCCGTAAGTTCCTCAAAGCGCAGGGAAAGAACGTACAAGGCATAGAATTAAGTAAAGGATATAACCCGGCAAGCATTCCCCTTTTCATTAAAAAACATCCCATTCCAGTACAAGTCCATAGAGGATGAAAAACATGAAAGAGAGGATTACAAGTTCTAAATGCAGCTAAGGCCCGAAGGCTTACAAATTGAAAACATAAGATGCCCGTAATCCCTTTCCTATTCCTCTTTTCAGGAGGTAGGTCAAGGAGGCTCCGGCAAGAGAAGTTTGCCGGGAAGGGCAAAAGGGGTGCCTAGGTGAGCTACGGGTGCCAGAAGACACCAAGAGAACATCCCGGGGGCCAGCCGGGGGCTTGGCGGAGACGGAGGCGCCGGAAGCAGAGCTCGAAGACGGGGCGGCAGGACGTCAGCACGCTGTCGAGGGCGCCACGCCCTCGTACTCCGACTTGACGGCCTTGCCGCCACCCCTCTTCCTCTTCCGCAGCCTCCCTAAGCCAGCCGCCCAAGGAGACGACCCCGGGAAGTTCAAGGGGCCGGCGACCCGGATGATGGGGTCGCCGGTGGCGCATGAGGCGACGCCCGACGCCTAGTTCGACCCGCCGCCCTCGTCGTCGCTTATCGCTCTCCTCCTCGTCCTCTCGCTCGAGGAGGAGTCTCACATCGGAGGAGCTGTCCACACACATCTCGCCCGGTGCGAGTCCCCGAAGACCTTGACGGAGAGGAGGTCGCCCTCCATTAACTTAAAATGGAGGGTAAACCCCGCTGTCAAGCTGTGGATGCGGGCGAACGTCTTCCACCCGCGATCAAGATACATCACGCCGGGGGCTGGGGATACGACGCTGACTCGCGTGCGCTGATCCGCAGCCCCTCATGCGCAATCCAGCGTCTCGGGCGGGTCGGCTCCATCGCTCGCAAACAGAGCCGGAAGCCGGAGGCGACGACGAGTGCCAGCGCAGCTTGACGAAGAACTCCCAAGGGTCGTCCCCGTGTGGACCGCCGAGGAGAGGAACCACCGGCGGAGGCGCGCCGACGCCGCCCCGCCGCCTCTTCCCAAGCACCTCGACCTCGCCCTCGGCCTCGCCCATGACCTCGCCCCTCCCTCTCCCCTTGGGGCTGGTTACGCCACCACAGGCGCGGGATAGGGAGGATCGCTACTGGCGGCGACTCGCTGCCACCAACGAAGGACCAGGGTTCCCTTCCTCCATGGCGGATGAGAGGAAGGGTAGCAGAAGTTGAAGAAAGGAGAAGATGAGGAAGTGCGGGATTTTTGCGCTCCCCTTCCGCCCCTTTTTAAGGAGCGAGGTGGGGGCTCGGCCGCCCCGCTCAACCAATCAGAGCACGGGGAGAGCAGGGAGTCGGGGCCGACCCGCTGCCTCCGCCCGTGATGGCTCGATTTCCCACTTCCACCACCCACGACCCCACGCGCATGGGGGCCGCGTGGCGAAGATGCAGAGCCGAGGCGACGGATGAGGTGACCTCGCCCCACCCCGTGATCACAGGGGAGGGCGCCTTGAAAATCGCACACGCCGCCCACGCCTCCCACGACGCCGCAATTGACGCGTGCCGTTACGGGAGGACGCGGTGGATACGGAGTGGGTTTCGGTTGGACCCAGGCCGCGCGTGCCCGTGCACTGTTTTGGGCCTGGCCCAACAGCGCTCGGCATCGTGTATGGCCCAGGCCCGGGGGCTCTTGTCGGTGTACTAAAGTAGGGGTACCTTAGTACCCCGAACTTGTGCACGGGCGGTTGCAGCACCCCGCGGCAAGGCTCGCCGGGCGTCCGCCAAGACCCTCTGTCATTTCCACTTACTGCCATTCAAGAACAAACTGTCAACCAAGTAGGCAAAGCCCCGGCAAAAGGAGCTTGCCAGGAAGAACAAGGCCCCGGCAAGAGGAGCTTGCCGGGAAGGCCAACCAAGGCGCTTCCAGAAGACTTGCCGCGACGCCCCGGGCGTCCCGGCAAGGCCCGGCGACCGGCAAGCTTGCCGGCGCGACAAGAGAAAGGTCGCGGCGAAGCGCTTGCCGCGGCAAGGCTGCCACCCTGCACCCAAGCTCCAGCGCATCCAACGACGTGTCACCCCAGGACCATCCCAGGAGCACATGGCGAGGCGCTGTGCAGCCATGCGGTGCGAGGTGGCAAGCAGAGCTGACAAGGAAGCCATTGTGGCGATCGGTGGCGCCCCTAACGGTCGTTTCCTTGCACTGTTGGGGCGACCGGACGGGCATTAAATGCCCTTGTCCCCTGCCGTCAGAGTTAGGTAGGGGACACTGTTGGACACTATTGTACCAACCCACGTTTTTACCTTTCTGCCCCTCTTCCTACGCTGCCACCTGTCGGTAACCCCCTTTGGACTATAAAAGGGAGGCCCATGCGCACATAGAAGGGGTTCCGCAGTTCGTAGATTCGACACCACAGCATACCCACACTCTCAAGCAAAAATCAAATACAAACACGAGGCAGCAGTAGGAGTATTATCTCTCCGGAGAGCTCCGAAGCTGGGTAAAATCACCTGCGTGTATCCGCCTCGATCTGCTCTGCGCGCACCCCGCTCCCTTGCCAGACCAGAAGGGGCCCCCTGCCCCATAGGTGCTCGTTTCCCCCCACGACATCTTTGGTGTGCCAGGTAGGGGCAGCGTCGAGGTCGTGCGTATCTGATTCGGCGTCTACACGAGCTACATCAACATCTTCGTCAACATGCCACCAAAGAAGAAGGCTTCGGAGGTAGCCGCTCCGTCTGCGACTGTCCTATCGCCACCTGAGCAAACGGGCGGTGGGGCGGACGCCGGCGGAGGAGCGGGCGCCGGTGGTGGCACTCACGTCATCACCAGGTCCAAAGACAAGGCCCCGCAAGCTTCAGCGTCTAGATATCCACCGCGCCCCTCTCAGGAGGTGCAAGATCAACAACGCCACGGTGCCCCTAGCACCGTACTCGCGTTGGAGCAAGGCCAAGCTGGTGGGTCGCGGGACGTCCAAGACCAGCGTGCACGCCAGCATGCTGGCGCGAGCGAGGTACGGTCGCCCGGGCGGGGTGCTGCTCCTTCCAATCCAGTTGGGAGCCCGAGCACATCTCGCTCCTCGCACCGCTCGTCGCCGCCGCCACCCAAGACTCCAGAGGAAGCGTTGGCCCGAGCCCAGCTGCTTCTAGATTACCCTCCGGCGGCACACAAGATTGACGACTGGAGGATGACCATTTATAGCCTCATCGGCTTCGCCAACGGCGACAAGCCTCGGCAACCGAGCGCATCGAAGCCCCGGCAAGACGCCCAGGCGCGAGCCGATGCCGACAAGACCGCTGGGGGTGCCACCACCATGCAATCCCCACCCCGAAGGCCGAGATCGCCAACTCGCCGAACCAACCTCGACGCCGACTCCACTGCGTCGTCGGACCCGTGAGCATGCCGCGATCAATGCCAAGTTCTTCAAGAACGACGACACGAAGACGCTCGTACTCGCATCGAGCGCAGAAGAGAAGCGCAACGTCAATCTTACCAGCGCGCTGGGCCCACTGTTGATGTGCATGCGCCAGGGGAACCAGGCGACTTGCCGTACGCGGCAGGTTGCCCTGCGTTCACCCTTGAGCTACGGCAAGTCCAGTGGCCCAGTACCAAGAACTTCAAGCCAGACGTGCCCGAGAAGTACGATGGCAGGATACATCCGTAGGAGTTCCTTAGCGTCTACACCATCATGGTGCAGGCTGCCGGGGGTGAGACGAGAAGATCCTCGCCAACTACTTCCTGCTGGTGCTCAAGCCCAACGTTAGATCTTGGCTCATGCACTTGCCGGACGGCTCCATTTCTTCTTGGGTGGACCTGTGCCATCAGTTTGTCGGCGCCTTCACGGGCGGCCACAAACCACATGGCCAGGAAAGTGATCTGCATCTGCTCGTCCAGAAGGAGGGAGAACCCCTGCGCAAGTACATATAGAGATTCAGCCAGGTGCAGCGCAACATCCCAGACGTCCACCCTGCCTTGGTTATCAGCGCGTTCCATCAGAACGTGCGTAACCGCAGGATGAGGGAGGAGATGGCGATGTACAAGATCAGAGACGTCAGTGAGCTGTACGCTCTGGCCGACAAATGTGCACGGGCCGAGGAGGGGAGGAAAATCCCCGGAGAGATTACGGGAGCAGAAGGATCTGCCAGTGAGGATGCTGCCCCGGCGAGGAGGAACCGGAGGCGGAACAACAGAAAGAGAAAGGCTAAGGATGTGCTAGTTGTTGAGCAGTCTGGCGACGGAGGCGGCTCCGACAAGGCCAAAGCTGGTGACTCCGGCGAAGCTGTGGTAGCCTCCGACAAGCAGGATGGCTCCGGCAAGCAATATTGCAAGATCCACCGCACCAATGGCCATGACCTCCAAACCTGCAAGAAAGTTGAGCAGATGGCGGAGCTACAGAAAGCTGAGTACAAGCGCCGCAACAAGGAGAAGGCCCAGTAGGGTGGCGGAGGATCCGACAAGAAGCTCTCCGCCCGGGGAGGGCGCCACGGCAAACCCAAGCAGCGGCAAGGTGACAGACCTCCCCGGGGCCGCGACAAGGACGAAGAAGAAAATGAAGATGATGAAATGGAGGAAGATGAGACTGATGACCAGGAGTTTCAGAAGGCGACGGAGGTCTTGTGCATCGACGGTGGTGCTTCTCTGCACACCTCACACCGCCAACTCAAACAGTGGGCGCGAGAGGTGAGCGCAGCAGAACCATCCGTCGAATCGCGCAAGCCCCTCAAGTGGTCTAGCACGCCCATCATCTTCGACGTTGAGGATCACCCTGATCGCATCACTGCGGTCGGGTGCCTGCCGATGTTGGTTTCACCGAGAATCCGCAACCTCAAGGTCACGAAGATGTTGGTTGACGGCGGGGCCGGCCTGAATCTGATCTCCTCCGCAGTGCTCAAGAGGCTCCAGATCCCCGACAGCGAGCTCGAAGAGACTGGTACCTTTCAAGGGATAAATCCAGGAAGGAGCAAGCCGAAGGGGAAGATAACACTGCCAGTGACATTTGGCAGTGAGCTGAATTTCATGATAGAAAGAGTCACATTCGATGTTGCTAATTTCCCATTGCCATACAATGGGATACTCGGCCGTCCAGCGCTTGCCAAGTTCATGGTAGCCTCTCATTATGCCTACAATGTGCGCAAGATGCCTGGTCTGATAAGTGTCATTTCTGTCCACGGCGACAAGAAAGATGCACTTATCTGTACCGACAAGATCTACCGGGAAGCAGCAGCCGCAGCGGAGCGCCAACCACTTGCCACTGAAGCTCCCCGGGGGAAGAAGAAACCCAAGTCCGGCAAGAGTAGCTCTGATGCCCACTCCGGCAAGCGCACCTCTTCGGAGTGCTGCGCTACCGTCGAGGACACACCATCGAGCTCCACCGGCAAGGGCAAGAAGGCGAAGATAGTTTCACCAAAGACTAAGCCCGGCGAGAACAGCTCTGGTGCCCACTCCAGCAAGCGCACCTCTCCGGAGTGCTGCGCTGCCGTCGAGGACGTACCATCGAGCCCCACCGGCAAGTAGAGCAAAGAGAGCAGTCGCTTTCGAAGTTTTGGGTTATATTCCTTGAAAGACCATGCCTTGTATGGAAAGCCTGCGCGAGGAGGAATCGAATCGCGGCTAAGTTGCGCCCTTGATCTATTTTGAGTCCGCTCGACAATGAAAGCGCGCTGCAACTAGCCCGACGAGATTTCTTGCCGGAAGCAACACCGCCAGCGGGCTGCTGATGTTCCGCACTCAGCAACAGTGTTTGCACCTGCAAGTTCCCTAAAAGCGTAAGGGTAAAAACATACAGGGGAGGGAATCAAGGAAGAAGTGCAGCCTTGCCGGAACGCAGATGGCAGAAAAAGCTAAGTTGCCCGAAATTTGAGCATAGAGCACAGTCGTTTTTAAGTTTCTATGTTATATTCCTCGGGTACCCGTGCCTTGTATGAAAAACCTGTGCGCGGAGGAATCGGCTCGCGGCTACGTTGCGCCCTTAACTCTGTTTCGAGTCCGCTCAACAAGGGAAGCGGCGCAACTAGCCCGACGAGGTTTCTTCTTTGGGAGTAACACCGCCTGCGGGCTGCTGATGTTCCACACTCAGCAAGTGTGTTTGCACCGGCAAGTTCCCTAAAAGCGTGAGGGTAAAAACATGCAAGGGATGGAGTCAAGTAAAGGATATAACATAGCGTTGCCCAAGATAAAGTTACATTACAGAAGCAACTTATTACGGCACTGATAAAGCTGCTCTCATAACTAAAATAACAGCGACAAGGAAGGAGCAGAAGGACGACTTGGCACTGGACCCGCAAACCAGCATTCTTTGGGGCTGCGAGTACCAAGATCCCTTCGCGGCAAGCCAGGGTCGCCGGGGGCTGCAATGCCAGATAAGTCTTTTCGTCCCTCATCATGCATCCTCTTGTGGGCTGGGGTGTCACACCCTGATTTTCTTGGCACAGCACTTAAGCTCTTATCATGCTAAAATGTGGTTTGACAAAAACTTTTGAGTGTTTTGGACTTTGCTTGATTTGATTTTTGTCTGCTGTTTGCAAGTGCTCTAAAAATAAAATAAATCCTCCAACTCCTATACTTCATCTCCTTGCTCCAAACCCTTGAGCCAATGATCATGCCATGTGTATAGGACACAAAAATATTTTCTTGCAAAAATAATTTGGCCAAAAAGTATTTTCTAAATTTAGTTTTTCCAAAACCCCGAATTGAGGTTTGCCTTTGCAAGAACTTAATTAAGGGCAGTAAAAATCTTTCTAAAATGTATTTGACTCCTATTAGATATAGGATACCCGAAACCACAAAATATAATTTTAAAAGTTATTTTCCTATTTTATTTAAAGGCTTTTTCCTAAGGCCGAAATGGTCTTTAATAGGTAAAAATTATTTTATTGCTTCAATAATATTTGATAAAATTTAGGGAAACTCATAGGACATATATAGTCCATATATAAGAGTTTCAACACATGGTTATGTTCAAAATATTGGTCAAACCCCTCAAAAACCCTTTCTGGATATTTCAAGCTTTTGAAATATTTACAAAGGAAATATCCTCCAAAAATTCCAAGAAAATTCTATCATGTCACATAGGACATATTTGGTGATCTTGCCAAGTCTCATGACTTGGAGAACAAGATAGCATCATCAAAACCTCTCAAAACCATTTCTGTCCATTTTGAAGTTTGAGCAACTTTACATTGCCAAACATGTCCAAATGTTCTCAAACCTTGTGGACTTGCACAAATGGTCTAATAATTCATCTAGACCAAATGGCACAAGTTGGAGAACAAGTTAACTTGATCAAAGTACCCCAAAACCCTTTCTGTCCAGATCCATATTTGAACAACTTTGCATTACCAACTTTCTCTCCTTAACACCAACTTTTGTGAGCATGATCACATGACCAAATGAGGCCACCACACCAAGTGGTGCATCAAGGAGAAGTGATTTTCTCAACTAAATCTACACAAGTTCATTTCTGCTAATTTCTAGGGTTTACCAAAGTTGCATTGTCAACTTTCTTCTATTGAGCTCCAAATTGGTGGAAGGCCCTAATTATATGTGTCATATCACCCTATGGAGTCTCATGGCTTATGGAGATCATCTACTTTCCCAAACCAACATCAAACACCTTCTCGCATTTTGCAAAACCACTATTTGGACCTCTTCCACTAATCTCCATGACTTCTCCTTTTTACCACAACCCCTCCTAGTCCCCTTGCACGTCCAGTAGCAATGGCTATCCCACAGCACAATTATTTGGAGGAGAAACCCTCACTTTCTCTCTCTGGACAACAGTTTTCCTCCCATTCTCTCACCTCTCTCTCACTCCTGGCAAGCCCCAGTGCATCCAATGCCTTTCCCACATTGTTTACTCCCCTGAGCAGCCGCCAGACGCAAGTGGACGCGCGGGTGCGCGCAAAAAGCTGCGGGTGCCGGCCATTTGCGTGCTCTGGAGCACGCCAGCGTGCTCCCGACCGTTGACACGGTGCTCCCGACCACCTCGAGCCTCCCCCTCGCGCCAGTAGATGCTCCTCGACGTCCGCAACACGACACCGAGCTGGCCCCCTCCTCTTTCTTCCTCCTGCTGCCTCCTTTCAAGACGCTGCTGCCGCCCGAGAGCGCCAATGGTGCGGCTCACACGCCGGGCGCCCGACACTCCCGCTCCTTCTCTTCCCTCCTCTAGCCTCGACCAACCCCACGAACACCCTAGACATACCCACGCGCCCGTGACCTCCAAAGAACGGCTGGGGAGCTCATGGCAAGACGAGTCCACGGCACACCCGCCGTCCGCCTATTTAAAGGCCTCCCAAGCCCTCTCGGCCTCCTTTGACTCTCTCTCCTCTCGTGCACCCCTGCACCAGCCCGTTCCTCATCTCGCGCCCTCCATAGCCCCCATGGCCGAGCCGAGCCGCCGGACTCCGCCCAAAATTCCTGCAAACCAAGCCTCCCTCTCCCCTTTTACACCAATGGAGCCACCGCACCTTTGAGGCTCCTCCACCCTTTACCCCTTCCTCTAGCGCCCCACAACCCCCAGACCCATCTCGCCCTACGCCGCCGTCCGCCGCGGGCAAGGTCCTGCTCCCCTCCGGTGACTTCGGCGCCCGTGGTGGGGTTCCCCGGGACCGTCTCTCTCCGCTGAGCACGCCGGTGGCCGGACCCCCGAAAACGGTGGCCTGTAGCGCCGGCAAGCCGCCGATGACGCCGCCCCTGCCACGGCTCTGTTCGAGCGGGAGGTTGGGGACGAACCCGACATGAGGGCCCCGCTCGTCAGCGACTCAGCAACTGGGGCCCGCTGTTTAAGTGGAGACGGTTTCCCCCCGTTACCGCCTCCCTGCGGCGGAGACGCCTTCGAGCCAGTACGCCTTCGACGCGGCCCCTGCGCGCGTGCGGCCGAGCCACTGGGCCGGCCCAGTGGCGCCCGCTGCTAAACCTCGCCCGGTGCGCGCCGCCGCCGCCCAGATCCAGCCCATTTGGGTAAAAGCTTCTCCTTTTTCTTTTCTGCACGATTTGTAAAATCCATAATCAATCCATTTTAACTCCAAATTTGATGATTCAAATTTCTAGTAGCTCATAAAATCATGATCTATCTCATGGTGCAACTTGCACATTTTTCCAGAAACCTTTTCTTCACAGACATTTATCAAATCTTGTTTTTGCTATTTCTGTGATAAGCTTTAGAAAATCACAGGGAGCACAATATTGATCCAAATGCCATGATTCCAATTCCTAGATGAACCTAAGCTCATAACCTAGTTTATGAACATTTTTGTTGATACTTTCTGTACCACATAAATTTTTGAACCAATTCTTCATATTTATCAGCTTTGCAAATTCATAGGAAATTCATTTGAACTCCAAATCCAGTGAAACCAATTCCTAGATGCTTCTAAAATCATCCTTTGTTAAATGGGTGCCATTGCTCATTTTCCAAAAATATATTTCTGTACACTTGTTGCAAATCCATAAACCTCTTGATTCCATCATATTGAAATGTTCGGAGATGTCCAATGATCCACTTCCTGTGAAATCACTTTGGTCATTCCTCATGTGACCAGAGGTATCCAATAAAAGTCAACTTCACATTTTTAGAGCACATTTATTCTTGCCTTGTTGTGTTGCTTATTGTGTTGTTTCCGACGTTAGTTGACGAAGTAGACGGAGTACTTGGAGAAGGACCAGAAGACTTGAAGACTCTGAGGAACAGGCAAGCAGCCCTTTGACCATGTCTATGGAACCCTTTTATGCATGTCATTTAGCTCTTTATTATTGTTGCATCGGAATCATGATGAGATGATGAACCACGTGGGTTGGTTGCCACAATTACATTCCTTGTTGATACTTGCATTGTGCATGGCCCTACCTTCTTATGAGGGTTATGCCGGTGGGAGTAGATAGGATGCAAATGTAGATGCTACGCAAATGGGATGGGTTTGTGCATGGTGAAGGAGGCAATGTGATTTCAAAGGTCTTTTCGAAAACCCCGTCGGGTGCCACTTATGCCCGAGGGAGATGATGAGATGGGTAACCACTTGATGACGAAGTGGTGTACCGAGGCAAGTGTGTGTGTTGTTTTCGAAAACGGATTGGTCGGAGTTGCGACCGTTATTCCAACCTTACATGCGCGACCACTCTACCCTTATATGGGAAAGGGCATTATCGAGTACCTAGACCGATACTAGCTTGGAGCCCGATTACTAGTGACGGGGAGAGTTGGTGCTCTCTCTTGGGACGGGTCGTGCTGTAGGGCGGCCATGACCATCTTTATGGGGCACCGGACACACCGCTGGTACCCGTGCTGTTGATATGTGATGAACATGGGAGCGAGGCTCCATGAAAATGTTATGTGAAATGTTGGGCACGGGGTTATCGCTAATCGAGTGGACTCCATGTTAGTGTCGTCTAGGGAAAGGTAGTGATCGGTGCTTACCGGGTACTTGAGGTACCGCTGGTCGTGGTTTGACACGGAAGTTCCCGGATCTAGTGGGTAAAGTGTGCAACCTCTGCAGAGTGTAAAACTATTCGAATAGCCGTGTCCACGGTCAAGGACAGTTGGGTAACCGCTCTTGGGCTACGTCCACTTGTTTTCAAACCCGGTGTGTGTGAGATGATGGTGTTGCCTTGGGTCAAGTCAGAGGACTTGACACAATTGAGATGGGTTGGTGCCCACTGCTTATGATAAATGGGTTGGTGCCTATTCTATTTATGTTGATATCTGTGACCAGTCCTTATGGTTACTTGAATTCTCTTGATGCATGCTTTATAGGATGTTGAACATGTCCTTGCACTCAAAACTAGCTTTATGCAAAACTTTACCTATGTCATGCATTCTGTACCTTGAACCAAATCATGGGTTGCTTGTAGTACATTCAAAGTACTCATTGGCTTGCCTTGGTTATTTTATTGACCAGGCATGAAAGAACAGGATGTGATGAAGAACTCTTCGTGATTTAACACGCGAGCTAGGACGCTTCAATGTAATGCCTGTAGGGTTAAGGCAGATGGCATGGGTCCAAGTTATCGATGGAGATTTCCGCTGCGATGTTATACTCAAGACTTGACCATAATGGTCCTACTTGTGTAACACGGTATGTATGGATGTAAGACTCTTGTTATTCAGCTTCTGTGTGTTCAGTGAGCATTGATCTCGGGATCCTTCAGACACGCACATTCGGTGATCACGACTTATGAGTCGGGGTCCCCACAGAGCTGGTATCAGAGCCATCCTGACTGTAGGAAGCCTTAGTTAGCATGGTCGTTAGTTAGGATAAAACTATTTTCAAAACTACTACTAGTTTTCAAAATTATCTGTACTTCTCTTCCCTTCTCAGATTTTCGAAAACTAAGGTATACTTTCCTTACTGGTCTCTTCCCCTTCAAAACCTCTGGTCGCTAGAACCCTTATGCCCCTGACCACAGGATTCCTTGTAATCCTCGTGGATAATATGGAAGGATGATGCCTTGCCAGACATTCACCCACATCTCCTGAACACAAGATAGGCGACATCACAACAAGACGATACCAACGGAAGATGCATCCTCGAGGAATGAGGACCTGAACACCCAGGAAATGGTGACACCCTTGACACTGCCCCCAAGATGATGCAACCTTAGCCGCGATGATCAGGGCATAGGATATGCAAGATCATGATATACATCGCTAATAGAGTAACCATGTCACTACCGTTGTTGTATCGTCAACCACCGATGGATGAGAACCTAGCCATTTGGTCCGCCTCACCATAGTGAGCAGGAAAACGGTTCTCCTCATCCCCCGCTCTTGGTGTCGATGTTATCATCAACGTAACCGACATGATGGACCTCTATTATGCCTTGATAATGTCATTGCATAAAGGACTGCCTACCTGGTACCATCGATGGCTTAGAAGACAAGAAGGGATCATCATGATTAAGAAGACAACAGAAGACCGAGTCAATGCCTGCTGTGAGAAGCCACCTTCACCCCATCACTCCAACAGGCAAGAAGATGTTGAAGACTCTTCAAGCTCAACCGGGATCATCCCATCAAACAACTACAAGGGACATAGCAACACCTGAGGAAAACCCGGGAGACTGCACGAGGCACAAGGCATGACTATGGAGTCCGAGAACCCCTAGGGTAGGATGAGTCGTGTACCCTATATCTTGATCAAGTCCGTATGATGGTTCGAATAGAACCATGATTGTGTGTTGCTTGATTTTATTTGTTTGTGTTTTGATATCAGTCGCCCTTTTGCCCTAGGCAACAAGTACGCGACTATATTACCTGCCTTATTTTGTTGTTTGTGTTTGACCCTTTTTGGCACTTGCTTGTTCGCGCTTGCACTATAGAACCCCCCTTTTTAGGCGTTCCCCTCCTCTGTGCTACTTCCCCCTCTCATCTCTCTCCTCAACCGAAGACAAGCAAGACAATATGCACCAAGGATTTCACCTCGGCGACCAACAAGCGTTGATGACTTTTACTACAGCCTCCTCGACCAAGTGCAACCCGTAGAATTATGTTTAACCCTCAAGACTAGAAACCCATTCCTGGACCTTTCGAGACTTCACGAGATACCCCAGCTCGAAACCTTAACCATGAGCTTAACCAACGGAATTGCAAAAGAACCTGTTAAGCCTTCATAACCTTGCTTGTCACTGGGTTCATTATGGAACCAGTGGACATAGTGAATGAGCACATTATCATCCTAAGATAGCACTAAAACTGACGATGCCATAGGAAGGACCAGTTTGAGGATATAGGATTTGAGGGCAGATGACTTGGTGAGTTATGTCAATAACTTTGAAGGATCGTCCGAGACTATTTGGTGGATTATGAGGCTTTCATGTTGGTGGATGAACTTGGTGGGATCATGATTATAGAGTACCGTAGCTCTCACTACCCATGGGTGAATTGGATTTATAGGACAATTATGATCACAAGCTGGAATTCTTGGAAGTATTTGGATTTAACTTAGCCATGGGATATTGATAGGAGACAGATGATATTACGTAAATGACTTGGGGGAGCATGTGGGATTTCTCATTAGGCACAAGATTTGGGTTTAAATAGGTGATCCTAGTTGAATATAGATGCTGAGTATGTCTACATGGTTCGGAGTAAATTGGATTTAGACTGATGATCTCGATCATGATACCATGTTTCTCGGTGGACGATAAACTAGGAGATTGGGCTAATTGTCGGAGTTTATTTAGGCATCTTTGTGAGCTTGACCTTGGAGTATTGTTAGGATACAATAATGGCAATTGGTGGACCAACTATAGTAAGGCAGCCCTTTCAAGTATTGGGGATTATAAGGACTTTAGGAGACCATGTGGAACACCAGCGTAGGCCTTGCACTCGAAGAATTAATGGATTATGCAGTGATTGATGGAAGTTAATGGGCTGTTGGAGTTGATTCATAGGAAGGGAATAGGATCTTGGAGTGGCTTACGACGTGTTTCTCTAGGATAGAGGTGCTTTATCTTAGACCTTGGAAGGATAGGCTGAGCACTTGGATTGTCACGTTCAAGCTTAGCAGCTTATATGTTCTACCCATGGATTTTTAGGGGTGGACATACATATGAGTTTGGGGGTTTTAGACATGTATGATTTTGTTAGACCTCCTCTTGGGAGTCATGAGGATACAAATGGCATGAGTGATGATTGGAGTTGGCCTATACGAAATGATGCTTTCGATAGTATAAGGTGATCTGTTTGGAGGACTAGATAGACTATTGGCATCTCAGAAACTGTGCTTAAAGATAGGATGATAAATGTTTATTTGCACACTAGAATCCTTGAAACCCTTATGCCCTACCAAGCCACACACGGTTGGATCGTGACCTTGGGCCTTGGCTCTAGATCAATAAGATTTTGACCAATGCTCAACCAGACCCTCACCAAGACCTCAACCCACTCTACATACCCCAAATACTTCATTGAGTACTTGGGCAAGTGATCATCACCCTTACTTGAGGACATGAATGTCCGCGTGAAGACCGCCATGTCAAGGAGGAAGAACTATACCAACCACCGTCGTCAAGGAATGAGCTTCCGCATTGAAGACTGTGCACATCTGCAAGCCACTCCTCCCCAAGGCAACTACGGCCTCATGAAGAAAACTATGCTACTCATGACCTTGAGCTAGCAGCAGTGGTTCATGCCCTGAAGACATGGCGACATTATCTCTTACGGAAGGGATGTGAGATATACACGGATCACGAAGGTCCAAGTATATTTTCACTCAAAAGGGATTGAACACGAGGCAAAGAAGATGGCTAGACTTAATCAAAGTATATGACCTCAGTGTTTAATACCACCCTGGAAAGGCTAGTGTGGTAGCAGATGCATTAAGCAGAAAGGCTTGTTCCTTGAATGCTATGCTTAAGGACAAGCTGCCCGCCTTGTATGAAGAACTTGAAAGCTTCGGGTTGGAACTGGTTGCACCAGGATTCTTAACTAACCTTGAAGTCAAGCCTTCAGGTGGCACCATTTGAAGTGTTATACGGACGGAAGTGCCGCACACCCCTCAATTGGTCAGAGACCGGAGAAGGACTTGTCTTTGGGCCGACATCCCCCGTGAAGCCGAAGAGCAAGTCCAGCTTGTCAGGGAGCGTTTGAAGACTGCCAAGTCAAGACAGAAGAGCTACGCTGACTCACGTCGTTGAGACATGACCTTCCGGGTTGGATACCATGCTTATCTCCGGGTCACCCCTCTCAAAGGAACCCAGCGCTTCCATGTCAAAGGAAAGCTCGCCCAAGATTCATCGGCCTTCATCGAGATCACTCCAAGATTTAACAACCTCTTCTAAGATCACTACGAGACGAAGAGAAGACAGATAGCAGATGTAGTTGCCACCTAGGTTACCTGGGTGCACAATGCTTCCATGCATCACAACCCCGGAAGTGTTTCCAACTTCCTAACTTGCCCGATCTCTATAAGGACGTTGCCCACCGAGCCACCGACCCCTAGTCCAACCCGACCTAACGCAAGAGACCCGTTAGCAACCTGGATCAAGAAGAGCGTCATACACGAAGCCACACCACCAAGTACTTCAATCTCAAGGGAGCACTACACGGAAGCAGGAGCAACATGAAGACTTGAAGACTACCCCAGATACAAGTTTCTGTATCCCTTTCCGCGCCTAGTCTGGGAATCTCGGGGACGAGATTCTTGTAAGGGGGGTAGGTCTGTCACACCCTGATTTTCTTGGCACAGCACTTAAGCTCTTATCATGCTAAAATGTGGTTTGACAAAAACTTTTGAGTGTTTTGGACTTTGCTTGATTTGATTTTTGTCTGCTGTTTGCAAGTGCTCTAAAAATAAAATAAATCCTCCAACTCCTATACTTCATCTCCTTGCTCCAAACCCTTGAGCCAATGATCATGCCATGTGTATAGGACACAAAAATATTTTCTTGCAAAAATAATTTGGCCAAAAAGTATTTTCTAAATTTAGTTTTTCCAAAAACCCCTGAATTGAGGTTTGCACTGCAAGAACTTAATTAAGGGCAGTAAAAATCTTTCTAAAAATGTATTTGACTCCTATTAGATATAGGATACCCAGAAACCACAAAAATATAATTTTAAAAGTTATTTTCCTATTTTATTTAAAGGCTTTTTCCTAAGGCCAGAAATGGTCTTTAATAGGTAAAAATTATTTTATTGCTTCAATAATATTTGATAAAATTTAGGGAAACTCATAGGACATATATAGTCCATATATAAGAGTTTCAACACATGGTTATGTTCAAAATATTGGTCAAACCCCTCAAAAACCCTTTCTGGATATTTCAAGCTTTTGAAATATTTACAAAGGAAATATCCTCCAAAAATTCCAAGAAAATTCTATCATGTCACATAGGACATATTTGGTGATCTTGCCAAGTCTCATGACTTGGAGAACAAGATAGCATCATCAAAACCTCTCAAAACCATTTCTGTCCATTTTGAAGTTTGAGCAACTTTACATTGCCAAACATGTCCAAATGTTCTCAAACCTTGTGGACTTGCACAAATGGTCTAATAATTCATCTAGACCAAATGGCACAAGTTGGAGAACAAGTTAACTTGATCAAAGTACCCCAAAACCCTTTCTGTCCAGATCCATATTTGAACAACTTTGCATTACCAACTTTCTCTCCTTAACACCAACTTTTGTGAGCATGATCACATGACCAAATGAGGCCACCACACCAAGTGGTGCATCAAGGAGAAGTGATTTTCTCAACTAAATCTACACAAGTTCATTTCTGCTAATTTCTAGGGTTTACCAAAGTTGCATTGTCAACTTTCTTCTATTGAGCTCCAAATTGGTGGAAGGCCCTAATTATATGTGTCATATCACCCTATGGAGTCTCATGGCTTATGGAGATCATCTACTTTCCCAAACCAACATCAAACACCTTCTGGCATTTTGCAAAAACCACTATTTGGACCTCTTCCACTAATCTCCATGACTTCTCCTTTTTACCACAACCCTCCTAGTCCCTTGCACGTCCAAAGAGCAATGGCTATCCCACAAAGACAATTATTTGGAGGAGAAACCTCACTTTCTCTCTCTCGACAACAGTTTTCCTCCCATTCTCTCACCTCTCTCTCACTCCTGGCAAGCCCCAGTGCATCCAATGCCTTTCCCACATTGTTTACTCCCCTGAGCAGCCGCCAGACGCAAGTGGACGCGCGGGTGCGCGCAAAAAGCTGCGGGTGCCGGCCATTTGCGTGCTCTGGAGCACGCCAGCGTGCTCCCGACCGTTGACACGGTGCTCCCGACCACCTCGAGCCTCCCCCTCGCGCCAGTAGATGCTCCTCGACGTCCGCAACACGACACCGAGCTGGCCCCCTCCTCTTTCTTCCTCCTGCTGCCTCCTTTCGCACGCGCGCCGGCCGCCCGAGAGCGCCAATGGTGCGGCTCACACGCGCGGCGCTCTGACACTCCCCGCTCCTTCTCTTCCCTCCTCTAGCCCTGGACCAACCCCACGAACACCCTAGACATACCCACGCGCGCCCCCGTGACCTCCAGCAACGGCTGGGAGCTCGCCGGCGCACGAGTCCACGGCACCCCGCCGTCCGCCTATTTAAAGGCCTCCCCAAGCCCTCTCTGGCCTCCTTTGACTCTCTCTCCCTCTCGTGCACCCCTGTACCAGCCCGTTCCTCATCTCGCGTCCTCCATAGCCCCCATGGCCGGAGCCGAGCCGCCGGACTCCGCCCAAAATTCCTGCAAACCAAGCCTCCCTCTCCCCTTTTTACACCAATGGAGCCACCGCACTTCATGAGGCTCCTCCACCTTTACCCCTTCCTCTAGCGCCCCACAACCCCAGACCCATCTCGCCCTTACGCCGTCCGCCCTGGCAAGGTCCTGCTCCCCTCCGGTGACTTGGCGCCGTGGTGGGGTTCCCGACCGTCTCTCTCCGCTGAGCACGCCGGTGGCGGACCCCAAAACGGTGGTTCAGAAGCGCCCGGCAAGCCGCCGATGACGCCGCCGCCACGGCTCTGTTCGAGCGGGAGGTTGGGGACGAACTCGACATGAGGGCCCGCTCGTCGCCGACTCAAAGAATCGGGCCCGCTGTTTAAGTGGAGACGGTTTCCCCGTTACCGCCTCCTGCGGCGGAGACGCCGAGCCAAGATCGCCTCGACGCGGCCCTGCTGGCAGCGTCGTGGCCGAGCCACTGGCCGCCCAAGGTGGCGCCGCTGCTAAACCTCGCCGGTCAAGGCCATCGCCGCCCAGATCCAGCCCATTTGGGTAAAAGCTTCTCCTTTTTCTTTTCTGCACGATTTGTAAAATCCATAATCAATCCATTTTAACTCCAAATTTGATGATTCAAATTTCTAGTAGCTCATAAAATCATGATCTATCTCATGGTGCAACTTGCACATTTTTCCAGAAACCTTTTCTTCACAGACATTTATCAAATCTTGTTTTTGCTATTTCTGTGATAAGCTTTAGAAAATCACAGGGAGCACAATATTGATCCAAATGCCATGATTCCAATTCCTAGATGAACCTAAGCTCATAACCTAGTTTATGAACATTTTTGTTGATACTTTCTGTACCACATAAATTTTTGAACCAATTCTTCATATTTATCAGCTTTGCAAATTCATAGGAAATTCATTTGAACTCCAAATCCAGTGAAACCAATTCCTAGATGCTTCTAAAATCATCCTTTGTTAAATGGGTGCCATTGCTCATTTTCCAAAAATATATTTCTGTACACTTGTTGCAAATCCATAAACCTCTTGATTCCATCATATTGAAATGTTCGGAGATGTCCAATGATCCACTTCCTGTGAAATCACTTTGGTCATTCCTCATGTGACCAGAGGTATCCAATAAAAGTCAACTTCACATTTTTAGAGCACATTTATTCTTGCCTTGTTGTGTTGCTTATTGTGTTGTTTCCGACGTTAGTTGACGAAGTAGACGGAGTACTTGGAGAAGGACCAGAAGACTTGAAGACTCTGAGGAACAGGCAAGCAGCCCTTTGACCATGTCTATGGAACCCTTTTTATGCATGTCATTTAGCTCTTTATTATTGTTGCATCGGAATCATGATGAGATGATGAACCACGTGGGTTGGTTGCCACAATTACATTCCTTGTTGATACTTGCATTGTGCATGGCCCTACCTTCTTATGAGGGTTATGCCGGTGGGAGTAGATAGGATGCAAATGTAGATGCTACGCAAATGGGATGGGTTTGTGCATGGTGAAGGAGGCAATGTGATTTCAAAGGTCTTTTCGAAAACCCCGTCGGGTGCCACTTATGCCCGAGGGAGATGATGAGATGGGTAACCACTTGATGACGAAGTGGTGTACCGAGGCAAGTGTGTGTGTTGTTTTCGAAAACGGATTGGTCGGAGTTGCGACCGTTATTCCAACCTTACATGCGCGACCACTCTACCCTTATATGGGAAAGGGCATTATCGAGTACCTAGACCGATACTAGCTTGGAGCCGCATGACATTAGTGACGGGGAGAGTTGGTGCTCTCTCTTGGGACGGGGTCGTGCCATGTAGGGCGGCCATGACCATCTTTATGGGGCACCGGACACACCGTTGGTACCCCGTGCCAGTGATATGTGATGAACATGGGAGCGAGGCTCCATGAAAATGTTATGTGAAATGTTGGGCACGGGGGTTACTGCCAATCGAGTGGACTCCATGTTAGTGTCGTCTAGGGAAAGGTAGTGATCGGGTGCTTACCCCGGGTACTTGAGGTACCGCGGGTCGTGGTTTGACACGGAAGTTCCCCGGATCTAGTGGGTAAAGTGTGCAACCTCTGCAGAGTGTAAAACTATTCGAATAGCCGTGTCCACGGTCAAGGACAGTTGGGTAACCGCTCTTGGGCTACGTCCACTTGTTTTCAAACCCGTGTGTGTGAGATGATGGTGTTGCCTTGGGTCAAGTCAGAGGACTTGACACAATTGAGATGGGTTGGTGCCCACTGCTTATGATAAATGGGTTGGTGCCTATTCTATTTATGTTGATATCTGTGACCAGTCCTTATGGTTACTTGAATTCTCTTGATGCATGCTTTATAGGATGTTGAACATGTCCTTGCACTCAAAACTAGCTTTATGCAAAACTTTACCTATGTCATGCATTCTCGTACCTTGAACCAAATCATGGGTTGCTTGTAGTACATTCAAAGTACTCATTGGCTTGCCACTGGTTATTTTATTGACCAGGCATGAAAGAACAGGATGTGATGAAGAACTCTTCGGTGACGAACACGCGAGCTAGGACGCTTCCCAGTCAGAATGCCTGTAGGGTTAAGGCAGATGGCATGGGTCCAAGTTATCGATGGAGATTTCCGCTGCGATGTTATACTCAAGACTTGACCATAATGGTCCTACTTGTGTAACACGGTATGTATGGATGTAAGACTCTTGTTATTCAGCTTCTGTGTGTTCAGTGAGCATTGATCTCTGGGATCACTGTACACGTACATTCGGTGATCACGACTTATGAGTCGGGGTCCCCACATGGGGATTGCGAAACCGCGTTATCCCCTTTGAACGACCATGCCTTGTATGGAAAACCTACACGCGGAGGAATCGACTCGCGGCTAAGTTGCGCCCTTGGTTTGTTTTCGAGTCTGCTCAGCGATACAAGCGCCGCAACTAGCCCGACGAGATTTCTTGTCGGAAACAACACCGCCGGTGGTTGTTGATGTTCGCGACGCAGCAAGTGTGCTCGCGCCGGAAGTTCCTCTAAGCGCAGGGTAAAAACATACAAGGCACGGAATCAAGAGGAGGAGATAACGCAACAAGCAGTGCCCAGGATAGAGATATATATTACAGTGAACAACTTGCCACGCTTTAAGAGATTGTTCTTATGACGCATCCAGCAGCGGCAAGAACAAAGGAAGGAGCGCCGGCACCTGGGTCCCGGCAGGACAGAGTTGCTGGGGGATGCGAATACCAAGATTCATCCCCGGCAAGCTATAGTTGCCGGGGGCTGCGATATCAGATAAGTTTTTCATCCCTCGTCATGCATCCTCTTATGGGCTGGGGAATGCGAAGCCGCGTCCTTGAACGAGCGTGCCTTGTATGGGAAACCTGTACGCGGAGGAATCGACTCGCGGCTAAGTTGCGCCCTTGATTTGTTTTCGAGTCCGCTCAACAATACAAGTGCGCTGCAACTAGCCCCGACAAGGTTTCTTGCCGGAGGCAGACCGCCAATGGACGTGATGTTCCGTGACTCAGTGGCGTGCTTATACCGCAAGTTCCTCAAAGCGCAGGGAAAGAACATTACAAGGCATAGAATTAAGTAAAGGATATAACCCGCAAGCATTCCCTTTTCATTAAAAACATCCCATTCCAATTACAAGTCCATAGAGGATGAAAAACATGAAAGAGAGGATTACAAGTTCTAAATGCAGCTAAGGCCCGAAGGCTTACAAATTGAAAAGATAAGATGCCCGTAATCCCTTTCCTATTCCTCTTTTCAGGAGGTAGGTCAAGGAGGCCCCGGCAAGAGAAGTTTGCGGGAAGGGCAAAAGGGTGCCTAGGTGAGCTACGGTGCCGAAGACACCAAGAGAACATCCCGGGGTCACTGGGGCTTGGGAGACGGAGGCGCCGGAAGCGAGCTCAAGGCGGGCGGGGCGTCGCCAAGACGCTGTCGAGGGCGCCACGCCCAGACTCGACTTGACGGCCTTGCCGCCACCCCTCTTCCTCTTCTGCAGCCTCCCTACGCCAGCCGCCCAAGGAGACGACCCCGGGAAGTTCAAGGGGCCGGCGACCCGGATGATGGGGTCGCCGGTGGCGCATGAGGCGACGCCCGACGCCTAGTTCGACCCGCCGCCCTCGTCGTCGCTATCGCTCTCCTCCTCGTCACTCTCGCTCGAGGAGGAGTCTTCGCTATCGGAGGAGCTGTCCACACAGCATCTCGCCCGGGTGCCGGAGTCCCCGAAGACCTTGACGGAGAGGAGGTCGCCCTCCATTAACTTAAAATGGAGGGTAAACCCCGCCGTCAAGCTGTGGATGCGGGCGAACGTCTTCCACCCTCGATCAAGATACATCACGCCGGGGGCTGGGGATACGACGCTGACTCGCGTGCCGCTGATCCCGCAGCCCCTCATGCGCAATCCCAGCGTCTCGGGCGGGTCCGGCTCCATCGCGCTCGCAAACGGAGCCGGAAGCCGGAGGCGACGACGAGGTGCCCGGCGCAGCTTGACGAAGAACTCCCAAGGGTCGTCCCCCGTGTGGACCGCCGGGAGGAGAGGAACCGCCGGCGGAGGCGACGCCGACGCGCCGCCCCGGCCGCCTCTTCCCCGCGCACCTCGACCTCGCCCTCGGCCTCGCCCATGACCTCGCCCCCTCCCTCTCCCCCTTGGGGCTGGTTCTGCCACCACAGGCGCGGGATAGGGAGGGATGCGCTGCCTAGCGGCGACTCTCGCTGCCACCAACGAAGGACCAGGGTTCCCTTCCTCCATGGCGGATGAGAGGAAGGGTAGCAGAAGTTGAAGAAAGGAGAAGATGAGGAAGTGCGGGATTTTTGCGCTCCCCTTCCGCCCCTTTTTAAGGAGCGAGGTGGGGGCTCGGCCGCCCCGCTCAACCAATCAGAGCACGGGGAGAGCAGGGAGTCGGGGCCGACCCGCTGCCTCCGCCCGTGATGGCTCGATTTCCCACTTCCACCACCCACGACCCCACGCGCATGGGGGCCGCGTGGCGAAGATGCAGAGCCGAGGCGACGGATGAGGTGACCTCGCCCCACCCCGTGATCACTGTGGGGCGCCTTGAAAATCGACACGCCGCCCACGCCCCACGACGCCGCAATTGACGCGTGCCGTTCTACGGGAGGACGCGGTGGATCGGAGTGGGTTCGGTTGACCAGGCAGCGCGTGCCGTGCCTTTTTTGGGCTGGCCCAACAGCGCTTCGGCATCGTGTATGGCCCGGGCCCGGGCTCTTGTCGGTGTACTAAAGTAGGGGTACCTTAGTACCCGAACTTGTCTGCGTGTTGCAACACCCAGCAGCAAGGCTCGCCGGGCGTCCGCCAAGACCCTCTGTCATTTCCACTTATCGCCATTCAAGAACAAGCTCATCAACCAAGTAGGCAAAGCCCGGCAAAAGGAGCTTGCCGGGAAGAACAAAGGCCCGGCAAGAGGAGCTTGCCGGGAAGGCCAACCAAAGGCGCTTCGGAAGACTTGCCGCGACGCCGGCGTCTGGCAAAACCGGCGACCGCAAGCTTGCCGCGCGACAAGAGAAAGGTCGCGAAGCGCTTGCATGCAAGGCTGCCACCTGCACCCAAGCTCCAGCGCATCCAACGACGTGTCACCCCAGGACCATCCCAGGAGCACATGGCGAGGCACTGTGCAGCCATGCGGTGCGAGGTGGCAAGCAGAGCTGACAAGGAAGCCATTGTGGCGATCGGTGGCGCCCCTAACGGTCGTTTCCTTGCACTGTTGGGGCGACCGGACGGGCATTAAATGCCCTTGTCCCCTGCCGTCAGAGTTAGGTAGGGGACACTGTTGGACACTATTGTACCAACCCACGTTTTTACCTTTCTGCCCCTCTTCCTACGCTGCCACCTATCGGTAACCCCCTTTGGACTATAAAAGGGAGGCCCATGCGCACGTAGAAGGGGTTCAGCAGTTCGTAGATTTGACACCACAGCATACCCACACTCTCAAGCAAAGAGCAAATACAAACACGAGGCAGCAGTAGGAGTATTATCTCTCCGGAGAGCTCCGAAGGTGGGTAAAATCCCCCGCATGTATCCGCCTCGACCTGCTCTGCGCGCACCCCGCTCCCTTGCCAGACCAGAAGGGCCCCCCTGCCCCATAGGTGCTCATTTCCCCCCACGACAGCTAGATAAAGGTGTGTGTGATTGAGGGAATATGCTTCAGAAGGATTAACTGTTTGCGATTAGGCAACAAAACAGAAACAATCACAAACAGAAACAGTTAGATAGATCAACGTGTGTGCGCTAGACGGGCACACATTCTAATTAAAAGAAGCATGTCCGATGGTAATAACGAGCGCGCATGGTTCTTGCAACAAGACGTGTGCTGACATTGCCTATTGCAGTGCACCAAATGCCATGTACACGGCCGAGAAAGCGTGCCCACGTTACGTCGTCCGGGAATAGTGCCGCACATAGAAATTATAGAACCGTCAATAAATTTTGAGCCTGCATCCCGTCACCTTCCAAATTGCAAACCTATTCACACCGAGCGTATTACTACTCGGTTATAAATATCGTACTATGCCAAGATGACTGCACATTCCTTCCTCAACTCCTCGTCCACAAAAGCAAACAAGTCATTCAGCATCATTCTCTAGCATCTGCCATGGCCAGATTGAGTTCTCGATCGAGAGATTACCACCACAGAGAGGCGAGCCTGGAAGCGGAAGCACGAGAGATGTCCCGCTTAGCCGCGAAACAGCCGACATGTCCTGCCGCGCCGCCGAAGCAGCACGGAGGTCTCGCCGCGCCACCGAAGTAGCACGGAGGTCTCGCCGCGCCGCCGAAGCAGCACGAAGGACTCGCCGCGCCGCCAAAGCAGCACGGAGGTCCCACTGTACTGTTGATGCAGCTGACTGGTCTGGTCGCACCGCGGAAGCAACAGAGATGTCCTGCCGCGCCGCAAATGCAGCAGAGATGTCCTCCCGCGCTGCGGCGGCTTGGGAAAATCTCTCGCGGGCAGGTGAGGACTCTTACAGGCACATGCATGCGATCGTCCATAGCCAGATGCATCAGATCTCTGGCTGGATGAAGCTGCGGGACGAGTTGAATGCCTTGTTGGAACAACTCCACGCCGAGCGCGACCTGCTGAGGGAGAAG
The DNA here is from genome assembly GCA_021437245.1 of Aegilops speltoides. Taxonomy (NCBI): domain Eukaryota; kingdom Viridiplantae; phylum Streptophyta; class Magnoliopsida; order Poales; family Poaceae; genus Aegilops; species Aegilops speltoides. The sequence continues at coordinate 193,971,194 of CM038142.1, read as the reverse complement.
ATCGTCGGAAGGGCGAAGCAGGCGGAGGAGACCGCTGCTTTGTTGAAGAGGACGGGCATCATCGTCAAGAAACTTATGGACGAGAATGCCATGCTCCACATCGAGCGTGAAAGGCTGGTGGAGGAATCAAAGGACATGAAACTAATGAAACAGATCATCGTCGCTCGCTGCGAGAACTAGTCTCCGCGACCTGTAGCGCATCAAGAAAGTAGAGATCAGCTAGCCAGATCGTTGTATCTTTCTTCCTTCTTCTTTTGCCCTTGTGTATTTCGGGCGTAGCCGCATGTGGCTTTTTTAGTTGTCCTCCTAGATATGTAAGACAATTATTATCCATTTCATCGTCCTTATATTCATCATGCATGCTATAAGTCGCAGTCAATGCTATATAGGTCCGTCGGATCTTATATCAAGATCCGTGCAAAACTTTCTTTTCAGATTTTTCAATTTTCACTCTTAAATCTCAGTCTAGTGAGACATAGACACGCCGTAAAACAGGGGCTCGGGCGCCATTAATGGATACGTTGGGAGGGAGGTGCTCGGCGGATAGAGGTCAAAGGGCCCTCATCTCGATGAGCATGTGGAGGGGTCTGATCGCACGCCTCCTGTACTCAAATAGCTACCCCGCATGGCACCTCCCAGCCAATAAAAAAGGACGCGTGGCGGCACGTAATTCGTAAGTAGAAGGCCAACGGTTTCAATAATAGTTGTGTTTCTGACTTGTAACGTGACAACACTTGTTCCAAAATGACTTTGTTGATTTTAATGTGTGCGGTTTCGCAAATCAGACAGGAAAACTACCACAACATGTTGGTACCATGTCTTGACACCATGCCAAGTTTCATTATTTTCAGGCATGTTTTGGATTTACAGGAATTAAAAAATGAAGTTTCTCAATCTTTTCGGCCGAGCCATGACGCCCAGATGATTGAGTTTCATTCTCATTTCTTGCATTGGACTTAGAAATTCACCCAAGGACACACATGTGATTTTTCAACCAACTTTGGTGCACTGGAGCATGTGCTTGTAGTTGAAATTTGAAGTATGCACATTAAATGCCCGGAAATTCAATTAATGTATAAAAAGGACAAACGAACCCGGAATAATTCCAAAATTTAGCACGATACTTCTATTTGGTCTAATTTGACTGAGTAAACAAATTAAGGTGGGAGAAGGTAGTGTACGTATGTGGTTTCGCACACGGAGGTGACACGTTCCCTCTCGGAACCATGCACTACTAGGAAAATGCCTATAGATAGAAGTTTACCAGTAGCGTTTGTTCGCAACCCAACGCTACTAGTAGTTAGTAGTAGCGCTGGCTACAAACAACGCTATTGGTATATGTTAGCAGCAGCGCTTGTAACCAGGGCCCATGCTACTACTAAGTGTAACACACCACACCCCCTGGTCAAAAAATGCAGCAGCGCCTATCCTCCAACCTGCGTTACTGCTAGTATAGTATCTATAGCGCCTGTCTTACAAAGCACGCTACTGCTAATTTTTCTATGTATAACATTTTACCAGTAGCATGTATTTCTGGCCAGCACCATAAGTAGTGCAACCCTAGCGGTAGATATTTGGCAAGCTGCCATAGCAGTAGCGCGTATGGGTGACCCGCCCTACTGCTATGCCCGCCAGGCAGCTACCACCTTTCCCCTTCTTCCTCCCCTCTCTTCTTCCCCCTTCCTTTCTCCCCCTTTCCTTGCACCTTGATTGTTCCTTTCAATGCTCCCCCACCACCACCCCTCCATTAGAGCCCTCCCTCCCCCTCTTCTTTGCCCCTCCACCACCCCTAGATCCATTAGAGCCCCTCCCTCCCCCCTCTTCTTTGCCCCTCCACCACCCCTCCATTAGAGACCCCTCCCTCCCCCTCTTCTTTACCCTCCACCATCGCCCTTTTCTTTGTGCCCTCCACCACCACCCCCTCCATTAATGCCCTCCCTCCTCCTCTTCTTTTCCCTCCTCCCACTGCCATTAATGCCTTCCCTCTTCTCTCCCTCTCCTCTCCCACTATCTCCCTAGCTAGCTCTCTCTCTCTCTCTCTCTCTCTCTCTCTCTCTCTCTCTCCCTCCTCTCTCTCCCTCCCTCTCCTCTCCCACTATCTCCCTAGCTAGCTCTCTCTCTCTCTCTCTCTCTCTCTCTCTCTCTCTCTCCCTAGCTAGCTAGCTAGTTAGTTAGATCTATATATCTAGAGCTACTAGGTAATTAAGAAGAAAGGTGCTCGATATCCCTCTCGACACATAGGTGAGCAAAAAAAGGTGTTTGTATGGATAGGACCGAAACTATATATATATGTGCGATATGAGAATATATATACTGAATTGTGTGTGGCATAATTTGAGTTGCCTACATTGTGTATTTGATGAAATAATGTGGGTGACATTAGTTGCCTATGTTTTGCCGGAATGTCGATTCAATTCCGTTTCGGTGAATTTCGGGCATGCAAACTCAATATGTCCTATGTTTAGGGAAGGTCATGCCAAATTTTTTTATGAATTTGATCCATGGATGCATATAAACGTGGTTATAATATTTGCTCCGCCCACAGGTGATCATGAAGGTCAATGGAAGGAAGGTGGAAAGATACTGGCAATCCGCTGTGGATGACATGTATGAAAAAAGAATGAGGGATGTTTTATGTCTATGTCGAAAATGCAAAGGAATAGTCAAGCTCGACCCCTTTGAGGGTGGTAAATTCAAGGCGCACCTGCTCATGCATGGTTTCATGCATGGCCATACTCCGTGGATAAGAGAAGAAGAAGAAGAAGAAGAAGAAGAAGAAGATGATGATGATGATGATGATGAGGATGTCGACGGGGCAGGAAATAACGACATGGGGCCACCAGACTAAGAGATGACCGATTATGTGCCCGAAGAGGAAGACAGCCTCGGAAATGTCGATGGTGAAGAGGCAGTTCAAGGCAGAGAAGACACGGACACGCCATTGTATTCGTCGCTACTAAGTTCAGCCATGCAGGACCCGCATGTTTGAGACCTGCTTCGCAAGAAGACGACTAGCGACAGAGCTGCTTCTAGAGAGGAGGCCAAACTGGCGCAACTAGAGGTAGACTCGATGACTCCTTTGTATGATGTTTGCAATAATCCTGAGCTGGCCCGCTTGAGTTTCACACTAGAATTTCTAAAGATGAAGGCAAAAAACAAATGGACAGATACAAGCCTGGATGAGCTTCTGAAGTACCTAAAGAAGGTTCTTCCCGCGGGAAGCCTGTGTCCGACTAGTGTCGAGGAGGCAAAGAAAATCGTGTGCCCTCTTCATCTGCCACATATTAGATATCACACATGCATCAATGATTGCATCATATATCGGAACGAGCACGCGGAAAAATCCATCTGTCCAAAGTGCAATGCTTCACGATATAAAAAGGCCGGAAATAAAGCTCCACAGAAAGTTGTATGGTACTTTCCGATCACTCCGCATCTATAGCGGTATTTCGTAGATCCTAAGGAACCAAAGCTTATGCGCTGGCATGCGGAGAGGGTGAAGCCAGATGACGGAGATGAACCAAAGCTGAGACCCCTCGCAGATGCTATCTAGTGGAGAGCATTAAATGCTGAATTTGAATTTTTCGCCAATGATCCAAGGAACATCGTGCTTGGCGCTAGTAGTGATGGCATGAATCCATTTGGCAACCAGAACACCAATCATAGCACATGGCCCGTGTTTGTATGTATGTACAACCTCCCCCTGGTTGTGCATGAAGGAAAAATACATACACAAGGCTATGCTTATTCAAGGGCCTATACAACCGGGAAATGATATAAATCTGTATCTCGGGTTACTCAAAGAGGAGTTACAGACCTTATGGACAACGCATGCCAAGACATTGGATGCAAGCAAAGGAGAGTATTTCTACATGAGAGCCGTGCTGATCACGATGGTGCAGGACTATATTGGTAATGGCTATCTCTCCGGCCAGGTGTGCCACGGATATTGCGGATGCATCAGGTGCATGGATGACACAACTTCTCTGCAGCTATCGAAAGATGGCGGGTCTTCGAAAATTGTGTACATGGGGCATCAAAGATGGCTCGAGAAGGATGACCCATGGAGAAAGCGTGGAGATCTATTCAATAGTAAGGCTGAGCATCGAGGTCCTGCACGTAAGCGTAGTGGTGCAGAAATATATGAGTTATTGAAGAACTGGGAAGAGTGCCCCTCGCCGGGAAGAGCGAAGAAAAAAGGCGCGGAGCCCTGCTGAAGATATGGAAGACGAGATCTATTTTCTGGGACTTGGAATACTGGCCCATACTTGACACGCCTCATAGCCTTGATCAAATGCATATCACAAAAAATATCCTTGAGAGTTTGCTTGGAACATTGATGAACATGCCGGAGAGGACCAAGGATGGGCCGAAGGCAAGAAAAGACTTGGAATTTTTGAAAATCAGGAAAGATCTTCAAATGCCCGGTAAAAGGTCGTCAGAAGAGACGGAGACGGAGACGGAGACGGAAGATAGGGGCAAAAAAGTAAACAAGAAGGAAGAACAATATTCCCCCCCTCTTGCTTCACCTTAGATCCAAAGGAGGTCGATCAATTGTTCAAGTGCCTTGCCGGAATCAAAGTTAGTTCCGGATACTGTGGGAAGATGAGCAGATATCTGGACACTAAGAAAAAAAGGTTCAGTGGGATGAAGTCTCACGACTGTCATGTCATGATGATGCAGTTACTCCCGGTTGCACTTAGAGGGATTATGGACACACATGTGCTTGAGACGCTTACTGACCTATGCCACTTTTTTGATGTTATCTCTCAACAATCGATTAGTGTGAAGCAACTCCATAGGCTACAGGAAGAGATCGTTGTCATACTGAATGAGCTAGAGATGTACTTCCCGCCCGCGTTCTTTGATCTCATGGTGCATCTATGTGTCCACATCATGGACAACATCATCGACCTAGGGCCGACATTCCTGCATAGCATGATGTCGTTCGAGAGGATGAATGGGGTAATCAAAGGATTCGTTCGTAACATGTCCCGTCCAGATGGAAGCATAGCCCAGGGATATCTGACCAAAGAGTGCATCTCTTTCTATGAGAGTCATCTAACCAAAGACCCTGTTGTTGGTTTGCCCGTCAACAAGCACTGTGGAAGGCTCGAAGGCGAAGGTCACACCAACGGTCATAGGGATGTGAATGTGTTACGCTCGGGCCAACAAAACGACCTTGACAGGGCAAACTTAGTAGTGCTACAACACCTAGATATGCTAGAAGATTTCGTGACACTGCACAAAAAGACCATCGCAAAGAAGTACCGTGACCATGGGGTGCACAGGACGGACGCTGAAGTTATTAGAAAGCACAAATCCACTTTCTTGCATTAGTTCAAAGAGCGAGTTCTGGCTAATCCCCCGTACGAGGGTTGTCTGAACGGAACACTCATATACGCCTTAGCACATGGCCCCTTGACCAACCTCGTGACTTATCAAGCATACGATATCAACGGATACACGTTCTACACGGAGGAGAAAGATAAAAACAGTGATGACCAAAACTCAGGGGTGACGATGGAAGCCATGACCGGGAATGTAATTGAAAGATATTACGGAAGGGTCAAAGAGATATGGGAGCTTAACTACTCTGGATTGCATAACGCGACGATGTTCCGTGTCAGATGGGCTAAAAATGTACACAGAGAAAACCGACATTTCACTACCATGTTTATACCTGACTCCGACGATAGCGGTACCGTCAACGCCATCGCCAAAAATGAGCCATGGGTACATGCTAGACACGTGACACAATGTTTCTTCATAACTGATCCAATCAATCCCAGCCGTGTTCTCTTGAGGAGAAGCAAAAGGAGCATCACCGGAATGGATGGAGTCGCCAATGAGGAAGACTATCACCAGCACGGTGATCCGATGAGGGAAGATGATGCTGATGACGACGAAACATATGTCAAAATAAGAATGAATACTACATTACCTACGAAAGATCGTAATCCCTGGAGAAGGAAAAGTCACGACCATGGGCTCAATTATTCGACAATGAACAAAAGAGGGAAGAAGATCAGTCTGAAGCGTCGTCGTCACCCTAGCTGACAAACTAATCCCAAAGTTTGTGTGTGTCTAGCTATTTTGTATACCGCCGAGAGCGGTCAAATGATGTAAGATATATATTATACTAATTATTATCCGGAGGGTAACAATGGTATATTGCAAAAGAAAGGAAGTTTTGCAAAATGAAAGGAAAAGAAAAAGAAAAGTGCACATGAAAGAAAAAGAAAAAGAAAAAGAAAAAGAAAGGAAGTTTTGCAAAATGAAACGAAAAGAAAAAGAAAAAGGAACTAATAAGCTGTGGAAAATGAAATGCAATAAAAAAAGAGTTAGCAGTAGCGCGTTTTATCCAGGGAAGCGCTATAGCTAAGAAAAAGGAAAATAAAAAATAAATAAAGAAAATAAGTAGGAGTAGCGCGTTATTGCTGGTTCAACGCTATAGCTAAGTTAGCTATAGCACCGGTCTGCTCAATCCCCTCTGACTGTCTCTCACTCGCTCCGCTCGATCCCCACTTGACTCAACCGCCGATGCCGCCCTCACCACGCGCCCGCCGCCAGCCAGCCCGCCCGCCCGCACGCCCGACGCCCGCCCGCCCGCCCGCCCCCACCCGCTCTGATGCCCCCGCCCCTATTCCTTCCTCTCCAACCCCTCAGCCCTGGCTCTCTCTCTCTCTCTGACCCCCTCCCGCTCTCTGCAGATCGGCGACCCCGGCGACGCCGACGCCGGCCACCGACCCCGACCCCTTCAGCGCCTCCCTCCGTGAAGCAGCTGGCGACGCCCAGCAACGCCAGCTAGCACTAGGTGCCTTTCCCTCCCCTCCCAAGTGTTAGTGCTAGTTAGTGTGAGTTAGCTTAATTTGCTGTTAGTGCTAGTTAGTCAATTGCTGTTAGTGTTAGTATTATAGCCCAGTGATAGTTAGTGTTAATATTGATGCATGTGTGCTGCTGCTATTGATGCATGTGTGCTGCTGCTATTGACAGTAAATTCAGTTAACGGAATCATGCATGATTCAGTTAATTCAGTGTGTGCGTGATGATTTGGCTGCTATTGAGATCTTATATTGATGATTTGGCAAAATATTAACCTAAGTGACCAATGTTTTGCCGGAAATGTTGATTCATTTCCATTCTGGCAAATTTCAGGTGCTCTATATGTGCACTTTCTAGCAAAGGTCATGCCGGAGTTTTCCGTGAATTTCGGCATGACTTGTGCTAGAAAGTTGGACGTATCGAGTGCTTGAGATTTGTCGTGCTAGGAAGTACTATTATAGCTAGGACCCCGAGGCCAAAAGACAGAGAAAGAAGTTCAGTCAAGTGACTATCGATGAGAAGGTGGCGCGGGCGATGGAGAAAGCAAAAGCTGAGACCAAAGCTGAGATAATCGCTGCTTGTAGATCTGATTTCGTGGATGCCTTTATAACCTTGATTCCAACAGTGGTCACATGGGTGCAACAAAATCCAAATGCACCACCAAGTGAATTTCCCATGCCCAGCTTCACCGGGAGCAACTCAATGAACATCACACCCATACCCGTACCTAGTATGGCAACCGCACCCGCACCTCCTCCAGCACCTGCTCCTGCGCCCAGCTCTCACAGCAGCCCTAGCTCCGTCTGTGGCTTCAATGTCGGGCCGTCGACATTGGCTGAGCTCGACGCCCTCACAGTAAATATGCATCATCGCACCTTCATCAACTCAACTAATTCATTAATCTTCAGTTGCCATTCTTTTTGGATCTCTGACACCGCACGTATATGTCTTTGTAGGCTGACTCAACTCCGTGCACCCTCCTTTAGAACATGAAGGCGGGTTAGTGGATGTGGGGAAGGGTACTATAGTGAAGCCTAAGGATCGATTCTTTCACCGCCGACAGATGTCTGATAACGCCTTAAGGGTCTCCGTGGTGAGTGTGAAAGCGGGCTACGAGGGTCTCCTCGTCCGATACAAACCGATGGAGAGGATGACGAGACCCCCACGCAGCTTGGCCAATGCAAAAATTGGCCGTTCCTATGGCCGAAAAATCTTCTTCGTGTCGAGGTGGCCGGGAGCACACCAACGGGACCTCATGAAGGTATAACCACAACACCACCTACACAAGTACAACCATTGTTTGTGGTGCTTGCTGAGATCAAGAGACATGAGGAAGGAGGACCAACCGTTTCTTCGGCAGATGATGCCATCTGCCCCATGGAAGAGGATAGGGATCATGACATGGAGGATGCCGACGATGACCCTAACCAGTATCTCAATACTGCCTTTGACAACGAAGTAATAATGAGTCAACCATATGAATATGAGATGCATGTACCAGAGTCGGAACGTCCTCAGGAGTGCAAGAAGTCTTTGTTCATGCAATCCTCGCAGGACACGCCTCCAGATGCCAGCTCCACCCAAGCTCAACTACTTAGCTAGAGTCGTCCAATGTTGAGCCCGCCAACACTAGGGGTGGTGCTCAGGGAGGGTCTGACAGACCCACCAGCACCTCAGCCCACCAAGAAGAAGAAGAGGAAGAGACCGGCGGCAAGAAAATCCAATAAAGCTGGCAATGTTGGTTCTAGCAGCCAGCAGCCTTCGACCAAGTACCGATGGACCATGCACCATTAATCCATGTTGCGGGAGAGCCAATGGTACCAGCCAATGCACTAGCTGCCATAGAAGGGGATCTCAGGAGACTCCATGAGCATGTGCTTTCGACAGAGAGAAGCCTCCTCGCCTCGGATGATCCAGGATACCCACTTTATATGGTTCATGTGCCGAGCAGTTGCAAGATGTATGTCCACACATGCCCCACGGACCTCTTCTTCCTGAGGTTTGATTACATCTTCCAGATGTTTCAAATGAGGACACTCGATTTTACATTCGTCTGCCTGTATGCGCTGCACATGAACTACATCGTCAGGAGAGGGCAAGTCACCAGTCTTGTGGTCACGGACCCATACTACATGCATGAGGGCTTCTTGTCAGTCAACGATGCCAACCGTCAATATGCGAGTCAGTACATTGAAGATTTCTTGGTCAGCAATAATGACAAAGAAACGATTCTCCTACCTTATCATCCTAGTTAAGTCATCCGCGGATAGCACAATAACACATATATAGATCCTTTCGTGCACTTCAATAGTTACTTTGCACGCATGGAGGCTAAACTTGATCGTGTATTTTGCGCAGCGGGGGGGGGGGATGGGGTCGTGCCGTTCTCATTGTTCTTTACCTGCGTTACTCCCGCGCCCTATATTTGGACCCGTCAAAGAACATACAGAAGAAAGATTACACACACATAAAGTATGTTCTGGACGAAGATTTGCTGGGCTTCAGCATGCGGGGTGGCTACATCCAACACAAAAAAACAAGTAAGGCCGGGCTTTGTTTCACCCACAAGATCGACTTCATTGCATCCAAACAACCGCAAGAAGTGAGAATGATGGATTCTACGTCATCCATCTAATGATGGAGTATAGAAGGGATGTGCAATCACTTTGCATGAAATCTTCATCCGATACCCATATCCAGAGATGGGCCGAAGCCTTTAGAGCCTTGCCGGATAATCAACTTCGAAATGATTTCTACCGGATCCAACAGGAAATTGCGTCCATCATCATCAAAGATGTCCTCGAAGAGAATGGGATGTTCTACGACGGCCCAATATCGCGAGCTGACGTCCGAACCCGCATTGCCCTACAGCGTCAGGACATGACGCCTTTCACTAAGCTTGGGTCTGTCCTCCCGGATATGGACAAATGGGAAGAGTGCACTGCTTAAAACAATGTGTTTGTTTAGTTACTTGTTACTTTCTGTACGACAAAACTTCAAATCTATAAGTACGACGAAACTATTAGATGTATGGTGCCGCGCTCTAGTTAATTACTTTCGGTACGATAAAATTTGTTAACTATGTTTACTATATATGTTGCTTCTATTTCATAACTATTTTGTTGAATTCGCTGCTTGGTATATATATGTGCATCTCTGACAGGTATATAGATCAACGATGGCGAGGAAGTGGTATGCCGTGTATGTACGGCATGTTCCGGGTGTGTATGATGAGTGGCCAGAGTGTCAGGCCCAAGTCTCTAGCTTCTCCGGTGGAAGCCAGAAAGGGTTTGATAGCAGAGCGGAAACCAAAGCTAGTTACTTGAGATTCATAGCAAAACAGGGGATTTAGAACCAACGCCGCTACAAAAACTACTACATAATACCGCTTTTGATCATCGTGATCGCTCTTATCGTGTATGTCTTAGTTTAGGTAGATGATGAAAACATGTGTCTACGGTGACAATGTAAGATACATGTCATGTGTATCTCTATTTCGAGATGATGATGAGATCGTCATCATTTGGGTTGAGACTATGTTGATATGATGAGACTATGTTCTACCACTTCGATGATGATGATGAGACATTCCTTTTTCATACAGTTCCGGTGTATGTGTATGTTGTAACTGTATAAAACAAGTAAAAATACGAATACAACAACATATAAAAAAAGAAAATACTAGTAGTAGCGTGGGGTATTGGAGTAGTAGTAGCGCTACTTACCAGTAGCGTGTGTTTGTTGGCACGCTACTAGCATTAGCAGTAGCGATGGGCAGAGACGCGCTACTGCTAGATACAGATAGCAGTAGCGCTGGTTCAGACAAGCGCTACTGCTAAAATATAGCTGTAGCACCGTAGTAGTAGCGCGCCCACCCGTGCTACTAACAGCCAAATAACCAGCGCTACTAATAAGGGTTTTCCTAGTAGTGATGAGCCTTCTTGAGAGAAGCTCCAATTTGCAAGAAGCGTATAACAAAGCTTGTCCCAGTTCGTTGGTGCCATGTCATGACACCATGCCAAGTTTCATTATTTTTAGGCGTGTTTTGGATTTACATAAATTAAAAAACCAAGTTTCTCAATCTTTCCGGTCGAGCCACGACGCCCAGATGTTTGAATTTCATTCCCATTTCTTGCATGGGACCTAGAAATTCACCCAAGGACACACATGTGTTTTTTCAACCAACTTTGGCGCATTGGAGCATGTGCTTGTAGTTCAAATTTTAGTTATGCATATTAAATGACCAGAAATTCAATTAATGTATAAGAAAGTCCAAACGAACCCGCAATAATTCCAAATTTTAGCACGATACTTCTATTTGGTCTAATTTGGCTATGTAAACAAATTAAGGTGGGAGAAGGCAGTGTACGTATGTCGTTTCGCACACGGAGTTGACACGTTCCCTCTCGGAACCACGAGCCTTCTTGAGAGAAGCTCCAGTTTGCAAGAAGCGTATACCAAAGCTTGTCCCAATTCGGCCAAAAAAACACAGCATGTTGTTGCCATGTCATGACACCATGCCAAGTTTCATAATTTTCAGGTGTGTTTTCGATTTACATAAATTAAAAAACAAAGTTTCTCAATCTTTCCGGCCGAGCCACGACGCCCAGATGTTTGAATTTCATTCCCATTTCTTGCATGGGACCTAGAAATTCACCCAAGGACACACATGTGATTTTTCAACCAACTTTGGTGCACAGGAGCATGTGATTGTAGTTTAAATTTGAATTGTGCACATTAAATGCCCAGAAATTCAATTAATGTATAAAAAGGCCAAACGGACCCGGAATAATTCCAAAATTTGGCACAATACTTCTATTTGGTCTAGTCTGCCTATGTAAAGAAATTAAGGCGGGAGAAGGCAGTGTACATATGTCGTTTCGTACACGTAGGTGACACGTTCCCTCTCGAAACCACGAGCCATGTTGATAGAAGCTCTAGTTTGCAAGAAGCTTATACCAAAGCTTGTCCCAATTAAACCAAAAAAATTACCGTAGCATGGTGGTACCATGTCATGACACCATGCCAAGTTTCATGATTTTCAGGTGTGTTTTGGATTTACATCAATTTAAAAAACAAGTTTCTCAATCTTTCCGGCCGAGCCATGAAGCCTAGATGTTTGAATTTCATTCCCATTTCTTGCATGGACCTAGAAATTCACCCAATGACACATATGTGTTTTTTCAACCAACTTTGGTGCATTGGAGCATGTGCTCGTAGTTCAAATTTGAGTTATGCATATTAAATGACCAGAAATTCAATTAATGTATAAGAAAGTCAAACGAACCCGGAATAATTCCAAATTTTAACACGTTACTCATGTAGTTCTATGTTGCCTCTTTAATAAAATAAGGGGGGAGGCAGCGTATATCATTTCGAACACAAAGGTGACATGTCCCCCCTCGGGAACCACGAGTCTTCTCGAGAGAAGCTCCAGTTTGCAAGAAGCTTATACCAAAAACTTGTCCAAATGCGGCCAATTTTTTTTACCACAACATGTTGGTGCTATGAAATGACACCATGCCAAGTTTCATGATTTTCAGGCGAGTTTTGAATTTCCACGAATTTAAGAACCAAGTTTCTTAATGTTCCTGACCGAGCCACGACGCCCAGATGTTTGAATTTCATTCCCATTCCTTGCATGGGGCCTATAAATTCACCCAAAAATACACATGTGATTTTTCAACAAACTTTGGGGCACTGGAGCATGTGCTTGTAGTTCAAATTTGAATTATGCACATTAAATGCCGAGAAACTCAATTAATCCATAAAATGCCAAACGAACCCGGAATAATTCCAAATTTAAACACGACACTCATGTAGTTGCATGTTCACTTACATAATTGTTCTAGGAATTCAAACACCATCCTTTCCCTCCTAACACCATTTTGTCTTTCAAAATATAATGAAAAAATTTAGTATACCACCAACAGTTTACCAGAAAGAATCGTGTGGGATGCGATATAAAATATCTTGGCGCACTGTCTTGTGTGGCTTACGCAGGAAGCTTCGTCGTCTACAGTCCACCGCCCCCGCTTGAACCACACTTGCACGCTAGTTTCTCACGGGACCGAGGGAAATTTTTTTGGCACCACGGAAATATCTATCTCCCCGCCCCCTCCCTCCCACCAAAAGCCACATTTCCACTATTCCTCCTTGCTTTCTAAGTTCAAACCTTCACTGCTACTTACTAGCAGCTCAGCCTCCTTGCCGGTGACCCTTCTTCTTGCAGCACCACCTCCTCGTCGGCTACCCTTCCTCTTGTAGCACCACCTCCTTCCTGGCAACCCTTCTTCTTGTAGCGCCGCCTCCTCACTGGTGACCCTTCTTCTTGCTGCGCCGCCTCCTCACCACTGACCCTTCTTCTTGCTGCGCAGCCTGGTCGATATGGCCAGGCAATCCACACCCCACCCACACCATCCTCCTCCTTTCCCATCACACATGCCCTGACCGACGGTGCAACACCTTCTGCCAAAATAACTGTCCCCCTCCTCTAATTAAGCATCGCCCACAACCATTTTGTATGCAGTATAACATGGAGCTTAGTAGCATCTGGCAGCGGAGAAGCAAATCGCGGCTGCACGCACGCACAAGGTCGCTATGGATGCCATGCATGCTGACCGCCAGATCTTGGAGGAGCACCTCGTCTTCGAGGTCACCGTCGACACTGCCACACAGTTGTTTACTATAAAATACAGTTCGTGATGTTTTCTCGAGGCTACCACCAATGCCTTCTAGTGATTTATCCTCTGTAATGTTAATATGCAATCTGATGTTCAGTTTACAGTTTGTTCCTCTAAAATGTATTGTTTAGTTATCACTTTGGTCCTCTGAAATGTAATGTTCAATTAACAGTTAGGTCCAACAATTGTGACATTTCGAAGTAGTGTTCTCAAGCATTCTTTCTTTGTTTAACTATCTTATCTTCTAGTAGATTGTTCTATTCTGCAATGCCGTGCTTAGTTAACTGTTTTGGTTCATCTGGTCTGCTGTCAATTTAACTGTTTTGTTCAGTTCTTCAATTTGAGTTTCATTTGCTGTGGGTACAATTTTGTATTGTTATGATGTGAAATAAATCGAATTTGGTTGTACTCAATACATATTCTACTGATAGTATGACAACTCTCAGTTAACTTGATCAAGATCTTCCTTATGTGTGTTGCAGGGAAACAATGGGAGGCACTGCGCTTTACCATCGAGGTTTGTTCAAGCATGGTCCTTTGGCTAATAGCACATTATTGCGCAGTTGCAGGAATCATTCTAATATTTAGGTTTCTTACAATTTGGTGTTGCACATGTAGGTCCTGCTATCAGAGGCTTAGACCCACTATTCGACCCATTTTGCAGATGGGGAAATGAGATGTCCATGAATATCAGTCAAGTCAAGAAACTCAGAAAGATTGTTAGGATGAAGAAACTTGTGAAGAATAACAAGAAGATATTTTTTGCACAATGAAGAAGACATCAGTCAACTATAGGATGGTACTAACTCTTTTACCTTGTTTTTACCCCTTGCGCCATCAGTCAACTTTAGGGTGGTACTAACACTTTTACCTTGTTTGCATATCTTTGTTTTCAGTACTTTTCAAAGCAGTTGACCGATGATTACCTCTCAAACTACCTGCATGGTCAAGAGGCGAGGAAGGTATTCGTTCAACACCCATGCTACAATATTGAAGTCTTGCTGAAGAGGACGAAGGTTGGGTGGGCAATTATCCATAGCCATTGGCCTAAAGTTGCAAGGACATTCAACATCACTGAAGGCTCAACATTTGCCTTCCGCTTCTGTAGTTTCCCAGGTGAGATTCATCTGTCTATTTACCGTGTATGATTGTCGGGGGTTGGGTGCGACATATGCCAAAGGATGGCTTATCATGGTGGGGGCGAGTAGAACGTCGCCGGTGCCTGGAAACGGGATGAGGCGCAGACATGCACACCGGCGAATCTTACCCACTTGGGCTCTCCGGAAGATAACACCCTCATCGCTCTGCGGGGTCTCCGCATGGTCACTATGGCGAAATGGTTACAAGGGTGCTCCTAGAGCTGTATCGGGAGGCAGGAGGGAGCTAGGCTGGCTCTCTCCTCCCCTGTCTATGTGTCTAACTCTATCAAAGGCCGAACCCTTTGCATGGGTGCCCCGGGGGGTTTATATAGGCCTACCCCCCGGGGGTACAATAGTAATCTGACTGAGCGTGGCCCCCAGCCGTCTGTCTCTCATGCCGCCGTCCTTCCTGCCGGCTTCTGGGGCCCGCCGACTGGTGGGTCTCGCGGACAGGCCGAACACTGTGCAGCACTCTTGATGACGCAGGCTTGGTCATGGTGTCGTGGCAACAGTGCCGCCATCTGTCAGGCGATCACTGTCGCCACTCCCCATCAATCTTTTTATGGCTCGTGGGGCCTGGCAAGGGAGGCGGCCGACTGGAGGCCGACTCCTCGAGGCCGTCTTCTGGCGCTCTGCCGTCTCGATTCACCCACCGACGGGCGGCCTGCGATCTCCGGGGCGTCAGGCGGCGTCGTGGGCCAAAGTGCATCACGCACTATGGCTGAGGTCGGGGAGGCATGGCAGCGATGCAGCGCCTCGCGGAGATCTCCGGCGTCTGGCTCATTGTAGCCATGCCAACCCCTCGTAGGCAGGAAGGGACGGCCACGTCGGGGCCGTGCCCTGCATCGGTCTTCGTGAAAGGTCGCGGGCCGACTCCCATAGTCGGCGCTTCTGGAGGTCGCAAGCCAGGAGTCGGCTTGCTTTAAAGTCGTCGTCTGGGACTCGGCTTTTCGGGGGATCGCCCTCTGGGACTCGGCCTCTCTGAAGGTCGCCAGCTGGGACTCAGCCAGAGGGGCGCGGCCTGCCCCGATGTCTTGAAAGATCCTGGGTCCCGGGTCGGCCTACCCGTGGCCCATTACTCCGACAGTAGTCCCCGAAGCTGGTGAAACCCTGCGGGTGCCGCCTTATGGGGCTTCAACAGTTTCAATCTTCCCAGCGCCGATTCTGAGACTCGGCCGCTGTTTCTTCGGGCCGACTCGCGGAAGTCGGACTTGTTCAGCGAGGGGCCATTATTCGTAAGTCGCGGTGGGAAAACAGGCGGCGTATCGGATACGCTTCCCTGCCACCATCGAGACGGTCCTATCGCGCGGCGCCACATGAGGAGGATGGTCTGCCCACCCACGCGCGCGATGGGATGGGCCGCCAGGTGGGGCCCGCCATTACCGCGCCTCGGCTTCCGAGTGGATCCGCTGCGGCTGCGGACGGTTGGCATCCCCACGTTGTTACGCGCGCGATAACCCGTGGGTAAATAAATGGGGCGTGGGGCCTCGGGCGCAGTTAATCCCACGTCCGCCCCCTCGGCTCCTTAGCCCGTAGGGCTATAAATAGGTGGGGAGGAGCGGGGCGGCACTGCTAGCACACCCACTCCCCCGCTCTCCTGCCTTCTCTTCTTCCTCCGCCGTGAGCCAATGCATCCTCTCTCGTCGGCGATGAGCTCTTCCTCCGCCGCGCCCCCCGCCTCGCATTCCGGCGTGCGGGATGGCTCGGACGTGGAGGCGGAGCACATCGAGTTTCTCCGCCGGACCCGCCGCCTCCCCGGCGCAGACCTGGTGCACGCTTGTCTCGCGTCGGTGGGAGAGATCCGGCCCGTGCCGGAGGAGGCCGAGCGGGTCGTCTTCTGCTCGCACCTAATGCGCGGGCTAGGGCTTCCAGCGAGCGGGTTCTTCCGCTCGTTCCTGGAGTTCCATAAGCTTCAGCCGCACCACCTCACCCCAAACGCGGTGGTGCTGCTTTTTGCCTTCGCCACTCTGTGTGAAGGCTACCTCGGCGTTCTCCCCACCCTCGAGCTGTGGGGAGAATTTTTCTCTTCGAAGCTCGGTACTCAGGCCGTCGGCACGCCGGCTCAGTGCGGCACCTACATCGCGGTGCGGCGCTCGATGGCCGAAACCCTTTCCCTCCAATCTCGTTGGTGAAGTCGGTGAAGATGTGGCAGCGATCTTACTTCTACGTGAAGAACGTCTCCACCGACGGCGACTGGGTCAATTTGCCGCCCTTAGACCCCGAGCCTCTGACTGGAAGGCTTGCCAGTTGGTCCCACCGGTCCAAGTCGCTGTCCCCCTACGGAGCCGGCTCCGTGGCGCGACTCCGAGTTCTGCTGCAGTCGGAGGGCCTCGTCGGATCCGATCTTCTGGCCGCCTTTGTGGCGCGCCGGGTCCTCCCGCTCCAAGGCCGGCCTCACCTCATCTGTCAGATGAGCGGCCGCCACGATCCGAGCCGGCTGTGCACCAAGGAAATGCCTCGCGGGGAGGTGGCGAACTTGGTGAACCACATCGCGCACTGCGAGTTCACGGAGAACTGGCAGTTCGGCAAGGAGCCGTACTCGCGCGACAACCCCCCTCCAATGGTAAGTCGCATCCTTCTGTAGCTTGATCCTCTTTGCAGCCGACTCCAGCCTCTAATCATCATTGGTTTCTTCTTGGCAGAGTCCCCTCACGGCGCCATGAGAGAGCCCCACGACTACGTCCCAGATCGCGAGGACAGTGATGTCGACGACCCCGACTTGGGGGCGGCGGCGCTGGAGGCCGACGCCGAAGGCGGCGGAGAGGGGGCGGACGGCGGCCTCAGGCCATCGGCCACCTTCGCCGACTGGCCCGAGGACGACGCCGACGTGGAAGTCGTCCCACGCCGCCAGCCGAGGGCCGGCCCCTCCGGCCAAGTCGGCGCAAAGAGGCGTCACGCCGGGCCGAGCGCGCCCGGCGGCAAACAGAAGAAGTTCAAGGGGGCGGCCGCCGCGACCAAGCGGGAGGAGGCGGCCGTGAAGGCCAACCGCTTCCGAAGGGAAGTGAGAAGGCCGCCGCTAGTTTCCGCGTAAGTCTTTTTCACTCTGTCGTTTTCTTTGTTGGATCTTATCCGAGTCTTCATTGATTTTTTCCTCCGGTCTTCTCCAGAGCTCCCCTCTCTCTTGAGAGAGCCGCCGTCCCCTCTGTGATGTGGTCGGTAGAGACGTCCGCCAATACTCGGCGGGTCGATCCCGCCGCCGACCTTTGGCAGGCGACGGAACGGAATGCGCGGGAGAAGCGCGATGAAGAGGAGGCCGACCGCCTGGAGAAGGTGGAGGCTGAGAAGGCGGCCGCCAATGCCCAGAGGAGACTGGAGGAGGCCGAGACTTCGCCGCTTGATTTAAACAAAGACGCCGAGGAGGTCGGGCGTCGCCGATCGGCGATGCTTGTCCCTCCGTTGTCGTCGGCGCCGCCGGCTCTGGAGTTCACGGGGCAGACCGGAGAGGTCGGCGCCGAGAACCCTCTCGCGGAGGAGGGCGGCGACGTTTCAGGCTCGGACACCCACGCGCCGCCTCCGCCTCCGTCTAGGAGGCGCGGCTGCTTCTTCAAGTTGCCGTTCGCGCCGCCCGGCTTGAGAGGACGAGCTTCGGTGCCTTGAAGCTTCGAGAGCTGGCGCAGCCAGCTCAGCGAACTCGACGTCGAAGCCTCGGTCTGGCGCCCACCGCTGGTTGCGCTGGAGGCGGCACCGCCCGCTGAATCGAGCCCTCTGGGCGTCCATCAAAGCTGCGCAAGGAGAGCGGCGCCCTCAACTCGCACAGAGCGCATTCGCCGCGGACATCCGTCCGCATGCGTTTCCTTTCTCTTTTTAATTTCGTCTTGCTTTCTGTGGGGCGCGCCCAGCACCCATCGGGTGTAGTCCCGAGTTCGGACGGCTGCCGAAAGCAGCGGTTCGAACTCCCTCTAGTGAGCTCCGAGTACTAACTTTTGCCTTTGCCGGCTTTTTGCAGGAATATCATAATCTCCGCGCCACTGTCTTCAACCGCAACGTCGAGGAGCTGAATAAGCGGACCGCCGACCTGACGGAAAGCCGAGGTGAGTTATTTCTTCCTTCTTGGCGAAGTGCGGTGGCGCACCCGCGGGCTGTTGTCCCGAGATTGGGCTGGCTGCTGGCGGTCGGGCGGATCTCTCCGGCGATCAACTTTCCTTCTTCTCATGAAGCGCGGCAATTGGCCGCTGGCTGTAATCCCGAGATTCGGGCCGATCGCTGGCGATCGGGCGGATCTCCCGGCGATCTACCCATCGATGACTTTCTTGTCTTCCTCTTCACTCTTCAGGCGCCAATGCCGCCCTCCAGGAGCAGCTAGGCGAGGCCAACACTGCTCGTCATTCCAAGGAAGAGGAGTGCGACAAGCTCGCCAAAGAGCGCGATCTGTTGGTGACGCAGCTGGCCGAGCAGAAGGAGTTGCTCTGGAAGGCGCAGGACGATGCCAAGTCGCGGGAGGTCGCCCACATGGCCGAGTTCGAGGTCGAACGCTCCGCCTGGACCGACCGGGAGGTGATGCTGACCTCTGGCTACAACGAGCTCGAGGACATCGTCGATGGTAAGTCTTTTTCGCTTCTTTGGTCTTCCGACTCTGTGTTGGGATGATTTCTGATTTCCCGACTATCTTCTTTTCTGCCTTAGCAGACTTCTTTCCCGGCCATTCACAAGCCGTCCCTCTGGCCATCGAGGGGGCTCGGGAGGCGTGAAGGGCGAAGGGTAAGGTGATTGCCGCCAATGCCCCCTGAACCATCGACGAGCAGCTTCTGAGCATCAGGGCTCGTCTTTGTCCTGCTCACCGTCTGCTGCGCCGTCTTCAGCGTGCTGGTGCCCAAGTGGTTGCCGCCCTGTGGCCGGACGCGCCAGCTCTTTGCACCGCCAGTCGGACCGCCGACTGGCTGGAAGTCGCCGCCGGCCACCTTGAGGCTTGGAAGGGCTCCTCGGCCCGGGCCGGAGCACGCCGGGCCTTGGAGTTCGTCAAGGCGTGGTATCCGGGCTGGACTCGACCGCTGGCCGCATTTTCGATCGAAGCCCAGGCCGAGCTGGAGGCCGTAGAAGGCGCCCTTGTCGAGCGCGCGGCGGCCATCGCCGAGTACACGGACACCAGCATCTTCATGCCCGAGCGGACTGAAGGCGGCGAGGAGGCACCGCCGGACTGGTTCGGATGAACCCGAGTCTGAGGAAGACTTCGGCAGATGTGATTGACTCAGCGCCGAGGAGGAGGACGAGTCGGAGGACGGAGGCGAGGAGGAGGCGCCAGAAGACGAAGCAGGCGGCCAGCCTCAGCCCGATCGCGCCTCCAGCAACGAGCCGCGCGGGGACAAGGCGACCGCCGCCGGAGGCGACCAGGCTGAGACCGCCCAGCCGACTGCCCCTGCATCTGACACCGCCGTCACCTCCGATCCTCCGGCCCCGGAGGCCGCCTCCTAGACTGCTTCTGTTTATCTGTCTTCATTAATCTTTTTGAAAGACTTGTTAGGCTCGAACAATTCCACCAACGGGGTGTATCCTGAACTCTTATTCGGAGACTCGGCCGAGGGCCTATTAAATATTTATCTAATTTCCGCCTTTCCTTGCTTATTGCTCCTTAGACTTTTTCCTTTGCCGCCTTCCTGTAGTTGCCGCCTTGCTGGCTGGGCAGCCACTCTGCGGACTGTCGCCAGGTCAAGTGCTCGACTACTTCAGGAAGGCAAGTACTTAGCCATTTAGAGTTTCTCCAGCAAATCGGCTAGAAAGCGACAGGCCGACTATTCGAGAGTCGGTTGTCCTTGATAAAAGTCGAGACGACGAGCCGACTGCTCATGAGTCGGCTCGGTGGGGGGATGCTGGTAGCCGGCTTGGGCTATGCGTAAGCTTTTAGGTCCTTAGCCATTTTTCACGTGTCGCTTTCGTTCTTGCTTGTTCCCGCCTACGGCGATCGCTCTACGAGCTGCGGCTTTCGACGACAGAGACAGCTTGAGCGCAACACATTACTTGTCCGACCGCAGAAGCATTCCATAAAGAAGGCGGCAAGTCCCGGGCGACTAGTCGGACCGGTGCAACGATATGATACAAAAGAGCAGCATATTCGGAAGCGTAATTCTTATCATACAGATAATCAAAAAGGAAGTCCCCAAGCTCGTCCCGGGGGGCCTAAGGTCTTAGTACTTTAATACAAAGAGGGTAGTGCGATACATATTGCATCAATTGTAAAATCTTCGAAGAAGATTCGCGTTCCACGGGCGCTCTGTTTCTTTGCCGGAGTCGTCCCTCTTGCGCGCTCGAGGCTTCTGAGCGTCGATCAGATAGTAGGCGTCGTTCCCTAGCACCTTGCTGATGATGAAGGGACCTTCCCAAGGCGCCGACAACTTGTGCTGGCCGGGTGTTCTCTGAATCAGCCGGAGCACAAGGTCGCCCTCTTGGAACGATCTTGGCTTGACCTTGCGGTTGTAGTATCGGTGCAGACTCTGCTGGTAGATGCCGGACCGACTGAGTGCCAACAGTCGGCCCTCTTCCAGCAGATCGACGCCGTCTTGGCGTGCTTCTTCGGCTTCCTCCTCGGTGTACATGGAGACTCGCGGAGAGTCGAACTCTATATCCGTTGGGATGACGGCTTCGGCGCCGTAGACGAGGAAGAAAGGCATGAAGCCGGTTGATTTGTTTGGGGTTGTGCGCAGACTCCAGAGGATGGCAGGCAGCTCTTCGACCCAACAGCCGGCCAAACGCTTGAGTGGTTCGACCAACCGAGGCTTGATGCCGGATAGGATGAGGCCATTGGCTCGTACTACCTGGCCGTTTGACTGCGGATGGGCAACGAACGCTAAGTCCAGTCGGATGCCCTGCATCGCGCAGAAACAGGCCAAGGCGCCCTTGGAAAAGTTGGTGCCGTTGTCGGTGATGATGCTGTGCGGTATGCCGTACCGCACCGTGATGTCGGCAATGAAGGTTACTGTTGTGGGCCCGTTCAATTTCTTGATGGGCTTTGCTTCCACCCACTTGGTGAACTTGTCCACCGCGACAAGCAGATGAGTTAGGCCGCCTCGGGCCGTCTTGAATGGTCCTACCATGTCCAGGCCCCAAACTGTGAAGGGCCAGGCAATGGGGATTGTCTTCAGCACGGAAGCCGGCTAAAGGGGCTTGGAGCGGAACATCTGGCACCCCTTGCATTTTTGGAATAGTTCCTTAGCTTCTTCCAGGGCAGTCGGCCAAAAGAAACCGTGCCGAAAGGCTTTGGCCACGAGTGCCCTCGAAGCCGCATGGTGGCCGCACTCGCCCTGATGGATGTCCCTGAGAATCGCTTGGCCTGGCTCTGATTCTACGCAGCGCTGGTAGACACCAGTGACACTGCGCCTGACTAGCTCTCTGTTAACTATGGTGTATGCTGCTGCTCGGCGCTGCACTTGCCGAGCCGAGATCTCATCTGTTGGTAATTCTTTGTTAACTAGAAACTTGAGGATGGGCTGTGCCCATGAAGGTGCTGCTATCTCCTCAACTGCTACCACAGCGACTTGGACAAGGGTGGCCGGGCTGGGAGGCGGCGGGTTGGAGTCTGCGGCCGTTTGCTGGAATGAGGGAATCTCGGGATGATTGGGGCAGCTCCGGGACGTGGCGCAATCCCGGGCAGACTCGAAGTCCCGGGCCGACTAGCGCAGTCCCCGGGCTGGGCTCTGAAGTCCTGAGGCAGTGGCGCAGATCCCGGGCGGTGGGCGCGATCCCGGCCGACCGGGCGCATCCCCGGCTGAGCTCTGAAGTCCCGAGCCCGTGGCGCGATCCCGGGCTGGTTTCAACTATGGCTTTCTTGAGGTCGCCTGCTGGGGCCTTGGATTCAGATCCGACTATTTCTGGCGGAGCCGGCACGAAGATGGAGTCTGACTCTGGTGAAGGCTTGATAGACGGCTTGAGGAGGCGCTGAAGGGCGACGCTAGAAGGTATCGCTTGGCGAGTGGAGCCAACTCGTGCCAAGGCATCTGCTTGATCGTTGTCATTTCTTGTCACGTGAAGGAATTCGCACCCCTCGAAATATCCGCTGAGTTGCTGCACCAGGAAGCGGTAGCTCGCCATGTTTGCGTCTTTGGCGCCCCGATCGCGGATGATTCTTTGAACCACCAAGTCGGAGTCTCCATAGCATGGATCCGGCGAATGCCGAGTTCTTTGGCAAGCCGGAGCCCATGGATGAGCGCTTCATATTCGGCGACATTGTTGGAGGTGTCGAAGTGGATTTGCAGCACGTATTTGAGCCTGTCGCCCTGAGGGGAGGTGAGGATGACGCCGGCTCCAAGGCCGGTGCACATCTTGGAGCCGTCGAATTGCATCCGCCAATGAGTGGAGTCGGTATTGGCGGCGGTATTGAGTCTCGCCCCGGTCGGCGAAGTCGGCCGGCGCTGCGAATTGATGGCGGTGCGGGCTGGTAGTAGATGGTGTAAGGGCTAGATCTATAGCCCATTTGGCCACTCGGCGGGCGTCTCGGCTTCAATGATCTCGGCGAGTGGGCGGTGCAAACCACAGTGATTGGATGCTCTTGAAAGTAGGGCTTGACTTCTTGGCGGCAAAATGCGCCGTAACACATCTTGTGATAGTGAGGGTAGTTTTGCTTGGAGGTCGGCGATACCTCGCTCGTAATATACCGGTCTCGGGTGGGAGCGCCTTGCCTTCCTCCTTGCGCTCGACTCGATGATATCTTGACTACTCGGCTGGTGGCGGCGATGTACAAGAGCATGGGCTCTTTGGGAGTCGGAGCCGCCAACACGGGGGGAGTAGTCAACATCTTCTTCAGTTGGAGAAATGCCTCATCTGCCTTGTGGTTCCACTCAAAAAAGGTGGTCTTCTTCATCAGTTGATACAAGGGCAGAGTGAAAGCACATTTGCTCCCTGGGTGGTTTTGGTAATTAATGACAAACCCTAGAAATTTCGGATTTTCCGATTCTGAACTCGGTCTCACCGAAACTTGAGTTGCCAAGCTTCTGTAACCTTCTGTCATCAAATCGGTGTCACCGAGATGATGAAGTCGGTCCCACCGAGATTGGCAAGCTCTTGTCTTTGGACGAATCGGACTAACCGAGATTGTATTTTCGGTCCCACCGAAAATCCCAACGTTCACATGATTTGAACTTTCGGTCTCACCGAGTTGTCAACTTCGGTCCCACCGAGATTGGTCAAATGTGTGTAACGGTTGGATTTTGTGTGGAGGCTATAAATACCCTCCACCCCTCTTCATTCGTGGAGAGAGCCATCGAAAGAACTACCACTCCTACCTTACATTTACGAGAAGAAAACTACCTACCCTTGTGTTGAGATCAAGTTGCTCCACTCCCACCATATGAAACTTGATCTCTAGCCTTCCCAAGTTGCTTTCCACTCAATCCTTTCTTCCACCACAGCCAAATCAGTGAGGAGAGTTGAGTGTTGGGGAGATTATCATTTGAAGCACAAGAGCAAGGAGTTCATCATCATCAACACCATCTATTACCTTTTGGAGGCTGGTGCCTCCTAGATTGGTTAGGTGTCACTTGGGAGCCTCCGTCAAGATGTGGAGTTGAACCAAGAAGTTTGTAAGGGCAAGGAGATCGCCTACTTCGTGAAGATCTACCCCGAGTAAGGCTAGCCCTCCGTGGGCGTAGGCCATGATGGCATAGACAAGGTTGCTTCTTCGTGGACCCTTCGTGGGTGGAGCCCTCTGTGGACTCTCGCAGCCGTTACCCTCCGTGGGTTGAAGTCTCCATCAACGTGGAATGACGATAGCTCCACCTATCGGAACCACGAGAAAAATCTCCGTGTCTCCAAATTGCGTTTGATCTTCTCCACTTCTCTTTACTACTTGTGCAATTTACTTTCCGCTGCCCATACTCTAGAATTGCATGTGTAGTATGCTACTTGACTTGTGTGTTATGAAAAATCTGCCAAGAACTTGTCTTTGTCAAAAGGCTGAACTTTTATCTTGTCGAGTAGTCTAATCACCCCCCCTCTAGACACTCTTACCTTCTTCGATCCTACAATTGGTATCAGAGCATTGGTCTCCATTGCTTTGGTTTACACACCATTGGAGGAAGATGCACGTGTCTACGTTTGGGAGTGTTAGCCATAGAGTGCCTATTCTTGATGGAGTGTCCTATAACTCGTGGAGGATTGAAATGCTTATTATCTTTAAGATGTATAACTTGCGCAAATATGTTGAAACCCCATATGTGCCTCCATTTGACCCCTTGCACCCTACCATGGATGAAGAGCTTGATTTGCTTCGTAACCTTAGAGCTGTAAATCTTATCATTAGAGGTTTGCCCGATAATTTGCTTAAGCTCGTTACAAACTTTGAGTGCGCCTATGCTATGTGGAAGTTCTTGGAAGAACTTTATCCGGACTACTCTTTAAGAGGTCTTGATGAAATTCTATTCAAGACTATTGAATTTGATATGATGCGCCCCAATGATCCCAACTTTGATAAATGCTTCTTTGAGCTTCGTGATCTTATGAAAAAGAAGGGTGATCCTTGTCTTATCAATGATCTAATTAGAAATGCTCTTGTATTGCATTCCGATGATTATTGTCACATTGACAAAACTGATGCAAGTCATTGTCAAATTGACCTAGGTATTGATGATGAACAATCTATGGGTCAATATGATGATGAGCATGAGCACGATGATGATTACTCCGATTCGGACACCGAGCTAGACAAGATCATGAAGAGTCTCAATCTTATGGCAAATCTGAGAGACTACATATCCGGTGGAAAAGAGTGGATTCTTGATAGTGGATGCACCGATCACATGACCGGAGACGAAGACATGTTTCGAGAGCTTGGAAAGAACAATGGTCCACGCAAGTATGTGACTTTTGGAGACAACTCCAAGGGTAAGGTACTTGGCCTTGGTAAGGTGGCCATATCTCATGATAGCTCCATTCAAAATGTCATGCTTGTTGAATCACTTGGATACAATTTACTTTCCGTGTCTAGATTAGCTGACTTTGGATTTAATGTGCTATTCACCGAAGTAGATTGCCAAGTCTTTCGTCGTGACAATCATAACATGGCATTTACCGGTATCCGTAGAGGTGATCTATATATTGTTGATTTCACTAAGAAAGCCCAACCTAGAACTTGCTTCATTGCTAAATCCGCTAAAGGTTGGTTATGGCATAGAAGGCTTGGACATGTTGGTATGGGTAATCTAGACAAGCTAATCAAAGGTGATCATATTCTTGGTGTTAAAGATGTTTTCTTTGACAAAGATAGACTTTGTAGTGCTTGTCAGGCAGGAAAACAAGTAGGTGGAAGTCATCCCAGAAGAACATCATGACCACAAGGAGACCGCTTGAGCTTCTTCATATGGATCTCTTGGTCCCAATGCTTACAAAAGCCTTGGTGGTAACTCCTTTGGTCTAGTTATAGTTGATGATTATTCCAGATTTACGTGGGTATTTTTCCTTGATGACAAATCACAGGTTGAGAGAATCTTCAAAACCTTTGCGAAAGGCCCAAAATCAATTTGAGGTGAAGATCAAGAAAGTTCGGAGTGACAATGGAGCGGAGTTCAAGAACGCCAATGTAGACTCTTTTATCGATGAGGAAGGGATTCTACATGAGTTCTCGACTACGTACACTCCTCAACAAAATGGAGTTGTTGAGAGGAAGAACCGAGCAGCTCATAGAGATGGCGAGAACGATGCTTGATGAATACAAGACACTGAAGCACTTTTGGGGTGAAGCCGTCGAGACAGACTTGTCATGCTATCAACAGGCTTTATCTTCATAAGCTCCTCGGCAAGACTTCATACGAGCTCCTCACCGGTCACAAACCCCAAGTGGGATACTTTCGTGTCTTCGGTTCGAAATGCTATATTCTTGATAAGCATCGTCGGTCTAAATTTGCTCCTAAAACTCATGAAGGCTTTTTCCTTGGTTATGGATCAAACTCCCACACCTACCGTGTCTACAATAATTTCACCCGAAAGGTTGAAGAGACGGTAGATGTGAAGTTTGATGAATCTAATGGCTCGCAAGTAGAGCAAATGCCTATTGATGTAGGAGACAAGGATCCATCGGAAGCCATTCAAGATTTATCAATTGGAAAGATCCGTCCCATGGAAGTGAAGGAGAGTACCTCATCTACATATGTGGAGCCCCCTACCTCAAGGCAAGATGAACCTCAAGGCAACATGGAGGCCTCCACAAGTGGAACTCACCAAGATGAGGAAGTGCAACACAAGAAGATCCACCACAACCTCCTTCTCCACCACCTCAAGACAACACCAACAACAATGAAGAAGAAGAGGAAGATGAGGATGATGAGGAACCTCAGCCACAACCACAACAAAATCTATCCCGAGTTCGAGCAAGAGTCAAGAAGAATCATCCCGTGGAACAAATGATCAATGACATCAACTCCGGGAGAATTACTCGCTCTAAAACTCGCTTAGCAAACTTTTGTGAGCATTACTCATTCATCTCTAGTATTGAACCTATGAAGGTAGAAGAAGCACTTGAAGACCCGGATTGGGTGAACGCTATGCACGAAGAGCTACACAACTTCGAGAGGAACAATGTATGGACTTTGGTAGAGAAGCCCAATGATGATCAAAACGTCATTGGAACCAAATGGGTGTTTCGGAACAAGCAAGATGAAGATGGACAAGTCATCCGCAACAAGGCTCGTCTCGTAGCTCAAGGTTACACGCAAGTCGAAGGTATGGACTATGGTGAGACCTATGCCCCCGTTGCTAGACTTGAGTCTATTCGCATTCTTCTTGCTTATGCCAATCACCATGATATTACTCTCTATCAAATGGATATTAAAAGTGCTTACCTAAATGGTGAAATTGAGGAGGAAGTATTTGTGAAACAACCTCCCGCATTTGTGAATCCTAAAAAGCCTAATCATGTTTACAAACTTCACAAAGCTCTTTATGGTCTTAAACAAGCTCCTAGAGCTTGGTACAAATGCTTGACTAGCTTTCTCCTTGAAAAAGGATTTGAGATTGGAAAAATAGACTCAACGCTATTCACGAAAAGGGTTGATGGTGAACTATTTGTGTGCCAAATATATGTTGATGATATTATCTTTGGTTCAACTAACCCTCATTTTAGCGAGAAGTTTGGAAAGCTCATGTCGGAGAAGTATGAGATGTCCATGATGAGTGAACTCAAATTCTTCCTTGGGTTGCAAATCAAGCAATCTAAGGAGGGTACCTTTGTCTCACAAACAAAGTACACCAAGGATCTCTTCAAGAAGTTCAACATTCAAGAAAGCAAAGGTATGAGAACCCCCATGCCTACAAGTGGACATAATGACTTGACAAAAGATGGAGAACCCGTTGATCAAAAGGTTTACCGATCTATGATTGGTTCTCTACTATATCTTTGTGCTTCTCGTCCTGACATAATGTTGAGTGTATGCATGTGTGCTCGATATCAAGCAGCCCCTAAAGATTGTCATCTTAAAGCTGTTAAAAGAATTGTGAGATATTTGATACACACACCTAACTTTGGCATTTGGTATCCTAAGAGGGCCTCTTTCGATCTTGTTGGCTATTCCGACTCGGACTATGCCGGTGACAGGGTTGATAGAAAGTCAACTTCGGGTACGTGTCAATTCCTTGGTCGATCCCTTGTATATTGGTCCTCCAAGAAACAAAATTCGGTATCATTATCCTTTGCCAAGCAGAATATATTGCTGCTGGTTCATGTTGTGCTTTCGATTGCTATGGATGACACAAACGCTTAAGGATTATGGGATACATGTGAGACATGTTCCCATGCTTTGTTACAATGAGAGTGCGATTAAGATTGGACACAATCCCGTGCAACACTCTCGAACGAAACATATTGAAGTTCGTCACCATTTTATTCGTGATCACATTGCCAAGGGTGACATCAATCTTAAGCATGTTCGAACTGACAAACAACTTGCTGATATCTTTACAAAACCTCTTGATGAGAAGGGGTTTTGTCGCTTGAGTGAGTTGAACATCATTGATGCTTCAAACTTGGAGTGAAAACTCCATTGATGCATGCAAGGCATGAGCCTACTTGACTAATCCTTGATATTTCTCTTATGATGATGATCATATGTCTTGGACACATTTGCCTTCTTGTATTGCATCTAACTCCTTGCAGGTACTTGGATGATCTACATTCCACAAGATTACCACACACTCAAATCTTGAGTAATCTTGTCATTGACCAAGTATCTAGCCCTTTGGGATGTTGAGTTCAAGGAACAAAATTGCACATATCCTTTTTGACACCTTATACATCTAGTATTTCACTCTTGTCATCTTGGATATTCTTGAGTATTTCCTTGCTTGCCTAACCCATGTAGGAAGATGAACTACACAAGTGGAAATGGTGCTCCAACTTCACATTCAATGAGCACCTACATCAAGTTCACCTACATGAGCAAAGCAACAACAAGCCCAAGGTATGTTCTTCACATCTTTAAGGAGCTTTACTCAAAGTCATGAGTACAAGCAGCTTCATAAGATGTGATCACATCAAATGCTTAATCGAAAAATGGCAACCCCATTTTGAGCTTAAACGATGAGTATGACCTATGATCAAATGTTCTCATTTGACTCCTAAGTCAAAATACTCAAATATAGGTGACCTTGTCGCCGACCCCTATCTAGATAAAGTACATATGTTTTGGAGTGTTTTGTTTTTGTTTTCTCTTATGTTCTCTCATTGAGTTTTCTTTAAAAAAAACTTCATCTAGCAATCTTTTTCATTTCTATTCTTCTGTCTTTGTGAATATCCTTTTGGCTCTGATCAATTCCTTGAAAATCATTTACAAATTCTTTGCAAAAACTTTGAAACATTCCTTGCAAAGTGAGATGAATTATTTCTGTATTTCCTTGGAATTAAACTCGGCGTCACCGACTTAAAAATTTCGGTCTGACCGAAAAGGATCTGCCCTAAGTCCCTGACTTTCGGACCCACCGATCCATCTAACTCGGTGCCACCGATTTTCTTTCAGGATATCATCTTCTGCAGCTCCACTCAATGATTCTCTATGCATATTTCTTATTGCCCAGTTGTGATTCTTAAGGATCCCACTTCTTTCCTTCCATCCTTCCTGACCTTCCTAGTCTGCTGTCCTTTTCGGCACTTGATGTCAAAGGGGGAGAAGATTTAGGGGGAGATAGGGGGAGAAGAGGAAATTTAGGGGGAGAAGAAAAGCAATCTTACCTTAAGGGGGAGAGAATCACATCAAAGCTTTGCCGTGTTCCACATTGGATATTACATTTGGCATCATTCTTTTGATTTTGCTTTCATTGCTTTCACAATTGATATCTTATGGAAAGCAAAATCTCTCAGAGTTCATTGAAAATCTTTTAGTTTCGGAGACATGTTTGCTAATTCAAGCTTGTGCTCAATATGAGACACTCTTTATACATGTCTTCCCTGGCTTGGTACTCTTGATGTTCTTGCTATTGGTTGAAGAAATACTCTTGTGTTATCTAACCTTGTTTTCCCAAGTTTATTTCTTCAGGTACAATGCCAAGGAACCTCAAGGTAAGTATATGCACTTTGCGGAATGTGCATGATGGTGACTTGCTTGTGAATACTTGTTTGCAAGAAATCACCATGCACATATGCATTATCACTCACTTCTTTTCATCTGCTCTGATGCATATAGCCAAGCTGCATGTAGCACATCTTGCTCTTCTCTCTTGTGTGCTTGTTGTAGTCCAAAACCATAATTTATGAAAATCTTGCACACTTGTAGGGGGAGCTTGTGTACTACATGTTTGTCAAAGCTTTGTGATAATTCATCTTTCTTTCAAGAAGCTTTGATGTCTTGTTTTTGTGTTGCCATCAATTACCAAAAGGGGAGATTGAAAGCACATTTGCTCCCTGGGTGGTTTTGGTAATTAATGACAACATACTTTGTGGTTGGACTAATGCTTTTATCAAGTATGTTTCAGGAAGTTCAATCACATTGGCATGGCAAAAGGACTGAAGAGGTGGACCCCTCAAATGCTAAGGCAAGCATTGGAAAGAGCTCAAGACTCCATTTTTGGTTTAGTGATCCAAGATCACAGTGAGTCCATAGGAAAGCCAATACTATTAAAAGGGGATGAGGTTATGATAATGATCTGGTTGCTCAAAGTGCTTAGTGATACATCTCCTAAACTATCAGCAACTCTCACTGCCATATACACTCATAAGTAATCTCGGTCCCACCGATTTTTCAAACCCAGTCACACCGAGATGAACCACCTCAGCCATAAAGCCAAACCCTAGAAATTTCGGATTTTCCGATTCTGAACTCGGTCTCACCGAAACTTGAGTTGCCAAGCTTCTATAACCTTCTGTCATCAAATCGGTCTCACCGAGATGATGAAGTCGGTCCCACCGAGATTGGCAAGCTCTTGTCTTTGGACGAATCGGACTAACCGAGATTGTATTTTCGGTCCCACCGAAAATCCCAACGTTCACATGATTTGAACTTTCGGTCTCACCGAGTTGTCAACTTCGGTCCCACCGAGATTGGTCAAATGTGTGTAACGGTTGGATTTTGTGTGGAGGCTATAAATACCCTCCACCCCTCTTCATTCATGGAGAGAGCCATCGAAAGAACTACCACTCCTACCTTACATTTCGAGAAGAAAACTACCTACCCTTGTGTTGAGATCAAGTTGCTCCACTCCCACCATATGAAACTTGATCTCTAGCCTTCCCAAGTTGCTTTCCACTCAATCCTTTCTTCCACCACAGCCAAATCGGTGAGGAGAGTTGAGTGTTGGGGAGATTATCATTTGAAGCACTAGAGCAAGGAGTTCATCATCATCAACACCATCTATTACCTTTTGGAGGTGGTGCCTCCTAGATTGGTTAGGTGTCGCTTGGGAGCCTCCGTCAAGATGTGGAGTTGAACCAAGAAGTTTGTAAGGGCAAGGAGATCGCCTACTTCGTGAAGATCTACCCGAGTAAGGCTAGCCCTCCGTGGGCGAGGCCATGATGGCATAGACAAGGTTGCTTCTTCGTGGACCCTTCGTGGGTGGAGCCCTCCGTGGACTCCCGCAGCCGTTACCCTCCGTGGGTTGAAGTCTCCATCAACGTGGAATGACGATAGCTCCACCTATCGGAACCACGAGAAAAATCTCCGTGTCTCCAAATTGCGTTTGATCTTCTCCACTTCTCTTTACTACTTGTGCAATTTACTTTCCGCTGCCCATACTCTAGAATTGCATGTGTAGTATGCTACTTGACTTGTGTGTTATGAAAAATCTGCCAAGAACTTGTCTTTGTCAAAAGGCTGAACTTTTATCTTGTCGAGTAGTCTAATCACCCCCCTCTAGACACTCTTACCTTCTTCGATCCTACACAGAGCTTTCTC
The DNA here is from genome assembly GCA_021437245.1 of Aegilops speltoides. Lineage (NCBI taxonomy): Eukaryota > Viridiplantae > Streptophyta > Magnoliopsida > Poales > Poaceae > Aegilops > Aegilops speltoides. The sequence goes on along the minus strand of CM038142.1, from coordinate 193,939,253 downwards.
GCCCAGCCGACTGATAAATCGGCTGATGGACGCCAAGCAGCCGGTGAACTTCTGCACATCCAACAGTCGGCTGGGTACCTCCATTCTCTCAATGGCCTTGATCTTGACGGGGTTGCACTCTATGCCGCGTTCGGAGACCAGGAAGCCAAGGAGCTGGCCGGCTGGGACTCCGAAAACGCACTTCTCGGGGTTGAGCTTGATCCGGAATCGGCGCAGATTTTCAAAGGTCTCTTTGAGGTCTTCCAGCAGTGTCCCATGCTTTTCCGTCTTCACGACCACATCGTCCACATAGACGTGGGCGTTCCTGCCGAGTTGCTTGAGGAGGCACTTCTGCAAGCAATGCTGAAAGGTGGCGCCGACATTTCTCAAGCCAAACGTCATTGTCAGGTAACAGAAGGCTCCAAATGGCGTGATGAATGCGGTCTTCAGTCTGTCTGCTGGATTCAGCTTGATCTGGTGGTATCGTGAGTATGCGTCTAGGAAACTCAACAGCTCGCATCCGGCAGTGGAGTCTATCACCTGATCAATCCTTGGCAGAGCAAACGGGTCCTTCGGGCAGGCTTTATTGAGGCTTGTGTAGTCGATGCACATCCGCCACTGCTTGTTTTTCTTCAGTACCAACACCGGGTTTGCTAGCCACTCTGGAAAAAACACTTCCATGATGAAACCGGCTGCCAGGAGCCGGGCTATCTCTTCTCCAACAACTCTTCTTTTCTCTTCTGACATGCGGCGCAAGGGATGCCTGACGGGCTTCATATCTAGCCTGACGTGTAGCTTGTGCTCGGCGAATTCCGTCGGTACACCCGACATGTCCTTGGGGGACCATGCGAAGATGTCCCGATTCTCATGGAGGAAATCGACGAGCTCGCCTTCCTATTTGCTGTCAAGGCCTGTGCCTACGACAGCGTATCTCTCTAGGTGCTCTGGGTCCAAGGGTATCTTCTTGGTTTCTTTAGCCGGCTTGAATGATCCTTCTACCTCCGACTCCTTGGGGTCGGGCGACATCTCTGGCTGCTTTCCGGCCATCGCCACGACTCGGTCAAGGAGCCGTTTCTCGGCTGCGATCACCAAGGAATCGCCCAGCCGACTGCTCTCGGCCGCGCAAGCGGATGATTTCTTGTAGTCGCCGGCAATGATCAGGATTCCCTTGGAACTCGGCATCTTCATTTTAAGGTAGGTGTAGTGTAGAACCGCCATGAACTTGGCCAAGGCAGGCCGGCCAAGCAGAGCGTGGTACGGTCTCTCCAGGTCCACCACCTCGAACCAGACCGGCTCTCGGCGGAAGTGATCTTTGTCCCCGAAGAGGACATCTGTCAGGATCTTGCCGATTGGTGAGCAGGAGAGGCCGGGTACAATTCCATGGAACACGGTGCGGCTGCTCTGCAGTTGCCTTCGCCTGATTCCGAGCTTCTCCATGGTGTCTTTGTATAGGATGTTTATGCTGCTGCCTCCGTCTATCAGGACCCGCGTGAAACGGGCAGCCCGCCTATCAGTGGCCCAGGTTGCGCCTAAGACAAGGGCATAGGAGCCTGGACTCAGCATCACCTCTGGGTGATCCGCCCGACTCCAACTGATAGGCCTCCCGGACCAATGCATGAACTCTGGGGCATCCGTTGCTACTGCATTTACTTCTTGCTGCTGTTGGCGCCTGCTGCGCCGGTCATCTGCCACACTGGTGAATACTATGTGGGCTCCATGCTCTTCTGGGAACTCGTCTTGTACCGCGCCGACTGGCCGAGCCGCCCGGCTCTTTGGGGCAGCGGCGAGGCGGCGCCTCGCAGCGGCGGAGGAGCGAGCCGTCTCCTTGGCGATTCTGGCGAGCCAGTGGCACTTTCTGGTGGTGTGGTTCGACGGCTTCGCGCCGCTGTGGAACTTGCAAGGACCATCCAAAGTTCTGCTCATAGGAGAAAGCCGGCAACCAATTGGACTTGCCGCCTTTACGCGCTTGGCGGAGGCTGCCCTCGGCTGCCGATCTTCTCATCGCTGCGACACGCCGACTGTTGGAATTCGGCTATGGGGCCTTGCGCTTGTTTTCGTTTTGTTGCCGTCGCCGACTGGCGTCTCCAGCCGGAGTTCTGGGAGCCTTGGGAGTCACCTTGCCAGCCGCGTTGACTTGAATCTCCGTCTTCATAGAAGAGTCGGCCGTGGCGTACTTATCCGCTATGACTAGCGGTTCGTCAAGGGTTTCGGCTCATCGCGAGAGGAGCTTGTGCTTGAGGAGGTGCCCTCTCGGCACCGGTGGTGAAATACTCAATAGCCTGCACCTCGTGCGCGCCCGCAGGAGTTTGAAGTTCGCCCCAGTAGCGTGAGGTAGTCGTAGCGTTGATTCTTCGAGGCCTTGCGCACAAGGAGAGCTGGCGCGGCTTGGGAGGTCGCTTATGCGTCTTTGGTGAAGTTGCGAATGAAGGCTTCGTGAAGTCGACCCAGCTATTGATGGTGCGGGCTTCAGGCTGTTCAGCCATGTCCGGGCCGTGCCCTGGAGCATGAGAGGAACATACTTCACGGCAACTCGCTTGTTGCCGTTTGCTATGCAGATGGCTGTGGAGTAATCTATCAGCCAGTCTTCCGGCTTCACGGAGCCGGTGTACTTGGGCGTGTCTCGGGGGAGCGTGAACCCTCTGGGGAAGGGCTTGTCTCGATCACGGGGCCGAAGCAAAGCGGACCAATTCATCTTCTTCTTCGGCGCCAGGATCGGTGGAGTCGGTCGATCCGATGGCGGGCGTCATTCTCTCCGACTCCCTCTCGGCGGCCAAGGCAACCTCCGAGAGTCGGATGCTCAACAGGCGGCGGAGAAACTCGCCGCTCTCTTCGGGGTGGGGGAGGCAGATAATCGTCCCGTCGTTCCACTGCTCTTGGGCGGCCGTCTTGGTCGCGCTCGATGGTGATGTGAGTCCAACTATGGCTAACAGCCGGCTCCTTCTCTTTCCTTCCGCGGACTCCGCTAGTCGGCGTCCGGGAGGTCGCGCCTTGATCTCGGCGGGGAGGTAAGTCATCGTTTGGCTCTTTGCAAGATCTGTGACGCGCCGCGCGTTTGCACAGCAACCGCGTCGAGGAGCTGCCGGACTCGCTCCGTCATCACACGGCGCTCTTCACCCTCAAAGTTCTTCAGCTCGTCAGTCGCCGCTTGGGCGGCGCGGATATTCTCCGCTGGGGTGGCGTACACGGGGCGTTTCGCCCCGGGAAAGTCGGCGATGGCTGCGCCACGCTGTCGGACCGTACCCAGACGGCTCGGCCCAGTCGGAGCCGGCGAGCCGCCTACGGCGCGGTCCATCTCGCGCTGGTATGCTTCTGACAGGCGCCTCATGCTTGCCAACTTCTTGGTGCCTTCGATGATCTGAAGGCGGCGCGTTTCCAGCGTCTCGGCGTCCGCGTCCTCTGGAATGGGCGTCGTTAGGTCTTGCAGGACCGCTGGCAGTGGGTCCTGGGCTTCTTTGCCGGAGTGCTCACCGTGGCTGATGACGAGCACCTCCGTGACGGCGCTTCCGCCACTCTCCTCGTACGGAAGTGGCTCGTTGTAGACCACCACGTTGGTGGGGAAGATATCAAGCGATATGGCGTCGGAGTCGACCAGCATCGGGTCGGAGGAGCCTACGGACTCCAAGTCCATGGCAGGCTCACCGGCGACGCGGAGTTGGTCGAGGAGGCCCGCGAGAAGGTTCTCGGGGCCACCCGTGCCTGCGCCGGATGCAGGCTCGTCGGAGAGGTGCACCTCGTTGATAAGTTCGGTGAGGCCGCTCGCAGCGCAGGCGGCTTCGGCGCCGCGCAGCGTGTCGATGCAGACTCCATCTGGCGAGCCTGGCTGGCTGCACTCGCCAGGGAGGAAAAGGGTTCTCGTCCAGCACAGATCTCCGGACGACGGTGCACCAGGCCCTAGTGTGGGCGCCAAATGTCGGGGGTTGGGTGCGACATATGCCAAAGGATGGCTTATCATGGTGGGGGCGAGTAGAACGTCGCCGGTGCCTGGATACGGGATGAGGCGCAGACATGCATGCCGGCGAATCTTACCCAGCTTCAGGACTCTTCGGGGAGATAACACCCCTACTGCTGCTCTGCGGGGTCTCCGCATGGTCACTATGGCGAAATGGTTACAACGGTGCTCCTAGAGCTGTATCGGGAGGCAGGAGGGAGCTAGGCCGGCTCTCTCCTCCCCTGTCTATGTGTCTAACTCTATCAAAGGCCGAACCCTTTGCATGGGTGCCCCGGGGGGTTTATATAGGCCCACCCCCCGGGGGTACAATACTAATCTGACTGGGCGTGGCCCCCAGCCATCTGTCTCTCATGTCGCCGTCCTTCCTGCCAGCTTCTAGGGCCAGCCGACTGGTGGGTCCCGCGGATAGGCCGAACACTGTGCAGCACTCTTGATGACGCAGGCTTGGTCATGGGGTCGTGGCAACAGTGCGGCCGTCTGTCAGGCGATCACTGTCGCCACTCCCCATCCAATCTGGTTTATGGCTCGTGGGGCCCTGGCGGGGAGGCGGCCGACTTCTGGAGGCCGACTCCCTCAGGGCCGTCTTCTGGCGCTCTGCCGTCTCTGATTCACCCACTGACGGGCGGCCCTGCGATCTCTGGGCCGTACAGGCCGGCGTCGTGGGCACAGTGCATCACGCACTGTGGCTGAGGTCAGGGGAGGCATGGCAATAGTGTCGCGCCTCGCCGGAGATCTCCCGGTGATACGGCTCACTGTAGCCATGCCAACACCTCGTAGGCAGGAAGGGACGGCCACGTCGGGGCCGTGCCCTGCATCGGTCTTCGTCAAAGGTCGCGGGCCGACTCCCATAGTCGGAGCTTCTGGAGGTCGCAAGCCGGGAGTCGGCTTGCTTTAAAGTCGTAGTCTGGGACTCGGCTTTTCGGGGGATCGCCCTCTGGGACTCGGCCTCTCCGATGGTCGCCAGCTGGGACTCGGCCAGAGGGGCGCGGCCTGCCCCGATGTCTTGAAAGATCCTGGGTCCCGGGTCGGCCTACCCGTGGCCCATTACTCCGACAATGATGCTACTTTCCAAAGGTTTTTGGTGTTGCATGTGAAACTTGGTGCTGTTGTGTAATGGCGGAACTGAGTGCCGAAGCTATCTGATGTAATTCGATTATGAAATCCTGGTTGTTGTTATATGGATATTAAATATCTGGTGTGTTTCTATAAGAAAATCAATTTGATTAGTACATGGATTATCAATAATAGGCTAATTACCCTGCTTATTGGGGTTTTCTATTGCAGACGGTTACTCATACAGCACTGTGGGCGATGAACTCAAACAACACGCATGGTTTCTAGAAAGTAGGCATGTTTGATCAACTAACAATCACACACGTCTTCCGGCAGAGAACCTTGCACAAACGTTTCCACACAAAAAACTATGTGTGATATACATACGAGCGGAAATGTTTTTCTGGGATTCACCGGGATTTACATACGAATGGAAACAAATGGGTTTCGATGCCTCGCCAGATCGCACACGAACTCATTTTTCCCCAGCCAGTGTGCCAGGAGGGCCTATCCTCGACGGTTTCTGGGTCATGTGGGAATGACCCCCTATCGCCGACACCGACTTGCTGACGGTACCAAACGACGTCGCCGAAAGGGGTTAAAAACCATTTTTATAGCACGTCATTGTACCAGTGTATATATACCTTGGCAAGTTAACTCCTGGTATTTGCGTACATAAGCTTGGAAGGATTTACTGACCAATGGAGTAATAGACGTGCAATCATGTGTTTATGTTTTTATAACATTTCTCCGTCCAGCCCAACATGATATTTTCACCCAGCCCAGCAACCCGCTGAATTCGAGAAAAATGCAAAAGGGCTTTAAATTCTACCATAATATATAAACGGGCTACATATGCGCTACATCATTGTTTCACCCAGCCCACCAAATGGACTAAAAAACAAATGGACTGGCTGACGTGTGGGCAGTAGGTCAAAGCCTAAGCACTTCCCTAAAAAAATAAAAATACAAAGGCCAAAGCCTAAGCAAGGTGTTGGATTCACATCCAACGGCGGGAATTCTTCTTTAGTCTCTCGTCTTCTTCCCCCAGCGCTACCGGGACCGCCTGCTCCAGCCTCCATCGTCCGGGAGCACTGTTTTGCACACCTCGCAGCGAAACGCTACCCCACCGATGACCAGGCCATCCTCCACTCCTCCACACCTCCTGTTATTCTCTACTGAGTGTAGGCCCACCCCGCACCTGAACCAGTAAGGTTTCCCACCCCTCTCCGTCTGCGACTCCACTGCTGTGTCATCCCCATATCTGGGGTGTTCCCATCTTGGGCCTCATTGTCGTCCACCGGCTTGGTGTGCTCTGCACAGTGTGGTCAATGTGGTCAACAAACGAGAGTCATCGAAGATGACTGTACATGGAGAGGCTGACAGTGGGGACGCTCCACCCCATGGACGCATTCATGCAACTGCATCCTTGTTCCCTAAAAATAATGTTTTCTCCCCCTGAAAGCTGGGACCCACTAGCTACATCTTCGCACGCAAGGAAATGTGTCCTTATTATGGGCAAATAAATGATTCTTCCCCCTGACAGCTGGGACCCACCAGCTATATCTTCTCACACAAGGAAGTGTGTCCTTATCCTCCCTGACAGCTGGGACCCACCCGGTCGAAGCGTAGGTAGCGTTGTCTGTGTAGATATCGGTTGATCGGTCTGTCTTTTACGATGAACCGTGGCCGAGTAAGGAGCGGTAGCAGTTTAGGTAGTCCAGTCCAAACCATGTACACGTACGTACAGCCAGATGCCAAAAAATATGGCAACATACGTACATACGGGCGGGGTCTCAAACGCATACTTGTGCATACGTACGGCCAAGGCTCGTGTACATGGAGAGGACACGGACCGCAGCATCGGTGTCCTGTTCATCAGAAGCCAACCGGCTGGGTCAGAACGGAGCAATTGAGTCGGCGTGTTCATCAGGAGGCAAGGGAATGCATCATGTTCATCGGGAGACAACCGGCTTGGACGGAACAGCTGAAACGACGCTTGGCGTACTGTAGAACGGAGGAAACGGCCTTCTGTTCGACCGCCTACAGTCAAAACGGAATCCTATTCACCGGGAGGGGTGTGGCGTACCGTAAAACGGAGGAAAAAGACTTCTCTTTGACCTCCAACAGTCGAAACAGGGTCCTATTGATTGGGGGTGTGGCGTGCCGCAAAACGGAGGAAACGGAATTCTATTCGACCTCCTACGGTCGAAACAGGGGTCCTGTTCATCGGGAGGGGTGTGGCGTACCGTAAAATGGGACTCCACAGGGCTATTGTTCGTCCACCATCGACTTCCTCCAGCCTCCACCTGCTACTATTCATCCACCGTCGACTTCCTCTGGCCTCAACCGGCTACTCTTCATCCAGCCCTCCACGGGGTCATGTTCATCCAGCCTCCACGGGGTCCTATTCAACAAGCCCTCCACGTAAGGGGTGGCTCCACCGGCTACTGTTCATGCACCCCCACCTCCTCGATCGGGGTCCTGTTCATCCAGCAGCAACGGCCTATACTATCGCGGGATCCTTTTCATCAAACCCCCACCGGGAACTGTTCATCAAGAGGCAGCTTCGATCGACTTCAGTTAGCATCAATAGCGAATGAATCACTCGGGTTCAGTTAACATCAAGGGATCGATCGGGGTTAAGTAATGTAGCTAGTGCAATCGCTCGGGTTCAATTAGACCCAACGCCTCGCTCGGGTTCAGTTAGAGCACAACGCCTCGCACACACATGCGTACGGGTACGATAGAAACACGCAAACCACCGTGCATTGCTTGGCCCCGACCACCCACCGTAACCAGGAAGTCCCTGAAATTTTCCCCGCCCTCGCTTCTACCATGATTTTTTTGTCATGGACTACCCAAAGAATGTCCTGCAGGTGCGTCTCCGGCCTGCCCAAGATGAAAAGCCCATTTTCTGTCATGGTTTTTTGTCATAGAAGTAGGAGCCCACCACAGCTATGATGATACCACATTTTGTCACAATTATCGTCATAGAAGTGTCATAAGCATGACAGGGAAAAAATTCGTTCGGCCCAAAATGTCACGAATGTGTCTTTTTTTGTAGTGTATGGACCCGTAGATCTATGGTAAACTACTCACACATCATCGAGGGCGATAGGGTTCATGTAGAGGCCCTCCGTGATCGAGTCCCCCTCCGGCAGATCGCCAGAAAAGGTCCCAAGATGGGATCTCGCAAGGTCAGAAGCTTGCCATGGCAGAAAAGTATTTTGGTGGACGCTTCTGGTGGTTTGGGAATATTTGTGAATTTATAGAGCAAGAATTACGGTTAGGAGACCTCCGAGGGGCCCACAAGCTCTCAAGGTGCCCTCCTGACCCGTGGCTTCCTTGGGAAGCTCCTGGCCCACTCTCAAGTCCTACGGGTGTCTCCTGGTCCAAGAAAAATCATCGCGAATGTTTTATTCCGTTTGGACTCCATTTGATATTCATTTCTAAAAAAGCCAAAAACAAGGAAAAACATCAACAAGCACTGGGCACTAGGTTAATAGGTCAGTCCCAAAAAATGATATAAAATAGTATATTAATGCATATAAAACATCCAAAATAGATAATATAATAGCATGGAACAATAAAAAATTATAGATACGTTGGAGACATATCATCGGGTCATGTTCCATCAGCATGATCTCGTCCTCCTCGTGCACCACCATCTCTCGCTTTAGGGTCGGGCATTAGAAAGTTTTACCATCACATATTCACACTACTTGAAGGTGCATTAAATCAATACATGCAAGTATCAAAAGGAAAGTCACGGCATGCATGCACGCATTGTAATTAATGCATCGGTAACGCAAATTATTGAAATACAACGAGTGCACTGCTTTGATGTGTCACGTCAACTCGTACAACAAGGAGAAGCTTGATTACAACGCCCTCTCCCTCACCCATGAGCGTGGTGGATCGCAGGACTATGAGAAGCTTTCGCTACACACTCTCCCTCCCGCACGCAATGGACATGCAGCAGTTCATTCGGTGTCAGATGGCCAGAAGCATACTGTAGTAGTACCATCAAGTTCGACTTCCTGAAGAGGCGAAGAGCCAAGCGCAACCCGTATGCTCATGTGGCAATTTCATGTGTAGGGGAGGCAGTAGCAACTAGTCTAGCATAGCGTGTACCATGCCTCTAAGCTTAAGGCTAGCCATAGTGTTGGTAACTTAGCTGGTATCATGCACTCAGGAATAGCAAACCAGCTAATGTGACAAAGAATTAAAGAAGAGAGGTGTGTTCTAGTAACATAGGTAGATACTATATCATGTTAAAAGCTATGCTACTTTGTGTCATGCATGGCAATAAATATGATCATCTATGATACTACTCTATAATACTATGCACAATAAAGGTAGTATCAGACACTAGTATCATGCACATGATACTAGTATATGATATTTTCCACTATGTGTAGCCTAAGACTGGCCATAGTGAGGGTAACATAACCGGTATCATGCACTTGGGACTAGCAAACATGCTTATGTGGTAGATAATTAAAGAAGAGAGAGAGGGTTGGAGTAACATAGGTAGATACCATATCATGTTTGGCAATAAATATGATCATCTATGATACTATACACTATGGAGGTAGTATAATACACTAGTAGCATATGCATGATACTAGTATATGATACTCTCCACATAATCGTTGGAGTCGGCTCCATGCTATGAGGCCGTCTTGAAGCATTTTTGGATTAAAATAATCTTTTGGTCCTACCTATCATCCTGGTGATTGTAGTTTGCACGCTGATCTGGTCAAGATAATAATATATATTTTAATTTGTGATGGGGTAAATGTTAAAGGTTGCAACAAATATTGTACACTTCGGGTCTTTTAGCCAAGTTTAAAGGAAGGCATGTGGGGCCAGTGCTATGATGTGACACTTCAACTCATACAACGAGGAGTAGCTTGATTACTAGTACGCCCTCTCCCTCGCCCATGCGCGTGGTGGCTCACAGATGAGGAGAGGCTTTTCCTTACTACAATAAGCTACCCCCACCCCCGCACGCGATGGACGGACATGCAGCAGTTGATTCGATGTTGCGGAAGTAGTAACATCATTGTTCGACTTCTTGAAGAGGTGAAGAGCCAAGCGCAACACGAACATGGCAGTTGTGAAAGGCTCGCGTGGTAGTCTTTATGTAGGGGTGGTGCGTGGTTCGACAGTTTTGTGGCAATTCTTTTCTATTGTTGTTTGCATCCAATAGGTGCCACTGTAGGATGCAGATCTTACGGTTATTGTGGCGATTGCTAGTTATAGTCATTTTACGAAAATCAAATAATCCCGAAACAAACCCCACCACGTTTCTTGTTTCTAGACATGAATAGGAATAAACCAATCAGAAACGTGGGCCGTGTATGTTTTTAATGCCATGAGACATAGTACCTAGCACGGCATGTAGTGGTCAGTTCATTGCATGCAATGGTATTACTAATTAGCAAATACTCCCTTCGTTCCTTAATACTTGTCTTTCTAGAGATTCCAACAAGTGACTACACCGTAATGAGTACATACGGAGCAAAATGAGTGAATCTACACCGTAAATATTTAGGAACGGAGGGAGTAAATATTAAGTTCTCTCATTTTCCTCTCTCCCTTTGTCACGGTGCACAATATTGAGTGCTACTACTAACTAGTCTCCTTTTGACACACATTTACATTGATATGGCTTGAATGCCAACGAGGGAGAGGGTAGCGGTTCCCGAAACATTGAACGGTCAATGATGCCTCCCCTCATTCAATTAGCATGCTGAGGTAAGTAATTGGAGAAGCAGAACGCAGCTGGCATGATGTGAATTCAATGCAGTTTGGACTCTCATATAAAAGGGCCCCACCACACCAATCCATCTACTCCTAGTCTCTGCACAATGATAACCCACAAGTATAGAGCATCGCAATAGTTTTCGAGGGTAGAGTATTCAACCCAAATTTATTGATTCGACACAAGGGGAGCCAAAGAATATTCTCAAGTGTTAGCAGTTGAGTTCTAAATTCAACCACACCTGGATAACTTAATATCTGCAGCAAAGTATTTAGTAGCAAAGTAGTATGGAAGTAACAGTAAAGTAGCAAAAGTAACAGTAGAAGTTTTGTAGTAATTGTAATAGTGGCAACGGTAAAGTAAATAAGCAAAGAGCAATATGTGAAAAGCTCGTAAGCATTGGATCAGTGATGGATAATTATGTCGGATACGATTCCTCGTGTAATAGTTACAACATAGGGTGACACAGAACTAGCTCCAGTAGGCATGTATTCCGAATATAGTCATACGTGCTTATGGAAAAGAACTTGCATGACATCTTTTGTCCTACCCTCCTATGGCAGTGGGGTTCTAATGGAAACTAAGGAATATTAAGGCCTCCTTTTAATAGAGTACCCGACCAAAGCATTGTCACTTATTGAATACATGAACTCCTCAAACTACGGTCATCACCGAGAAGTATACTGATTATTGTCACTTCGGCGTTGTCGGATCATAACACATAATAGGTGACTATAGACTTGCAAGATAGGATCAAGAACTCACATATATTCATGAAAACATAATAGGTTCAGATCTGAAATCATGGCACTCGGGCCCTAGTGACAAGCATTAAGCATAGCAAAGTCATAGCAACATCAATCTCAGAACATAGTGGATACTAGGGATCAAACCCTAACAAAACTAACTTGATTACATGGTAAATCTCATCCAACCCATCACCGTCCAGCAAGCCTACGATGGAATTACTCACGCACGGCGGTGAGCATCATGAAATTGGTGATGGAGGCTGGTTGATGATGACGATGGCGACGAATCCCCCTCTCCGTTGCCCCGAACGGACTCCAGATCAGCCCTCCTAAGAGAGTTTGGGGCTTGGCGGCGGCTCCGTATCGTAAACACAATGAATCTTTCTCTCTAATTTTTTTCTCCGTGAACGTGAATATATGGAGTTGGAGTAGAGGTCGGTGGAGGTCTAGGGGGCCCACGAGGCAGCCCCCCCCCACCCTCGTTGACAGGGTGTGGGCACCCTGGTGCTGATTCTTTCGCCAATATTTTTTATTAGTTCTGAAAAGTTGCTCCGTGGATTTTCAGGTCATTCCGAGAACTTTTATTTCTGCACAAAGATAACACCATGGCAGTTCTGCTGAAAATAGCGTCAGTCCGGGTTAGTTCCATTCAAGTCATACAAGTTAGAGTCCAAATTAAGGGAAAAAGTGTTCTGAAAAGTAGATACGACGGAGACGTATCAACTCCCCCAAGCTTAAACCTTTGCTTGTCCTCAAGCAATTCAGTTGACAAACTGAAAGTGATAAAGAAAAACTTTTACAAACTCCGTTTGCTCTTGTTGTTGCAAATATGTAAAGCCAGCATTCAAGTTTTCAGCAAAGATTATAAACTAACCATATTCACAATAACACTTAGGTCTCATGTTTACTCATATCAATGGCATAATCAACTAGCGAGCAATAATAATAAATCTCGGATGACAACACTTTCTCAAAACAATCATAATATGATATAACAAGATGGTATCTCGCTAGCCCTTTCTGAGACAGCAAAACATAAATGCAGAGCACCTTTAAAGATCGAGGACTGACTAAACATTGTAATTCATGGTAAAACAGATCCAGTCATAGTCATACCCAATATAAATTAATAGTAATGCATGCAAATGACAGCGGTGCTCTCCAGCGGGTGCTTTTTAATAAGAAGGTGATGACTCAACATAAAAGTAAATTGATAGGCCCTTCGTAGAGGGAAGCAAGGATTTGTAGAGGTGCCAGAGCTCAATTTTGAAATTGAGATAAATAATATTTTGAGCGGTATATTTTCAATGTCAACATAACAACTGAGAGATCTCGATATCTTACATGCTACACACATTATAGGCGGTTTCCAAATAGAATGGTAAAGTTTATACTCCCCCACCACCAACAAGCATCAACCCATGGCTTGTCCGAAACAACGGGTGCCTCCAACTAACAACAATCCTGGGGGAGTATTGTTTGCAATTATTTTGACTTGATTTGGGCATGGGACTGGGCATCCCGGTGACCAGCCAGTTTCTCGTGAATGAGGAGTGGAGTCCACTCCTCTTGAGAATAACCCACCTAACATGGAAGATACAGACAAACCTAGTTGATACACGAGTTGTTCGAGCATACAAAACAGAATTTCATTTGACGGTTGGGAGTTTGGCACATACAAATTTACTTGGAACGGCAGGTAGATACAACATATAGGGAAGTATGGTGGACTCATATGGAACAACTTTGGGGTTCATGGAGTTTGGATGCACAAGCAGTATTTCCGCTTAGTACAGGTGAAGGCTAGAAAGAGACTGGGAAGCGACCAACTAGAGAGCGACAACAGTCATGAACATGCATTAAAATTAATCAACACCGAGTGCAAGCATGAGTAGGATATAATCCACCATGAACATAAATATCATGAAGGTTATGTTGATTTTGTTTCAACTACATGAGTGAACATGTACCATGTCAAGTCACTCGAATCATTCAAAGGAGGATACCACCCTATCATACCACATCACAACCATTTTAATAGTATGTTGGCACGCGAGGTAAACCATTATAAGCTCCTAGCTAATTAAGCATGGCATAAGAAACTATAATCTCTAATTGTCATTGCAAACATGTTTATTCATAATAGGCTAAATTAGGAACGATGAACTAATCATATTTACAAAAACAAGAGAGGCTGAGTTCATACCAGCTTCTCTCATCTCAATCAGTCCATCATATATTGTCATTATTGCCTTTCACTTGCACGACCAAACGGTGTGTAGAATAATAATAGTGCACGTGCATTGGACTAAGCTGGAATCTGCAGGCATTCAATTCTAGGGAGAAGACAAGGTAATATGGGCTCTTGGTTAAAGCAACAAGAGCCACTTAACATATTCATCGTGGTCTTCTCCTCTCGACACCCAAAGAAAAAGAAAAGAAATAAAACTATTTACACGGGAAAGATCCCAACAAGCAAAATATGGACGAGAAATCTTTTTGGGTTTTCTTTTAATTATTACTACAATAGGCATGGAAAGTAAACTAACTATTTTTTTTGTTTTTCTTAAGGTTATATAAACACACAAGAATAAAACTAGAAAAAGAAAATAAACTAGCATGGATAGTACAATGAAAAAGTATGAGCACTGACAATTAGAGTGAGTGCGTGAGCATGGATGTAATGTCGGTGAGAAATACGTACTCCCCGAAGCTTAGGCTTTTGGCCTAAGTTGGTCTATGCCCATGGATCATGGCTACTCTCTCCGGTGTACTGAGGAGTGTCATCTGGGTACCACTTGTTGGCGATCTCCTCCGGATCCCACTGATAAAAGGACGGACGATAAGGATCAAGTGGTGGTTCCGGCTCAGGCTCTGGAGCTGATGTCTGGCCCTGGTATGCAAAAACGGCCTCCGGCAAGACGAGGTAAGTGCCTGCAGTTAAGTCAAACAAAGAGGGAGCAGGCAAGATAATGGTCTCACTGTGTTTCTTATGAAATCTCAAATTGTACTTAAGCATCTTCTCATAATTTTTAACAATAAACTCATGTGCTACCATGCTCTTATAATCTAGAAAAGTAGGGGGAAACAGCTTTTCCTCTTTCTCATAATGCCTAATAGGTATCTTGAAGTGTTTAGCAAGGCGTGAAGCATAGATCCCTCCAAAGATGGGGCCCTTTGTACGGTTCAGACTTAATCATTTAGCAATAATAGCGCCCATACTAACAGAGTTATCGCGAAATAAAGCATGGAACAAAATAATAATATCCAGAACACTAAGGTTTCCACAGTTTTCGCGACCAATTAAGCATCTACTAGCAAATATTGCAAAGTAACATAGAACAGGAAAGTGTATGCTAGTAATTCATGCATCGGAAACCTTCCTCGTTTCCCCTACAGTAATAGTATCAATAAATACATCCACATCTTTAAGATGAGGTTCCTTTAAGCTGCCCCCCAAGGGTATCTTGCAAACCGCACAAAATTCATATAGTGACATCTCCCTAGCCACATCATATAAATGAAACTCTACTGAAGGAGGTGATTTCTTAGGATGAAAGTAAAAATTTTGCACGAAAGTATTGGTGAGTAAGAGATACTAGTCGTGGAGGAAGTCGGTGAGGCCCATATTATCAGCCAACGAATAAAAATCATCATGAATCCCGGCTGCTTTCAAGAAATCATCACAAGGCCATTCACACGGCCGCACTTCCACGACGCGAGGGAGATTATACTTGGGCTTTTCATTCTCCTTACTTTGTTTATCCTTTGAACCTTGCCTAGAAGAGCCCCTCAAAAATCTCTTAATCATTACCTGAAAATTTCCGAAATTTTTAGTAACCCAAAATAAAAGTAAACCAAACTCAACAAAATTGATAGCAACTACTCCCACAACTGCCTAGAGACTATATCATGCATTAGAACTACTTGCGACCATATAAATTAGACATGCAAGCTCACGAAGAGGGTCACCTAGGCAGCAAAAATTTGCAATGAATAAAGCACTAGAACAAAAAATAATTGGACCATTGGAGGAGTCACATACCAAAGAACAATCCCCCAAAGCAGTTTTGTGAATGGAGCTTTGAGCAAGGAGATCGAAAATGGCAGCAAAATCAGCTAGAACTCGTGCTTGAGTTGGATGATGATTTTTTTGGGACGAAGATGAAGTGTGTGGGCACAGGAATAAGTGGAGGGGGGCCACCATGGGCCCACGAGGCAGGGGGCACGCTCTATAGGGGTGGGCGCGCCTTGGACCATCGTCGCCAGGTGCTTGCTACCCCTGCTATGTTCTCAGTGCTAGATATTCTCAAATATTCCCGAAAAAACATATTAAATTTGCAGGGCATTTGGTGAACTTTTAATTTCGGGGTATTTTTTATTGCGTGGATAATTCAGAAAACAGACAGAAAATACTATTTTTACTTTATTTAATCTAAATAACATAAAGATAAAGAGAGCGTACAGAAGGTTCTACCTTCTAACTTCGTCCATCTCATGCTCATCAAAAGGAATCCACTAACAAGGTTGATCAAGTCTTGTTAACGAACTCATTCCGAATAACATGGAACGGGAGAAATTCCGAATAAGACTAGGTTACCTCAACGGGGATATGCACATCCCCAATAATAAGAATATCATATTTCTTCTTGAGAGTAGGAAAAGGAAATTCAAAACCTCCAATAATAATAGTTGAAATTTTTCCAATAGAATTGATGCTATGAACTTGAGGTTCTTTCCTTGGAAAATGTACCGTATGCTCATTACCATTAACATGAAAAGTGGCATTGCCTTTGTTGCAATCAATAAAAGCCCCTGCAGTATTCAAAAAGGGTCTACCAAGGATAATCGACATACTATTGTCCTCGGGAATATGAAGAATAACAAAGTCCGTTAAGATAGTAACATTTGCAACCACAACAGGCACATCCTCACAAATACCGACAGCTATAGCAGTTGATTTATCAGCCATTTGCAAAGATATTTTAGTAGGTGTCAACTTATTCAATTCAAGTCTACGATATAAAGAGAGAGGCATAACATTAACACCAGCTCCAAGATCACATAAGGCAGTTTTAACATAGTTCCTTTTAATGGAGCATGGTATAGTTGGTACTCCCGGATCTCCAAGTTTCTTAGGTATTCCACCTTTAAAAGTATAATTAGCAAGCATGGTGGAAATTTCAGCTTCCGGTATCTTTCTTTTATTTTTAATAATATCTTTCATGTATTTAGCATAAGGATTCACTTTAAGCATATCAGTCAAACGCATACGCAAAAATATAGGTCTAATCATTTCAGCAAAGCGCTCAAAATCCTCATCATCCTTTTTCTTGGATGGCTTAGGAGGAAAAGGCATGGGTTTCTGAACACATGGTTCTCTTTCTTTACTGTGCTTCCTAGCAACAGAGTCTCTCTTATCATAACGTTGATTCTTTGATTGTGGGTTATCAAGATCAACAACAGGTTCAATCTCTACATCATTACTATTGCTAGGTCGAGCATCAACATGAACACTATCATTAACATTATCACTAGGTTCATGTTCATCGCCGGATTGCGTTTCAGCATCAGAAATAGAAATATCATTGGGATTCTCAGGTGTGTCTACAACAGGTTCACTGGAAGCATGTAAAGTCTTATCATTTTCTTCTTCTTCTTTTTAGAAGAACTAGGTGCATCAATATTATTTCTCTGAGAATCTTACTCAGTTATCTTAGGGTGGCCTTCAGGATACAAAGGTTCCTGAGTCATTCTACCAGTTCCAGTAGCTTCTCTAACAGCAAAATCATTTTTATTATTTAATTCATCAAGCAAATCACGTTGAGCTTTAAGTACTTGTTCTACTTGAGTGGTGACCATAGATGCATGTTTACTAGTGAGTTTAAGTTCACCTTTAACTCTAGCCATATAATCACTCAAGTGTCCAATCATAGAAGCATTACTTTTTAATTGTCTACCAACAAAAGCATTGAAGTTTTCTTGTCTAGCCATAAAGTCATCAAATTCATCCATGCATTGGCTAGCAAACTTAGTAGATGGGATTTCAACTTTACCATATCTATAGAGAGAATTTACCTTTACTACCTGTGTCGGGTTATCAAGACCATGTGTTTCTTCGATAGATGGTATATTAAGGCCATGTATTTCTTCAACAGGAGGTAAATTCTTAACATCTTCAGCTTTAATACCTTTTTCTTCCATAGATTTCTTTGCCTCTTGCATATGTTCAGGATTGAGAAATAAAACACCACTTTTCTTCGGAGTTGGCTGAGGAGTTGGCTCAGGAGTTGGATCAGGAAGTGTCCAATTATTTTCATTAGTCAACATATTATTCAATAGAAATTCAGCTTGATCGACTGTTCTCACAGCCAGCACAACTATCCAAGTGGTCTTGGAAGCATTGGTTAGTCCATTATAAAAGATATCAAGTATTTCATTTTTCTTAATAGGATGATCAGGCAAAGCATTAAGTAATCGGGTAAGCCTCCCCCAAGCTTGTGGGAGACTCTCTTCTTCAATTTGCACAAAATTATATATTTCCCTCAAGGCAGCTTGTTTCTTATGAGAAGGTAAATATTTAGCAGAGAAGTAATAAATCATATCCTGGGGACTACGCACACAACCAGGATCAAGAGAGTTAAACCACATTTTAGCACCACCCTTTAATGAGAATGGAAATATCTTAAGGATATAATAGTAGCTAGATTTCTCATCATTAGTGAACAGGGTGGCTATATCATTCAATCTAGTAAGATGTGCCTCAATAGTTTCAGATTCATAGCCATAGAAAGGATCAGATTCATCCAAAGTAATTATCTCAGGATTGACAAAGAAATCATAATCCTTATCAGTTACAAAGATAGGTGAAGTAGCAAAAGCAGGGTCATATTTCATTCTAGCATTCAGAGATTTCTGTTTCAGTTTAGCTAATAACTTCTTAAGATTAGATCTATCATTACAGGCAAGAAAATCTCTAGCAGTTTCTTCATCCATAACATAACCCTCAGGAACAACATGCAATTCATATTTAGGGGGAGAACCTTCATCATCACTATCATCAATAATATCAGTTTCAAGAATTTCATTCTCTCTAGACCTAGCAAGTAGTTCATCAAGAAATTCACCTAATGGCACGGTAGTATCAAGCACAGAAGTAGTTTCATCATAAGTTTCATGCATAGTCAAACTGGCATCATCAATAACATGCGACATATCAGAATTAATAGCAGAAGCAGGTTTAGGTGTTGCAAGTTTACTCATAATAGAAGGAGAATCTAGTGAAGAGCTAGATAGCAATTCCTTACCTCCCCTCATAGTTGAGGGATAAATCTTAGTTCTTTCGTCTTTCAAGTTCCTCATAGTGATCAGCAGATATAAATCCCAGGTGACTCAAAGAATAGAGCTATGCTCCCCAGCAACAGCGCCAGAAAATAGCTTGATAACCCACAAGTATAGGGGATCGCAAAAATTTTCGAGGGTAGAGTATTCAACCCAAATTTGTTGATTCGACACAAGGGGAGCCAAAGAATATTCTCAAGTATTAGCAGTTGAGTTGTCAATTCAACCACACCTGCATAACTTAATATCCGCAGCAAAGTATTTAGTAGCAAAGTAGGATGGAAGTAATAGTAACAGCAGCAGTTTTGTAGTAATTGTAAAAGTGGCAACGGTAAAGTAAATAAGCAAAGAGCAATATGTCGAAAGCTAGTAAGCATTGGATCAGTGATGGAAAATTATGTCGAATGCGATTCCTCATGCAATAGTTATAACATAGGGTGACACAGAAGTAGCTCCAATTCATCAATGTAATGTAGGCAAAACCGGCGGATCTCGGGTAGGGGGTCCCGTCCTATGCGTCTAGGCGGATGGTAACAGGAGACAAGGGACACGATGTTTTTACCCAGGTTCGGGCCCTCTCGATGGAGGTAAAACCCTACTCCTGCTTGATTGATATTGATGATATGGGTAGTACAAGAGTAGATCTACCACGAGATCAGAGAGGCTAAACCCTAGAATCTAGCCTATGGTATGATTGTTGTTCTGTCCTACGGACTAAAACCCTCCGGTTTATATAGGCACCGAAGAGGGTTAGGGTTACAACGAGTCGGTTACAATGGTAGGAGATCTACATATCCGTATCGCCAAGCTTGCCTTCCACGCCAAGGAAAGTCCCATCTGGACACGGGACGAAGTCTTCTATCTTGTATCTTCATAGTCCAGGAGTCCGGCCAAAGGCTATAGTCCGTCCATCCGGACACCCCCTAATCAAGGACTCCCTCAGTAGCCCCTGAACCAGGCTTCAATGACGACGAGTCCGGCGCGCATATTGTCTTCGGCATTGCAAGGCGGGTTCCTCCTCCGAATACTTCATAGAAGATTTTTAACACAAGGATAGTGTCCGGCTCTGCAAAATAAGTTCCACATACCACTATAGAGAGAATAATATTTACACAAATTCAATCAGCTGTCGTATTTCGTGGCGTGACATCACACCACGGCCAAGCCTTTATTCGAATCATTTTTACTGTCCCACCTCAGCGCGTTTAGCGAGGCAGTTTCCTTGGCACATCTTGTCAAAGCAGAGATTGTGTCCCCTTTATTCCGGGATTCTCATTAATACGGGCGTGGGTAACCCAGTCGTGCCCGTTGGCACGTCTCCTCTATCGAAGGCGAGTCCCGAACGGTCACGGGGAAGGCTCTTGGTATTCAACCTCTTTATAAAGAGACCAAGGCTCCACTCCTTTCTTTCAATCTCAATCAAATCCGCCCCTCGCCTCGAGTTCCAACACCCAAAGCTCTAGATTCAGGCGCTTCGGACCTTCGATGATGTCCGGCTCCGACCTGCAAGGCCGGTGGATGCCTTCTCCGCTACGAAAGAATACGTGCTAAAGCTAAGAGACGCCAGGTATCTAACCAGAGAAATTTCGCATGGGTTGCCCGCCAATGGGCAGGTTATTCCCACTCCCAAGCCTGGTGAAAGCGTGGTGTTCGCGTCTCACTTCCTTCGGGGGCTAGGATTCCCGACGGACCCCTTCGTGAGGGGGCTCATGTTTTATTATGGATTGGAATTTCACGACTTGGATTCGGAGTCCATCATCCACATCTCATTGTTCATTGTCGTATGCGAAGCCTTCCTCCACATTACCGCTCACATCGGATTATGGCTCAAGACCTTCAAAGTGGAGCCGAAGATGATCAGGGGGCAGCAGGCAGAGTGCGGAGGGGCTGTTATAAGCAGGAATGCTGATGCTCCATGGGCCAATGGCTCTTTCCAAGAGGAGCTCAGCCTATGGCAACAAGAATGGTTTTATATCACAGCTCCCAGGGGCACCAAATGGGTGGCGCCGCGCTTTCTCGGGTCCTCCACATGGTGGCGTCATGGGTCAATAAAGGACTTGACTGGGGGCCGTCCAAGGACGTGCCCTTGTTGCAGGGCCGCATTCAAGACCTCCTAGAGAGAGAGATCACTCTGGTCGTAGTAGCGCAGGTCATGCTAATTCGTCGCATCCTGCCCTGCAAACGTCGCCCCCTCCGCCTGTGGGAATTTAACCCAGAGGGACCACGAGCTCTCCAACATTTAATGGGCGCAACGCCCGTGGATATGTATAAGCTTTTCTTCGGATCACAAGCGATGTGTCCGGACTTGACCGAGGACGCAGGTCTGAGCTGCAATCTCCTGGATACTCAAGTAAGTAGCCGTATACCCGGACACGCTATCCCATATTTATCATGAATTTTCCTTCAAAAGAGCTGTCCCTTGAACAGGAGTGGATAGCGAAAGCAAAGTTAATCAGGTGTCTGGCCCCCCTCCCTGAGACCACGCCGGATCCCGTGTTAACCAGATCTTTGGAGGTTGCGCCGGAAGAAGGTGAAGGGGAACAAGGAAGCTACCGCCTCCGCGAAGGAGGCTGTCAGGAAAGGAGGGATTGAGAATCCCTCCATCCAAGGGAAGAAGAGGACCGCCTCTGAAGACCAGGAGACCATGATCTCAAAGCGGGGGAAGAAATCTTGGTCAGAGGGTCCTGCACCGAGAGATGCCTCGGCCGCATTGGGCCCCCAAGGGGATCAGCCCTCCACCGAGCCATAAGTAAAAAGGGGGAGTTAAAATAAAGGATATCCCTGCCTTATTTCTGATGAAGATAACCGAAATTTTACCTTGTAGTTCGGATCTCAGCCCTTCTCAGCAGAGCTTATCTTCGGGGGATCTTCGGCCGGAGATGATAGAGAGCGAAACGCCTCCCCCTGCCGTACCGTCTTGCGAGGCGGGCGACCCTGAGGTGTCATCACGGAGGGTTTCTCCGAGTCCGGCAGGGACGGAAGGCATTCGTATGTCCCCCCAAAGCCCTCCGCGTCCGTCCTTCGAAAAAGGCCATCGGACTAGTCCGGCACCACCTGGTGTACGGTCGGAGGAGCTGAAGGATCTAATCGGGCGAGCGTCTATCTCAGAAGATCACCGTGCGTTAATGGGTATGGTGATTGAAAGGATTTCATCCGCTGAGAGCGGATTGCACAAAGCCGTCAGAAGTTTACTGACAGGTTTTGAGGTCCGCAAAATGATGTATCTTCTGACAGTTCCACATATAAAATGCGCCCTGTGTAGATAGTAGCCCCTGAGGCTCGGTGTGTTGTCAAAAAATGACAGCGTGCCGAGGATCATAATCCCAGGTATAATATGTCGCCCGTCCTATGTAGGTGGCGAAGGGTCCGGTGGCTAGCCGGACTGATGAATTTGCCGAACTAAAGCGGCAACTTGGCATGGCGGATGCCGACATCGCACTTGTCAATAAACCTCGTGGGGCAGACGACGCAAGGCCTCCTCAGGAGTGGCCTCACCAGGCAGGCTCGCGAGGAGGCGGAGAGATTAGGCAAGGGGTACGTCGTGAGGTTCCCGTGACCCAAGCCATGACAACCATGGCCAGGCGGGTGCCAGGCGGGCGCCAGCTCCCGCAGTGTCCTCGTTTCCTCTTTGGTGCAAAGGAGGCAAGAGCATGCGCGGAATACCGAGGCATCAGGCAAAGGTTTCCATATCGGTGCAACAAGACCAAGACCAGTAGGACGGCAGGACGGAGGTCATCGTGGAGCCCAAGACGGTGTCATCACCAGCACCTTTGGCAGGCGAAGACCACCTTTAGTCAGGATAGCTTGTACTAGTTGTCCCCTTTCAAAATGGTCGTTGTCGGATCCCTTCCCGCTCAATATTTGGGAAGAAGACCAGGGCCTCTATAAATAGAGCTAGCCACCACAGTAGGAAGGCATCTCATCGAGAGACAGACCGAACCCTTCCCAAGCAGAACACCACACCAGCCCAAGAACACCTCTTCTCGCGAGGCTATTCTTCCTCTGTACTGTTCATCATCAGCCTAAGAGGCAATCCACCACCACACACAGGAGTAGGGTATTACACCACAATGGTGGCCCAGACCTGTATAAATCTTGTGTCCCTTGTGTTGTTCATCGATCTAGTTTAGGGATCGCGGTGAGGTTGAGGGCGTGATTCGGTAGGAGGAGATCTTCGTGCGCACCCCAGTGTTCAAAACTTAAGGGTTTTGCCAGAACCCGATATGCGACATTTGGCGCGCTAGGTAGGGGTGCGTCGGAGCACTTCCTTCCGTCGGCCCGCTCTCCACCAACACCACGCTTTGCCCTCATGGCAGGCATCATGCCTCCGGCTCCGGCGGCCGGTGCCAGCACCGGGGCAAGGGGGCTCTGAGCCTTGGCCCCCGCCTTCTGGCAGGTGCAGTGGCCGCACAAGTTCAAGCCAGAGATGCCGCCGCGCTATGACGGCGCGGCGGACCCGCTGGCTTTCCTGCTGGCATACGAGGAGGCCGTCCTCAAGGCCGGAGGCGACGACAAGATCATAGCCAACTGGCTTCCCATGGCCCTCACTGGTGTCCCACACGCTTGGCGGCTCAACCTGCCAGCATTTTCTTGGCCTCCTGGGAGGAACTGTGCGACCTCTTCCTCCCCCACTACGCGGCGCCGACGCCCCCGGTCGTTGCAACTCTCCTAGGCGACGGGCTGTAAGTTCAGCCTAACTTAATTTGTAATGGGAAACATTTGCTTTGCCTTGTTAATGAGATCGGTCACTAGATATCCTCATTAAGTATGTTTCTCGTAGGCGTACGTGGGCCCGCGTTCTCAAAGGCCATCGTGGCGGAGCCAAATGCCCGCAACCTCTCGGAGCAAAAAATGAGTAGCCCGCTGCTAGTTATTTCTATAATCAGTTTAGTAATTCTGAATTTCACGTGTGACGTGATATTAGTCGTTCATTGATGTTGATCCAATGGTCTAAGTGCCTCAGAATGGCTGGGATTCATGTCTATAGTAACCTCATTGTACCCAACAGTGTCTACGTTCTTCTGGAAGCATCCGCACGTCTGTGTGATCAATCCACACAAGAAGCTGGCAAACAACGCCTCCACATGTGCCAAGTAGCTTCATTGAGCTCCCCCATCATTTTATTCATAAATATATTGACTAAAAAAGAGGGACATCTCCCGGAACCAAAATTTGCTCATATTTTGTTTCCTACTTGCTTTGCACGTATCGGAAGAGCATGTATAATAAATTACAGTCAGCAGGCTATAATGATTAAACAATTATATTTGTGTTCAGTTGGATAAGACAGAAGAGGAGAGAGAATCGAAGCAGGCTATAGATTAACAGCTAGCTACAACACGGACTCCAAGAAACATTGTGAGAGTGTACAGTGGGCCATGCATTAATAAAGTAGTACTGCTTAGCAACTAGCTATACTATACACGTTGGCTATTAGGTTGACTATATATGACATGGCAACTCCATATAGCCGGTTGTTGGCTATACTATCAGTGCCACGTCATCTAACAAGTCTTTCAACAAGCATCAAATTATCACAAGGGCTAACTCTCCTTAGAGAGATGTGCTCCACGTTGTACCCGCATGTGTGTGTGAGGGAGGCAGTGCGTGCGTGCGTGCACCTCTTCTCTTCATACATGTCGTCCACGGCTCCACCTAGTGGGTGTGTTAGAGAGAGAGAGAGGGAGATGGTGTGTCCGACATGCCTATATACATATGTTTCTGTCAAAGAGAGGCCTGAATACATAGTATATGTATGTGGAGGGGGCGATATACGAGAAGAGAGGGGGAGTGTCATGGGAAACCCAAGCCACCTATGGGGCCATGAGCCCCTTTTTGGTTCGGCAGGGGGAAAGAGCATGTTCCACAAAGAGCGGAGAATGTCGCGCATCACGGCAGGGATGACACAGGCAATTTTACCCAGGTTCGGGCTGCCACGAGGCGTTAAACCCTAGTCCTCCTTTGCTTGATTGATGGTGGAAACCGCAGTGCTCTTGCCCGACAGGGTTGCCTCGGGGCGAGAGCATCTATGCGCGTATGAGTGTATGGGGGTCCGGATCCTTTATATGGTTGCCATTGGCCTCCTTTCATAGATCAAGGGGTCACACTACAAAAAAAAGACACATCCGTGACATTTTGGTCCAAACGAATTTTTTTTCTGTCATACATATGACACTTCTATGACGATAATTGTGACAAAACCCGGTATCATCATAGATGTGGTGGGCTCCTACTTCTATCACAAAAAAATCATGACAGAAAATGGGCTTTTCGTCCTGGGCGGGCCGGAGACGCAGTTGCATGACATTCTTTGGGCCGTCCATGATGGAAAAAACCGTGGTAGAAGCGAGGGGGAGGAAAATTTCGGGGAGTTGCCGATTACGGTGGGAGGTTGGGGGCCGAGCGATGCGCGTTTCTCTCGTACACATGCGAGGCGTTGGCTAACTGAACCAGAGCGAGGCATTGGGCTCTAACTGAACCCGAGCGATTGCACTGCAGGCTACGCGTTACTGAACCCGAGCGATCGATCGATGGCTGTTAACTGAACCCGATGGAACGATTCCTTCGCTACTGCTGCTAGCTGAAGCCGATTGATTGGATGAACAGTGAGAGTTGCGGGGGGGTGGTTGAACAGTGAGTGGTGGCGTTGCCTCTGGATGAATAGGACCGCGTGGTGTGGAGGGCTGGATGAACAGTAGACGGTTGAGGGGTGGCCGTGGAGGGGTGGTTGAACACGACCCCGTGGTTTGTAGGGCTGGATGAACAGTAGACGGTGGAGGGGTCCCCATGGAGGGGTGGTTGAACAGTAGCCGGTGGAGTAGCGCGCGGTGGAGGCTGGAGGAGGTCGACGGTAGCCCGTGTAGGCTGGAGGAGGTCGACGGTGGAGATGAACAGTATCCCGTGGAGTCCCATTTTGGGGTACGCCACACCCCTCCCGATGAACAGGACCCCCGTTTCGACCGTAGCGCTCCAACACAAGTCTGTTTTGTCCATTTTGCGGTACGCCACACCCCTCCCGATCAACACGACCCCCGTTTCGACTGTAGGAGGTCCGTTTCGTCCGTTTTGCGGTACGCCACACCCCTCCCGATCAACAGGACCCCCGTTTCGACCATAGGATGTCTGTTTCCTCCGTTTTGCGGTACGCCAGACCCCTCCCGATGAACAGGATCCCGTTTCAAACGCGGCCAGTCGAACACAAGGTTGTTTCCTCTGTTGTGTGGTACGCCAGGCCTTGTTTCCATCGCCTGTTCCGTCCAAGCCCCCCTGATGAACACAACCACGCATTCCGTTCTGACCCAGCCGGTTCGCTCCCGCGCGTTCCATTGCCTCCCGATGAACACGACGCATTCCGTTGCCTCCCCATGAACACGACGCATTTCGTTGCCTCCCCATGAACACGACGACAATGCTGTTTCTCTGTTCCGACCCAGCCATGGACGTATGCGTGAGTAGGCGTTCGAGATCCTGCCCGTATGTACGTACGTGGCCGTATTTTCTTTCTTGCACCCTCGCCGCTGTACGTACATGTACATGCTACATGCGCGCCTCTACTACGACACGTGCGCGCCTCTACATCGACCAGTATGTACATACACGTTCGCGACCAGAATGACAACGCTACGTACGCTTCGACCAGGTGGGTCCCGACTGTCAGGCACTTCCTTGCCTGCGAAGATGTAGCTGGTGGGTCCCAGCAGTCAGGGGGGCGAATCGTTTTGTTTTTTTTGCCCGGACGCACTTCCTTGCGTGAGAAGATGTAGCTGGTGGGTCCCAGCAGTCAGCGGGCGAATCGTTCTTTTTTTGCCCGGACGCACTTCCTTGCGTGCGAAGGTGCAGCTGGTGGGTCCCAGCAGTCAGGAGGGAAAGATTTTTTTGCGAAATACGGTGGCCTGTCCGGTGGGTCCGTGCTGTCAGGTGGAGGAATCATTATTTTCCACGTAATAAGGAGGCACTTCCTTGCTGCGGCCGTGGACCCAGCTGTCAGCCTCTCGACGTACAGTCCCCGTCCGATGGAAGTCATTCCTTGACCACATTGACCACGCCGCGTCGAGTGCTCCAGGGCGGTGGACGACGGCGAGGCCTAGGAAGGGGACGATGCGAAGCCGGTGAAGATGCGGCAGTGGATGCCCACGCGGAGAGGAGTACGAGTATTCACTCATTCGGCTACGGTGTGAGCCTGCCATCGCCGCAGGGCCTGCCAGGGGTGGGAATAGTAGGGGGCGGTGAGGCCTCCGCGGCAGCACAGCCGGCCAGGGGAGGCAGGAACAGGCGGCATGACCGGCGCTGCTTTGGGCGGCTGGAGCAAGAAGACCAGAGGTTAAAGAAGCACTACGGCCGTTGGATGGACATCGTACAGTCACTGGAGCTAGAATCGTTCATATTGACTAAGTTGACAAAGCCCTCCGTCCCCATCAACTTAGTAGGCCCACAAGTCAGCCTCCCACCAAGGTGAGTCCCAGCTAGCAGGGGGAGTATTCATTTTTTTGTGCATAATAAAGAGGCACTTCCGGCGGGTCCAAGCTGACAGCGGGGGGAACATTTTTTTTGCGAAATATGGTGGCCCGTCCAGTGTGTCCCAGCAGTCAAGGGGAAACGGTTTTTTCATGAAATAAGGAGGCACTTCCTTGCGGCCGTCGTTGACCCAGCTGTCAGCCTCTCCACGTACAGTACTCTTCCGATGGAAGTCGGTCGTTGACCATGTTGACCACGCCGCGCCGAGAGCACCAGGGTGGTGGACGACGACGATGCCTAGGAAGGGGATGACGCGGAGCCGAGGAAGACGTAGCAGAGGAAGCCTGCGCGGAGAGGAGTACGAGGGTTCACTAGTTCGCCTGCGGTGTGAGGCTGCCGTCGCCGTAGAATAACAGGGATTGTGGGTGAGTGGAGGGATGGCCTGGCCAGTGGTGGGAGTAGTATGGGGGCGGTGATGCCTCTGCGGCAGCACAGCCAGCCACGGAGGGAGGAGAGGAAGCGTGACACGACCGGCGCGCTGCTTGGGCGGCTGGACCAAGAAGACCAGAGGTTGAAGAAGCACTATTGCCGTTGGATGGACATCGTACGGTCACTGAAGCTAGAATCGTTTATATTGACTAAGATGACAAAACCCTTGGTACGCTCCAACTTAGTAGGCCCATAGGTCAGCCTCCGAAACGGTGCGCCCTAGATGTCAGGGGGAGGAATCATTTTTTGGGCGGCCGAAGCTAAGAATATCTGAGATTGAAGAAGAAGCACGACATCCGTTGGATAGACATCCAATGGCCACTGCTGCTAGAACCGTGTGTTGACTATAATAAGTTGACAAAGCCTTACATACGTGTCAACTTATTTTTTTAGGGAACGCGTCACTTAGTAGGCCCACAAGTGTGTGGCAGAGAACTTATAGCCCATTTGCGTTTTGTAAGAATGTACAACCCATTTTTGAATTCTAATGGAATTTACAACAGCCCATTTACAGTTTGTTAAAAGTGTAGCCCATTTTCTAGCTAGGACAACATTAATAATTTCAACCAACCATTAAAGATAGAATTCAATAAAATTTCCCACATTTTGATGGGATCCGAAATATTTTTATCCTGAAATTTCTAGTCAGATTAAATATAAATTTGTATTACGTAAAAATACAATGAAACATTGCGCGAGCAACAATGAAAATTTAAGATTTTCAAAATCCACAAATAATATTTTATAAACTAATTTCGTGTTTGGTGCATTTTTTTATAGTTACTGCCCAGTTTTTATAATTACATCCCATTTATTATTTTTAAAGCCCATTTTCCTGTTAAGCCTAATGCATCCCTCCTAGGAAAGATTTGCAGCCCAGCAGGGCGGAGAATAACAAGTGACCTTGCCTGGGTATTCCTCAAAAAGACGTATAGCTGGGCTAGCCATTTTCATCTTGAAAAAATTAGTATCTGGGCTAGATATCTGGCCTGGGCTAGACGGGCCACAGCCTGCCCAGTTAATACCCTGCTCTCCTCTAAACAACAACGAAATCATCGCCAAGAGAAACTCTGCAGTGCTCAGGCCACAAAAACACAAATACTGCTCGAGCTGCTTGGTCCCAATTGTCGGCCGCACCTTGTGCAATTCTCTCGTTTATATTGACTACATAGGTTGACAATGGTGCGGGACCGTGATGTCAGGAAACCAGGAGAAAGCAAAAAAATATAGTTGTACATAATAAGGAGGCACTTGCGTATGTACGGCTATGGCCCTAGTGGGTCCCTAGGGTCATCCAGTCAAAATAAAGTCATATCCTGAATCCTCATGTTCGTTGACCATGTTAACAATGCTCGGTGCCACGGCAAGCGCAACAACTCGAAGGACAACGGAGAGGGCCTCGCGGGCCCTACGGAGGTCTGATACAGCGCCCGCTGCTCATTCAGGAAGCTAGGATCATCGGACACGTATGAGCACCTTCGAGAAACTGAGACGGCATGAAACGGTAAGGCCGCGCTTGGGAGCTCTGGTTTATTTCAAACCTATATTAACATACAAGTGTAATTTACTCATCATCGGAAGGCCAAAGGTCTGTAAGTAAAACCGGCACGTTACGCGTGTAATTTGAGAGACCAGTGTATATTTTACGAGCACTGCTATATGGACGACATTACCAGACGATACATGCACGACGTGCGTATCATGCCATCCATGGGCAAGGCTGAAACAGCAGCTAACGGCTGGATTAGCAATCGTCCGAGTGTCGTTCAATGTTTTTATCGTGTGTGAAGTAGTTCCGATATTTTACTAGTCGAAATCGACCAACCAAGCGCCTTCGCCTGGGACCATCTCCTTTGATTTACAAGCGTCATTTTTACAAGCGGTTTTGGTTGGAAAACGACGATCCAATCACGGCCTAATATCATGAGTTGGTCGGAAGATCATATGGTTTCACGTCTAACCTACCCGACATGTCGTATAGGCTATGAATGAAACATCAGACGATGAACTTCTCACGCACGGAAACAACAGAAGAGGATGATCTTCTTAACAAGCAAATCACCGGCATTAGATCGACATGCAAAACAATACGAAGCATTATTCTCAAGAGGCACGGTGAACAGCTCGTGATGCCGCATGCCACAACATTCCAAGCTCAACTTTGCAATCAAACACAAGGCCTGGCATTACATAGACAATATTCAGAACAAACTCTTAACACAGGAATATCTCAACAGAGTAGCTATTTACCTCTAAACTGAACACAAGAATAGGAAAAAACACACAACGCTGCTCATAGCAAGGGCGTCCCACTCAAAAATATCAAATGTATGTCTTCTGGCTAACATCAATGAGCAAATTTTGACAAGGTTTTCCAATTCAAATATATTAAACTAACGTCTTCTTGCTAACATCAATGATTAAACTTTGACAAGCTTTTCCCATTCAAAATATGTAATGCCTATGACCGTGTCCCGTCGTAGCTTCTTGGACTTGTTTGGGCACTTTTTGCCCAGGGCACTCCACGTGTTGTTAAATTGCCAATGGTCTCTGCATACTAGTCATGTCACTTGTGTCTAATAATACTCTGTAAAGCTTCTCGGTCATTCCTTCTGTAATGTACCACAACCAGTGACTGCTTCTTTATGCAAAGTGGAACGACCAACTGGATAGAGTAACGCAGAAGTTTGCCTTGGACACATTGGCTCCTTTTGTGAAGTTCAACTAAAATCGAAGTCGGAATAAAACCGAGATTTAATTTTGATATCCCTGTAAGCAACAATAGGTATAAGGGAAACAATTACTGAGAAATAACAGTTGATGACTTGTCTTAATGGGAAACAAACCAGGAGAGTAGCAATTCTCCATCAGTGTGACTCATTCATATTGACTGAGACATTATCTCAACAATGCCTTGTTTCAACATGTATATAGAACGACAAAGCAGAAAAGTTCCATTCCGAAAACAATGCAACTGATTCTTTTTTAAAGAGACATTATCTTAACAATACCTTGGTTAAACATGTAGTAAGAACTACAAAGCAGGATAGTACCATTCCTAACAAGTGCTGCACTTTTGAACTAAGATTCAGTAGTTAATTAATTCTGAGAGTGGCATTGCTTAATTTTACCAACGACATTAGATTAACGAAAATCATAAACAGTTCTAGGGGAGAGCGGGTGCAACAACAATATGTGCTTCCATCTACTTATAAAGGGGGTGATGCAGAGTTTGTTGTAACAAAGCAACAAGCATCATGTCTGGGTTGGTCCCATTTTTGTTCACTACTTAATGGGAAAAGATAGCAATGCAATAGCTTCAATTCAACATTTATTTAAAATAGTACCAATACAAGTAGCACAACATCTCAAAGCACACTGCACAATCATGTGGATGAAGGCCTGTACTGACCTTTCATGAGAACACCAGGATAAAATACGAATCTGCTAACACGAATTGGAAATCCAATCTCCTTTTGTGCAGTTGCACTAAAATCAAGCAAAGTGTTTCGCATAGCGAAGCAAAATGTCGCAATAGAAACAAGTTGAATAGATATCATGTGGTTGAGACCAAGATTTGAAACAACTCAACAGGAACACTGCTAACAAATCTCGATCTCCTTTTGTGCAGTTCCACCAAAATTAAGCAAAGTCACCGGTGTGACATTTAAGTTGAACTGCACAAGACACTCTTAAAACATAAGTGTTTCGAGTAGTGAAGCAAAATGTCGCAATAGCATCAAGTTGAATCGATACCCCTATTTTAACAGAGGCAAAGAAGGAAACAATTACTTGCAGATAAAGGAGGATGAAACAAACAGTGACAGAAAGAAGCATCTAACTTATCTTGGATGGAAAACAAAGTAGGATAGTAGCATTTCTAAAACGGTTGCATTGATTCATATTAACAGAGACACTCTCTTGAAACAACATTCATTAAAAAATGTAATTTACTTTTAACAATGGCATTGCTTCAATTTTCCGGTGGCATTCTTAGATTAACAACAGCAAAATAGCTGTATGGGATAAGATAGCACCATGTGCGTCCACACGTATAAATGGGTGATGCAGAGTATGTAGCCAAGCAGCATATCTGTGTTGGTCCCATATTTGTTCTCTTTGAACTTTTTTCCTATGTGAGGGCAGCAAATCTAGTCCTGCACAAACTACCCGACCCCCCTAGTTTCTTACCCTTTTCAACAAAGAGATCAGTTCCTTCTGAGATGTGTGTCTTTGGGTTATCCCTTTTCCCTTTTCGACCAACAAAGCGGCTGGATAGCCAGTCTATACTACTTTTCCACCCTCCTTTCCTCATTGAACCACGTCCTAGATTCATGCTCCACCCCACCGCACCTTTCTTTCCTCTTTGAAACAAGACCTAGATTCGACTACAGATCGAAAAAGATACACATGCAGCTAGAGCAACGACGGTTTCAAAGAAACTTATACCTTAGGGTCGTCGGGATGTGGCAAGGCGTTCAGCGGGAGGCCGGATCTGCCCACACTACATACGGCAGTGAGGAAGAAGGGGTTGGTGGCCCTCCCGCACAGGCGCTGGGTGAAGGAGAAAAGCACAGCCGGCAGTGGATTGCCTCCCTCGCCGAAGGCGATAGAGTTAACGCTGCACCTCCTCCCCTTCCCGGTGCGACGGGATACGGACGCCTCCTTCACCAGCTATGAGGGGGGGAGAGAGACAAGAGGCCAACACAGTCTTGTTTAGATCTGGTGAAGAGAGGGTGAGAGACTGTGAATATATCAAACCCTAGCAAATGAACGCTGAGCCTCCAACGTGTAACATATATGTATTGCGGCGAGCGTGTGGAGAGTGCAAACCCTAGCGAACAAGCGTTGAGGCTCCCACTTTTATATATACTAATGTAGTACGGACTGAGCTCCGGTGCCTTCACTGCATCTGCTTTTGGCTATATGACAGGTGAGCCAGCCACATTTTGGGCCCACCTGTCATAATCCCAAAGGCAGGTGCACTAAGTCAATGAAGCTGCGTGCATATAGTACTCTCGTGTGTATACGACTAATATGTAGTGGAGTGGTTTTCTTATTCTCTCCATAACAATCGTTTTAAATTGTGTAAGTACGAAACGAAACTCTTTATTTAATGTATAGTGAAGAAAACTAGTACCACTTCCGATGAACTAACGATCCACGCCCACGCGTCCTGGTCGCACTTCCTGTCCTTCACGTGTGGTACACTACCCTCCCTTAAGTGAACAACCACACATGCGCCAAATTATCGGAAATGTGTGAGAGTGTGTACAAATAAAGAATTTTAATTTCAATTATTGGAAAGGTTTGAGAGTATTACAAAGTTTGACTTTAGTCAAATCTAATATGCGGAGTAAATAAAAATGGAGGGCTACTACGTCCATCCGGGTTTTTAGTCCACACCATTTTTTAAATCAAAGTTAATAGCTGGACAAATAAAATTACAGGGGAGCTGGAGACAAAGTTGTGAGAAGGCTTAGAAATCAATACAAAACTTATGCTCTTAGTACCAACGTCGATCCTTCTTCGAGGAAACATTTGGTTCATAGCCAATTGTGTGATAAAATTACACCAACGTGAAAGACGACTGCGTCTCCAACGCAACCAAGGTGAGCTGACAAAGGATATCATCTTTGTGCGTAACAAGCAAAGAGCACAGATGGAAGACAACTTGTTTTTCATTGAAAATCGATCAGCTTCACCAGCCGACGCAACCATGAGGCGCAACCATGAGCATCGATAGGTCCTCGTGGTGATGCATCATCCATTTGGCATCAAGTTTGGGTGAGGCACCTATGAAGTTCGACAAATCCTCACTATGGTCTGTTTCTTCTCAGAAATCAAGCTCGAGGAAGAAAGAACCACGTGGCAGAGGACAATGAGGCGGAACAACAATGGCCATCCAATTTTGTGCAGTTCCACTAAAATTGAGGAAGACATGCCCAGGTATGGAGACACACATCGCTATTTCCAAAAATATAATAAAGGGTTAATGATAAGTACACCAACAAACAGAAGCATCATAATTATATCTTGATGGGAACTAAACCAAGATACCCGAGAAAAAAAGCATTTCTTCATTTAACCAGTGATAGGACTACCACCATATGGACAATGACCGCACAACCACCATGTACTTTTTGTCAAAACAACATGTATACCTCCACCGAGGCATAAATCAGGACAACTTTTCGAGTGGCATTTCCTCTATAATAGTACTAGTAGGTGATGTTGGACCAGCCAATGAACCCTAGCTACTATGCATGTGGAGCTGGGGAGTAGTCGCATAGAAGAAAACCCGCATGCAGCGACCTGGGGAGCTGGACCAGTACAAGAAGTTATACCTCAGGTGGGCGAGATGTCGTTTAGGCGTGCGGGCGGGATCTGCCGACACAACAGCAGCGAACAAGGGCGCAGAGGATCTTCGTCCGCGCCAGCACCGGCTCCGAGAGGACGGTGCTCATCGGCTCCCTCCGTAGCCGACGGCAACAACGTCAATGCTGCACCTGCTCACCTCCCGTAGCGGAAGGGATTCGGCCGGATCTGTGACCACCGGTGAGGAGAGAGATAGAGTGGACACTGTCATCTTTTTTTGATATGGAGAGGGTAAGAGAGCGAGACGCGAGAAATCTATCAAACAAGAGGCTATAATGGAGGGAAAAAATCTCTCCATAGCAGTGGTTTTAAATAGAATATGCGCGTTCCCGGAAAAAAGAAACGAAAACTGGCGGACAATTTTTTAAGGGTCTGTCTAGGACACATCTAGATGTGACATAGTTATGTCACATTGATGTCCACTCTGTTTGTGGTCTATTTTTTTTTGTCCTAGTATTTTTGTTTCTTGTTGCTACATTATATACTTGTGGGAGATTATATGTGATATCCTTAAATAACATCTACATGTGAATTAGACAAACTGATTTTCTAACGTACCAAGAAAGAAAACTCGATCAAAAACACGCCCCCGCTTCCAGGTCGTGAGAGTCGTCGCGCACACACACATAGACATAGACATGCATATCCGTGTTTACGTAAAATTCCATTTCCATCTCCATCTCCAATCATATTTGTCCAACTGGCACATTATTTACGTTGTTAATTATATATGCAGCAATATTAACTACAACATCTCTTGTTTGCGCACGTCCGGACCGCTGCCACGGCCGGTCCTGACCAAAACGTTCAGTGCCGCATTCATGCCCGGCTAGAGCGGACGCGACCTCTCACTGGCGCCGGCATTGAAGTGGTGCACCGGCCGAGAGAGCGTCGCCCGCGCCGCTTCCGGGTGCACGCTGCTGATCCGCGTTCAAAGGTTGCAATAGCCGGCTACAACATGCATGTAAAAAGTTCTTGGGAGTCCGTGCTACAGCTAGCTGTCCTCCCCCAACTCGTCAATCTCTTCCAGTAGTGCTAGTAGTACTCCATGGCACGATCCATTGACAAGCAGCCTGGAAAGTTATCGTAACTCGGTTTGTGGTGAGTGGCATGCTGAGCGACCGTGTGGGGTCGAGCCGTGGAGGAGGGTGAGACACGAACACGACTGACGTGATTTAAATGTTGGTTTTTCTCGATGGCGTGATCCAACGAAACGAAACGTTGGTTTCTCTCTGTTTCCATTTTTTCTCCGGAAAAACAGAAACTTTCCACTCCATTTTCATTCCTATTCCAAGGTTGCCCCGATACAACATTCCATCAAATACAAAGGAAAACTAACACGCATGCTGATGCATCTCAATGATTCATAGATCATAGCCAATATTTACTTCACAACTAAAGAAAAAAGTTGTGAGAGCGTGTACAAAAGAAAAACCACTGATGGGGTGACTACGACTTAAATCGTAAACCCTAAACATGATTTAATTCCCTGGCTAGGTAGAACCTGTCGAAGGGAAGACGGCTGGCACCCTCGGGTCATACGATGCTTTTGTGCAGTTCCACTAAAATCAACCTGAGCATCCCTGATGGCAAAGATATTGAAGAATTGTGATTAGAATAATAGTACTGGCACTAGTTCATGAGACATAAATTCATCACAAGTAGAAGCCAGTAGAAGTAGAGAAAGATTGATATGGAGATGGAGCTACGGCAGTGGAGCAAGCCGGCTCCAAAAGGAAGATGGACTACCTGGGACGTCGAGCTGTAGCTAGAAGGGCGGTTGGGACGCGGCATTGGCCCTTACCGCGGTAACCCCCAATTGGGACGCACCGACTGTGGGTTGTCTCCCTCGCCGATGTCGACCGCGTCTACGCAGAACATTATTCCCTTCCCCCAGCTGCGGGATCAGGCCCGTCGTTCTATGCTTGTGAAGAGAGCAACCTTAGCAAGCAGGCTTGTAGCTTAGGCTCCTGCTAGTGTATATATAGTGGTTTTCTTTTTCTCTCCATATAAACCATTTTATATTGCGATGTGCCATTCAAGAGTCAAATGATGGTTGCTTCTTCCGACTAACTTACTGTGTGATTTGACTGCTCCTTAGTGGCCCCTACACGTACTCCCCCTACGTGTATGCAATAGTCACACGTACACATAGACGCAAAAACGCGCGCGACACCCTAATGCATGCATGTCCAAGCGCACGACGGAACACACACGGTAACGCTAAAGTGCTCAACCTACACGTGCATGCACACACATACTCAGTTAGGGTGAGCTAGTGACCGTATAAACACCGGAAAATATATATATTGAGCGCAATGAGCATATTATGAAGTCCATTGACCGTATTTTTACAAATATACAGTGAGAGACAGTGTATTTATCTCGTTTGAAATTAATCCATATTAACCGGAGAGGAGGCAGTATGGACTAGCATTATTTTGGCCTTGTTTGGATACTCTAACTCAGTTAGAGGTTAGAGTTAGATTCTAACCCTGAACTAACCGTGAACTAACTCTAGCCAAAGAGGTTTTTAGATGACAGTGTTAGATGGAGCGTGGATATGGCGAGGCACCTTCACGGGCGTTGCGGGAGGGAGGGAGGAAGAGGACGAGAAGCTTCGAGGAAGTGGCGAGGGATTTTCTGCGGCGAGAGCGAGAGAAAAATGTGTTTTTTAGTGCTACAGAGAAGAACTAACCCAAATAAGCACCTCTTTGGTGGGTTAGATTTTTTGGATGGGTTAGATGCTTCTAACCCAAACTAACCCTCCTGTTTGGATACTTTTGGGTTAGTTGAGTACAAACTAACCCCAACTAACTCTAACCCATGGATTCAAATAGGGAGAAGCTTGCGCATGGTGGCTCGCAGGACAAGGAGAAACTTTTGACTAATGCAAGCTCTCCCTCGCTCAGGCGGTGGACGTGCAATAGTTAATTCGGTGTCAGATTGCCGGAAGCATACACTATACTACTAGTGCTACTATTGTTCGACTTCCCGAATAGGCGAACAGCCAAGCGCAAAGTTTACTAGTACTAGTACTACTAATATAGTCTATAAAGGTACGTACTATACTAGTACTAGGAACCGGATGGAGGAGCGTCTGCACTCTTATTATAATTTTAAAATGTGATAAAGCAATCTTCAACACATTTAGTTCTCTTCGGGGGTTCTCGCATGTGATAATGGAAGTTTATTACATGGAACACTCGCCACAATTCTCGCTTAATTCTGGCTCATATCCTGTTACAAATAGTAGCACATGGTAATATTTCCTCTTTTTTGTTATTCAGCATGTAAACAGGTCAGCAAACCTTGCGGCGCATCTTCGTGTGAACCGTGCTTGCTGCACTTTGAATGTGGCTGAGAGCTGGCTTGATGAAACACCTCGCTTCCTACTTCTTTTTTTGCAGGGTACCTCGCTTCCTAGTGACCAGTGTCTTGGCTGATCGTCCTAAGAATGCTTATATATGAATAAAGCTCTCTTATTTACCCGCAAAAAAGATTAAGCCATATTAACCGGAAAGGAGGGAGTATGGACTAGCACTACTTTTTGGTGTGTCCCGGCAACTCGCAGAACGAGGAGAAGCTTGCAGGACAAGGTGAAGCTCGCTTACACCTTTTGACTAATGCAAACTACCCTCGATGGACATCCATCATTCCATTCGGTGTCAGATTGTCAGAGGCACACACTGTAGTACCCAACATGCATAGTACCATCATTGTTCAACTTGACGAAGAGGCGAAGAGCCAAGCACAGTAGTACAAGTAGTACTACTACTAGAACCGCATGGTGGGGCGTCTGTACTCTTGTTTTTTTATATCTGATAAAGTACATGTTTATTTCGGAGATGGGCGGAAAATGGCAGCCCAACATGTAATGAATGATATCGATCAACCAACCATGCTCGAATATATCTTGGCCTGCATGCGAGCCCGTCTGTGTGTTCTCGCTCCTCGTCTCTCTCAAGGAACGGCGGGTTGGCTCTTTGCCGTCAATTGAGATCGGTTTGCTCACACTCCTGTCCCACATGTCAGTGATATGCCAAGAGGAGGTGCGTTGTCCGACTGGCCATACGCGTACTTTGTTTTGAACCTTCATACTACTCCTCCCTCCGTCATAGTTTACAGGGCATGCTTCATTATGATGCATTTCTCTCAATGCATTTCCACCACCAGAGAGAGTTTAGACGCGTTTGGTTTAATGCTCAATTAATTAGGGCGTGCTAACCGCAATCAAGTCCACAATTTTGTCTATTACTACGGAGTGGAGTAAGTGCATGCATGTGTATACCCGGGGTGGAAGCACTGCATGCATGTGTGTACGCATTATTCCCTCTAGTAATAGATGCCGTGCTATAACTACCAATGCTATTTTTCAGGCCGATTGCTAGTCGCCTTGGTCCCAGAGATCTTTTTTCTTTTTTCTGTAGCGCGCTGTATAAACAGTGCCGGATGGAGTAGTATGAGCGGATTCAATGAAGAGCGTATTGATGGTTGCTTCTTCAGAGCAACTTACACTGGGAAAGGTTGGGCTTACGATTTGACTGCTCATTACTCACTCTTAATGCGGCACAACGACCGGGATGAGTCTCCCATGCGGTTGTGCACTACCCCCTCGATTCTTAAATATACTCCGGAGTATATTTGTCTTTCTATAGATTTCAACGAGTGACTACTCAAATATTTGTCTTTTTAGAGATTTCAAATGGACTGGCACATATGGATGTATATACATATTCTAGAGTGTAGATTCACTCATTTTGCTCTGTATGTAGTCACTTGTTGAAATCTCTAGAAAGACGAATAGAATATTTAGGAACGAGGGGAGTACACATACGAAGCAAAATGAGTGAATCTACACTCTAAAATATGCCCGTCTGAAATTTGTAAAAAGACAAATATTTAGGAACGAAGGAGTATAATTTTGTGCATGGCACATGGACCCGGATGATGAAGAGGCTTCTGGCAATGCTATCAAGCTTCCACCATTTGTTTACATAATTGACGTACTATACAAATAATTTTCCAGCGAGACATGAAATTGTACAATGGTGTGAGCTTTCAGCTTCTATTTCGCGTGTCTTGCCATCGCTCTTTCAGAAACAATAAAAAACTAACTTCCTTGCTAATGCATGTCAATTATTAGCAGATCAGAGCTAATAATTACATCACAACTGAAGAAAGAGTTGTGAGAAGGTGTTAAATTAAAATTGATCCATGCTTTCATTGGCAGCAACGTCCCCCCAGCTCTGTCAAAATCAACAAGGCATGTTGGGAAAAAAAGTAGCTGTCTGGAGCATGCAACATTCCGATCATTTTGTGGAGTTCCACTAAAATAAAGCTGAGCGTCCCTGTACCAAAGATATTAAGTGTGATTATGATAATAGAGCATTGCTGATGTGACGCCCCCGATTCAATCGTACACTAATCATGCATGCAAATGTGTACGATCAAGATCAGGGACTCACGGGAAGATATCACAACACAACTCTAAAACATAAATAAGTCATACAAGCATCATAATACAAGCCAGGGGCCTCGAGGGCTCGAATACAAGTGCTCGATCATAGACGAGTCAGCGGAAGCAACAATATCTGAGTACGACATAAGTTAATCAAGTTTGCCTTAAGAAGGCTAGCACAAACCGGGATCAGATCGAAGAGGCGCGGGCCTCCCGCTGCAGGATCCTCCTAACTACTCTCGGTCGCCGTCCGCCAGCCTGCACGTAGTAGTAGGCACCTCCAATGTAGTAGTCGCCGCCGACGATGGCGTCCGACCCGGGCTCCAAAGATCTCGTTGCGACAACCGTAAAGAAAGGAAAGGGGAAAAGGGGAGAAAGCAACCGTGAGTACTCATCCAAAGTACTCGCAAGCAAGGAGCTACACTACATATGCATGGGTATATGTGTAAAGGGCCATATCAGTGGACTGAACTGCAGAATGCCAGAATAAAAGGGGGATATCTAATCCTGTCGAAGACTACGATTCTGGCAGCCTCCGTCTTGCAGCATAATCCTACCCGGCAATCCTCTCCTCGTCGCCTTGTTAGAGAGCGATCACCGGGTTGTATCTGGCACTTGGAAGGGTGTGTTTTATTAAGTATCCGGTTCTAGTTGTCATAAGGTCAAGGTACAACTCCGGGTCGTCCTTTTACCGAGGGACACGACTATTCGAATAGATTAACTTCCCTGCAGGGGTGCACCACATAACCCAACACGCTCGATCCCATTTGGCCGGGCAGACTTTCCTGGGTCATGCCCGGCCTCGGAAGATCAACACGTCGCAGCCCCACCTAGGCACAACAGAGAGGTCAGCCCGCCGGTCTAAATCCTATGCGCGCAGGGGTCCGGGCCCATCGCCCATTGCACACCTGCACGTTGCGAGGGCGGCCGGAAGCAGACCTAGCCTAGTGGCATTCCAGTCCAATCCGGCGCGCGCCGCTCCGTCGCTGACGTCAAGAAGGCTTCGGTTGATACCACGACGCCGGGATACCCATAACTACTCCCACGTAGATGGTTAGTGCGTATAGACCAAATGGCCAGACTCAGATCAAATACCAAGATCTCGTTAAGCGTGTTAAGTATCCGCGAACGCCGAACAGGGCCAGGCCCACCTGTCTCCTAGGTGGTCTCAACCTACCCTGTCGCTCCGCCACAAAGTATCAGTCGGGGGCCGTCGGGAATCCAGGCCCACCTCTACCGGGATGGAGCCACCTGTCCTTTCAGCCCCCTCATTAGAATCACATGCGGGTACTCAATGAGCTGACCCGACTTTAGTCACCATCTGTAGTATGTATGTATGTATAGTATATACCCGTGATCACCTCCCAAGTGATCACGGCCCGATAGTATAGCAAGGCAGACTGACAAGAATGTAGGGCCAATGATGATAAACTAGCATCCTATACTAAGCATTTAGGATTGCAGGTAAGGTATCAACAGATGTAGCAACAATGTCAGGCTATGCATCAGAATAGTATCAAAGGAAAGCAGTAACATGCTACACTACTCTAATGCAAGCAGTATAGAGGAGAATAGGCGATATCTGGTGATCAAGGGGGGGGCTTGCACAGTTGCTTTCGAGACAAGGAGGGTCGTCAACACCGTAGTCGAACCAGGCAAAGCAGCAGCGTCGGTCTCGTAGTCTACCGGAGAGAAGAGGGGGCTTGATAAATACATAGCAAGCAAGTGCATAACAGGACAACAAGCAGAGCTAGACGTGTTCTAACGCGGTATGAGGTGATACCGGTGAAGGGGGGAAACATCCGGGAAAGTATCCCCGGTGTTCCGTGTTTTCGGACAGATGAACCGGAGGTGAAATGTTGCAGGTTCACTATGCTAGGGACGCGTGGCGGATGAACGGGTTGCGTATCCGGAATCGTCTCGTCGTTCTGAGCAACTTTCATGTAGAAAGTATTTTCATCCGAGTTACGGAATAAAAGATATGATTTTCTAAAGACTTAACTCATTTTCTGATATTTATTTAATTCATTTAAATCAACATTATCCAAAACAGTGTTTGCTGATGTCAGCATGACGTCAGCAGTCAACAGAGGTGTTGACTGGTCAACTGACGCGTGGGTCCCGTTCGTCATAGACTGTTTAGACTAATTAGGGTCTAACTAATTTAATTACTGTTTAATTAAACTAACTAGTTAATTAGAGTAATTAAACATAATTAATTAAGTTAATTAATCTAGTTAATTAATTAATTAATATTTTTATTTAATATTGATTATTATTTTTTTAACTTCTAAATTATTATTTTTTCAAAAACGTTTCGGCGGGCCCCTTGCCCAAAGGGCACACATGCCACTAGAGAGTCTTGTGAGTCTTGAGGTTAACGGCGATTGTGCCCAGGGCGCCGCCGAGGGAGGTACAGGCGCAGCCACGGCAGGTGCCGAGCAAAGACGGCGAGGGGGGGCACGCAGGCAAAGCAGCATGCGCACGACAAGGCAAAGAGCGCGAGAGGGATGGGCCGCGGTGGTGCATGGCGCGGGCCGAGCGCGGCGTCAAGGCGGCGCGGGCAGGGCCGGCGGGCAGGGGCCGGGCGCGGTCACGCACCGGCGCGGATGGCGAGCAGGCGCGCGGCAAGGACGGGCGAATGGCCAAGCGCTGCTGTGGCAGCGTAAGCGCGTCTTGGCGCTGGCGAGGCGCCGGCGTCGGAGGCGGACGGCGCTGGCATGGCGCGTGAGCAAGTGAGGGGAGAGAGGAGAGGTCGGGCTCACAAGGGGAGTAGGGACTAGGGAAGCGGGCGCGATGGAGGTCGAGAAGGCCGTTGTGGAGGGGGACGGGTCGGCGTCCGCCTTAGGGGAAGCAGGCCGTCGGGGACGTCCGGCAAGGTGGCGAGGGCGCGTTGACGGAGAGGACCGCGGCGACGGCGTCCGGCGATGGTTCGCAGGGGGGTCGAGCGGCTCTGGGCTCGGGCGATCCAACGGGGAAGAAGACGAGGAGGGGCTCCGGCGACGGGGTGGCTCCGGTGAGGCTCGCGGAGCTCCAGGCAGCGGTGGACGGCGACAGGCGGGCTACGGGCGTCGGAGGCAACGGGATCGGGGCGACGTGCGTTGGGGCACCCCCGATCCAGATCGCGCGGGGTGGGGAGGGAGAGTGGGGATCGTGGGGGTGGGTTAGGGTTTCGGGGGAGATAAGGGGAATGGGGACGGCCGGTTGGGCCAGTGGGGAAGGTAGGCTGGGCTTTGCCTAGTGGCCAGCTGGGTCGGCCCAGCTGGGGAAGGCCCTTTTCCCTTTTTTGTCTGTTTCCTGTTTTCTTTTCTTTTTTTTTAATTTACTTTCTTTTTTTGTTTAAATCATTTTAAACCATTTAGCCATTTTATAAAAATGTGTTTGTTGCACCATAATTACCTTTGTAATATTCGGCAACCACTAAACATCTTTGTTTTAATTTTTGAAAACTTTTATTGTTACCATTAATTTGAATTTGAATTTCAAACGGTTTCGAATTATTGCGAGGATAGCAACAGTAACCGAGGTGACGTGGCATCATTAGCAAAGGTTTACTGTAGCTTAAATATCAGGGCGTCACAATTCTCCTCCACTACAAGAAATCTCGTCCCGAGATTTAAGAGGGGAGTAAGGGGGAAAGTTCTATTTACGGTATTCTAACGGATCTTCTCGGTCTTGGTTGCCCTTCTCGAAGCGGTCGATCCATTATGTTGATGTCTTCATTTCTCTGCTTCAGGCCATCATGATGTAGTACACATCCTTTCTTCGGGATCTTCATCGTACTTACGAAAAGGATTAAGGGTGGGCATTCCGGGAGTACGGACCTCTTCAAGGTCGACTATCTGGTCGATAACCTCGAGGAAGTTGGCGGAAGTAAATCTTGAATTTAAACTTAAGATGATGTCGAGAGCAAAGTAAGAAGGTACCATGAGAAGTTTCAAACGCATAGGCAATCGTTCGTTGCTTGAAA
This sequence comes from Aegilops speltoides, assembly GCA_021437245.1. Classification (NCBI taxonomy): domain Eukaryota; kingdom Viridiplantae; phylum Streptophyta; class Magnoliopsida; order Poales; family Poaceae; genus Aegilops; species Aegilops speltoides. The sequence goes on along the minus strand of CM038142.1, from coordinate 193,895,657 downwards.
CAAAGTGTGAAAGGGGTTCAGAGCAATGGGAATAAGTATTGCGTCTGATAGCAGAACTGGTGATCTCTCGGAAGGTGGCTCGTAAATTACTTACGAGGCCACGCGCGAGGAACAACCTTGGCAACAGGGGGTTTACCGGAGAGTCAGGTTTCGATCATGTGGAACTTGTGAGTTATGGGCCCACCATGTGGGTTAAAGTAGGAAGGGCGGTGACATCTTGCACGGTCATGATAGCAACACATGTCGAGGGTAGCGGTTAGTTATGTTGATTGCATCGTTGGTACCAAGGGCGAGGGACGAAGAGAACCATTTTCTTGCTCGTTGAGCGAGGCGGACCAATAGGCAAAGTTCTTGTCCATCGATAGTTTTTGGAATGTCATCAACAAAGGTAACAGGTCTTACCGATGATTTGTACATAGAGGTGTTTACATAAGCGAGGGAATATTGTTGCTTAGATCATATAGATCACAAGAAAGGTTAAACCAAACAATGAAAGGGAAATATGATTATCACATCAAATAGAACAATGGAATGGAAAATGTGTTTAAACACATATTTGGGGTATATCCTTACGAAGGACAAGCGAGCATGATATCCATGACATGATATAACGAGAAAACCCTTTAGGAAAGGGGAGAGAAATTGTCATGACATTACCCATTCAACGGTGTTTTGGATAATCGAGTGAGAATCATTTAGCATTGGGCTTCAAATGTTTTTATTGAAGATCGGAGTACCACAGACATGCTTCGAGATAGCATTGATATGGTTTTCAAGCAAAGGTCGGACTTCGAATACACGAAGGATCCATCAAGATAACTTATTAAACAAGGCATTCATTTTCCTCATGGAAAAATGGTTAACCTTGTTAAAAAGGAAACTATAACAATAGGGCCTCCGGCCAGGTGTGCTAGGCACGACATCACCTTACCGGGTCACATAAAGACCGTTGCTATAACTCTTGGAAATATGTTCCAACCATCATATCTGACCGAGATTCAGATCTGATTGGTGTCAGGATACCTAAGACTCAGGATGCCTGAGAAGAAAGGTGCAACACAAATTGTCGAGATGACATTGTAAGATTCTCGGGAAATAACGTACGGAAGCAAGGCTTCGAAACAAGAGTTCATCAGTAAACCAAAGAGAGGATGAGGAGGTGGCTGATGGACTCAGCGACAATTCAACTAGGTATCCCAAAAGATGGATCTCCACAATTATGTGGATAAGGAGATAGCATTTGTCAGATCAAATGATGTAATGAAGTATGCTCGAGTAAAACATACACAATTAAACATTGGTTGAAAGGTGCGCCCGAAATATGGGTTGGGTAGCATGATCAATGTTAGAATGGTGATTCAATAATCAATAGACTAAGAATGAATGGCCGACCATTAACTTCAAAGCAATAGGGTTGCTAGAAGTGCAGGATCCAAACAGCACCATGCACTTGTTGGTACACCGGTTGGAATCAACACGAGGACCAAGAAAGAATGGTGATGGCGAGAAGCATCGCTGCAACAAGAATTTCTTAAGAGGTGGTGAAATTCTCACGACATTCTTAACATAAAAGGTGGTAATATTCCAAGGTAAAGAAGAACAATGCTGGGTAGCAAGGATCTGAAGGTACAACACAAAACACGAACAAGTTTGTGTTGGAGGGGAGGCATTAAAGTGGTCGATGACAACACAAATCATCGAAGGCAAGGATGGTATTTCTCATCATGAATTCAATAGATATCCAGGAAGGAGTCAAGATGTTGATGATGATCACGACAAATTTTGTCGAGAGGCTCCACGAAGATGTAATCCATCGGCGATGACATCATGTTAAAGGAATTATGAAGCAAAAGGTTATTGGAACCATGGGTACGACACAAACTTGAAATCAAGCTTGTTGTTCAAGGTGAAATGATATGACGAGGAAAATCGACGCAAGCTTAGCTCATCGTCGAAAATTGTGCTCCGAGAAGAAAGGACCAGATAGCATAGTTAAAATTTAGCACAAAATGATATAGCCGATCAGGCTAGGAATGACGTGATGGAGTATTAAACTTCTCATCCACAATGTACTAGGAGTACTAAATCACAGGGGCGATTCGATTAAGCTAATCGGTGTTCTCGGTTGACGACAACCCAGAACCCGTGGAGTGACTATGACGGGAAAGGCACTACTTCATCAGAAATGCATAAGATGTAGTGCAATCGGTTGATATCCTCGAGATACTAGGGGTTAGTACTCGAAGGTAGATCAAGATAGAGGTTGGATGGGTGTATTGATCTGTAGAGGACAAGTGGTTTAACTTGTCCGAGAAATGGAATCAAGTAGAAATTATGGTCGGATCCATGATTGCAAAGGATCAATTCACAGATTCCAAATGATATTATAACAAGGAAATAGTTATTATTACAAGAAGCTTCCATGATAAGATCTACATCGTGTCCATGGGCATGAACACAAAGTTCAAGGTCGACTCCCACTTCTTAAATGTATAACCTTCCATTCACTTCTCGCTTTGATAAAGGCATTAGTGTTGAAAGTTTTACCTGGTGAAATACCAAATGAGTATGACTCGTGAAAACTTCCGAGTTCACAGATATAAAGGAAGGCATAGGTTCAACCCGTCAGGGTATCATGGACACATATACCACAAGCTTCAATAGTAAGTACCACCAGCTCGAAAGCAGAGCATGGTTGGCCAAGCAGATGATACAATTTACCAAAGGCACTATGTATCAGGGGAAGAACTCACCAGGTGATTGAATATGAAGGACACTGTCGGATAACCATCCAACAATGGATCGGGTGATCCACAACGGAGCTGATGTGAGTATTGGTACTCCATCAGAGGAAGAAAAAAAAATGCATGAGCATCATATTATAGAACATCGGAATAATTCAATGCTTAGATAACAAAGGAATTACGATTTCCGAAACAAAGGATCGAAGCGATCGCTCGATCAAGGATGAATAAGTTGGACGGACGGAGGCACAATTGGCGACAAATAGTTTGGTCGAGAACCAGCTCAAGTTCAAAAATGATGTCCGAGTCGGAAAGATAATTTAGAAGGGTTGATAGATGATTGTGTGCATTCGCACACATATTGGATCAATAGGATCAAAATAGCGGTGTCAAAAGATACTAGTGAATATTGCAGATATATGGGAAGCATCCATAATGCTAGTAGACAAGTATTTGCAGAGCAATAAAGCTGCTAAGGATTTTCGGAGGATTGAATAGTATTTCAAAGACTTTTGTGAAACACCTGAACAACTGGGATGAGCGGATACTCGAAAGGTGCGAGAAATTTATTCTTAGGGGTATTCAGGTGGCAAAGAACTGCAAGCCAGTAGGCACAAAATATACTCAGGGTATCTTGTAATAACAAGATCGACGGGGAATAAAAGTAAGCACGACAGGTGTAAGTATTTATCCATAGGGATATTTCGATGGAAGGGAATTGCAAAAGCAACAGGCACAAGGTCTCGAGACAAAATCAGAGAGTATCTTCGAAATCTTCTGGTGCAGCCGGCGATCATCTGGACTGAAGGGGCTCTCCGGGAGAAAGTATTTTCAAGAACCTAAAGTTAGATTTTAGTAAAAATCGTTTAACCCGAATAGAAGAGAGTTTAGAATCCCGGAGTAAAGATCGAGGAGTAAAAAGAGCCTAATACCACCCAATGGCGACGTGGGCCCAGGGGCCGCACAGCCAAGTTAGTAAAACAATTTTCAGCTTCTAGACTCAACTCCGGCCAAGGAGTTGGAAAGGGATTCTACAGCAATCGGCTCGATACCAACTCAGGCGCCCCGATTCAATCGTACACTAATCATGCACGCAAATGTGTACGATCAAGATCAGGGACTCACGGGGAGATATCACAACACAACTCTAAAACATAAATAAGTCATACAAGCATCATAATACAAGCCAGGGGCCTCAAGGGCGCGAATCCAAGTGCTCGATCATAGACAAGTCAGCGGAAGCAACAATATCTGAGTACAGACATAAGTTAATCAAGTTTGCCTTAAGAAGGCTAGCACAAAATGGGATACAGATCGAAAGAGGCGCAGGCCTCCTGCCTGGGATCCTCCTAACTACTCCTGGTCGTCGTCAGCAGCCTGCACGTAGTAGTAGGCACCTCCAGTGTAGTAGTCGTCGTCGACGATGGCGTCCGGCTCCCGGGCTCCAGCATCTGGTTGCGACAACCAGAAAGAAAGGAAAGGGGGAAAAGGGGGGAGAAAGCAACCGTGAGTACTCATCCAAAGTACTCGCAAGCAAGGAGCTACACTACATATGCATGGGTATATGTGTAAAGGGCCATATCAGTGGACTAAACTGCAGAATGCCAGAATAAAAGGGGGATATCTAATCCTGTCGAAGACTACGCTTCTGGCAGCCTCCGTCTTGCAGCATGTAGAAGAGAGTAGACTGAAGTCCTCCAAGTAGCATCGCCAAGTAGCATCTCCAAGAAGCATCTCCAAGTAGCATCTCCAGTAGCATCGCATAGCATAATCCTACCCGGCAATCCTCTCCTCGTCGCCCTGTTAGAGAGCGATCACCGGGTTGTATCTGGCACTTGGAAGGGTGTGTTTTATTAAGTATCCGGTTCTAGTTGTCATAAGGTCAAGGTACAACTCCGGGTCGTCCTTTTACCGAGGGACACGGCTATTGAATAGATTAACTTCCTGCGAGGGTGCACCATATAACCCAACACGCTCGATCCCATTTGGCGGACACACTTTCTGGGTCATGCCCGCCTCGGAAGATCAACACGCCGCAGCCCCACCTAGGCACAACAGAGAGGTCAGCCCCGGTCTAAATCCTATCTTGTAGGGTCCGGGCCCATCGCCCATTGCACACCTGCATGTTGCAAGGGCGGCCGAAAGCAGACCTAGCCTAGTGGCATTCCAGTCCAATCCGGCGCGCGCCGCTCCGTCGCTGATGTCAAGAAGGCTTCGGCTGATACCACGACGCCGGGATACCCAGAACTACTCCCACGTAGATGGTTAGTGCGTATAGACCAAATGGCCAGACTCAGATCAAATACCAAGATCTCGTTAAGCGTGTTAAGTATCATGAACGCCGAACAGGCCAGCCCACCTGTCTCCTCGGTGGTCTCAACCTGCCCTGTCGCTCCGCCACAAAGTATCAGTCGGGGGCCGTCGGGAACCCAGGCCCACCTCTACCGGGATGGAGCCACCTGTCCTTTCAGCCCCCTCATCAGAATCACATGCGGGTACTCAATGAGCTGACCCGACTTTAGTCACCATCTGTAGTATGTATGTATGTATAGTATATACCCGTGATCACCTCCCAAGTGATCACGGCCCGATAGTATAGCAAGGCAGACTGACAAGAATGTAGGGCCAATGATGATAAACAAGCATCCTATACTAAGCATTTAGGATTGCAGGTAAGGTATCAACAGATGTAGCAACAATGTCAGGCTATGCATCAGAATAGGATCAAAGGAAAGCAGTAACATGCTACACTACTCTAATGCAAGCAGTATAGAGGAGAATAGGCGATATCTGGTGATCAAGGGGGGGGGGCTTGCCTGGTTGCTCAGACAAGAAGGAGGGTCGTCAACACCGTAGTCGAACTGGGCAGCAGCAGCGTCGGTCTCGTAGTCTACCGAGAGAAGAGGGGGAGCTTGATAAATACATAGCAAGCAAGTGCATAACAGACAACAAGCGAGCTAGACGTGTTCTAACGCGGTATGAGGTGATACCGGTGAAGGAAACATCCGGAAAGTATCCCGGTGTTCGTGTTTTCAGACAGATGAACCGGAGGTGAAATGTTGCAGGTTCACTATGCTAGGGACGCGTGGCGGATGAACGGGTTGCGTATCCGGAATCGTCTCGTCGTTCTGAGCAACTTTCATGTAGATAGTATTTTCATCCGAGTTACGGAATAAAAGATATGATTTTCTAAAGACTTAACTCATTTTCTGATATTTATTTAATTCATTTAAATCAACATTATCCAAAACAGTGTTTGCTGATGTCAGCATGACGTCAGCAGTCAACAGAGGTGTTGACTGGTCAACTGACGCGTGGGTCCCGTTCGTCATAGACAGTTTAGACTAATTAGGGTCTAACTAATTTAATTACTGTTTAATTAAACTAACTAGTTAATTAGAGTAATTAAACATAATTAATTAAGTTAATTAATCTAGTTAATTAATTAATTAATATTTTTATTTATTATTGATTATTTTTTTTAACTTTTAAATTATTATTTTTTCAAAAACGTTCTGCGGGCCCCTTGCCCAATGGGCAGATGCCTTTGGAGCGGGGAGTCTTGTAGTCTTGAGTTAATGGCGATTGTGCCCGAGGGCGCTACCTGAGCTACAGGGGCGCGCGCCAGCAGGCAACCTGAGCAAAGACGGCGAGGGGCGGGCACGCAAAGGCATGGCAAGGCGGCAGCAGGCGCGAAGCGGAGGGGCCATGTGGTGCGTGGGTGATGGGCCGGAGCTGGCGTCTGAGGCGGGCGTCGGGCGGGGCGGCCGGCGCTGGCAGGGCCGGGCGCGTCATGCACCGGGCGCGACGGCGAGGCGAGCGCTGGCGCAAGGGGGGGCGAAGCAGCAGGGCGCGGTTGTGGCAGCGTGGTAGCGTCTTGGCGCCGTCAGCGCCAGCGTGCGGAGCCTTGACGCGGGCTTGGCATGGCATGATGAGCAAGCGAGGAGAGAGGAGAGGTCGGGGCTCACAAGGGGGAGTAGGGACTAGGGCAGCGGGCGCGATGGAGGTCGAGGAAGGCCGTTGTGGAGGGGGACGGGGTCGACGTCGACGCAGGGGAAGCAGGCCGTCGGGGACGTCCGGCAAGGTGGTGAGGGCGCGTTGACGGAGAGGACCGCGGCGACAGCGTCCGGCGATGGTTCGCAGGGGGGTCGAGCGGCTCTGGGCTCGGGCGATCCAACGGGGAAGAAGACGAGGAGGGGCTCCGGCGATGGGGTGGCTCCGGTGAGGCTCGCGGAGCTCCATGCAGCGGTGGACGGCGACAAAGCGGCTACTGGCGTCGGAGGCAGCAGGATCGGGCGGCGTCGTTGGGGCACCCGATCCAGATCAAGGACGGGAGGAGAGTGGGGATCATGGGGGTGGGTTAGGGTTTCGGGGGAGATAAGGGAATGGGGACGGCGGTTGGGCGGTGGGGAAGGCCGGTGGGCTTTGCCTAGTGGCCACTGGTCGGCCCAGTGGGAAGGCCCTTTTCCTTTTTATCATTTCTGTTTTCTTTTCTTTTCTTTTTTTAATTTACTTTCTTTTTTTGTTTAAATCATTTTAAACCATTTAGCCATTTTATAAAAATGTGTTTGTTGCACCATAATTACCTTTGTAATATTCGGCAACCACTGAACATCTTTGTTTTAATTTTTGAAAACTTTTATTGTTACCATTAATTTGAATTTGAATTTCAAACGGTTTCGAATTATTGCGAGGATAGCAACAGTAATCGAGGTGACGTGGCATCATTAGCAAAGGTTTACTGTAGCTTAAATATCCGGGCGTCATAGCTGATGAAACAATAAACATATAAATAGAAGCCTGCCACCTTTGCAGTCTGTCTTAAGACTAACTAGTTGGAGAAGATTAGGCTCGGAGTTGGATGAGGAGGATAGAGCAAAACCAATCTCCCTTTGTGCAGTCACACTGAAATGTAGAGACGTTGCCCATGTGACATTTTAGTATAACTGCACAAAACACTCTTAAGAAAAAAGTGATTTGTGCAGTTCACCAAAAGGTCGCTATAGCAACGAGGTGAAATGGATAGCCCTGTTTGCAAAAAAGAGGTATAAAGGAAACAATTACTGGCCAATAACAGTTGATGACACATGCGGCGACAAAAAAGAAGCATATTCCTTGCCCTAAGGGAAGATAACAACACGGTTGTGTTTATCGAAAACGGTGTGAGGACGAGAATGCAATATGGAAAGTCTGCCGACGAGCGACGCTTTGGGCAAAGAACTATGGAAGATCCACATGCAGCGACGTGGGAAGGCAGGCGATGGAGCAAGGCCGAGGGATACCTGGAGGTCGTCGGGATGTAACTAGGTGAGCGGCGGCGGGAGGAATCTGCGAGCAGGTGGCGTAGGCCCTGCCGCGCCGGAGCTTGGTCAGAGAGAACAACGTGTACCGCAGATCGGGACGTGCTGCCTCGTCGCCGTCGAACAGAGAAACGATGCAATTCCTCCCCTTCCCCCGGTGGACGGGATGCAGCCAGATCAGTGACCAGCGGTGAGAGAGAGAGAGGCCACCGCACTCCCTTTCCCTCGGCGGACGGGATGCGGTCGGATCAGTGACCAACGGTGAGAGAGAGAGAGAGGCCACCACAGCCTTGTGTGAGATACTCTGAAGAGCGACAAACCAGGCACGCAAGGCTCCATTGTATATAGTGAGCGGACTACCTTTTTCTCCATAAAAATCGTTTTATATTCTGTGTACGTGCAATTGAGCGCTATAACTTTATTTAAAAATAACGCGGCAACACGTCAAGTCGAACTTTGTTTCGTGCAGGCGTGGTACACGACTTCCCTAGGTAAACAACTGCTATAGGCGTTGAAATTAGCACGTGGGCTGCCATTTCGTAAAGAAATGAGCTCCACCATGTACCTGCGCGGGTGTGGCTGGGCACGAAGCATGAGTACATGCATGGTGCACCTATTCTCTTCTTGTATACGTACACCACCTACGTGGGGTTGTGTCAGAGAGATACAAACCTAGAGAGATATAGTGTGTGGGTTCTTGAGAGTTTTTTTTGGGGGGGGCGGGGTCAATCAATAAATGTAACTGTGTGTGAAATAGACTCCTGAATATAACATATATATAGAGGGGGCGATCCACGAGAAAAGAGTGGAGGTATCACCGGCTTGAGGTGTCCATAGAATTGAAAAGAGGGATGATGTGTGTGTGTGTGCGCGCGATCGATAAAGAGTGCCATCGAATTTGTGTGTGCCCACGTCAAAGATATAGAGTGGCTGGCCTACTGGAACATGAGAGGGGACATGTGCAGTTTGTCTCTGTGGCATGGATACCTACCTGCAGCGCTCGAGTATTGGTGTGTGGTGGGGGAAGAGGAAGACCCAATTAACTATAGAGGTACAATGGCTGGTATATGTGTGGAGGAGGAGAGAGGCCTACCTCAGGTATTAAGGAGATCGATCTGCCTCATTTATTAAGGGAGATCGATCGGCATCCATGCATATGTGCAGGAGAGGAATAAGGTTGGGAGAGAGACAGAGCTAGAGTGTTGGAGGGGGTGGTAGTGGAGTTTCTTCTAACAAATGGCGGGATAGGCTTGCTAGACAAACGGAGGGCATGCCCGCAATATCAATAAGAGAGGAGATGGCTCCTTGTTGTCTGTGCATGTGCGTGTGAGAGACGGGTCAGGAGGCATGCACGAATGACGAGGGGGGACGATGTGGCTGTGGTAAGCAGACATAACTACATAGGAAGATCAATCGCCCTTTGTTAGAGAAAGGAGAGACATAACTTGTGAGGTACATCGATCGATTGGGGGGTAGTTAAAGTTGATCCAGGTATATGTTGGGAGATCAATCGGTATACATGCATGTGTGTGTTAGAAGCAAACGAGGCACGAGGAGAAGGATAGAGATAGAGGGATGCATGTAGGAGGTGGTACGAGAGGCATACTATATCGGCGGGGAGGAGTAAAGTAGTACGAGAATGATGAAAAGAGTGGTGGGAGAGAGGCATGGATGGTGACAAGAGAAGAGGGGAAGCTTGTGTTTGTGCTAGGCACACCTGGCTAGAGAGGCATATCGATCGATGTGTGCCGTAAAGAAGGAGCTGGGGGGCCTACACACACCATGGGTGAACGACTTAAAGTGAAAACAAGAATTTGCGTGATGGAGCTAGAGAATGCTGAGGGAGGGTGAGAGGGATGTGGGCGTGTGCATGCACAAGAGAAAGTTAGCGCTAGCTACAAAGATAAGAGGGTTGTGTGGGTGTAAAAGACGAATAGAGATCATATGTACTTCATTATAAAAAGCGAATTCGGATATTTGAAGAATTTATCATAGTGTTTTAAACCGATGCATGTGTGAATATATATAACAGTGATACACATGGTGTGTTGATGAACATGTTATACTGCATTTAATATATTTTATCTGTACTCTTATAAAAATGGAGTTGCTGATGATGGTGTGCCTGCCATCCTGCATTATAGGCCGTCCTATTTATATCTGGCGGATAGCAAGGAAACTATGATGGTTGAAGTTGGCAACAATCATGATTGTAGATTCTTATTGAAATAGAGAAACGAATTCAAATTTAGTTCGAATTGCAGCGGTAGTATAGACATTTGGAATGCACTAAAATGTTGGTATGAGTAGGTTACATGCATTATATAGCAAGCAAAAAAATTTAATCGGAGTAACATGGATTCATACTCCCTCCTTCCATCTATATAGGGCATAATGAGGTTTTTAAGACCGCCTTTGACTATTGACAAGATTAATAGTACATGACATGCACAATGTGAAAATTATATCATTGAAAGAACCTTTCACAGACGAAGTTAACGGTGTGCTTTGTGTAAGTTGCATGTCATATATCATTGCTCTAATATTTGGTCAAAGTTAGCATCGAAAAACGCATTAGGCCCTATATAGATGGAAGGAGGGAGTAGCTTTGAATAGCATTTGTATAGTAAAACGAGGCAAGACTCTCTCTTTGTGTGGTGTGAATAGTTTTTTTGTTTTCTTTTTGGTTGAGGGAAGTGCGAATTGATTTGGTATGTACAAGTACAATATTACTACACGTTAGGCTTGTCCCTAAAATTCAACCCGCATCTTGTTATATCCCAAAAATTCAGATATCGTGCTCCCAAAACTGGCGCCTTCACAACCCGTGCCTTGCTATCCCGAAATTACAACGCACGCGAAAACTCCCTGCAGCTGCTAAATCCCGACATGCGAAATCCCCCTTCTATCCCTGAGCCGAAAGGGCCGCTAGTTCAAATCGGTGGGGGGTACTTTTGTAACACACCCTAAATTTTGGACAAGCGCGTCCCTAAGTCATGCTTCACCCCTCCCATCGCCCCCTTTTCGCCATTCGAAATCCCAGGCCGCCATAACCTCTCCGTTCCAGCCGCGAAACCCCACCCTCCTCCGTCCGCCACGTCATCGCTGCCCAGCCAGAGCCTCTTCCCCGACAACATCGTCCACCGCAACAGCTCGACGTCCCTCGTCCAACTCCCCGGATGAGGACCTGTCGTCCATCTCGCCGTCCCGCCGGTTCAGCCGCCCCGACGATCGCCTCATCTATTGCGGCTGCTCCATCCCCACAGCGCCGCCTTAACCTGCTGCACCGGAACCGCAACATCCTCACCGACTCCTCGGACGAAGCCGAGGCCTACTCGGCGCCACCAAAGAGGTTGTACACTCATCGCATCGCACCTTCTCCTTAACTCAACCTCCCGGCGCCGACGGTGCTCCATCCCGCACCCCCATGGAGCATTTACCTTGAAGCCTGTGCCGCGGGCGACATCTCCACGGCGGCTCTCCCCCAGTGCGAGGCCCCTTCGGCGGCGGCGGCCATACCAGCCGAATCTGCTACTGTTGCTCCGGCTCTCGCTTCGCTTCGCTTCATTGCTGCTACTCTGCTCGGCTCTCGCTCGACCGCTTCGCTTCGCCTAAGCGCTGCTGCTCTCCCCTCGCTCGTCTGCTTTGCTTTGCTCTGATTAAGCCACACTTGATCGATGAATCGACTTTTGGGTCGATCGATTTTCGGGGTTGGGGGCTCGCCGGAGTTAAGGAAGAACCACCCGCAGCGGGGACGGGGGCTTGCCGGAGAGGTACCCCACTATCTATCTTAGGGTTCAGGGTGGGGGCGGGGGGCCTAGAGGGCTGGCCGGGGTGGCGGTGGCGAGTTGTTTCGGGGCGGCGAGGCGGCGCTGGGGCCGGCGGTTCGGCCGGTGGTGGCTGGCGGCTCAGGGGGGTGCAGGTTGAAGATGAACTGCAGGCCCTCCCCAAACTACATGTCAAGTGCCTCTCTGCTACCATTGCATTCAGTTTTGACCGTAGCATTCAAATTCCACAGTAAATTTTAGTTTCGACAGTTAAGTTCAGAGACAATAGTTTTTACCTTATCTGTTGTAGTCAGGTGGTTTTTGGTGATGTTAATTTTACATCCATTTTACATCATCTATTAGAGATGCTATTAGAATCCCACTTGAGATTGATGATGTCTGTCTTGTCTTTGCTTCACCTTGGCGTCTTATGGCTCACGAGCTGCTCCAACGACGAGCGATCCATCACAATGAGCGATGCCACGGACGCCGATCTCTGATTCCTCAGATCTTCCTCCACACCTCCGATAGCCACCTCTGCCTCATATGCTTCAGCGACCAACCCAATGATGTTGAGGTCGACATGGCTACAGCAAAGAGGTTGTACACTTGTTGCATCACTTATTACGATACATTCACGTCGATCCATTAGGGCTATTTCGGTTCAACGGGAAAACATCGATCCACTGGTTGTTACCATCACTCTAAATTTCTGCATGCTCTCCTTATGCATGTCAGATATTGTACACAGTCATGCTGAACATGTAGAGAAAAAGAGAAGAGTTTTGCGCGGCAATACAATGTCATGCAGACATCGCTCCATGGTGGGTTCAATGGCAAACCCTCCCCACCCCTCTCCAGATTGTAATCCAGAGGAAGATATTTGTTTTGAGGCGTATTCAGACGCCGCTGACCACTCCTATTTACCCCCCAAGGTGTTTGCTCTACCTTGGCATGATGATGTTAGTCATATCATGCATATGTTGCCTTGCAGTGCCTACTTTTGACAACATATATGTCATCTTCTTAGTTTAGACATGTTCTGTAGTGCCACCTGTTTAGTTTCTGTATCATATATGGGAATTATGCAGTCTCATGTCTTTTATCCAGCCATAATATATGTGAAATGTGCAATGGCATCCTGTTTAACCAGGCATCATATATTTGAATGATATCTTGCCCATCCTTTTCTTCATTACATTTCTATTTGTCGACAATGTTTGTACATTAAACTACTCTTCCTGTGAATCAGCCATTTTGGTGGGAGATGGAAAAACTGGAGTGAAAACAAGGCCTTGAGCGAGCGCATGTGCTACCGTCAAGTAGATCTCTTGTTGGGTCCCCATAGCTCCTCAGAGATGGATTCAGAGACAGATGACCAGTCCTATTCCCCCACTGAGGTGTATGCTCTAACTTGGCATGGTTATACTGCTCATATCATGCATACGGTGTCTTGCATTGCATAGTTTAGACATCGTATACACAATATTCAACACCATGTTCTTAGTTCAGACATCATATCAAATGCCCTCTGTTTAGCATATAAATCACATATGTGAATTAAATGATGCGATCATGATTACTTAGATAACATGTAGGTGAATTATGTCATGCAATCCTGTTTAGTTATTCATCATGTCTTTGAATTATGTTATGCTATGGTATCCAGTTTAGATAGACATCATATATGTGAAATTATGTCATGCTATCCGTTTTAGTTAAACAATATACATGTCAACTATTTCATGTCCTCTTTTTTCCACACTATCTATTGCATCTATCTCTCATACAATGTCTGTACATTCAACTATGTTTCCTGTTTATCAGCCATTTGAATTGGAGCGGGTGATGCCAGTATCTAGCGGAATAAAAGCACGGTCTTCAAATAAAACAGTGCTACCACTTGGTGGAGATAGCACCTCGCTTGTACATGCACAAGAACCAACCCTACCACACATAACCCGAACTCTCGCAGATTGTACCCCTACTGTGATGGACAGAGAACCAGCTTCACCCAATCTAACCCCAACCCCAGCCGATGGTAACCCAGTTCCTGTTGACACAGCACCATCTCCACCACAGAACTCCCAAACAAGAGCAGTTAGTAAAGCAGCTCCAGTGCCCAAAGGGCCAGTACTATCACGGCGAACCCCAACTCCACTAGTTAGTACGCCTATTCCTGTGGAGGAAGCACAACCAGCCAGTCGTAGTTTAGCATCTATCACATTTGATGTTGTTAAATCGTATGTGCGTATCTTCCCATCTTGAAAATATTATAATGAAGATGAAGGAAAATGCCAGTTGCAGGTGCTTGTCCAGAAGTTATGTGTAAGTAATGCTATTCATGGCAATTACTTTGCTTCATCCCATACATCCTACCTCCATGATGGTTATAATATAGCAAATTTTCCCATTTTTCTCTATAGAGAAGGACCGATTTGGAAACTCAAGATGAGGTAACCTATGCTAATACCTCTGCTATCTTCAAGAATGCTTGGTGCCAGTATTGGAATTACCTGAAGAAAACGTACTTCACCGGCAAAAAACTCATCAAATTCCCTTAAGTTCTCCTGAGACACATTTACTGGACGATGACTGGGAACGCCATGTTCTATACTGGTCCCGAACAAAGAATGTGGTAACCTCTATGAGCTCATTTTCTATTTTTAAGTATTATATTCTTGCGTCTTACTGTACTCTATTCATGTAGAACAAGTGCCTAAACCTGAAGAACAACTGTTCTAATTTAAGATTCCATTGTTATCATAGTTCAAAAAAGCGCTAGGCGTTAATTGTGCGTTTTTCCACCGCCTTGTGCTTTACTGACCAAAGCGCATGCTTATGCGCAGTTATGCACAGATTATGCAAAGTTATGCGCAATGCGTTTTGCCAACGCCTAGAGCCTAGGCGCGCTTAAGCGCTCGCTCAGGTGCGCCATTTTTAACTATGATTGCTTTGCTCTTGAATCGCTGTATTTACTCATACAAACTTATTTTTAAATTGAAGGATCGAATCGAAACTCCAATGGCATAGCAGGTATGTTCGCGCATGTTTCTTTAACAGGTTCGCTCTTATCAATAGCTCTGTTGATTTCAATTTCAATTGTGTATAAAGTTGACTTTCATATCATGCACATTACTAGCATCACAACAGAGCTAATAGTGTTGTTGTACATGTAGACCCGTGGTACCCATCTGAAATCATGTTGTGCCGTGTAGTTTCCCAAGCTTTGTATTCTTTCACTGCTGCTTTGTCTTGAACTGATATGATTTGAACCGTGTCTCTATTTTGATTTGGCAAGACAATGAAGTGACCATAGGACATAGATATATGTTTGTTTGATGCTTTTATTATGTACTAGTACTTGGCAATAGAAGACTCACTACAACAAAAACCTACCTTTAGCAATGCAAATCTAGCAACGGTGATGACAAATGTGTTGTTTTGGGTTCAGCCTCCCACCTCTCCACAAAGGGCTAACCTGCCACCCACCTCCCCTTATTATCTGCACCTCCTTCGTCTACATACACATAGCCAAGCCAGTAAAAAAATTAAAATAGTTTCTCCCCACCAGACCCTTCTCCCTGATTCCTCTCTCAATCTCACCAGAACGTGTGGCTGCCACCTCATATTCCGGGCAACTACGGCGCCCACGCCGTTGCTCACCGGCCTGCCCCTACCCCCTGTGTTATCTACTGATCCTCTGCCTCCGGGACATCCTCCGCGCCCCAGCACCCGCCCCCGCAACAACCCTCGTCGGCACAGGTCGCTGGAATAGCCACAGCGGCTCTGGTTTGTCGGCCCACTGCCACTACAAATCATCACATCCACCATTGACGCCCCCATATCCTACCTCCCCTCTTCTTTCTCTCCCCGTTCCCAGCACCATATCTTGTAGGCAACCTAACTCTAGATCGGTGATTGCTTTGCCCAATTGTGTGAGCATCTAACCCTGAACGATGGTGACCAACAGATTCGTGATGCTCGAGGCGATGGCCGCTTTCAGGAGTGGCCCGGTGAGAGAATTAGGATGCCGGACAAGGAGGACCTGGAGGATCTTGACGCTGCCTCGACATTGGCTTCAGGCATATCATGTAATCTTCGAGATCTGTGAATCTCAAGCATGTCATGGCGTTGAGGTTAGTACAACACTTACCTTGCCACTAATAAGATTTGTGTTCACTATATCGTCATGTGATTGGGCTAATAGTTTGTCAGACACAACATATTTGGGTAACCTGAAAGTGTTATGGATTGCGAGCCTGTGGCTTTAATATTCGTACCCAATTTTGTTTTATCTGATGCAATTTGTATGTGTATGTATTATAAAACTGTCCTACAGATAAGTTTTCAAACTATTGGCAATAGATCTGCAAATAGATAAGCTGGTCCTGTTATAATCTTTACCTTGCCTTAGCTGATTGTGTGAGGGATAAACCTGCTTTAGTGCACTTCGATGCCAATTACTTGTATCTTCAGAGGCAGATGGCTGTGTAATGATTGGTGTTTTGCTATGTGGTCCGAGAAAACAATCAAGCGGCGGATATCCTCGCCCGCATCTGCGCTAAGCGCAACCCCCTCCCACCTAATATCTTCTTGGAAAAGCTGTTCAAGTCACCCATGGTGTGGGAAGGGGAGACCGGCAATGCCAGTCTAGATCCGAACACAACCCCAGATCCTGAACAATCTGACGTAATAGGAGGCTCCGCCACCGAAATAACACCTTTGGCCCATGTGATTATGGATGTCATCGCCCTATGGACAGAACCCTTCTTAGCCAACCTAAATAGGCAAGAACTCCCTGAGGACCAAAATGAGGTGCATTGCATTGTGTGGCGCGCTAAAGCCTACAGGGTTCATGAGGGAGAGCTTTATAAGAAAAGTGCGACCGGAGTGCTCCAAAGGTGCATCTCCGAAGAGGAAGGACGGCAGCTACTGGCCGAAATTCATGCTGGACTTGATGGCCACCACGCTGCAGCTCGGGCCCTCGTAAGCAAGGCCTTCCGTACAGGATTCTACTGGCCAACAACCCGAGCAGACACACAGGACCTGGTCCAAAATTGCGTCAGTTGCCAGCTTTTTGCAAATCAAAGCCATATGCCACCTACACTCTCCAAACAATCCCCATAACTTGCCCTTTGCGGTCTAGGGGCTCGATATGGTTGGACCCCTTAAAGGAGAAAGCCATAAGAAAAAATACTTGTTTGTCATGGTAGATAAATTCACCAAATGGATAGAGGCCAAACCAGTTAAAATGGCCGAATCCGGACCAGTGGTAGACTACATATCCGGGGTCGTACACTGTTACGGTGTCCCCCATAGCATCATCACTGGTAACGGCTCCAACTTCATGGCCGACGAGGTGAAAACTTGGTGCGGTAACATGGGCGTTAAGCTCGATTATGCCTCCGTCTATCATCCCGAAACAAATGGTCAAGTCGAACGAGCAAATGGTCTTATTATGAGCAGCATCAAACCGAGACTAATGCGATCCTTGAAGGAATCAGATACGCACTGGGTCGAGGAGCTTGACTCCGTAGTATGGGGGCTGCGGACCACGCCAAATCGCACCACCGGATACACACCATTTTTATGGTGTACGGCGTAGAGGCGGTGCTACCCTGCGATATCATTCATGACTCACCTCAAGTGCACATGTACAAAGAGAGAGAAGCCGAGCTGAATCGGCAGGAAAGTTTAGATGCCCTGGAGGAGGAGCGTGACGTCGCAAAGGCCCGTTCCGCATTCTATCAGCAGCAGGCTCAAAGGTATCAAAGCAGAGAAGTACGGGCCAAAACTTATAACGTTGGCGAACTCGTTCTACGCCTACCGGAGAAGAAAAAGGACAAGCTCAAGCCCAAGTGGGAGGGTCCCTTCATCATTGACAAAGTTCTCACCGGAGGAGCGTACTGCCTGCGTGATGCATCAGACAATCGACTCGAGCCGAACCCATGGAACGCGGCCAGACTCCGAAGATTCGAGGCATAGTGCCGAACTCTGTGTTCGTCTCCTTACCTCCACCTTTCTTTTTTAAGTTATACCCTCTTTCTCTCTTTCTTTCTTTTTATAGCCTTAAAAGCCTCAAGTGTGCTTCGACCATACACTCTTGCTGCGCTATGCGTGCTCAATATACCCGGGGGCTTCTTATGCAGAAGCTTAATATAATTATCTTCTGGGCTTTATGCCCACCACACATCCATCACTTTTCCATATGTACCTTTTTTCGCCCTTGTATGCATTGATATGACTTAAGTTTTGGCCAAGTTGGGTTGCATGGCTCTTGTGTTTATGCCCTATGTTCCCATTAGTTCGGCTAGGGCATAAGGGGAGCACCTCTGCGATTGTTACTGCCGGGTCAGCCGGATGTGTACCTCAGACTGGGTGAAGCCGAAAGCTAGCATTCTTAAGGGAATATTCGATCGGTGAACAAAAGATGTTTCTTACCTATTACAACATATGCCCCAGATGTTTATATCATGCGTCTCTTTTCGCAGTTCGGACATGCACATTAATGCATGCGCACCCAGGGAAAGGAACCCTTAGCGTAACTATTCTTCCTAGAAGATATTTCTTACTATACATGTAATATAACATAGCTAGTTGGGTACTTGTCCGTTCAAGCACTTATGACCCCTACGCCTGGTTTCCACGCGTACCCTGGTTTTTACATAACTGAGCGGGTATTCAGATACACTTTGGACTGTCGGTTCCAGAGGTTGAAGCGAAAAGGTTTGCCATGACAAATGATTTACAATCCGGCTAGGGACAAAATATGTCATTTGAAGTACACGGTCACTCGGACTGACTAAATTCTTCTTCTATACCATCCAATAGGCTGTCTAGCCTACAACCCTATTGGGAATACTTTGCGGCTAATGCTACCTGGTCATATACCAGACTAACGGGGATCTCTTTCCCATCTGACCCTACGGGCCCAACCTCGGCCATGTGGTTCGGGTCAGCCTTGGTGTCTCGCATCTTCACCATGGACCAAGCTTCCCCTGCACCTTGTCGGCAGGCTGATATCTTCCATAATCGGAAGCGCCGCCGCGCTCCCTTGAGCATTTCTACAAGCTCTCCCATGCCTCCTAGTAGGGAGGCGGATGGCCACAAGGCCTGGGCAATACCCTGCATCACCTGCCGAACTTGTTCGTGCAGTTCTGAGAGCTCTTGTAGAAGATCACCTACAGATCCGGGCATCTCCTCTTCGAGACGACCTGTCAGCATACCTACAGACATAACTCTGTTAGCTTGTTTCTTCGCCGAATTATATAAAGGTTCGTCCGAGCACTTACTAAAAATGCTACATCGAAGCCTCTTATTCTCCTTCATGGAGTCAGCAAGCTGGGCCCGAACATCTTTTAATTCAACATCCAACCGCGTTTTGGCATCCGGGAGGTCATTTTTCTCTCGAATAACACGTGTAAGCACGCACTTGCCAGCCTCTAGGTGTCGTTGAGCATGCTGCTCATCCCCCGGTAGGATGTCCGGATTACCTCCACGATTGTCTGCAGATTCTATTGTCAGATTTGCATGCATGCCGAATACTAACTGGTATATGTCATTACACTCTTTTCGATCAAGACAAGTATTACCAGATGAGGCCTTCTTGGACTCCTCCATTCCGGCAACTGCTGTCCGTAGCTAGGCTTTGCACTCCTCCAGCTCTTTAGACAACTGGGTATTCATCTCCGTCAGAACCTATGCATACAATGATCCTTAAATCAGTTGTGTCAGCTGTTTCAAGTCTCAGGGGATACTGATATACATAATCATCAGATTCTCTTACCCGTATATCCTTTACATACTGGTCCGTGGCCCTGGCAAGACCATCTTGAGCAGTTCGGATGTACGCGTCTCCTGAGTTGAAGGCATTGAACGCCTCTTCGGAGAAATTAGGATCGCGGAGTACGGCCCGGCGACGCCTGTGATTCATGGCGCTCTCCACACCGGAATTCATAGCGGACAGTCTATCCGCATCCTCTATAGGAGGACCATCTTGCATTGTCCCCGCATTAGCCTCTGCCCCTAAGTCCGGCTCTGAGTCCGGTGGTGGGGCGTGGCAGCGAGCTCTCGGACATAGTCCGCGGCGTTTTTTCTGCCAGGATCCACGGACATTATTATATTTTAAAGACGATAATACCGGAGCAAGTTTTTAACCATACCTCTGTGACGGCGTCTTTGTCCTAACCGCCTTCCTTTTGAGCCTACCGACTTCGGTGCCCCTTGTTGACGAGTCACCGCAGTTCGGCACGACTCCCTGATGGCCTTCCCTGTAAGACGCAATATGTGTGCGGTGGGTAAGGTGCAAAGAAGGGATCCTTCTTGGAAGTTGGGACTCCGATTTTACTTACATGCGATGCAGGGAGTAGGACAAGGTAATCGGCTATGATGGCCACCAAGGCACCATCACATCATAGCTGATACAACGTCCTGTCAACGAGCTCCACAAATACGTTCGGATCTTCTTCAAGTCCGGGTTCGAGGGCTCGGTCGGGGTCCTCGGGCTGTGGAGACGGTCTGTGGACATCCCTCATAGCTTTTCGTAGTTCCTGCTATGAATTAGCAAGGTAAATATTTATGATGAAGAGTGCGGGATGACTGGAGTAAAGTAGAGCTGCTCACCCTGTTTGGGGGGTTGTCATGGAGAATCCAGCCCGTGGCTTAATACGGATCAACTCCTCTTCTTCTCCTTTCTGTAAATCGGAGAGTATTTTCGCCAGAGTGGTGGTGGAGTTCGGACCTTTACTACCGCAGCGGGTGGCATCGTCTTCCCCATTGAAGTGCCACATGGGTTTCCCCAGATACTGAAGTGGCTGCACCCCCCGGATTATACATATTGACTTAACCTCGATTATTGTCAGTCCTGATTTGGCGAGCATTTTTATCCTGCCCATCAGGTAAAGGACCTCTCTATTATCTTCCTCCTGGGTGCTCCGGGGGCGCCAGCTGTGGTGTTTCTTCAACGGGGCATTGGCAAACTCAGGAAGACCCATCCGAATAGGGTCTGGAAGGGGGACGTCCTCCATATAAAACCACTCTGAAGGCCAGTCTTCGGATGTCTTCTTCGGAGTACCGGACAGGTATCCGGTCCCAGCAATACGCCATATTTCAGCTCTGCCCACTTGATATATTGACCCCTCCTGAGTGTGGGGGACGAGGCAGAATAGCCTCTTCCATAGCTCGAAATGAGCTTCACAACCTAGAATTAGCTTGTAGAAGACGACATAGCCTGCGATGTGTAGTATGGAGGCAGGAGTGAAGTTATGCAGATGGAGGCCATAGAACTCCAGGAGCCCGCAGAGTAACGGATGGATTGGAAATCCAAGTCCCCTCAGCAAGTAGGGGACAAGGCATACCCTCTCCCCCCTGGATGGGTTGGGAAAACTCTCGGCTTGCTCCCCGCCATTATAAGTAGCTAGTCGTGCTCGGACGGGGACCATATATGCAGGTGGGAGAAACCCCTGGGTCTGCAACTCTACCAATCGGGTGTGGGGGACAGAACACTTCTCCCAATCACCTGGCTTAGTGCTACGGGAGCGAGAGGAGGATCTGCGGCGGTCGGCCATGATGGAATGGCTTTTTCCGAGCGCGCTCTGATGGATACTCGCTGGGGGAAGTGGTGTGATTTGGATCTGAGGATCCCCGTCTCTTTAAATAGCTTATTTACTTACATGGTTAGGGTGGCAAATGTAAAAATGCCCTAACTTCTTGCATTCGCTCAACACATGGAGACTGCCAATATTTAGGCACAGAAGCCGAGGAGTGCAACATTAATGGGAAGCAGGACACTGCTCGTTACAACAGGTACTCAGGGAATTTTGGAGAAGAACCTACCTTGCAATGCCGAAGACAATCTGCGCGCTGAACTCATCATCATTGAAGCCTGGATCAAGGGCTACGAAGGGAGTCCTAGATTAGGGGGTCCTCGGACAGCCGGACTATATACTTTGGCCGGACTGTTGGACTATGAAGATACAAGATTTAAGACTTCGTTCCATGTCCGGGTGGGACTCTACTTTGCATGGAAGGCAAGCTTGGCAATTCGGATATGTAGATCTCATTCTCTGTATCTGACTCTGTGTAACCCTTGTCCTCTCCTATGTCTATATAAACCAGAGGGTTTAGTCCGTAGGACAACAACAATCATAATCGTAGGCTAGCTTCTAGGGTTTAGCCTCTACAATCTCGTGGTAGATCAACTCTTGTAATACTCACATCATCAAGATAAATCAAGCAGGAAGTAGGGTGTTACCTCCATCAAGAGGGCCCGAACCTGGGTAAACATTTTGTCCCCCTCCTCCTGTTACCATTGGCCTTAGACGAATAATTTGGGACACCCTACCTGAGATCCGCCGGTTTTGACATCGACAGCATCCTCTCGCCATAGCAATGGATGGAGAATGGAGACGAAGGGGAAACGCGAGGAGATGCTTTTCCTCTTGCCCATGAGTCCCCTTTTTATAGTTGGGAATTGGAGGCCAAAGGACTAGCCCTACGCCCCTGAAGAGCCCGCTCGGATTCGGCCCATAAAAGTGGTAGTAGGTGAGGCCATCGACCACCCTCCCCGCCCAATCGAGTGCGCGTGAGTATTGGCCCGCGCACGCCTTCCCATATTCCATGTGTCTGTCACCTACCCCGCGCCGTGCATGCGGCGTACGTGGCGCAAGCAGCAGGCCTTGTGGGAAACATGGGAGGAAGGTTCCAAGGCAAAGAAAGTAAATGAGCAGCGGCCCTGCAGTCTTAAAGGGACACGCAAGCCGCCTCTTCACTATTCACTACAGGATGATACAGGCATGCTTCGGTCACCCCAAGCACGACCCCCGCGTCATGCATTCAACGCAGGTCATTGGGAAGTGCAGCGGGCGAAAAAGTTACCGCGGTAAAAATCCGCTCTTCCTGCCCGCGCACCATTCTAGGCCTACACCAACAACGCATCGCGCTTATGTGTGGCCCATGCCCGGGGGCTCCTATCGGTGTACAAAAATAGGGGCTCTCTTTTGTACCCCTTTACTTGTGCATGGGCAGTCAGATCCGCGCCCACGGCCACACTTAGCAGGGCAGAGGAGGGAAGCCAAGGCCACAAGAAAATCAAGGCAATGCCAAGACCAGAAACACAAAGAGCAAGAGGGCGAGGTGGACTCCCCCGGCAAGAACCTTGCCGGGCGCAGCCTCCGCAGCCCCGACAAGAGCCTTTGTTGGGCAACTTGCCCAACGCCAGCATACCGCGCCACCCTTGAGCCCAAGGGTTCCAACGCCATCAACCATGTTGGAACAAAGGCTCGGGAGGCACCTCCATGGTGGCATGCAGATCTTCGTGAAGATCACAAACACACAAGATCACATAAGGACCAGAAGACGATGATCCTCGAGAAGATCCTTGCCAAGGTAATCCACGAGACCTCCGGTAAGATCCTTGCCAGGGACGACCACGCACCACGGCAAGACCCTTGCTGAAGCCCCGGCAAGACCCTTGCCGGGGACATCAGCGGGGCCGCGGCCAGGCCCGCATCTGCCAAAATTCGGCCGCTGCTCCCCATGCAGCTGCCAGCCTAGCCAGCTAGGCGAGCACCTGCGTGGCGACGTGCGGCCTGTAGACCAACCCAGCAAGCACCTGCTTGGTGGCATGCAGATCTTCGTGAAGACCCTGCCACCGTGCCTGCTCAGCAGTCTGCCGACCTACATGGCACTACACGCCGCGCTGGCCTGGAAGCGTGTCGAAGCAAGGCGAGGCGGCGACGGACGGGATGCGCTTCGATACTATCCCCGATAAAGCAAGGGGACACCTAAGAGGTGCATTTAATGCGTTTTGACCCGTAATGACAGGCGATAAGCTTGTACACTCTACATCTTTCCACCTCCTCTGTGCCACTGTGGCGTCCCCTTTCTCTATAAAAGGAGGCCTGAAGCATACTGGAGGGGGATTGGCCTTTTTGGAACTACGCGTGCGCCGTAGCTAGTTCAAGAACACAAGAACACTCAAATATATACCAAGGCAGGACTAGGGTATTACACATCCTTGCGGCCCGAACCTGGGTAAACGATCTTTGTGCTGGCTCCTAGACCCGCTCTTTCCAGAACCTCACGCCCGACGATCGTAGTAGAGATTCCAGTGATCCCATAGGTGTCATTTCCACCGACACAATAGGTAACAGGGAGTTTGCAAGCCCATCTCGGTGAGACAGAGATCCCATTAGTGAGACCGAACTGATTAGGGTTTGTGGCAGTGGCTAGGTCAAATGAACTCGGTGTCGCCGGATAGATCAAAACGGTGTGGCCGAGTTTATCTTTAGGTTTAGGACATATGCGGATATGAGAAAGTTGTTGAGGGCTTGGAGCATATCAATAAGCACTTTGAGCAAGTAAGCCATTAAGCAACACCTCATACCCTTTTAATAGTATTGGCTTTCCTATGGACTCAATGTGATCTTGGACCACTAAAATGAAAATGTAGAGTCTTGAGTTTTTGCCAATATTTGTCCTTAGCATCTAGAAGGGGTTCCACATCCTGTTGTCCATGCCATTCCAATGTTGAACTTATCTGAAATATACCAGATGAAAATATTAGTCCAAGAAGAGATATGTTGACATTAATTACCAAAATCACCAATGGAGCACTTGTGCTTTCACCAGGTTTGTTTCAGGTTCCCTGTGCGTTGCATAACGCTAATTGCAGTGAACAAAATAATGGGCCACGATCTGCAGATTACCCGCGTCCCACGTTCACGGGCGGTAACCGCCACCCCACTATCCTCCCTGCTCCAAGTGCTTCTGCCACATGTATCTCATGCATTACGCAAGGTTGGTGGCGGATGCGGAGGGTGCGGGAAATAGCGCCATAGCAGAAAGCCAAGCATCGAGGATTGGTGCAGGGGGTCGGCCCTGATTCTTCGAGCCGTTAATGGCGAGGGGAGTCGGAGTGGTCGAATGGGGCGGCCGCCTCTGTGGAAAAATCCAGCCCCTACTTCGCCCGACTATAAAAGGGGGCTCGGGGCGAGATGTTTTTCCTTACTTCCTTTCCCTCTCATTCCTACAGTAGTTTTCGCCTATTGTCGGTGTCAAAACCGGCGGATCTCGGGTAGGGGGTCCCGAACTGTGTGTCTAGGCGGATGGTAACAAGAGACAAGGGACACGATGTTTTTACCCAGGTTCAGGCCCTCTCGATGGAGGTAAAACCCTACTCTTGCTTGATTGATATTGATGATATGGGTAGTACAAGAGTGGATCTACCACGAGATCAAGGAGGCTAAACACTAGAAGCTATCCTATGGTATGATTGTTGTTCTGTCCTATGGACTAAAACCCTCCGGTTTATATAGACATCGGAGAGGGCTAGGGTTACACAGAGTTGGTTACAATGGTAGGAGATCTACATATCCGTATCGCCAAGCTTGCCTTCCACGCCAAGGAAAGTCCCATCCGGACACGGGATGAAGTCTTCAATCTTGTATCTTCATAGTCTTGGAGTCCGGCCGATGATGATAGTTCGGCTATCCAGACACCCCCTAGTCCAGGACTCCCTCCGTAGCTCCTGAACTAGGCTTCATTGACGACGAGTCCGGCGCGTATATTGTCTTCGGCGTTGCAAGGCGGATTCTCCTCCAAATTCCATGTGCTTGCCGAATAGTGTCCGACTTCCTTATAAATGCTGCGCTCCTTGGCTTCCACGTCCAATAATGGCCCTCTTCCACGTGTCGTATGAATGCGAAAAGCCAGGGTATTTTTACGTTTTACCCCCAGGCTGCACGAATAGGCTGCCTATAAGAGAGGCAAGGATCTAGATCCAAATCACACTATCCTCCTTCCGCGAGTATTCATCGGAGCGCCTTCTGACAAAAATCCACTCCATCATGGACAGTCGACGCGGCTCCTCCTCTCGCGCTCCCAGCCCTCAGCCGGGAGAGTGGAGGAGATGTTCATTCCGCCTGAGCCTGGTGGCGCTCAAGCGGAGGATACCTTCCTCCGGCCTTCATGGTCCCGGTTCGAGCCGGATGGCCACCTACAAAGGTGGAAGCGGCGGAGAAAACCCCAATCCCTCAAAGGAGGCGGGTGTGCCGTCCCTTATCTAGTAAGGGGCTCGGATTTCCTATACATCCGTTTCTCCGGGGCTCACGGAGTTCTCGGACTCAGCTTCATCACCTTACCGCCTCCATTTTGCACATTGTGGGTTTCAGTAGCTCTTTGCGAGCTGTTCTTGGGCATCGAGCCCCATTTTGCATTATGAAAGAGATTGTTTTGCCTCGTACCCGTTCTCTCAAAGGGGTCGATATATCAAGTGGGCGGAGCGAAATATGGCGCATCGCGGGACGGATATCTATCCGGAACCCAAGAAAGCGTCCAAAAGCGGCCTTGAATGGTTTTATATGGAAGGCGCCCCACTGCCGGACCCAGTTCGGATCGGCCTCCCGGAGTTCAGCAACGCTCCTCTGAAGAAACGCCTGTGTTGGCGCCCACGGATCCCTCAACGGGAAGATGATAGGATTGTCCAATATCTGATGGGCTGGATAAGGTTACTGGCCCATTCCGGATTGACCATGATTGGAGTCACGGCCACGTGCGTTATGCGAGGGGTGCAGCCGCTCCAAGATAGGGGCCACCCTATGTGGGATTTCAATGGGGAGAATGACGCCACCCGTCATGGCCGCAAGGGGCCGGGATCAGCTGTCGATCTGGTGAAGATCCTGTCTGGGTTGTACAAGGGGGAGAAGGAGGACTTCCTCTGCACGAGTCCATTGAATGGATTCTCCATGAATAACCCTCGGAGCTGGGTAAGCGGATGTTTATCTATCCGATCCGTGCTTTCAAAGTTAAGTGTCTTACTTTATGATTCGACGCAGGAACTGCGCCGGGATGTGGAGGGCATACAAAGCCCGACTCCACAACCCGAGGATCCGGAAAGATCCCTTGATCAGGCCTTCGGAGAGGATCCAGACATAGAGGTGGAGCTGATTGACAGGGTGTTCCACCAACTTAGCATGGACAATGCTCTAGTCGCCATTACGGCTGACTGCCCCGGTTTATCTCCGGCTTCCCAGGTAACTACGACCGGAGGCCTGACACCATTACTTCATCCGTGCTTATTTCTGACCACCGTATACCAACGGTGTCTCGCAGGAGGTGCCTTCAAGGCGGGAAGCGAACCAGCGGTGACCAACAAGGGTCGATTCGGCCTAGCGAGCGAAAAGAGGGTCTTGGTGCGAATCGAAACGTCGCTGCAACGGTATAGCACGCCACCGTTTTTAAGGGAAAGATTCATGGGAGGTATATTAACACTCATGACTTTTCCAGGAGAAAGAGCGCTCGCCGAACTATGCCCGGAGAGGTTGCCAACCAAGCCTCCGCTAGCGAGGCTCAACACCAGTGGGAGGGAGGCGCAAAGCGCGAGCGGATGCTCCTCAACAGAGGATGCCGACAGGCTGTCCGCCACCAGGTCTGAGGTGGAGAGCACCATGAATCACAGGCGCCGGCGGACAGTTCTTCGTGACGCATGTTTCTCCCCGGAGGCGTTGAATACCTTTAATGCGGGAGACGCGCACCTCCGTGCCGCTCAAGATGGTTTAACCAGAGCCACGGAGCAGTATGTGAAAGACATACGGGTAAGGAATTTTAATAGTTATATATGCCAGTAGCCCCCGAGACTTAAAGTAGTTAGAATAACTGATTTAAGGATCATTTTACATGCAGGATATTACGGAGAAGAATACCCACCTATCCCAGGAGCTTCAAGAGTGCAAGGCCCAACTTGAGGCTGCACTAGCCTCCGCAGGAGGAGCCACAGAGCCCCCCTCTGGTAACACATACTTCAAAAAGATAAGCGGTTTATGAAGTGCAGCGTGCGTATAAGTCTGACAAAAATATCGCAGATGTTGCGGACTTGATCCGGACAAGCAGCAGCTCTGCGCCCGATTGAAGGCAGCGAGAGGTGCTTATGAAGGTGCAGCGGAGAGAACAAACTCCAAGATGCCCACACCCGGTTGTGCGAAGAGCTAAAGGTGTTCGGGCCCGTGATGCAGCTCCGTGAAGGAGAATCGGCGGCCGTCGCGGCATTTATAGTAAGTGCTTGAGCAAACTCTTTTGAAAAGAAGAGTTCGGGCGAGGGAGTCGATTGACGAAATATGTCTCAGAGGCGTGCTCACGGGTCGTCCCTTGGAGAAATGCCGGTTCAACGGGTGATCTGCTTCCCGAGCTGCTGCAGGTACTGCACTGAACGTGTTTGGCGGCGATGAGCGGCGTCGTCCATGCCTTATGGCTGTCCGTCTCCTGCCCAAGGGTCTTGGGGGCTTATGGAGAAGCTTGAGGGCGCAGCGCTTCCGTCTATGGAAGATATCGGCCTGCCATCAAAGGCGCCGGGAGGCTGGGCCATGGTGAAGACGCGGTACACGAAGGCTGATCCGAACCACATGGCCGAGGTCGGACCTATGGGGCCCGATGGGAAGGAGATTCCTGTGAGCTTAATGTACGGTGTCACATCCCTAGTTTTGGTTTGCTCTAGGCTAGCTAGTCATCTGTTGCATCATGTTTAAATTTTATGAAATTTGAAATGGGGATTGATCAAACCCTAGCATCAAAGGAGTTCACTAGGTTCAACTAAAATATTTTCGATTGATTTCCAAATGGCTTTAAAAATGTTCATCATTTACGGAAAATGCTAGAACCATAACCAGAGGTGTTGCACATTTTTCCATGACATATTTGGCCTTGAATTAAATCATATGCTATTTGCAATTGGGCATTTAAATGCTATATAATATTTTAAATGCTCAATTAATTCTGAACTTAAGTGAGGGTTGTTGGGAATATTCCAAGCAGAGCCCACCATTATTTTCAGGATTTTTGAAAGCGTTTTGGTATTTTAAATAAAGCCCTAAAGACTGAAAAAATAGAAAAGCAGAAAGGAAAATAGAGAGAGAGAGAGTTTACTGTGCAGCCCACTTGGAAGCCCAGCCACTTACAGAGCTGGCCCGGTCGTGACCCACCACTGCAGCCCTCCGTCGTCTTCCTCCCCTCGCCCAAGAAGCAGTGCGTGCCCGCCTTGGCGGCCATGCCACGTCCTCCCGCCACCTCCTGCTTGCCTCCCTCGTCCTGACCTGCGCCACGGAGACGCCACGCACTTCCCCCCGGGCCCCCTCCCTCTCTCGCGTCCATTCCCTCCTCTCCCTCGCTCTCTTCCGTGACGGCCGACGCGGCCATGGAAGCGCCGCCGTGAACCACCGCGCTCCCCGGCCGTCCCTCGAGCAACCACCGTGCCCATGAGCTCCGCCTCCGTCGTCTCGCCTCCTCGGCAAGTCACGCGATGCGGGCGCCCTCGAACGCCGACCACGCCATCGTCTTCGTCCTCGACCGCCGCCGATGGTCGCCGCCGATTCGCCGTCACCCGTGCGCCCCCGAGCTCGTCGATGACCCCACTCGACGCACCGTGAGCTCCTCTCCATTTCCCCCCTGCCCCCTTCCCCTAGCGTGTTCCCTAGCTTCGTCCCCCACCGTGGCCGAAATGCGCCGCCGCCTGCGCTCGTCGTCGGTGATGCTCCGGTGACCTTTTGGTCCCGGGCATCGCGTCAACACGCTCCCCGCATCGCGTAGAACCTCCGGGGCACCTCGCCGCGCCCGTTTGCGCACCGCAGCCCCAACCCCACCTGCACCCGAGCTTCGGCCGCCGCCAAGCTCGTCGCCGGCGCCACTCCGGCCACTCTCCGGCCACGCCACCACCACAGTTGGATGCGGACGGCGTCGCATCCGTAGATGTGCTCCGGCGTAAGCGGAGCCACGTGGGCGTATTAAAGCGCGCGCGCGCGTCGGCCTCGCCGCGGCTAAGCGCCGGCGAGCTTTGACCTTTGACGGCGTGGGTTGACCCCCTTGCCGGTTTGACTCTCCTCTCTCCCAGCGACATGCGGGCCCCGCCCGGATAATTAATCTAGTTTAGGATTAAAACTTAATTAGATTAACCTAGGTTAGTGCTAATTAAACTAGGTTAGTTAGTTAGTCACTGACCAGTGGACCCCACTGGTCAGGTTTGACCTGGACCGGTTCAGTTGACCTGCTGACGTCACACTGACGTCAGTGTGACATAATAACTAATTACTGGAATTATTCTTATACAGGAAATTCCAGAAAATGATTTAAACTTCTAAAATTCATAGAAATTCAACCGTAGCTCAGATTGAAATAAATTATATATGAAAAATTATCAGAAAAATTCAAGGAATCCATCTGTACCATTTTCATGCATGTTTGAACAATGTTTGTCCTCTGTTTTGGACAAAACAAATAAAGGGCATTTAAATAGTCATATATGGAGTTGGAATTTGAATCATGAATTCAACCAACTTCATTTAAATCATAGCTAGATGCATTAGCTCAAATCACAGCATATTGCCATGTCATGCTCATGCATCATATTGTAGCATTGCATTGATTGTGTTCTTTCTCAGTTGCCGGTGTTTGTTCCCTCTCGATAGACGTGGTTTCGACGATGAGTTCGATGACACCGATGAAGAACTATAATATCTTGAAGTGCGGGCAAGCAAAACCCCTTGTTCATTCGATAAAATCCCACTCTCTCGCTCCTGCTCTCTTTTCTGCATTAGGACAACAACGAATCATTTGTTACTTGCTGCGGTAGCTGAACCCCTTATCCTTTGCATGACTGTCATTCCACGGTAAATAGATGAAACCCACTAGCATGAGTAGGAATTGTTTGAGCCTGTTGTGCCTACTCATACATGCTTGTTGTCATGCACACTCTTGCTTAGAGTTGAGTCGGTCCGATCCATCGAGGATGAATAAGAGGTGTGTGAACATGTCCTCTTGTGTGAGAGCTAAGTGTGTGAACACGATTTGGTAAAGGTAGCGGTGAGAGGCCATGTAGGAGTACATGGTGGGTTGTCTCATTGAAGCCATCCTTAGGAACTGAGTTACGTGTTTGTGATCCATGATTCAGCTACTACCATGCATTGGGCCTGAAATATGACCCGCTCGACTTCTTATTCACTCTTGTCCTCTGTCCGGGAGTTGCAAGTAGTTTACAGTGTTTGTAGTATCTTTGGAGGCCGTCTTGATCTTGACCGTAGGGGTGGGTTGTGATCACGGTAGGCGCGTGGCGAGTAAACCAGGCGCCCGTTTGGTGTCACGGAACCTGTTCACATCGTTTGGGGCTGTGGCGAAACTTGGCGGAACTCCTCATAGATGGAACCCAAATAGGCGATAAAACTGGACTAGAGACTTGAGTGTCTAGGTAGGTCGTGGTCTACACCCACGTCGGCTTTAAGCTTGAAGTCTGCCGAGCACATGTCGTGTCGGGGCGCTAAGTGGTGAAACATGTATGAAGAAGTACACCCTGCGGGGTTAATATGATCTATTGAATAGCCGTGTCATGGTAAAGGACTTGGGTTGCCTATATCAGTTCATAGACAAGTGAAAGTGGATACTCTAAAATCGCAAGATAAGTGTGAGTGCTATGGATGGCGTTCTCGTGGGAGGCGGAGGCGGATCCATAGTGGTGTATTGATATGGTGAATATGTGGACTCGTGCGCCACCTCAAAAGAGTTACTTGCACTCGTAGTTTAGGATAGCCACCGAGTCAAAGCTGGCTTTGCTTGTTAAACTCCACCATCCCTTTATTGACAATGATGCATATGTAGCTAGTTACGATGTAAGTCTTCTTTGGGTACATTTGTACTCACGTTTGCCTATTTTATGTTTTTGCAAAGAGACTTGGTCTCGCTAGTAGTTCCACGTGGACTTGACGTTTAGCTTGTTACCTCAGCTACGATCTTGTGCCCTCGGCAGATCTGGTAGATAGTCGGGCTTCTAAGCCTTTTTCATTTGTAGATGTCGTACTCGGACATGTTAGCTTCGCTTGTGCTTTGATTTGTATGCTCTGAATGTTGGGTCATGAGACCTATGTTTGTAATATCTCGCTCCTCGGGCCTAATGAATAAATACTTGAGTCGTAGAGTCATGTTGTGATGCCATGTTGTATTTGCACATATCGAGCATATTGTGTGTTTGTTATTGAAATGCTTGGTATGTGTGGGATCGACTATCTAGTTGTTTATCTTTAGTAGCCTCTCTTAGGAAATGTCTCCTAGTGTTCCACGAGCCATGGTAGCTTACTCTTGCTCCGGAACACTTAGGCTGGCGGCATGTGTCCTTCGTTCTGTATACGTCCCTTCGGGAAATGTCGCGTTGAGTACGGAGTCTGTTAGCCGCTACTGCCGGTTCACGAATCTGCTAGCCAGTGCTACAGCCGGAACTTACTTGCGATGACCGACACGTTCGATCTTTGGGTCATGGATGCTGTCCTGTGAGTCTGTGCCACTTTGGGTTTCACGACTAGCCATGTCAGCCGGGCTCCTTATCATATGGATGCTAGCGACACTATCATATCGTGTGCCAAAAGCATAAGCGGTCCGGGCAAAAGGTAAGGCGACACCGTGGGGAATACCGTGCGTGAGGCCGCAAAGCGATATGAGGTGTTACAAGCTAGATCGATGTGACATTGAGTCGGGGTCCTGACAGCTTTGGTATCAGAGCTTGACTGCCTGTAGGATTACCAAGCCAAACTGGTCGAAGTTGAGTCTAGAAATGCTTTAGTTATATGTAAGGGAATTGATTGTGGGATGGAGCGTAAGGCTCTTTTACTCCTTATACCTCATGGCCTTCGATGCGAGTCATCCTCTTCTCTTCTACGGGATTAAGAACTAGGCCTTCTCATCTATCTATCAGGATGACGTGTTACTAAACCATAGACTTATAGAATTGTTAGTTTCAATATCTCGGTTCAGTTTACTACTTCGTATATTCATAACTGTTGATCTCGAAACCTTGATATTGTGCTTCAGAGTGGCTATGCCACCATTTTTGTAGCATGTCTCCAATATCTTGAGCATTTACAGCCGTTATGCTGTCCGAGTCATCCCAGGTTTCTAAATAGTCTGATGCATTTGCAAATTCCTTCCCTCTGGTTTGATGTCCTTTGGGCCAGGTTAATCACACTAAATGCTGAGTTGAGGTATTTTATTGCCTCGACATATATGTTGGAATTACTATTATGACCCTAGGTGTCTTAGGGGATCATCTAGTAATTTAGCCATGATTTGTATCGATGTGATGACTCGGCCTTCATTCTCGAAAGCATCCGTGATGCCATTTAGTAGTAGGTATTCTATTCGTGGGTCCTTGAACCCGAGATTCACTCTACTTACTTCATGTTGATAGTGTTGCTAGTTCCTTTAGGTTATTAGTAACCTTTGTGTTATTCCTCATGGTCCGTGGTATTTCCTTCTTCCAAATACTATGAACCGCTTATGGCAGAAGTTTGTTGGATCAAAAGATCAACAGAGTGCTCGTGATGAGTTCTCCAATTTATATTGTGGCTCTGCCAGATCTACCTTTCCGCATGGATTATCCGGAAAAAATTTGTTGAACTTGGTTCGACATACTAATCTATGCATCCACAACTCAGAAAATCATATGTTCCTTTTAGTTGTTCCCCTTTAGTTGTATCCTGACCTTCGTCTATCGATTGATAGTCAGGAGTAGTCGTGCATCCGTGTTCATCGATGCCTTTTACTTTTGTGGTCCGTCAAGCCACTCTATTCGAAGTGACTAGGAGAAACAAACTCCAGTACCTCATCCATATCTAGGATTGGGTCAAAGCAATTGTACTTCACAGATCAAAATGCTAATCCAGTTTCTGTTCTGTTCTACCCTGAAGTATTGCCCTCTTTATGTTGGGACTGTCATGAGAATTGCACCATTTCTCATGAATCCGTGACGTAGTGATACTTCTCGCCATCATTGTTCATTCCTCGGTTTCCGTGTTATTGTAACCGGAATGCCGACAAGTGAATCGTGGTGTGTGAAATCAATACTGCTAGTAACTCCGTTGCTTGGTAGTTAATGGACGATAACCTCATTCTTACCGTGGTGATTATTGAATCGTCACCCTAAGGTTGATTGTGCTACCTAGTCCTTATTTTTGGTGCACTCCTCGATCAATGAGTTAGGATTGTGCCAATCCCTCGCTCTTCTGGTCATATCGTCTTGCCCTGAAAAGCAAGATTGTTCTCGAGCTTAGTAACATATCGGTGGTTCGTGATTCTCCGATTGTCTTCTCGGAGGTATCACCAGGATGTCACCTGACCGCTATGTTGAGCTCGTGATCAAGTTGGTCTCCTGTAAACCACCCTTTCTCCAAGAATCCATGTTGGATACCCCTGAGCTAGATGGTTAAGCTAAACAACAACTTGGAGAGTTGGAAGATAAAAGCTTGTCTGACTTGGTTCATGTTAAGGGATATCTTGTGAGTGTGTTGAAGAAAGATGATATCTTCATCAATTGATCCTCGAGACCAGTTGTTGGACTTATTGTCTTGCCAAAACTTTGATTTGAGTGTGGGCTATTCTCAAATCAAGTCAGAACCAACGATATTAGTAATGTTGTCTTACTCGTGGATTTTCCTCGAGCATACACCATTATATCTTTTGGGTCTGACCAATACTATCACCTTGTTCACATAGTTATGGAATTCCATCTCCATGGGAATCTAGATAAATTGCTGTTGAGCCCATCGACAACATCCTTGTCATCTCCATAGTTTTGTTGAACATTAAGCTAGTGTTTGGAAACTTTGTAAGCATTGCCTTCATGCTCCGTTCATGAGGTATATGTTCGGATGAAAGAAGTGACTTCCTCTAATTCACGGTACCTGGTGTAAGTTGCCGCCATGAATTCGATAAAGTCAATGTTGCTTCCTTGGAATCATCCCAAGTTAGTCACACATGTGCAAAGTATACTATGGTTTGGTAGATTAATTACCTCCACTCCATATGTATTCTGTAGCACACCAAGCCACTGATTGATTTGTCCAAGGAGAAAAGCTCCTTCTTAGAGTATACCCTATGCAAGGACTTGATATCCTCGATGATGGTTCCCCACGGAACTTCGGTAGTGTTTTATTGTAAGACTACCATGGGATCATGTTTGTGCAGGACAAGCGTGTTCACATGTTTGTAGTGAGAACCAGCTCATGTTTTGGAGCTTGCTATAGTAGTTCATTTCGAGAATCATGCAACATCATCTCGTCGATTTGTGTTGCAAACTTTCATTTTCTTTCTAGACTCGATGAGTCTAGATTATTCGACACCAACCAGATCTGAATCTCGGCGAGATATGATGGTTGGAACATTTCCCAAGAACTATAATATTGGTCTCGCGATAAGCGGTAAAGTGGATGTAAGTGGCCAACACACCCCTAGGAAGACCTGCTATTATAGTATCTTGATTGAGAAAGTTGGCCACCTCTCCATAAGGACTTCGTAGGAATTATTCCCTATTTGTGTGCCTAATGATTTTGTGCTTCGACGTCCGACCTATTACTTGATGTTCTAGATATCATACCATATCTATGAATGGGATACGCTAGTACATCAAGGAGAACATTGAAGCGGAGTGCTAAGTGTCTCTCGATCGATCATCAGATTTTGTTCCTTGGTCTCGCTAAGGTGAAATTTGAGAAAGTGTTATCTTCCTTTGCATCTGCATTGTCCATCGCTGTTCATCATGGTAATATGTTGTGTTGTCGGCACCCTTGACGGATGTTGGTAAAACCTTGATGAATATGGAAATGCTCAAGTTCTTGAGAGCACGCACAAGCACTAGGTGCAATCGTAGTTACTAACCGGGATTGCTCTCAATTCCCTCGGTTATGCTATAACCACTCCAACTTGAATTTTGAGATTCACTCTCTCTATGCTAAGCTTCTCCTAGCTACTAAAATCATCCCTTGTGTTGTTTTCAACAAGGTAATCCACATCATCCACTCGGCCGAGAATGTCATTCTCTCGGACCCCTTCAAATGATCGACTATGAATTGCCTTAGGCTGGTATAAAGAGTTTCAATGATCTTTGAATCAAATGTAATTCTTTTTGCCACTTAAGAAGATATTTCTACAAGTCACCTCTCCCAAGGTGCCCGTTATGGGATCATAGTAATTGTTCCTCGCTACTCTGAAACCTCGTCAAATTATGTCTCGTCCTTCTGGAAGCATGTCTTGCCTCTCAGCTCGAGAGATGTTTCTCGTCTCATTCCGTGAGCTGATCTTGTGATCCTTGAGATGATCCTAAGTTGCTCGAACCTCAAGAAGATCGATTCCTCCAAGATCCTTCCCTTCTTCTCATCGTCATGTTGGATGTAGTTCTCAAGCAAGACGTCAAGATCAATTCGAAGCAATGAATCAACATCTTCGAAGAATGCAATGGGTCATGAAGACTGTGTCAGTTCCATGTTCCTTTGTCTTTTTACCTCACGTCTTGAATCTCGGGACGAGATTTTTGTTTAGTGGGGGTGAGTTGTCACATCCCTAGTTTTGGTTTGCTCTAGGCTAGCTAGTCATCTGTTGCATCATGTTTAAATTTTATGAAATTTGAAATGGGGATTGATCAAACCCTAGCATCAAAGGAGTTCACTAGGTTCAACTAAAATATTTTTAGTGATTTCCAAATGGCTTTAAAAAATGTTCATCATTTCTGGAAAATGCTAGAACCATAACCAGAGGTGTTGCACATTTTTCCATGACATATTTGGCCCCTGAATTAAATCATATGCTATTTGCAATTGGGCATTTAAATGCTATATAATATTTTAAATGCTCAATTAATTCTGAACTTAAGTGAGGGCTGTTGGGAATATTCCAAGCAGAGTCCACCATTATTTTCAGGATTTTTGAAAGCGTTTTGGTATTTTAAATAAAGCCCTAAAGACTGAAAAAATAGAAAGCAGAAAGGAAAATAGAGAGAGAGAGTTTACTGTGCAGCCCACTTGGAAGCCCAGCCACTTACAGAGCTGGCCCGGTCGTTGGCCCAGCCCACTGCCGCCCTCCGTCGTCTTCCTCCCTCGCCTTGAAAGCAGTGCGTGCCCGCTTGCGGCGCCATGACCCGTCCTCCGCCACCTCCTGCTTGCCTCCCTCGTCTGACCTGCGCCACGGAGGCGCCACGCACTTCCCCGGGCCCCTCCCTCTCTCGCGTCCATTCCCTCCTCTCCCTCGCTCTCTTCCGTGGCGGCCGCCGCGCCATGGAAGCGCCTCCGTGAACCACCGCGCTCCCGGCCGTCCCTCGAGCAACCACCGTGCCCATGAGCTCCGCCTCCGTCGTCTCGCCTCCTCGGCACCAGTCCGCGACGCCGGGCGGCCTCGAGCGCCGACCACGCCATCGTCTTCGTCCTCGACCGCCGCCGATGGTCGCCGCCGATTCGCCGTCACCCGGCGCCCCCGGCTCGCCGATGACCCCACTCGGATCACCGTGAGCTCCTCTCCATTTCCCCCCCTGCCCCTTCCCTAGCGTGTTCCCTAGCTTTGTCCCCCACCGTGGCGAAATCGCGCCGCCGCTGCGCTAATCGTCGCGGTGATGCTCGGTGACCTTTTGGTCCCGGCATCGCGTCATCGCCTCCCCATCGCGTAGAACCTCCGGGGCACCTCGCCGCGCCCGTTTGCGCACCGCAGCCCCAACCCCACCTGCACCCGAGCTTCGGCCGCCGCCAAGCTCGTCGCCGGCGCCACTCCGGCCACTCTCCGGCCGCGCCACCACCACGGTTGGATGCGGACGAGCGTCCGCATCCCGTAGATGTGCTCCCATTTGGTGGCGGAGCCACGTGGGCGTATTATTCGCGCGCGCGCGCGGTGCCTCGCCCGTGCTAAGCGCCCGCGAGCTTTGACCTTTGACGGCGTGGGTTGACCCCTTGCCGGTTTGACTCTCCCTCTCTCCCAGCGACATGCGGGCCCTCGGAATAATTAATCTAGTTTAGGATTAAAACTTAATTAGATTAACCTAGGTTAGTGCTAATTAAACTAGGTTAGTTAGTTAGTCACTGACCGTGGACCCCGGTGGTCAGGTTTGACCTGGACGGTTCAGTTGACCTCTGACGTCAGCCGGCGTCGGTGACATAATAACTAATTCTGGAATTATTCTTATCAGAAATTCGAAAATGATTTAAACTTCTAAAATTCATAGAAATTCAACCGTAGCTCAGATTGAAATAAATTATATATGAAAAATTATCAGAAAAATTCAAGGAATCCATCTGTACCATTTTCATGCATGTTTGAACAATGTTTGTCCTCTGTTTTGGACAAAACAAATAAAGGCATTTAAATAGTCATATATGGAGTTGGAATTTGAATCATGAATTCAACCAACTTCATTTAAATCATAGCTAGATGCATTAGCTCAAATCACAGCATATTGCCATGTCATGCTCATGCATCATATTGTAGCATTGCATTGATTGTGTTCTTTCTCGATTGCGGTGTTTGTTCCCTCTCGATAGGCGTGGTTTCGACGATGAGTTCGATGACACCGATGAAGAACTATAATATCTTGAAGTGCCGAGCAAGCAAAACCCCTTGTTCATTCGATAAAATCCACTCTCTCGCTCCTGCTCTCTTTTCTTGCATTAGGACAACAACGAATCATTTGTTACTTGCTGCGGTAGCTGAACCCTTTATCCTTTGCATGACTGTCATTCCACGGTAAATAGATGAAACCCACTAGCATGAGTAGGAATTGTTTGAGCCCTGTTGTGCCTACTCATACATGCTTGTTGTCATGCACTGCTCTTGCTTAGAGTTGAGTCGGTCGATCCATCGAGGATGAATCGGAGGTGTGTGAACATGTCCTCTTGTGTGAGAGCTAAGTGTGTGAACACGATTTGGTAAAGGTAGCGGTGAGAGGCCATGTAGGAGTACATGGTGGGTTGTCTCATTGAAGCCATCCTTAGGAACTGAGTTACGTGTTTGTGATCCATGATTCAGCTACTACCATGCATTGGGCCTGAAATATGACCCGCTCGACTTCTTATTCACTCTTGTCCTCTGTCCGGGAGTTGCAAGTAGTTTACGGTGTTTGTAGTATCTTTGGAGGCCGTCTTGTGATCTTGACCGTAGGGGTGGGCTGTGATCACGGTAGGCACGTGGCAGGTAAACCAGGCGCCCGTTTGGTGTCACGGAACCTGTTCACATCGTTTGGGGCTGTGGCGAAACTTGGCGGAACTCCTCATAGATGGAACCCAAATAGGCGATAAACTGGACTAGAGACTTGAGTGTCTAGGTAGGTCGTGGTCTACACCCACGTCGGCTTTAAGCTTGAAGTCTGCCGAGCACATGTCGTGTGCGGGCGCTAAGTGGTGAAACATGTATGAAGAAGTACACCCTGCGGGGTTAATATGATCTATTGAATAGCCGTGTCATGGTAAAGGACTTGGGTTGCCTATATCAGTTCATAGACAAGTGAAAGTGGATACTCTAAAATCGCAAGATAAGTGTGAGTGCTATGGATGGCGTTCTCGTAGGGAGGCGGAGGCGGATCCATAGTGGTGTATTGATATGGTGAATATGTGGACTCGTGTGCGCCACCTCAAAGAGTTACTTGCACTCGTAGTTTAGGATAGCCACCGAGTCAAAGCTGGCTTCTTCTTTGTTAAACTCCACCATCCCTTTATTGACAATGATGCATATGTAGCTAGTTACGATGTAAGTCTTCTTTGGGTACATTTGTACTCACGTTTGCCTATTTTATGTTTTTGCAAAGAGACTTGGTCTCGCTAGTAGTTCCACGTGGACTTGACGTTTAGCTTGTTACCTCAGCTACGATCTTGTGCCCTCGGCGAGATCGGTAGATAGTCGGGCTTCTAAGCCTTTTTCATTTGTAGATATCGTACTCGGACATGTTAGCTTCGCTTGTGCTTTGATTTGTATGCTCTGAATGTTGGGTCATGAGACCTATGTTTGTAATATCTCGCTCCTCGGGCCTAATGAATAAATACTTGAGTCGTAGAGTCATGTTGTGATGCCATGTTGTATTTGCACATATCGAGCATATTGTGTGTTTGTTATTGAAATGCTTGGTATGTGTGGGATCGACTATCTAGTTGTTTATCTTTAGTAGCCTCTCTTCGGAAATGTCTCCTAGTGTTCCACCGAGCCATGGTAGCTTGCTCTTGCTCCGGAACACTTAGGCTGGCGGCATGTGTCCTTCTTCGTTCTGTATACGTCCCGCCGGGAAATGTCACGCGTTAGTCTGCGGAGTCTGTTAGCCTGCTACTGCCGGTTTAACGAGTCTGCTAGCCCGATGCTACAGCCGGAACTTACTTGCGATGACCGACACGTTCGATCTTTGGGTCATGGATGCTGTCCTGTGAGTCTGTGCCACTTTGGGTTTACGACTAGCCATGTCGGCCGGGCTCCTTATCATATGGATGCTAGCGACACTATCATATCGTGTGCCAAAAGCATAAGCGGTCCGGGCAAAGGTAAGGCGACACCGTGGGGATACCGTGCGTGAGGCGCAAAGTGATATGAGGTGTTACATGCTAGATCGATGTGACATTGAGTCGGGTCTGACAGCTTTGGTATCGAGCTTTTTTGCTGTAGGATTACCAAGCCAAACTGGTGAAGTTGAGTCTAGAAATGCTTTAGTTATATGTAAGGGAATTGATTGTGGGATGGAGCGTAAGGCTCTTTTACTCCTTATACCTCATGGCCTTCTGATCTGAGTCATCCTCTTCTCTTCTACGGGGATTAAGAACTAGGCCTTCTCATCTATCTATCAGGATGACGTGTTACTAAACCATAGACTTATAGAATTGTTAGTTTCAATATCTCAGTCCAGTTTTACTACTTCCGTATATTCATAACTGTTGATCTCGAAACCTTGATATTGTGCTTCAGAGTGGCTATGCCACCATTTTTGTAGCA
This sequence comes from Aegilops speltoides, assembly GCA_021437245.1. Taxonomy (NCBI): domain Eukaryota; kingdom Viridiplantae; phylum Streptophyta; class Magnoliopsida; order Poales; family Poaceae; genus Aegilops; species Aegilops speltoides. The sequence continues at coordinate 193,855,097 of CM038142.1, read as the reverse complement.
TGTCTCCAATATCTTGAGCATTTACAGCCGTTATGCTGTCCGAGTCATCCCAGGTTTCTAAATAGTCTGATGCATTTGCAAATTCCTTCCCTCTGGTTTGATGTCCTTTGGGCCAGGTTAATCACACTAAATGCTGAGTTGAGGTATTTTATTGCCTCGACATATATGTTGGAATTACTATTATGACCCTAGGTGTCTTAGGGGATCATCTAGTAATTTAGCCATGATTTGTATCCCAGTGTGATGACTCTGGCCTTCATTCTCGAAAGCATCCCGTGATGCCATTTAGTAGTAGGTATTCTATTCCTGGGTCCTTGAACCCGAGATTCACTCTACTTACTTCATGTTGATAGTGTTGCTAGTTCCTTTAGGTTATTAGTAACCTTTGTGTTATTCCTCATGGTCCGTGGTATTTCCTTCTTCCAAATACTATGAACCGCTTATGGCAGAAGTTTGCTGGATCAAAAGATCTGCAACAGGAGTGGTCGTGATGAGTTCTCCAATTTATATTGTGGCTCTGCCGGATCTACCTTTCGCATGGATTATCCGGAAAAAATTTGTTGAACTTGGTTCGACATACTAATCTATGCATCCACAACTCGAGAAAATCATATGTTCCTTTAGTTGTTCCCTTTAGTTGTATCGACCTTCGTCTATCGATTGATAGTCGAGGAGTAGTCGTGCATCCGTGTTCATCGATGCCTTTTACTTTTGTGGTCCGTCAAGCCACTCTATTGAAGTGACTAGGAGAAACAAACTCGATTACCTCATCCATATCTAGGATTGGGTCAAAGCAATTGTACTTCACAGATCAAAATGCTAATCCGGTTTACATTACATTTCTACCAAGTATTGCCCTCTTTATGTCGGGATTTGTCATGAGAATTGCACCATTTCTCATGAATCCGTGGCGTAGTGATACTTCTCGCCATCATTGTTCATTCCTCGGTTTCCGTGTTATTGTAACCGGAATGCCGACAAGTGAATCGTGGTGTGTGAAATCAATACTGCTAGTAACTCCGTTGCTTGGTAGTTAATGGACGATAACCTCATTCTTACCGTGGTGATTATTGAATCGTCACCCTAAGGTTGATTGTGCTACCTAGTCCTTATTTTTGGTGCACTCCTCGATCAATGAGTTAGGATTGTGCCAAACCCTCGCTCTTTTGGTCATATCGTCTTGCCACGAAAAGCAAGATTGTTCTCGAGCTTAGTAACATATCGGTGGTTCGTGATTCTCCGATTGTCTTCTCGGAAGTATCACCGAGGATGTCACGACCGCTATGTTGAGCTCGTGATCAAGTTGGTCTCTGTAAACCACCCTTTCTCCAAGAATCCATGTTGGATACCCTGAGCTAGATGGTTAAGCTAAACAACAACTTGGAGAGTTGGAAGATAAAAGCTTGTCTGACTTGGTTCATGTTAAGGGATATCTTGTGAGTGTGTTGAAGAAAGATGATATCTTCATCAATTGATCCTCGAGACCAGTTGTTGGACTTATTGTCTTGCCAAAACATTGATTTGAGTGTGGGCTATTCTCAAATCAAAATCAGAATAACGATATTAGTAATGTTGTCTTACTCGTGGATTTTCCTCGAGCATACACCATTATATCTTTTGGGTCTGACCAATACTATCACCTTGTTCACATAGTTATGGAATTCCATCTCCATGGGAATCTAGATAAATTGCTGTTGAGCCCATCGACAACATCCTTGTCATCTCCATAGTTTTGTTGAACATTAAGCTAGTGTTTGGAAACTTTGTAAGCATTGCCTTCATGCTCCGTTCATGAGGTATATGTTGGATGAAAGAAGTGACTTCCTCTAATTCACGGTACATTTGGTGTAAGTTGCCGCCATGAATTCGATAAAGTCAATGTTGCTTCCTTGGAATCATCCCAAGTTAGTCACACATGTGCAAAGTATACTATGGTTTGGTAGATTAATTACCTCCACTCCATATGTATCCCTAGCACACCAAGCCACTGATTGATTTGTCCAAGGAGAAAAGCTCCTTCTTAAGAGTATACCCTATGCAAGGACTTGATATCCTCGATGATGGTTCCCCACCGAACTTCGGTAGTGTTTTATTGTAAGACTACCATGGGATCATGTTTATGCAGGACAACGTGTTCACATGTTTGTAGCAGAACCAGCTCATGTTTTGGAGCTTGCTATCGTAGTTCATTTCCCGAGAATCACGCAACATCATCTCGTCGATTTGTGTTGCAAACTTTCATTTTTCTTTCTAGACTCGATGAGTCTAGATTATTCTGACACCAACCAGATCTGAATCTCGAGGAGATATGATGGTTGGAACATTCCCAAGAACTATAATATTGGTCTCGCGATAGCGGTAAAGTGGATGTAAGTGGCCACACACCCCAGTAGGAAGACCTGCTATTATAGTATCTTGATTGAGAAAGTTGGCCACCTCTCCATAAGGACTTCGTAGGAATTATTCCCTATTTGTGTGCCTAATGATTTCTGTGCTCCCGACGTCCGACCTGTTACTTGATGTTCTAGATATCATACCATATCTATGAATGGGATACGCTAGTACATCAAGGAGAACATTGGAAGCGGAGTGCTAAGTGTCTCTCGGTCGATCATCCAGATTTTGTTCCCTTGGTCTCGCTAAGGTGAAATTTGAGAAAGTGTTATCTTCCTTTGCATCTGCATTGTCCATCGCTGTTCATCATGGTAATATGTTGTGTTGTCAGCACCCTTGACCGGATGTTGGTAAAACCTTGATGAATATGGAAATGCTCAAGTTCTTGAGAGCACGCACAAGCACTAGGTGCAATCGTAGTTACTAACCGGGATTGCTCTCAATTCCCTCGGTTATGCTATAACCACTCCAACAGTAGATTCACTCTCTCTTGCTAAGCTTTCCCTAGCTACTAAAATCATCCCTTGTGTTGTTTTCAACAAGGTAATCCACATCATCCACTCGGCCGAGAATGTCATTCTCTCGGACCCCTTCAACTGATCGACTATGAATTGCCTTAGGCTGGTATAAAGAGTTTCAATGATCTTTGAATCAAATGTAATTCTTTTTGCCACTTAAGAAGATATTTCTACAAGTCACCTCTCCCAAGGTGCCCCGTTATGGGATCATAGTAATTGTTCCCTCGCTACTCTGAAACCTCGTCAAATTATGTCTTCCTCCGTCCTTCTGAAGCATGTCTTGCCTCTCAGCTCCAGAGATGTTTCTACGTCTCATTCCGTGAGCTGATCTTGTGATCCTTGAGATGATCCTAAGTTGCTCGAACCTCAAGAAGATCGATTCCTCCAAGATCCTTCCCTTCTTCTCATCGTCATGTTGGATGTAGTTCTCAAGCAAGACGTCAAGATCAATTCGAAGCAATGAATCAACATCTTGAAGAATGCAATGGGTCATGAAGGCGTGTCGGTTCCATGTTCCTTTGTCTTTTTACCTCCGTCTTGAATCTCGGGGCCGAGATTTTTGTTTAGTGGGGTGAGTTGTCACATCCTAGTTTTGGTTTGCTCTAGGCTAGCTAGTCATCTGTTGCATCATGTTTAAATTTTATGAAATTTGAAATGGGGATTGATCAAACCCTAGCATCAAAGGAGTTCACTAGGTTCAACTAAAATATTTTTAGTGATTTCCAAATGGCTTTAAAAATGTTCATCATTTACGGAAAATGCTAGAACCATAACCAGAGGTGTTGCACATTTTTCCATGACATATTTGGATTTTTGAATTAAATCATATGCTATTTGCAATTGGGCATTTAAATGCTATATAATATTTTAAATGCTCAATTAATTCTGAACTTAAGTGAGGGCTGTTGGGAATATTCCAAGCAGAGCCCACCATTATTTTCAGGATTTTTGAAAGCGTTTTGGTATTTTAAATAAAGCCCTAAACTCCGCGACGCCGGGCGCCCTCGAACGCCGACCACGCCATCGTCTTCGTCCTCGACCGCCCGATGGTCGCCGCCGATCGCCGCCACCAGGCGCCCGAGCTCGTCGATGACCCCACTCGACGCACCGTGAGCTCCTCTCCATTTCCCCTGCCCCTTCCCTAGCGTGTTCCCTAAGCCGTCCCCCACTGTGGCGAAATGCGCGCCGCTGCGCTGCGTCGCCGGTGATGCTCCGTGACCTTTTGGTCCGGCATCGCGTCAACACGCCTCCCGCATCGCGTAGAACCTCGGGGCACCTCGCCGCGCCCGTTTGCACGCAGCCCCAACCCCACCGCACCCGAAGCCGCCGCCGCCAAGCTCGTCGCCGGCACCACCGCCACTCTCGGCCGCGCCACCACCTCGTTGGATGCGACGGCGTCGCATCCGTAGATGTGCTCAAGGCCAAACGGAGCCACGTGGGCGATTCGAAGCGCGCCGCTGTCTCGCCTCGCGGCGGCTAAACGCCGGCAGCTTTGACCTTTGACCGGCGTGGGTTGACCCCCCTTGCCGGTTTGACTCTCCTCTCCCATCGACATGCGGGCCCCGCCGATAATTAATCTAGTTTAGGATTAAAACTTAATTAGATTAACCTAGGTTAGTGCTAATTAAACTAGGTTAGTTAGTTAGTCACCCACCAGTGGACCCCACTGGTCAGGTTTGACCTGGACCGTTCAGTTGACCTGCGACGTCACATCGACGTCAGTCGTATAATAACTAATTATCGGAATTATTCTTATACAGAAATTCGGAAAATGATTTAAACTTCTAAAATTCATAGAAATTCAACCGTAGCTCAGATTGAAATAAATTATATATGAAAAATTATCAGAAAAATTCAAGGAATCCATCTGTACCATTTTCATGCATGTTTGAACAATGTTTGTCCTCTGTTTTGGACAAAACAAATAAAGGGCATTTAAATAGTCATATATGGAGTTGGAATTTGAATCATGAATTCAACCAACTTCATTTAAATCATAGCTAGATGCATTAGCTCAAATCACAGCATATTGCCATGTCATGCTCATGCATCATATTGTAGCATTGCATTGATTGTGTTCTTTCTCGATTGCGTGTTTGTTCCTCTCGATAGGCGTGGTTTGACGATGAGTTCGATGACACCGATGAAGAACTATAATATCTTGAAGTGCCGTGCAAGCAAAACCCCTTGTTCATTCCGATAAAATCCCACTCTCGCTCCTGCTCTCTTTTCTGCATTAGGACAACAACGAATCATTTGTTACTTGCATGTAGCTGAACCCCTTTATCCTTTGCATGACCTGTCATTCCACAAGAATAGATGAAACCCACTAGCATGAGTAGGAATTGTTTGAGCCTGTTGTGCCTACTCATACATGCTTGTTGTCATGCCTGCCATGCTTAGAGTTGAGTCGGTCCGATCCATCGAGGATGAATCGAGGTGTGTGAACATGTCCTCTTGTGTGAGAGCTAAGTGTGTGAACACGATTTGGTAAAGGTAGCGGTGAGAGGCCATGTAGGAGTACATGGTGGGTTGTCTCATTGAAGCCATCCTTAGGAACTGAGTTACGTGTTTGTGATCCATGATTCAGCTACTACCATGCATTGGGCCCTCAAATATGACCCCCTCGACTTCTTATTCACTCTTGTCCTCTGTCCGGGAGTTGCAAGTAGTTTCGTGTTTGTAGTATCTTTGGAGGCCTTGCGCAAGATGCTGACCGTAGGGGTGGGCTGTGATGCGGTAGGCACGTGGCGGGTAAACCGGCGCCCGCTTGGTGTCACGGAACCCTGTTCACATCGCTTGGGGCTGTGAGCGAAACTTGCCGAACTCCTCATAGATGGAACCCAAATAGGCGATAAACCTGGACTAGAGACTTGAGTGTCAGGTAGGTCGTGGTCTACACCCACGTCGGCTTCGCTGAAGTCTGCCGAGCACATGTCGTGTGCAGACGCTAAGTGGTGGAAACATGTATGAAGAAGTACACCCCTGCAGGGTTAATATGATCTATTCGAATAGCCGTGTCCGCGGTAAAGGACTTCTAGGTTGCCTATATCAGTTCATAGACAAGTGAAAGTGGATACTCTAAAATACGCAAGATAAGTGTGAGTGCTATGGATGGCGTTCTCGTAGGGAGACGGAGCGGATCCATAGTGGTGTATTGATATGGTGAATATGTGGACTCGTGTGCGCCACCTCAAAAGAGTTACTTGCACTCGTAGTTTAGGATAGCCACCGAGTCAAAGCTGGCTTCTTCTTTGTTAAACTCCACCATCCCTTTATTGACAATGATGCATATGTAGCTAGTTACGATGTAAGTCTTCTTTGGGTACATTTGTACTCACGTTGCCTATTTTATGTTTTTGAGAGAGACTTGGTCTCGCTAGTAGTTCCACGTGGACTTGACGTTTAGCTTGTTACCTCAGCTACGATCTTGTGCCCTCGGCAGATCTGGTAGATAGTCGGGCTTCTAAGCCTTTTTCATTTGTAGATGTACGTACTCGGACATGTTAGCTTCGCTTGTGCTTTGATTTGTATGCTCTGAATGTTGGGTCATGAGACCTATGTTTGTAATATCTCGCTCCTCGGGCCTAATGAATAAATACTTGAGTCGTAGAGTCATGTTGTGATGCCATGTTGTATTTGCACATATCGAGCATATTGTGTGTTTGTTATTGAAATGCTTGGTATGTGTGGGATCGACTATCTAGTTGTTTATCTTTAGTAGCCTCTCTTACGGAAATGTCTCCTAGTGTTCCACCGAGCCATGGTAGCTTGCTCTTGCTCCGGAACACTTAGGCTGGCCGGCATGTGTCCTTCTTCGTTCTGTGTACGTCCTTCGGGAAATGTCGCGTTGAGTACCGGAGTCTGTTAGCCTGCTACAGCCGGTTTACGAATCTGCTAGCCCATGCTACAGCCGGAACTTACTTGCGATGACCGACACGTTCGATCTTTGGGTCATGGATGCTGTCCTGTGAGTCTGTGCCACTTTGGGTTTACGACTAGCCATGTCAGCCGGGCTCCTTATCATATGGATGCTAGCGACACTATCATATCGTGTGCCAAAAGGCTAAGCGGTCCCGGGCAAAGGTAAGGCGACACCCGTGGGGATACCGTGCGTGAGGCCGCAAAGTGATATGAGGTGTTACATGCTAGATCGATGTGACATTGAGTCGGGGTCCTGACATACGGCCAAGTAGAGTTGGCCGCTAAGTATTCTAACGGATGTAAGTGGACAGCTTTGTTAGATGGGATTGAAGAGGAGTACAATCAGTCAATTTGACGATGTAATCTAAAATGACATGTAATATTCCTTCTAGCCGGATTGTAGATCGTTTGTCTTTGCGGACCTTTTCGCTTCAACCTCGAGACCCTAGAGTCCGGAGTGTGTCCGAATGCCCTCATGGTTATGAAAAAACCAGGGCATGCATGGAGACCAGGCGTAGGGGTCATTAGTGCTTTATCAGACAAGTGCCCAACTAGTTATGTTATATTACATGGTTAGTAAGAAACATCTTCCAAGGAGAATAGTTCCGTTAGGGGTTCCTTTCCCTGGGAGGCATGCCCTAAAGTGCATGTCCGGACTGCAAAAAGAGCAGACAAGCATCTGGGGGCAGATAAATAAAAAAAATAAGAAATCATCTTACCGAATATTCCCTTAAGAATGCTAGCTTTCGGCTTCACCCAGTCTGAGGTACACATCTGGCTGACCCGGCAGTAACAATCACAGAGGTGCTCCCTTTACCTCCTAGCCGAACAATCGGGAATGTAGGGGTAAGCACAGGAGCCAGGCAACCCAGCTTGGCAAAAACTTAAGTCATATCGATGCATATAATGTTGAGTAAAAGGTAGATGCGGAAGTGTGACGCATGTGTTGGGCATGAAGCCCGTATAAATAAGCTTCTGTTAAAGAAGCCCCCCAGGTATAATGAGTGCGAGCAGCACGTCAAGTGTGTGCGAACAATGCGCAGGTCAGCCCACAAAGGCTTTACAAAAGGAAGGGGGGAAGGAAGAGAAAAAAACAAAAGACAGCAAATGTTTAAAATGTGGACAGAGGAAGGAGATGAACTCTGAGTCCGGCGCTAGGTGTAGAATCTTCGAAGGCGGGCTGCGTTCCATGGGTTCGGCTCGAGTCGATTGTTCGATGCGTTTCGTAGACGGTATGCTCCGCCGGTCAGGACTTGATCGATGATGAAGGGACCTTCCCACTTGGGCTTGAGTTTGTCCTTTTTCTTGTCCGGCGGACGTAGAACTAGTTCGCCAACATTGTAAGTTTGGGCCCGTACTTCTCTACTTTGATATCTTCGAGCCTGCTGCTGATAGAATGCGGAACGAGCCTTTGCCACGTCGCGCTCCTCCTCCAATGCGTCCAAACTGTCCTGCCGATCCAACTCGGCTTCTCTTTCTTCGTGCATGCGCACTCGAGGTGAGTCATGAATTATACCGCAGGTCAAAACTGCCTCTCCGCCGTATACCATAAAGAATGGCGTGAATCCGGTAGTATGATTTGGCGTGGTCCACAGCCCCCAGAGTACGGAGTCAAGCTCCTCCACCCAGTGCGTGTTAGAATCCGTGAGGGACCGCACTAACCTGGGTTTAATGCCGCTCATGATTAGACCATTTGCTCGTTTAACATGATCGTTAGTTTGAGGGTGATAGACTGAAGCGTAGTCGAGCTTGATGCCCATGTTTTTGCACTAGAGTTTAACCTCGTCGGTCCTGAAGTTCGTGCCGTTATCAGTGATGGTGCTATGGGGGACGCCATAGCGGTGTACTACCCCAGATATGAAGTCTATAACAGGTCCGGATTCGTCCGTTTTAACTGGATTGGCCTCTATCAATTTGATGAATTTATCCACCATGACCAATAGGTATTTTTGCTTGTGGGTTCCCCCTTTAAGGGGTCCAACCATGTCAAGCCCCGGACATGACGGCAGTTGATGGGTATAGTTTTGAGGGCGGTTGGTGGCATGTGGCTTTGATTAGCAATGAGCTGGCAACCGACGCATCGTTGGACTAAGTCCTGAGCATCTGCCCGGGGAGTCGGCCAATAAAATCCTGTACGGAAGGCCTTGCCCACAAGGGCCCGGGCTGCAGCGTGGTGCCCGCCGAGTCCGTCGTGAATTTCAGCCAGGAGATTTCGCCCTTCCTCTTCGGAGATGCACCTTTGAAGGACTCCGGTTGTGCTTTTCTTATAAAGTTCTCCCTCATGGGCCTTGTAGGCTTTAGATTGCCAAACTATGTAGCGGGCCTCATTTTGGTCTTCGGGAAGTTCCTGCCTAATTAAGTAGGCTAGGAATGGTTCCGTCCACGGGGCAATTACTGCCATTACTTCGTCGGCTGAGGGTGTTATTTCATTGGCTGAGCCATCGATTGTGTCAGAATGTCCCGTGTTGGATGGTGCGGTTGGTTCTGGGTTGTTATTTCCGGACTCCTCTTCCCATGATACGGATGGCTTAAAGAGCCACTCCAGGAAGATGTTTGGAGGGATGGCGTCGCGTTTTGCGCCAATGCGTGCCAACACGTCGGCTGCCTGGTTATTATCCCGGGCTACATGGTCGAATTCGAGTCCTTCGAACCGAGCTGACATTTTTAAGATGGCGTTACGATAGGCTGCCATTTTTGGATCCTTGGCGTCAAAGTCTCCATTTACTTGGGATATTGCGAGGTTTGAATCCCCGCGCACCTCTAGGTGTTGAATACCCATAGAGATTGCCATCCGGAGACCATGTAGAAGGGCCTCATATTCGGCTGCATTGTTGGAGTCCGTGTACATTATCTAAAGTACGTATTGGACTGTGTCTCTGGTTGGGGACGTCAATATGACGCCAGCCCCCAAGACGGCCAACATTTTGGAGCCGTCAAAATGCATGATCCAATTGGAGTATGCGCCGTACTCTTTAGGGAGTTTGGCTTCGGTCCATTCGGCGATGAAGTCAGCCAAAACTTGCGACTTTATAGCTCGCCGTGGTTTGTAGGTTATGTCGAATGGTAAGAGCTCAATGGCCCATTTGCCAATCCTGCCCGTCGCGTCGTAGTTGTTTATAATGTCGTTGAGAGGTACTTCGGAGGCCACTGTTATCAAACACTCTTGAAAGTACTGTCGCAGCTTCCGGGATGCCAAGAACACCGCGTACACTATCTTTTGATAATGTGGATACCAGGACTTGCATGGAGTTAATAAAGTGGATACATAGTACACTGGGTTTTGCAGAGGGAATTTGTGTCCTTCTGTTTCTCGTTTGACGACGAGTACCGCAATGACAACTTGATGTGCTGCCACGATATATAATAACATCGGTTCACCCAGGTTGGGCGCGGCCAGGACCGGATTTGTTGCCAATATGGCCTTTATTTCTTCGAGTCCGGTCGTGGCAGCATCCGTCCATTCGAAGTGTTCGGTGCGCCGGAGGAGGCGATAGAGGGGCAATGCCGTTTCTTCCAAACGGGAGATGAAGCGGCTTAAAGCCGCCATGCATCCAGTCAGTTTTTGTATTTGTTTGAGGTCTTTTGGGATATCCAATTGTGACAGAGCTCGGATCTTGGCTGGGTTTGCTTCAATTCCTCAACCGGATACAATGAAGCCCAAGAGCTTTCCGGCTGGTACGCCGAAAATGCATTTTTCCGGGTTGATCTTAATGTCATATGCTCGGAGGTTGTCGAATGTGAGCCTCAAATCGTCTACTAGAGTTTCAACGTGTTTGGTATTAACGACCACATCGTCTACGTATGCCTCCATTGTTTTGCCGATCTGGGTAGCCAGACATGTCTGAATCATACGCTGATATGTTGCGCCGGCGTTTTTGAGTCGAAGGGCATTGTGTTGAAGCGAATGGTGCGTATGGAGTAATGAATGCTGTTGCGGCCTGGTCTGTTTCCGCCATCTTGATTTGATGGTATCCGGAGTATGCATCAAGGAATCACAATGAATCGTGCCCTACGGTAGCATCGCTGATTTGGTCGATGCGGGGAAGGGGAAAGGATCCTTTGGACAGGCCTTGTTGAGGTCTTTAAAATCGACACAAAGGCGCGAGGATTTGTACTTTTTTGGTACCATTACCAGGTTTGCTAGCCAGTCCGGATGTTTTATATCTCTGATGAATCCGGCTTCTAATAGTTTGGCTAGCTCCTCTCCCATTGCCTGTCTTTTGGGTTCGGAAAATTGCCGAAGAGCTTGTTTGACTGGCTTGAATCCTTTTAGGATGTTTAGGCTGTGTTCTACCAGCCTGCGTGGGATTCCTGGCATATCTGAAGGGTGCCAGGCGAAAATGTCCCAATTTTCCCGAAGGAATTCTCGTAGTGCGGCGTCTATATCAGGGATTAATGGTGCCCCAATGGAGGCCATCTTTGTGGGGTCCATTGGATGGACCTGGAATTTGACTATTTCGTCTGCTGTTTAAAAGAGGAGGACTTAGATCTCTTATCGAGTATCGCAGTGAGTTCCTCTGCCGCTAGGGCTTCGGATAGTGCCTCTAGGGCTAGTGCGGCTGTCTTATTTTCAGCGCGGAGTGCTATGTCCGGATCACTGACAAGAGTGATGATTCCATTGGGCCCGGGCATTTTAAGCTTCATGTACCCGTAATGGGGTATAGCTTGGAAAATTGTGAATGCCTCTCGCCCTAATAAGGCGTGATATCCACTGCTGAACGAGGCCACTTGGAACATGACCTCCTCGGACCTGTAATTGTCCGGCAAGCCGAACACCACATCTAGTGTGATTTTTCCTATGCAGCGTGCTTCCCGACTAGGGATTATTCCTATAAAGGTTGTGCTGCTTCGCTCAATGCAGCTCCAGTCTATTTCCATTTTTGGAGGGTTTCCTCGTAGATGAGGTTTAATCCGCTGCCGCCATCCATGAGTACCTTGGTAAGACGAAAGTCGTCCACTATTGGGCTGAGGACCAATGCGACTGGTGCTCGGGCTGTTCGGAATTTAGGTTCGTCGCTGGCGTTGAAGGTGATAGCCATGTCACTCCATGGATTTATTGTTGCTACTTAGTAGACTTCGGTAAGACTGTGGAGTGTTCGTTTCCGCATGTTGTTTGATGCAAAAGTCTCAAGATATTAATACCGTCTTGGTCTTGTTGGGTTGGTTCTCCGGGGCTAGAAGCTCTTCGCCACTTTTGGCCACCTGCCGTAGTATCCAACATGCTCGAAGGCTATGTGTTGGAGTGACACCCTCTGTACTATGGATTTTATAGAGTCCACTCAGCCATCCCTCCAATACGGTTCCGTGCCCTTTATGGGGCTTTTGCTTTTTGGTTTTTGTCCCGGGTGCCTGAGCATGGTGCACCATTTTGTTTCGGACTAGGGTTGTGTTCGGAGCCGGATTGTCCCAAAACTTAGTTTCGGTTTTCCAGGTACTCTCCATCGCACAGTACTTTCGTACTATGGACGCCAGGTCGGCGAAGCGTGTAATTTTGCAGCGACTTATGGCGTTCGTGATTCCCTTGTCCATGCAATTGTTGCAGATAATTGAGATTGCGCTTTCCTCATGGCAGTCCTTTATCCTGTCCATAACCAGGAGGAATCTGGCCCAGTAATGATGTACTGTTTCCGTGGGCTCTTGCCGGATTTAAGATACATCGCTTATGTTTGGATGGGAGGGTGGAATTAAGTCCGGAACCCTGCCCAACTTGAGGCTCAAGGGCTGAAAAGTTTCCGAATTTGGAAGCTTGGATTGCTGGATGTTGTCCAACGAATCTGGTCCGCTGCCTGACTTTAGGTTCAGTACTTGATTAACGTCCGTCCCTCCGCGGGAATCCGGCATGGAGGGATCAGGAGTCCGGACATAACTGGTCTTCAATATAGAAGAAGAGCCGCCGCATTGTTCCTCTACCACCGCAACGTGGTGGGTTACCTGGGGAGAGTTAATCTCTCTCGGATCGGTTTAAGCCCAATCGATCGTAGTGCATGGCGACTCCCGGGCGGCGATGCAATCCAAGAGCTCGTTTATGGATGAGAGCTCCGCCGGATCCACTGCTCGGGAATTCGAGTTGGCGTGAAGATCGCTTTTGATGACCGAGAGGTCATCATCGAAGCGGCGGCCGAACAGGCGGTCATAAGAAAGCCACCTAGCCGGATAGTTTGGCCGGCGGCCAAAGATCCTTTGGCAATGGTACCGTCTTTAAGGACGGGAAGAGGCATCCTTCCTGATTGTGACGGCACAGAGGAACTCTCAATGAAAGCACCAATGTCGGTGTCAAAACCGGCAGATCTCAGCTAGGGGGTCCCGAACTGTGCGTCTAGGCGGATGGTAACAGGAGACAAGGGACACGATGTTTTTACCCAGGTTCGGGCCCTACTCCTGCTTGATTGATATTGATAATATGGGTAGTACAAGAGTGGATCTACCACGAGATCAAGGAGGCTAAATCCTAGAAGCTAGCCTATGTTATGATTGTTGTTTTGTCCTATGGACTAAAATCCTCCAGTTTATATAGACACCGGAGAGGGCTAGGGTTACACAGAGTCGGTTACAATGGTAGGAGATCTACATATCCGTATCGCCAAGCTTGCCTTCCACGCCAAGGAAAGTCCCATCCGGACACGGGACGAAGTCTTCAATCTTGTATCTTCATAGTCTTGGAGTCCGGCCGATGATGATAGTTCGGCTATCCGGACGCCCCCTAGTCCAGGACTCCCTCACCTATCATGATGAGGGTTCGAGGATTCGGTCCTGCTCTAGTGGTGACGAGAACTTTTGCTCGACAGCGTCTCCCTCCCTCCTCCTAAGATGTGGGCGGAGTCCCTATGAGAGGAGGTGGGATGGGGTGAGGTCATGGTCGCAGTGGAGCTCAGGGTCGAGGAGGACGGGGCGGTGCTCCGGTAGCACCCCCACCGGATGCCCCTCCCCCAATGGAAGGCCACGTCAGAGACTAGCCCCTAGAGTTTGACATCAAGCTGGATAAGCCCCCGCACGTCCGCCTCCATCTCCCCACTCCATTCGCAACGGCGATGGAGCTCGAACAGTCGCGTGCGTTGAAACTGCACATGAGGGCTGCGGGAATGGCAACATACGGGTGGATGTAGGTTTCCCCGCCCCTCACGTCATGTACTTCTAGCGTGGATGGAAGACCTTTGTCTGCGCCAATAGCTTGTCGGAAGGGAAAGTCCTCCATTTTAAGTTAATGGAGGGCGATTTCCCTTCCGTCAAGGTTTTTGGGAGCTCGGGTGCTCGCTTAGGGTGCTGCGTGGAAAGCTCGACCGGCGACAAAAGCTCCTCCACAAGCGATAGTGACGAGGAGGACAGTGAAGGAGATGACGATGTCGCCGACCGGGAGGATGATGACTTCGACTCCGGCTGAACACCAGCCACACCGTCACCATCAGGCGGCATCACTATCATCTACACATGCACCCCTTTCCCGGCAAGGCGATTTGCCGGGGAGTTGGATGCAGGGGTGGGTGTGGTGCCCCTCCTGGCTCCTCCAGCAGCCCTCCAGGTGGACCCCGGTTGGCTTCCTCGCGGGCTGCACGTAACATCCCAATTTTCAATTTGGATGTTATACATAGATCATCATATGCATATCATATTTTTTTTCATTTGGTTGAGATCCAAGAAATCTTTACAACTCAAGGACCCAAGGAGAGAGTTGGAGGTTTCACAAAAATTTCATATTTGAATTTATTTCAAATTTGAAAAGTGGATCAAATTGATTTTCAATAATTTCTTTCCAATTATTTCAAACAATAAAAAATTAAATGAGAGAAGATAAAATGACTTCTTCAACAGAGGAGAAATATTGGAAAAGAAATTTTGAAATCAAACTATTATTTATTTTGAATTTTATTTGCAGTTTTATTTGAATAAGAGAAAAACACGCATCTTTAAAAATTGCATTTAGTCCAGAAAAATGTTCATTTTGTCCCAAATATTAGGTTTGGACGGTGAAAATTGTTTCTAAAACTTTTAGATTTTTGTTTATATTTTATTAGTTTTTTCTTCGCGAAAAATCAGTTTCTTTTTAATCTCTTCCTAGGCCGGCCCAGCCGAGCCGGGCCGCGGCCCAGTCACCCGCAGCGTTCCTTCGCTCGGACAGTCCCGACCGCCGCCACCAGGAGGAGTCCAGCTCGGACTCCTCAACGCTGCCGCCCGCATCGTCCCCCTCCCACAAGCCGCCCCGCCGCCTCTACCCTCCTATAAAGCCGCCCGACCTTGGCCCCCTCCTCTCCAAATTGTCCCGCCGCCCCAAGCACCACTGCCAACCGCGCGCAGCAGCGAAGACACCGCCTTTACGCCGCCCTTTGGCCCCCAGACCGCTTCGCCACCGCTAGTTGCCGCTGCCACAGGGCCCGCCGCCTCGCCCGCCGGAGCCTCCCAACCCCACTGGGTCTCGCCGCCGGTCAACTTCGGTTAACCGGTAAAAACATCCCCGGTCCGACGGTTCAGTTTTCGGTTTATTAGGTTTGGATCGGGTTTTATTTTAGTTTGTTATTTGAAGGATGTTCACCCGTTAGTTTCTTATAACGAACGAATTCGTTTGTTACGATCTGTTAGCAAATGTTCGTCTGTAAATTTTTCTTTTTAGTTTTATTTTCAGCCAGGCACCTATCCGCGAGTAAGTTTTATCGCGATTAAGCCCCTAGTTTTAAAACTAGCGTAACTTTTTGCTCGTTTATCCAAATTAGATAAAAACAATGCCTATATCTTCGTAACGACCTCTTCTTTCCAGTAAAACAACTTCAACATGATTTTGACAATTAAAAATTTGTGTTTAGTTCAGATTAGTATTCGATCTTCTTTTGTTTGTATCTTGAGTTTCGTAACTATGTTTGAGTTGTTTCTTTTTGCAAATCGTAGCTAGTCGCATGTGCCTACTGTTAAGATCTAATCCACATGAAATAATGCTGTTAGGTTCTCTTTTATGTTTAGTTTAGTCATTTGCTTGTTTCGAGTTTTATTTGGATCTTTTCTCGATTTCTCTTTGTTTCGTTTGATTGATTGCTTATGTATGCTACTGTTTGTCTGCACTAAATTACCCAGAGTACGAAGCTTGTTACTATGAATCCCTAGATTTTGCAGATCGTCAGCAAGGCAAGTTACACTTTGATCATACTCTTCTATACTCAGTTTGTACTATGCATTTGTATTGCCCCTCAAATATTTGCATGAGTAGGATTGGGAACATGTGGTTTGGTTGTAGTAATTGAGGTAGGAACCTAATACCTTTCGATCACCCCGGGAATTTATGTTATGCTCTATTATTTGCTTAGCCATTCTCGTAGACGGGGATAGGATCATGATACGAATGGAAGTTATGAGAGTTATTAATCTTGGATAAATTCAAGGTGGCAACTTTAATACACATATGGGTGGATTGGTTGGGGCACCTTGAGAATCCAGTGTTTGTCCGTCTGGGTAATCTCGGAGTACCCGTGTGATTTTTCCTCGGTTCGCCACCCAGGCTCAAAGGGATCATATGATATTTCATGACTAAAAACTTCTGTGTGCAGCCACAAGCAATTATGGGCAGTGGCGTAGTTCAGTAAGTTGTATGAGCTCTCGAAGAGGTGGGCTAGCAGATGTAGGGGAAAGTAGGTGTACCGGTGTGCGTAGAGTAGAGAGTTAATACTTTAGAAAGACTATGTCTCGATCTTTCGATCATGGATGTGGTCGAGTCTTGTGGGGAAAACCGCACAACCTCTGCAGAGTGTATAAACTAATCATAGTTAGTCGTGTCCCAGGTTATGGACATCTTGAGTATCTGGAATTGGATATTTTTGTTGATGTCATCACTCTTTAATTAATTGAATCGGGTTTAATGATGATATTTGTTTAATTGGGATTTGAGTTGGGGGAACCTTCTCAAATATTGGTACAACTTGGGAATAGTAAATAAATTTATTCCTTTGTTTTATGGAAAAACTAGCTTTATGCAAAACATTAAACTTAGAGCCTCCACCAGCCAAATATGCATCCATATATAGTTCTTGCATTCAATGCTTTACAGTGTAACTCTGCCAGCAAATTCATTGTGCTGACCTACACGGCTACAACGTCTCATGTTGCAGACTACTCAGATGAAGAATAAGGTGCAATAGGTCGTTGTCGTGCACTCAGTGATGCCGTTGGAGTTGATGGACTCATTTACCTTCGAAGCTTCCGCAGTTATTTAGTTTAGATGGCCTTCAGCCATATTATTTTTGTGTAATCATACTCTTTATGAAGACTTGATGTAATAAGTGTGTGATTGAACTATGTTATAATTCCTCGAGTATTGTGTGTGTCAGCATTACCGATCCATGGATGACACTTAAGCACAGAAACTTCGGTCCATTGGTATCGTGGTCGCTAAAGGATGGTATCAGAGCACACGCTGACTACAGGAAGCGACCACTAGGATAAGCCACATGATTTCTCTTCTTTTCTCATTTCTAATTATCCTCCATTTCTACTCTATAGATGGCGGACCCCAGGAACAAGTTCACCCAGCTGGATGACAACACCCCTTTCGGACGACACTTGAAGGAAGCCACTAAGTACCTGAACATCAGACTACCAAGCTTCACTGGGACTTTCTCTGCAACTTTACCGGAAGAGGAGCGCCGGAAGATCAAAGTGTGGGTACCTGGGAGGACATTTGTGCCAATAACGGACCCTATTGATTTCTACCTGGATGCACCAACTTGGAGTTTGGGAAAGAGAATGGTAGCCCACATGAATTTTGGACGCATATGTGAAGTGTATCACAAGGAGCTTGAAAACACCATCTATCAAATATGTGGATGCCGAGACGAGGAATGGGAGATGATTCGTACCATGAAGGATGGATCAATTGCAGCATACATTGGGGACATGGGTGACCACATTCGCCGATACGAGAATCAGCTGCGCTTCAACATGAAGAAGATCAAGAAGCCGATGAAGAAGAATATCGAGCTAGAAGAGGGACTCAAGTCAACACATGATGGATATGAAGAAGAAATTGTTGTACTACTGGACAAACATGAAGAGTTGAAGAGGAAGGTAGGACTACCTGTGGAGAGCCATAAGCGTGAACCTGGAAAGGAGATCTGTTCGGAGGACTACATCGTCTTGGACGACACCGACACAGACAGTGATGCAAATGACAGTGATGATGACTACATAGACAAAGCTGGAGCAGATATTATAGAGTCTTCCTTCAATCAAAATTTCTAGACGACCACCATGTTACTAGTAGTATTCTTCCAAGTAGTTAGCATCAATCGATTTGTAATCGTAGTTAGTTCGTTTGTGTGAACCTTGTTTGATATTGAATGAAGTGAATTGATTGTATTTTCCTCATGTGCATATGGGTAGTGAAATCTCTCCTAGACCTTATTCTATTCTGTTTTCTCACCCCTTCTAACCCGTCAGATGCCTCCGAGACGTGACCCCTGATTCGTGTTCCCATTGGAGCACACGCAATAGATCCATCAGCAGAATGCCTTGATGCAGATTCTGGTTCAGAACCAGAACCAAGGAAACAACAACAACAACAACAACAACAACAACAACAACAACAACAACAACAACAACAATAACAACAACAACAACAACAACAACAACAACAACAACAACAACAACAACAACAACAACAACAACAACAACAACAACAACAAAAACAACAAAAACAAAAACAACAACAACAACAACATTAACAACAACAACAACAACAACAACAACAACAACAACAACAACAACAACAACAACAACAACCCGCCACCACCACCCCCTGTTGACAACCTAGCCCGTTTTCTGAGGTTGAATCCGGTGATGTTCTCTAGCAACACCGAGCCAATTGTTGCAGATGATTAGCTCCACAAGATTGGAAGAGAGCTAACTAATGTAGGACGCATAGATGCGGAGAGAGTGCGCTTTGACGCACATCAGCTTGATGGACCCGCATCATCTTGGTGGGAGAACTTCACCACCACTTACCCCATTGATACAATTACATGGGATTAGTTTCAGCAGGCATTCCGCACCGCCCATGTTTCAGCAGGAGCTATGAGCATGAAGAAGCGCAAGTTTCACAACTTGCATCAAGGGAGTCGTACAGTGGGATAGTATGTGGATGAGTTTAGCAAGTTAGCCCGTTATGCCCCATATGATGTGGCCACAGATGCCGCGAAGCAGGAGAAGTTTCTTTAGGGACTCAATGATGAGCTGAGCATGCAGTTGATGGTGGCAACTTTCAACAACTACCAGGAGTTGGTAGAAAGGGCCCACATGATAGAAGGCAAGCAACAACAGATTGAGAATCGCAAGAGGAAGTATGGACAGGGGAGGTAGACTTCTGGAGCTCAGCAGAAGCCCCGCTCTTCCCCGTACTCGGGAGGACATACTCACAACCATCGAGGCCATAACCATGGAGGACATATGAACAATGGACAAAGTTCCCACAACCACATTGGCCCTAAGAATGGCAATGCGAATGGAGGAAGCAACAGTCAGAACCGTTCCAACTCGGCAACACCAGCCAAGAGGGATCTAAATCACATTACTTGTCTCAAGTGCGGGAAGACTGGACATTACGCCACCGAATGTCCTTAAGTAATGAATGGAAATGGCAATGGAAGTTCTGCAAAGAAGCCCAACCCCTTCACCAAAGGTCAGGTGAACCACGTCAGTTTGGAGGAGATTGAGGAGCAGCCCGACGCAGTTGTCGGTAAGTTTTTGATTAATGCATTTACAGCACTTGTTCTTTTTTATACTAGTGCATCTCATTCATTCATATCAAGGGGATTTAAGGATAAGTATAAATTGCCAACAGTAGCTCTTAAGTCACCTATGTTAGTAAGTTCCCCAGGAGCGGAGTATATGGCTAGTAGGGGATGCTATTAGTTGCAAGTAACCATAGGTAAACATGTTTTCCCAACCGACCTGGTTGTCCTGGAGTCACAAGGATCGGATGTGATACTAGGCATGGATTGGCTATCCAAGTATGAGGGAAACATTGATTGCACCAATAAATCAATTCTTCTCACCACCCCGAAAGGAAAGATGATCAATTATGTATCTAGGCATACGCCAAGGAGGACTTGGGTGAATTCCTTATCAGGAGTTGTTTAGGAGGAAGTACCATTGGTGAAGGATTACCCCGATGTATTTCTAGAAGAGTTAGCAGGCATGCCGCCAGATCGAGACACTGAGTTTTTGATTGAGTTATTCCTAGGCACCGAACCAATATCAAAGAGACCGTATCGTATGCCCGCTAATGATCTGGAGGAAACTAAGAAGCATATAAAGGATTTACGGGAGAAAGGTTATATTTGACCAAGTTCATCACCTTGGGGAGCCCCAGTGCTTCTAGTAGAGATGAAGGATGGATCTTTGAGGATGGTCGTTGATTATCATGCACTCAATGATGTGACGGTCAAGAACAAATACCCTTTGTTGATGATTAATGATTTGTTTGATGAGCTGCATGGAGCTAAAGTTTTCTCCAAGATCGATCTTCGATCAGGTTATCACTAGTTGAAGATCCGAGAGCAGGATATACCTAAGACAGCTTTTACCATGAGGTATGGGCTATATGTATATATAGTTATGTCATTTGGTTTGACTAACGCCCCTGCCTATTTCATGAGTATGATGAACAAGGTGTTCGTGGAGTTTTTGGATAAGTTCGTCATGGTGTTCATTGATGACATATTGGTTTACTCGAAGAATGAAGAGGAGCATAAGGAACATTTGCGTTTGGTTCTCGAGAAGCTCAGGGAACATCAGTTGTATGCCAAATTCAGCAAATGTGAGTTTTGGTTGAAGCAAGTTGTATTTCTCGGACATGTTATATCCATAGAATGAATAGCAGTAGACCCAACGAAGGTTGTTTCTGTCACTAAATGGTTGGCACCCACCTCAGTGGGAGAGATCAGAAGTTTTCTTGGACTCGCGGGTTATTACCGGAGATTTATTGAGAATTTTTCCAAGATTGCGAAGCCCATGACGGAATTATTGAAGAAAGACACCAAGTTTAAATGGACTGAGGATTGTGAGGCCAGTTTTCAGGAGTTGAAGAAACGTTTGGTTACAGCCCCAGTGCTGATTCTCCTAGATATATGCAAAGATTTCCAAATGTATTGTGACGCTTCACGTCGAGGACTTGGAGGTGTGCTTATGCAGGATGGAAGAGTTGTTTCATATGCCTCACTAAAGCTTCGACCTCATGAGTTGAGTTATGCTATGCATGATTTGGAGATAGTAGCCGTAGTGCATGCGCTCAAGACATGGAGACATTTTCTCCTCAGAAACCATTGTGATGTTTACACGGATCATTAGAGTTTGAAGTACATATTCACGCAGAAGGAGTTAAACCTCAGGCAAAGAAGATGGTTGGAGCTCATAAAGGATTATGATATGAGATTGCATTATCATCCAGAAAAGGCCAATGTCGTAGCAGATGAGTTGAGCAGCAAGAGTTATGTTAACACACTCATGACCGGAGGATTACCTAAGGAGTTAGCAGACGACCTTCGAGAGCTACGCTTGGAGATAGTTCCGAGAGGTTATCTTGCAGCATTGGAAATTCAGTCCACATTGTTGGGTAAGATCAGAGAAGCCTAGAAGACGGACAAGGAGACTGCTGAGATAAAGGAAAGGATGAGTAAAGGAAAGGCTAAAGGATTTCCTGAGGATGAGCACGACACCTTATGGTTTGAGGATCGTATTTATGTGCCTAATGACCCCGGGATCAGGAAGTTGATTCATCAGGAGGCTCGTGATTCGCATTACTCGATTCACCCAGGCAACACCAAGATGTATCTGGATTTCAAGGAAAGTTTCTGGTGGACAGGAATGAAGAAGGATATTGCCGAGTATGTAGCAGTATGTGATGTATGGCGGAGAGTTAAGGCAGAGCATCGGAAACCAGCAGGGTTATTGTCGGTGTCAAAACCGGCGGATCTCGGGTAGGGGGTCCCGAACTGTGCGTCTAGGCGGATGGTAACAGGAGACAAGGGACACAATGTTTTACCCAGGTTCGGGCCCTCTCGATGGAGGTAAAACCCCATACTGCTTGATTAATATTGATGATATGGGTAGTACAAGAGTAGATCTACCACGAGATCAAGGAGGCTAAACCCTAGAAGCTAGCCTATGGTATGATTGTTGTAATGTATGTTATCCTACGGACTAAAGCCCTCTGGTTTATATAGACACCGGAGAGGCTAGGGTTACACAGAGTCGGTTACAATGGTAGGAGATCTACATATCCGTATTGCCAAGCTTGCCTTCCACACCAAGGAAAGTACCTTTCGGACACGAGCCGGAGTCTTCAATCTTCTATCTTCGTAGTCTTGGAGTCCGGCGGATAGTGATAGTCGGCTGTCCGGACACCCCTAGTCGAGGACTCCTCGGTAGCCCTGAACCAGGCTTCAATGGCGATAAGTCCAGTAGCGTTCATAGTCTTGGCGTTGCAAGGCGGGTTCTCCCTTCAAATTCCATGTACCAGCCGAATAGTGTCCGGCTTCATCTCAAATACTGTGTTCCTCGGCTTCTATGCCAAATAATGGCCCTCTTCCACACGTCGCACGAATGCGAAAAGCCAGGGTGTCTTTTGCATTTCACCCCCTAATTGTGCGAGTCGTCCGCCTACAAAAGAGGCAAGAATCCAGCTCCAAACCGCACCGTCTTCCTCCATGAATACTCCATCGAGCGCCTTTGACCTAGAAATCCATTCCATCATGGATCGTTGGCGGCTCTTCTTCACGCTGCCCAGCCCACCGCCGGGAATTGGAGGAGGTGCTCTATTTCGCACAACGAGCTAGTGAAGCTCCAAACGGAGGGATTTCTCCATCCGGCCTTCATGGTCCCAGTCCGGGCCGGATTGGTTACTTATCAAGGTGGGAGGCAGGCGGAGGACACTCCAAGCCCCAATAAGGGGGAGCGAGTATGCTTTGTCCCCTATCTGATAAGGGGGCTCGGATTTCCAATACATCCGTTCCTCCGCGGGCTCCTGAAGTTCTACGGACTCGGCTCCACCACCTAACGCCCGCCTCATCACGCATATCGCGGGCTCGTAGCTCTATGTGAGCTATTCACGGGCATCGAGCCCCATTTTGCATTGTGGAAGAGGCTGTTTTGCCTCGTACCCCGTTCTCATGAGGGGTCCATATATCAAGTGGGCGGCGCCGAAATATGGCGCATCGCCGGGACCGGATACCTATCCGGTACTCCCAAGAAGGCGTCCGAAGACTGGCCCTCGGAGTGGTTTTATATAGGAGGCGCTCGCTGCGGACCAGTCGGATCGGCCTCCGGGGTTTGGTGCTGCTCCCTTGAAGAACGCCTCGGTGGCGCCATGAGCCCCGATTGGAGGAAGACAAGAGCGTCCATTACTTGATGGGCCAGATAAGATTAATGGCTCATTCCGGCTTGACAATGATCGGAGTCATGGCGACATACATCAAGCGAGCGGTGCAGCCACTACAATACAGAGGCCACCCCATGTGGGATTTCAACGGGGAAGACGATGCCACCCGGCACGACCGCAAAGGGCCGGATTCAACCGAGGATCTGGTAAAGATGTTGTCCGGCTTGTACAAGGGGGAGAAGGAGGACTTCCTTCGGACGAACCCTTTGAATGGGTTTTCCATGATCAACCCTAGAGGATGGGTAAGTGAACACCTTGAAGGGCTCTACCCATGCTTTGAAGTTTAAGCTTCTTACATTATGTCTTGGCGTGGGATCTCGCCGGTTGTGGAGGACATGGTGAGTCCCGCTCCGCAACCCGAGGATCCAGAAGGATCCCTGGGTCCGGCCTCCGAAGAGGACCCGGACATCGAGGTGGAGCTGATTGACGGGGTGTATCACTAGCTTAGCATAGACAATGCTCTGGTTGCCATTACGGCAGACTACCTCGGACTAAGTCCGGCTTCCCAGGTGACCGCGACCGAAGTCCGGACACCGTTATCTATTCCCTGCCCATTTCTGACCTCCGCGAACGATGGTATTTTGCAGGAAGCGCCTTTACGGCAGGAAGCCGAGCCTGCGGCGGCTGACCAATAGAGGCCAGTCCGAACAAACAGGTGGAAAAGGAGCGCAGTGGGGACGGAAACGTCGCCGCAAAGGTATAGCTCGTATTTGAATTTTCAGAGCAACATTCCGAGGGAACGCATGAGAGCTCATGATCCTTGTAGGAGAAAAAGCGCTCGCCGGACTGCGGGCGCAGGAATTGCCGATCCGACCAACACCGGCCAGGCTCGGCGCCCGGCACGGAGGGGAGGCAAGCGCAAACGCGAGCGGATCCTTCTCCAATGGAGGATACCGAGCAGAATGTCGCCACCAAGTGCGAGGTGGAAGCGCCATGAACCATAGGCGCCGAACGATTTCGTGAAGCGTGCTTTTCCCTAAGGCATTGGATGCCTTTAGCGAGGGACGCGCATCTACGTGCCGCTCAAGATGGTTTTACCAGAGCCACGGAGCAGTATGTGAAAGACACACGGGTAAGGGAATTTTAATGGTTATATACCAGTAGCCCCCGAGACTTAAAGTAGTTTATGCAAACTGATTTAAGGATCATTTGGAAAATGTAGGCACTTACCGAGAAGAACGCCCAGCTGTCCCGGGAGCTGCAAGATTGCAAGGCCCAACTGAAGGCCGCACTTGCTGCCGCAGGAGGAGATGCAAAGATCCCTCCTGGTAACACATTTTTATTAATAAACATAAGCGCTGTGCGGCGTGCGCGCAAGTCTAATAATGACAATGCAGGTACCGCCGGACAAGATCCAGACAGGCAAGCATTGCTGCGCCAGCTAAAGGCCAGCGAGAGTGTGCTGAATAGGGTTCAGCAGGAAAGGAACAAGCTCCAGGATGCCAACGCCAATCTCGTGGAAGAGCTGAAAGGCGTTCAGGCCGAGCTGTTCGGCTCCGTTAAGGAGAATCAGTGGCTTCGTTGCGGCATTTATAGTAGGTGCTTTAGCGGACCCTTTTGAAAAGAAGAGTTCGGCGAGGAAGTACTTTGACATGATTTGTCTTGTAGGTATACTCACGGGTCGTCCTGCGGAGGAGATACCCATATCAGCGGGTGATCAACTTCCGCTATCGTTGCTGCTCGAGCGAGTTAAATCGAGCAATAATGGCGTCGTTCGGGCTTTATGGCCAGCCCTTACCCTACGAGGGCCTCGGGAGCTTGCGGAGAAGCTGCGAAGTCTTGCGGCGCTTCCGTTTGTGGAAGATTTCGCTTGCCGTCAAGGTGCCGAGGAGGCTTGGGCCATGGTGAAGCAGCGGTACAAGAAGGCGGATCCCAACCACATGGCGAAGTTGGACCGGTGGGGCCCGATGGGAAGGAGATCCTGTGAGTTTAGTGTACAGCCAAGTAGATTTGGCTGCTAAATTTTCCCAACGGATGTAAACTAGACAGCTGTTAGGCGGGATTGAGGAATACAATCGATAGAATTTGACAATGTATGTTATCCTTTGAAGTGATATGTGAAATGCCTTCTAGCGGATTGTAGATCGTTTGTCTTTGCCGACCTTTTCGCTTCAACCTCGGGACCCTAGAGTCGGAGTGTGTCGAATACCTCGTGGTTGAGACACAACCATGGTATGCATGGAGACCGAGGCGTAGGGGTCATTAGTGCTTTATCGGACAAGTGCCCAACTAGTTATGTTATGTTACATGGTTAGTAAGAAACATCTTCGGGGAGAATAGTTCGTTAAGGGTTCCTTTATTTGGGAGGCATGCCCTAAAGTGCATGTCCGGACTGCAAAGAAGCAGGAAAACATCGGGGCAGATAGATAAAATAGGTAAAAGTCATCTTTTAAATCACCGACCGAATATTCCCTTAAGAACGCTAGCTTCGGCTTCACCCGGTCTGAGGTACACATCCGGTGACCAGTGATAACAATCGTAGAGGTGCTCCCTTTACCTCCTAGCCGAACAATCGGGAACGTAGGGGTAAGCACAGGAGCCAGGCAACCCAGCTTGGCCAAAACTTAAGTCATATCGATGCATATAATGGCGAGTAAAAGGTACCTGTGGAAGCTTGACACATGTGCTGGGTATGAAAACCCGTATAATTGAGCTTCTATAAAAGAAGCCCCCAGGAATAATGAGTGCGGATTGGCACATCATGCGTATGCAAAGAATGCGGAAATGGGCCCGTAAGGGCTTTCAAATAAGAAGTGTAAAAAGAGAAACAAAAGACAGCCAAAGTGTAAAAGTTTGAACGGGGGAAGGGGACGAACTCTTAGTCCGGCGCTAGGCATAGAATCGTTGGAGGCGGGCTTCGTTCCATGGGTTCGGCTCGAGTCGGTTATCCGACGCATTTCGTAGACGGTATGCTCCGCTGGTCAGTACTTGGTCGATGATGAAGGGGCCCTCCCATTTGGGCTTGAGCTTGTCCTTTTTCTTGTCCGGCAGGCGTAGAACTAGTTCACCAATGTTGTAAGTCTTGGCCCGTACTTCTCTACTTTGATATCTTCGGGCCTGCTGCTGATAGAATGCGGAACGAGCCTTCGCGACGTCATGTTCTTCCTCCAATGTGTCCAAGTGGTCCTGCCGATCAAGCTCGGCCTCTCTTTCCTCATACATGCGCTTTTCGAGGTGAGTCATGAATAATGTCATGAGGCAAGACGCCTCTGCGCCGTATACCATAAAACTGGTGTGAATCCGGTAATACGGTTAGGCGTTTTCCGCAGCCCCAGTATGGAGTCGAGATCCTCGACCCATTGTGTGTCGGTTGGTAAGTGACCTTACTAATCTGGGTTTAATGCGCTCATTATTAGACCATTTGCTCTTTCCACTTGACCGTTGGTTTGAGGGTGATAAAGCTGAAGCATAGTCGAGCTTGATGCCCATATTTTTGCACCATGACTTAACCTCATCGGCTGTGAAGTTTGTGCGTTGTCGGTGATGATCTTTGTGGGGACTCCGTGGCGGTGTACCACCCCGATATGAAGTCTATCACTGGTCCGGACTCTGCCGTTTTGACGGTTTGGCCTCTATCCATTTGGTGAATTTATCAACCATGACCAATAGGTACCTTTGCTTGTGGGTTCCCCCTTTAAGGGGTCCAACCATGTCAAGCCCCTGGACCATGACGGCGAGGTAATGGGTATTGTTTTTAGGGCGGTGGGTGGCATGTGGCTCGATTAGCAAAGAGCGACAACCAACGCATCGCTGGACCAAGTCTGTAGCGTGCCCGAGCCGTCGGCCAATAAAATCTGTCGGAATGCCTTTCCTACAAGGGCCGGGCGCATCGTGGTGTCCGCCTAGTCCGGCATGAATTTCAGCCGGGAGGTTTCGCCCTTCCTCTTGAGATACACCTCACGAAGGACTCGGTTGTACTTTTCTTATAAAGTTCTCCCTCATGGACCTTGTAGGCTTTCGATCGCCGGACTATGCAGTGGGCCTCGTTTTGGTCTTCGGGGAGTTCCTGCCTAAGTAAGTAGGCTAGGAAAGGTTCTGTCCACGTGGCAATTACTGCCATTATGACGTGGGCTCAAGGTGTTATGTCATCTGCCGAATCACCGGTTGGTGTGGTTTTCTCCGGTTTGTTACTACCGGGCTCCTCTTCCCATAATACGGATGGCTTGAAGAGCCGTTCGGGAGAAGATATTTGGAGGGACAGCATCACGTTTACGCACCGATCGTGCGATCGTCGGCCGCTTGGTTATTATCTCGGGCTATGTGATGGAATTCAAGTCCTTCAAACCGAGCTGACATTTTTAGAACAACATTGCGATATGCTGCCATTTTCCGAT
Organism: Aegilops speltoides; assembly: GCA_021437245.1. Lineage (NCBI taxonomy): Eukaryota > Viridiplantae > Streptophyta > Magnoliopsida > Poales > Poaceae > Aegilops > Aegilops speltoides. The sequence goes on along the minus strand of CM038142.1, from coordinate 193,827,519 downwards.
CCTTGGCATCGAAGTCCCGGTTTATTTGGGATATTGCGAGGTTTGAATCCCCGCGCACCTCTAGGAGTTGAATGCCCATGGAGACCGCCATCCGGAGACCATGTAATAGGGCCTCGTATTCGGCTGCATTGTTGGAGTCCGTGTACATTATTTGAAGTACATACTGGACCGTGTCTCCTGTTGGGGACCTCAGTACGACGCCAGCCCCCAGTCCGACCAACATTTTGGAGCCGTCGAAATGCATAGTCCAATTGGAGTATGCGCCGTACTCTTTAGGGAGTTCGGCTTCGGTCCATTCGGCGACGAAGTCAGCTAAAACTTGTGACTTTATAGCTAGTCGAGGTTTGTAAGTTATGTCGAATGGTAGGAGCTCAATGGCCCATTTTGCAATTCTGCCCGTTGCGTCACGGTTATTTATAATGCCATTGAGTGGAACTTCAGAGGCCACTGTTATCGAACACTCTTGAAAGTAGTGCCGGAGCTTCCGAGACGCCATGAACACCGCATATGCTATCTTCTGATAGTGCGGGTAACGGGATTTGCAAGGGGTTAACACAGTGGATACATAGTACACTGGTTTTGAAGAGAATTTATGCCCTTACATCTCTCGTTAAACGACGAGGACCGCGCTTACAACTTGATGTGTAGCTGCGATGTATAACAACATTGGTTCACCAGTGGGCGCAGCCAGGACGGATTTGTTGCCAATATGGCCTTTATTTCTTGAGTCCGGCGGTGGCGGCATCCGTCCACTCAAAGTGTTGGTCTTTGAGGAGGCGATAAAGAGGCAGCGCCTTTTATCCTAGACGGAGATGAAGCGGCTTAAGGCTGCCGCATCTGTTAATTTTGTATTTGTTTGAGGTCCTTTGGAATATCCAACTATGATGAGCTTGGATTTTGGCTGGATTTGCTTCAATTCCTCTACGGATACAATGAAGCCCAATGACTTTCGGTGATGCGCAACGCCTTTTTCCGGATTCAGCTTGATGTCATATGCTCTGAGGTTTTCGAATGTGAGCCTCAAATCGTCTAATAGAGTTTCGACGTGTTTTGTTTTGACGACTACGTTGTCTACGTATGCCTCGACTGTTTTGCCGATCTGGGTGGCTAGACATGTTTGAATCATGCGCTGATATGTTGCACCAGCATTTTTAAGTCCGAAGGGCATCGTGTTGAAGCAGAATGGTCCATATGGAGTGATGAATGCCGTTGCGGCTTGGTCTGCTTCCGCCATCTTGATTTGATGATAGCCAGAGTATGCGTCCAGGAAGCACAACGAATCATGCCCTGCTGTGGCATCGATAATTTGATCGATGCGGGGGAGAGGGAAGGTATCCTTTGGGCAAGCCTTATTGAGGTCTTTAAAATCGACACAGAGGTGCCAGGATTTGCTAGCCAGTCCGGATGATTGATATCTTTAATGAATCCGGCTTCCAATAGTTTGGCTAGCTCTTCTCCCATTGCATGTCTTTTGGGTTCGGAAAATCGCCGAAGAGCCTGTTTGACTGGCTTAATCCTTTTAGGATGTTTAGGCTGTGTTCTGCCAACCTGCGTGGGATTCCGGGCATGTCCGAAGGATGCCAAGCGAAGATATCCCAGTTCTCCTGAAGGAATTCGCGCAGTGCGGTGTCTACTTCGGGGTTTAATTGTGCCCCAATGGAGGCCGTCTTTGTTGGGTCCGTTGGATGGACATGAAATTTTTATATTTCATCTGCTGGTTTGAAGGAGGTGGATTTGGACCTTTTATCAAGTATCACATCGTCCCTGTTCACCGTAGAGCGCAGCGCGGTGAGTTCTTCTGCCGCTAAGGCTTCGGATAGTGCCTCGAGGGCTAGTGCGGCTGGCTTGTTTTCGGCGCGAGTGCTATGTCCGGATCATTTGGCGAGTGATTATTCCATGGGGCCGGGCATTTTGAGCTTCATGTACCCGTAATGGGGTATTGCTTGAAAAATTGTGAATGCCTCTCGTCCTAATATGGCGTGATACCCACTGCTGAATGAGGCCACCTGGAATGTGACTTCTTCGGATCTGTAATTGTCCGGGAGGCGAACACCACATCGAGTGTGATTTTTTCGGTGCAGCGCTTCCGGCTAGGGATTATTCCTATAAATGTTGTCTTTGCTTCGCTCAATCGGCTCCGATCGATTTCCATTTTTCGCAGAGTTTCCTCATAAATGAGGTTTAGTCCGTTGCCGCCATCCATGAGGACCTTTGTCATTCAAAGCCGTCCACTATGGGACTAAGTACCGGTCTTGGTGGGGCTCTGGTTGTTCGGAATGTGGGCTCAAATCGCGGCATTGAAGGTAATAGCTGTGTCGCTCCATGGATTCGCTGTTGCTACTTGGTAGACTTCGGCGAGTTCGCGGATTGTTCGTTTTCGCATATTATTTGATGCGAAAGTCTTGAAGACTATTGATACCGTGCTGGTATTGTTGGAGTGGTTTCCCGGAGCTAGAAGCTCTTCGCCACTTTTGGCCACCTGCCGTAATATCCAACACGCTCGAAGGCTATGTGTTGGGACAGCTCCCTCTGTACTATGAAGCTTACAGGGTACATTGAGCCATCCCCCGAATACGGTTCCGTTTCCCTTATTGGGTTTTTGTTTTTTCGTTTTTGCATCTGGGGCCTGAATGTAAGGCGCCCTTTTACTGCGAACTGGGCTTGGGGCCGGATTATCCCAAAATTGATTTTCAGTTTTCCGGAAACTCTCCATCGCACAGTACTTTCGTAAAATGGATGCCAGATCGGTGAAGCGCGTAATTTTGCGACGATCAATGGCGTTTAGTATTCCCTTGTCCGTGCAGTTATTGCAAAAGATTGATATTGCGTTTTCCTCTCGGCAGTCCTTTATCCTGTCCATAACCGGAGAATCGCCCGATAGTGATGTCTTTGTTTGATGAGGCTCTTGCCATATTAGAGATAGATCGCATATGTCTGGGCGGGTGGGTGGAATAAAATCCGGATCCCTGCCCATCTCGGGGCTCGAAGGCCGAGGGCTTCGGTCGGAAGCTTGGTTTCTTGGAGACAATCCAGGAGTCCGGGCGATGCATGATTTTAAGTTCAATGCTCGATCGAAGTCCGTTCCTCCGCGGGAATCCGGCATGGAGGTTCGGGAATCCGGACACAATTGTTTTCAACACAGCAAAGAGTTGTCGATTGCTCCTCTACCACTGCGACGTGGTGGGTGGCACGGGAGAGTTAATCTCTCGGATCGGTTTTAAGCCCAATCTGGTTGTTGTCGTAGCGACTCGAGGCGGCGATGCGATCCAAGAGCTCGTTAACAGACGAGAGCTCTATTGGATCCAACTGTTCGGCAGTTTTAGGGCTAACGCGAAGATCGCTTCTGACGACTTGAGAAGTCATTGCCGAAGCGGCGGCCGGACAGGCGGTCATGAGAAAACCACCGAGCCGGATAGTTTGGCCGGCAGCCAAGGCCCCTCTGGCGAAAACACCGTCTTTGAAGACAGGTGGAGGCATCCGCTCTATCGGTGACGACACAGAGGAACTCTCAATGAAAGCACCAATGTCGGTGTCAACACCGGCAGATCTCGGGTAGGGGGTCCCGAACTGTGCGTCTAGGCGGATGGTAACAGGAGACAAGGGACACAATGTTTTACCCAGGTTTGGGCCCTCTCGATGGAGGTAAAACCCTACGTCCTGCTTGATTAATATTGATGATATGGGTAGTACAAGAGTAGATCTACCACGAGATCAAGGAGGCTAAACCCTAGAAGCTAGCCTATGGTATGATTGTTGTAATGTATGTTGTCCTACGGACTAAAGCCCTCCGGTTTATATAGACACCGAGAGGCTAGGGTTACACAGTCGATTACAATGGTAGGAGATCTACATATCCGTATTGCCAAGCTTGCCTTCCACGCCAAGGAAAGTACCTTCCGGACACGAGCCGGAGTCTTCAATCTTCTATCTTCGTAGTTTTGGAGTCCGGCGGAAAATGATAGTCTGGCTGTCCGGACACCCCCTAGTCCAGGACTCCCTCAGTTATTATAGCCTTTGCCAATACCCGAATGGAAATGGGATAAACTTGGCATGGATTTTATCACTGGATTACCCAGGACTCGCTCAGGATATGACTCTATCTGGGTTGTAGTTGATCGCTTAACGAATGTAGCCCATTTCATCCCCGTGAAGACAACTTATATGAGTGCTAAGTTGGCGAAGATATACATGACCAGGATCGTATGTCTGCATGGATTTTCGAGGACCATTGTATCAGATAGAGGAACATACTTTACTTCAAAGTTTTGGAATAAGTTGCATGAAACTTTGAGTACCATGCTAGAGTTCAGTATAGCCTTTCATCCACAGACAGATGGACAAATCGAGAGAGTCAATCAGATTCGGGAGGACATGTTGAGAGCTGCATGCGCTTTTGCACCCGCCGCTTGCGCGCAAGACCTACACCCACCGCCGCCGCCGCTTGCTGCTTTGTCTTGCTGCGCCGCCGCCGCTAGCTGCCGTTGCCACCGCCGCCTTGCCCGCCGGAGCCGCACCACCCCGCCGGATCTCGCCGCCTATCAACTTCGGTTAACCGGTAAAAACCGCCCAGGTTCGACGGTTTAGTTTTCGCGTTTTTTAGGTTTATTTGGTTTAGATCGGTTTTTATTTTTGTTCATTATTTGACGAACGTTCACCCGTTAGTTTCTTATAACGAACGAATTCGTTAGTTATGATCTGTTAGCAAACGTTTGTTCTGTAGATTTGTCTTTTTAATTTTATTTTTGGCTAGGGACCTATCCGTGAATAAGTATTATCGTGATTTAGCCCCTGATTTTAAAACTAGCGTAACTTTTAGCTCGTTTATCCAAATCATACAAAACCAACGCCTAGATCTTCGTAACGATCTATTCTTTCCATTAAACCAACTTGAACATGATTTTGACAATTAAAATTTGAGTTTAGTTTAGATTAGTTTTCGATCTTGTTATGTTTGTATCTTGAGTTTTGTAACTTCGTTTGAGTTGTTTATTTTTGCAAATCGTAACTAATCACATGTACCTACTATTAAGATCTAATACACATGAAAATAATCCTGTTATGTTTTGTTTTCTGTTTATTTTAGTTGTTTGCCTGTTCTGATTTTTATTTGGATCTTTTCTCGATTTCTCTTTGTTTCGTTTGATTGATTGCTTATGTATGCGACTGTTTGTCTATGCTAGATTACCCGGAGTGCGAAGCTTGTTACTACGAATCCCTGGAGTTTGCAGATCGTCAGCAAGGCAAGTTACACTTCGATCATACGGTTCTATACCCAGTTTTTACTATGCATTAGTATTGCCCCTCGAATATTTGCATGAGTAGAATTGGGAACATGTGGTTTTGTTGTAGTAATTGAGGTAGGAACCTAATACCTTTTGATCACCCCAGGAATATACATTATGCTCTGTTATTTGCTTAGCCATGCTCATAGACAGGGATTGGATCGTGATACACATGGAAGTTATGAGAGTTATTAATCTTGGATAACTTTAACGTGGCAACTTTAATACACATCTGGGTGGATTGGTTGGGGCACCTGAAGAATCCAGTATTTGTCCGTCTGGGAAATCCCGGAGTACCCGTGTGATTTTTCCTCGGTTTGCCACCTAGGCTCAAAGGGATCATATGATATTTCATGACTAGAAACTTCCATGTGCAGCCACAAGCCATTATGGGCTTTGGCGTAGTTGAGTAAGTTGTATGAGCTCTTGAAGAGGTGGACTAGCAGATGTAGGGGAAAGTAGGTGTACCGGTCTGCCCGGAGTAGAGAGTTAATACTTCAGAAAGACTATGTCTCGATCTTTCGATCATGGATGCGGTCGAGTCTTGTGGGGAAAAGTGCGCAACCTCTGCAGAGTGTATAACATAATCATGGTTAGCCGTGTCCCCAGTTATGGACATCTTGAGTATCTGGAATTGGATATTATTATTGATATCATCACCCTTTAATTAATTGAATCAGGTTTAATGATGATATTGGTTTAATTGGGATTTGAGTTGGAGGAACCTTCTCAAATATTGGTTCAACTTGGGAGTAGTAAATAAACTTATTCCTTTGTTGTAGAGATAAACTATCTTTATGCAAAACACTAAACTTAGAGCCTCCACCAGCAAAATATGCATGTACATATAGTTCTTGCATTCATTGCTTTACAGTGTAACTCTGTCAGCATATTCAATGTGCTGACCTACACGGCTGCAACGTCTCAAGTTGCAGACTACTCATACGACGAATAAGGTGCGATAGGTCGTTGTCGTGCACTCAGCTATGCCACTGGAGTTGATGGACTCATTTACCTTCGAAGCTTCCGCAGTTATTTAGTTTAGATGGCCTTCAGCCATATTATTTTTGTGTAATCATACTCTTTATGAGGACTCGATGTAATAAGTGTGTAACTGAACTCTGTTATAATTCCTTGAGTGATGTGTGTGTAAGCATTACCGATCCAGGGATGACACTTTATCACAAAGAGTTCGGTCCATTGGATCGTGGTCGCTACACTGCAGCTTTGTTCGTCATGCTGCGTCCTGCTGGCCCTGGTGGTGGCGGTTGACGGGTCGTCTGTGCCCATCTCTTCACCATCACCATCGTCCGCAGTCTCTCGCTTATGCCAGACTACCTCTCCTAGAGCCCGATAGGGTCAGGCGGGGCTTCTGGATAGGCTCCCCTTTTGCCCTCTTCGCCTTCCGCCACAGTGCCTAGGAGGAGAGGGTCAAGAAAGGGCATCACGGGGCACTTATCTTTTTTCAATCCAAAATTTGTAGGCACTTGCCAAACTTTAGTTCAAATTATCTAATCTCTTTTATCCATGTTTGTGCTCTGTATGATCTTGTACTTGTTAATTATCATATTAGTGATAAACCTTGTCGGGTACTTGTGCATGTAATATGTCCATGCAGAGGTGAAATACCTCTATACATTCAAGGAAACAAGTTTCCCCGACAGGCTATCCTGTCGGTACACTTAGTTTGTTGCCACAGAGCGAGGCCTGCCGGGCACAAACCATAGAGAGGAACCAGCCCCTGTGAACCCTTTTCACCAAAGGCCACTACGACCATCCCGACCGAAGCAACGTTTGAGTCGAAGGATGGGAGCACCTAAGTCTCAAAGGCGGCGAGGCTTTCGTATGAACAAGTACCTACTTACAGAACATGTATGGATAAGAGAAATAACTTATCTGATTTGGCTTGCTGGGGATCGCAACGTAGGCTCGTCTTCTCTTCTCCTCTTCGGGACCAAGTCCACGGCAGGAGCTTGTAGTTTGATGCAGATGAAAATAATGCCTCATGCGATCTTATCTACATGAACATGCAATGCTCATGATATGCTTATGCATCCATGCAAGTTTTCGGGGCCTCTAGCGCTTCATTTATTTCTCTGTTGCTCAGGGTCTACACTTGGCTTTGTACAAGGGGTTACATGCAACTGAGGCAAGGCATGTATAAAAGGGTGGCTGCCAGGCAGGGCCCGACAGCCACGCCTTACGGGCAGAACATGCGGAGATGCTCAATGTTCCCTGAGTTTTGCAATTTAATGCCATCTCCGGTCTCCAGACGGACTACACCAGGTTTGGTGACTCGTACTACGCGGTATGGGCCTTCCCACTTTGGCATCAACATGTTTGTACCCTAGGCAGACTGAACGCGCCTAAGGACAAGGTCGCCTTCCTCAAAACATCGGGCATGAACCCTGTGGCTGTGATAGCTACGCAGGGCTTGCTAGTAGCGTGCAGCACGCGTAGCAGCCCGGAGACGGTTCTCCTGAAGTAGCACAGCATTGTCACACTGGTGTTGTTCTTGTGCTACTTCATCATAGGCAAGCACTCAAGGTGACTCGTAAATGAGTTCCGTGGGGATAACTGCTTCTGCCCCATAGACCAGGGAGAAGGGAGTCTTCCCGGTAGCTCAATTTGGTGTCGTTCTGAGGGACCAAAGAACCACCAGCAGCGCATCGATCCACCGCCTGCCATATTTCTGCAACTTATCAAATATTCTCGTCTTGAGTCCCCACAACACTTCAGCATTTGCCCTCTCAGCTTGCACGTGGATCTTTGGGTGAGCAACAAAGGCGAATGAGATAATGCTTCCGAGGGCATGAACGTATTGCATGAAGGTGCAACTCGTGAATTGGGTGTCATTGTCGGTGCTGATCTGAAGAGGGACTTCAAAGCGGCACACCAATCCTTTCAAGAACTTGATAGCTGACTGAGCAGTCACCATTCTCACGGGCCCTACTACCGACCACTTTGTAAACTTGTTGATTGCAATGAACTGGAATTAAAAGCCCCCAGCAGCACAGGGGAAAGGGCCCAAGATGTCAAGCCCCCAGACCAAAAACGACCATGACAAAGGGATTGTTTGAAGAGCTTGGACAGGCAGGTGGATATTCTTGGAATGGAACTGGCAGGCTTCACATTTGGTGACGAACTCAACTGCAGCTTGGAGGGTTTGGGCCAGTAAAGTCCACGCCGGAAGGCCTTTCTAACCAGAGCCCTCGATCTGATGTGTGAGCCGCACATTGATGACCCACAAGTATAGGGGATCAATCATAGTCCTTTCGATAAGTAAGAGTGTCCAACCCAATGAGGAGCAGAAGGAAATGACAAGCAGTTTTCAGTAAGGTAATGTCTGCAAGCACTGAAATTATAAGTAACGAGTAGTTTGATAGCAAGATAATTTGTAACGAGCAAGTAACAATAATGGTAACAAAAGTACAGCAAGGTAGCTCAATCCTTTTGAGGCAAAGGACAAGCCAAAATAGTTTCTTGATAAGCAAAGTGTTCTTGAGGGCACACGGGAATTTCATCTAGTCACTTTCATAATGTTGGGTTGATTTGTGTTCGCTACTTTGATAATTTGATATGTGGGTGGACCGGTGCTTAGGAATTGTTCTTACTTGAACGAGCCTCCTACTTATGATTAACCCCCTTGCAAGGATCCGCAACTACGAGAAAAGTATTAAAAATATATCTAACCATAGCATTAAACTTTTTGATCCAAATCAGCCCCTTATGGAATAGCGCATAAACTAGGGTTTAAGCTTCTGTCACTCTCTCAACCCATCATCTAGTAACTACTGCACAATGCATTCCCATAGGCTCAAATATGGTGAAGTGTCATGTAGTCGACGTTCACATGACATCGCTAAGGGAATCACAACATACATGCCATCAAAATATTGAACACATATAAAATTCACATGATTACTTGCAACAAGATTTGTCCCGCGACCTCAAGAACAAAAGTAACTACTCACAAATGATAATCATGCTCAAGATAAGAGGGTTATTAAATATAATAATGGACCTGAACATATAATCTTCCACCAATTAAACCATATAGTAATCAACTACAAGATGTAATCAACACTACTAGTCACCCACAAGCACTAATCTATAGTTCTGGTACAAAGACTGAACACAAGAGATGAACTAGGGTTTGAGAGGAGATGGTGGTGTTCAAGATATTAATGGAGATTGCCCTCCCCAAGATGGGAGAGTTGTTGGTGATGATGATGATGATGATGATTCCCCCCTGCGGGAGGGAAGTTCCCCTGGTGGAATCACTCCGCCGGAGGACAAAAGTGCTCCTGCTAAGTTCCGCCTTGAGACGGCGGCGCTCCGTCCCGAAAGTCTTCCCCTTATTTTTTCTAGGTCAAAATGACTTATATACTAGAAGATGGGCACCGGAGGTGGGCTGGGCTGAGTACAACCCATCAGGGCGCGCCTGAGGGCCCTGGCGTGCCCTGGTGTCTTGTGCTCACAAGGTGGCCCCCTCCAGTAGTTAATTTCTCCAGTATTTCTTATTTATTAAAAAAAATCCTCTTGAAGTTTCAGATCATTTGGAGTTGTGCAGAATAGGTGGCCTGACGTAGCTTTTTCAGGTTCAGATTTCCAGCTGCCGGAATTCTCCCTCTTTGTGTGAACCTTGCATATTATGAGAGAAAGGCATTAGAATTACTCCAAAATGCATTATTATGCATAAAAACATTATAAATAATAGTACGAAAACATGATGCAAAATGGACTTGTCAACTCCCCCAAGCTTAGACCTCGCTTGTCCTCAAGTGAAAATCGAAATCGACAAACATGTCTACATGCTTAGAGAGAGAGGTGTCGACAAAAACAAAATATGGACATAGAAGCATCATGTATATTCTTATAACAACATAAAACTTTTATCATAGAACTTTTATCATCGACTTCTCATGAACAAGTAACAATTTATCACAACATCGAAGTATAAAGCATAAACACTATTGAAAACCAACAAAGTATGTTCTCAGTCAACTTTGCAACAACAATTCATCATCTTTTCACGAAGGGTCACGTATCAGAGCCTTTTTGGCAAGTCCACATACTCAACCATCATATAGTCTTGTATGATTGCTAACACTCACCACGTACACATGAGCAAAAAGTTTCAACCGGACAAATAGAAAGATAGGGGCTTATAGTCTTGCCTCCCAACATACTCACCTCGAGGGTGATGTCAACAATAATAACTCATGCTACCCATATCCTAGTGGATATATGTGCCTAGATCTTTCCTCACCACATGATGCTTGCCAAAATAGAAAAATAAAAAGGAACAGAGAGAAAAACTTTGACTCTTGCATGAAAGTAAATACATAAAAGTAAAAGATAGGTGCTTCATAGAGGGAAGCAGAGGTGGCGCTTTTTGGTTGTATGCTCAATCCCTTACTGCAAAAGAACGTCATGTTATATTGCCCCTTATGATAGCAACCTTTATTTTGTAGTTTGTCGCATTTATTCTTTGCCATCACAAGTTTGTACAACGCTCAATTTTCTCTTAGACTAAATGATCTAACCCTTTTAGAAGCAATTTTTATTGCCTTATTGCACCGATGATAACTTACTTGAAGGATCTTACTCAATCCTTAGGTAGGTATGGTGGACTCTTGAAAATATGATTTGGGTTTAAGGGTTTTTGGATGCATAAGTAGTATCTGTACCTGGTGTGGAGTTTTTGGCTAGCAAAGATGGGTGGCAAGCACCACATGTTGAGGATCTATGAAAATATAGCTTCTACGTGAATATGAGCAAACATAAATCATTATGTTGTCTTCCTTGTCCAATGTCAACAATGTTGGCTTATAATATTTTGATGGGGGCTCACAATCACAAAAGATTTCCAAGATAGTGTATTTGCATGTGAATCTTCTCTTCCCTTATTAATTCTTTCATGAATTGCACCATTCACCAATGCTATGTTTGCCAATCTCCAATAAAATTTTCTACTTATACTTTTCCTTATGTGGTGTCATTAATTACCATAAGACTAGCATATGATCGTTTTCATTTATTTCTTTTCTTTTTTATTGAAACATGAAAGTAAAGAAAGCAAAACTCAGACTAAACTTTATATATATATCTCGCATACGATTACAAGGATACAACACTAAGCAAACTTTGAAAAGAAAGGATCGAACTAAACTTTTATTCATCTAAAGCAAAAGATAACTATGGATCGAACTAAGATAAATAAAGGAAAAAGATAATGGAGATGATATGATACCGGGCACCTCCCCCAAGGTTGGCACAAGCCAAGGGGAGTGCCCATATCCGATACTCATTTTTCTTTGGGAGTGATGAAGAAGGAGGTGGTGGTGATGAAGTGGTAGCGATCTTGTCCTTCATGATCAAGAGATTCTCCAATCTACGGGTGACACACGAACCATTTCGATGATCCGAAAGGCTTCGATCTCAGTGAGGGTGGGATGATCATAGTAAGGTTTAAGGATATCTTCTTCTTCTTCCTCGACAAGCAAGGCCTGCTCAACCACCGGCGCTTGATCTCCGGTAGCCTCCTTGCTTTTGTCCCCTTTGATGGCTTCTACGGGCTCTTCTCTCTTCAACTCGATCTTCATCAAGCAAGCATCCTCTTCCATGTTATTGGAGGAGGAAGAAGACATGATGCCTGGCTTAACAGATCTGACCAAAAACAGCAAGAAAAACAAAACAGAAGATTTCTCCGTGATACAGTGGTCAATGGGTTTGGGGGCTATACAAAGATTTTTTTATGTTGGGAAACAAGCAGGAGGAAGAAAAACGGAGTCCGGAAGGTGCCAGAAGTGGGCACAACCCACCTGGGCGTGCCTGGGGGTGCCTTCCTGGTTGTTTCTTATTTCCTAATTTTTGTTATATTCCAAAATGGATAGAAGATATTTTTGCAGATTTTTCAAAGTCCGTTTACTTACCATATCACGTACCTCCTCTTTTTCACGATTCCGAGATATAATGTTTTTTTGTTGCCCATTAACAACATTTGGGTTTGTACCTTAGGCATTATTTATTTTGATAGTTCCAGATCGATAAACCTCCGCGATAACATAGGTTCCTTCCCATTTGGAGAGGAGTTTTTCTGCAAAGAATCTGAAACGAGAGTTGTACAAAAGAACATAATCGCGAACCTTGAACTCACGCTTTTGTATTCTTTTATCATGCCATCTTTTAACTTTTTCTTTAAATAACTTGGCATTTCATAAGCTTGGGTTCTCCATTTATCTAATGAGCTAATATCAAATAACCTCGTCTCACCAGCAAGTTTGAAATCATAGTTGAGTTCTTCAATTGCCCAATATGCTTTATGTTCTAACTCAAGAGGCAAATGGCAAGCTTTTCCATAAACCATTTTATAAGGAGACCTACCCATAAGATTTTTATAAGCTATTCTATAGGCCCAAAGTGCATCATCTAATTTCTTGGACCAATTCTTTCGAGACCTATTGACAGTTTCTTGTAGTCTTAACTTTATTTCCATATTGCTAAGTTCAACCTGACTACTAGACTGAGGATGATAGGGTGATGCAAGTCTATGGTTAACATCTTACTTGGCAAGCATTTTACGGAAAGCACCATGGATAAAGTGTGAACCACCATCAGTCATTAAATATCTAGGGACTCCAAACCTTGGGAAAAATAACTTCTTTAAGCATTTTAATAGAGGTGTTGTGATCAGCACTACTAGTTGGAATAGCTTCTACCTGCTTAGAAACATAATCAACAGCAACCAAAATCTAAGTATAGCCATTAGAGGAAGGAAAACGTCCCATGTAATCAAATCCCCAAACATCAAGTGGTTCAATAGCAAGTGAATAATTCATAGGCATTTCTTGCGCTTACCGATATTAACTATTCTTTGACATTCATCACAAGATAATATGAACTTACGAGCATCCTTGAAGAGAATAGGTCATGAAAACCTAGATTGCAATACCTTGTGAGCAGTTCTGTCTCCCGCATGATGTCCTCCATAAGCTTCGGACTGACATTTCCGTAGGATTTGTTCCTGTGCATGCTCAAGTACACAACGTCTAATAATACCATCTACTCCTTCTTTATAAAGATGTGGGTCATCCCAAAAGTAACGTCTTAAATAATAGAAGAATTTTTTCTTTTGTTGGTATGTAAATCTAGGGGGAATGTATTTTGCAACAATATAATTAGCTTAGTCAGCATACCAAGGTATATTATTAAAAACATTTATTGCAGCTAATTGCTCATCAGGAAAACTATCATTAATAGGTTGTGGGTCATCAAGAATATTTTCTAACCTAGACAAGTTCTCATCTACGGGGTTCTCAGCTCCTTTTGTATCAGTGATATGCAAATCAAATTCTTGTAGCAAAAGAACCCACCTAATGAGTCTAGGTTTAGCATCTTTCTTTTCCATAAGATACTTTATTGCAGCATGATTAGTGTGACCAATTACTTTTGAATCTACAATATAGGATCTAAATTTATCACAGGCAAACATCACTGCTAGAAATTCCTTTTCAGTAGTAGCATAATTGCGTTGGGCACTGTCTAGAGTTTTACTTGCGGAGTGAATAACATTCGTTTTTATCAACTCTTTGTCCTAGAACAACATCAACTGTGTAATCACTAGCATCACACATAATTTCAAAAGGCAAGCTCCAATCAGGTGGTTGAACAATAGGTGCAAAAATTAAGGCTTTCTTGAGTATTTCGAAGGCTTCTAAACAATCATCATCGAAAACAAAAGGAATATCCTTTTGCAAAAGATTTGTAAGAGGCCTAGAAATTTTAGAAAAGTCTTTGATAAATCTCCTATAGAAATCAGCATGACCAAGGAAACTACAAATACCTTTGATATCTTTTGGACATGGCATTTTCTCAATTGCATCAACCTTAGCTTTGTCCACCTCAATACCTCTTTCAGAAATTTTATGGCCCAAAACAATACCTTCATTAACCATAAAGTAGCACTTCTCCCAATTCAAGACAAGACTCGTTTGCTCACATCTCTGCAAAACTCGATAAAGATTGCTTAAACAATCATCAAAAGACTTCCCATAAACAGAAAAGTCATCCATGAAAACCTCAACAATCTTTTCACAAAAGTCAGAGAAGATAGCAGTCATACATCTTTTAAAGGTAGCAGGTGCATTGCATATACCAAAAGGCATACGTCTATAAGCATAAGTTCCAAAAGGACAAGTAATAGTGGTTTTCTCTTGATCAGGTTGTCAGACAGGTATTTGAGAAAAACAAGAATATCCATCAAGGAAACAAAGTGTGTGTTCTTAGACAATCTTTCTAGCATTTGACCAATAAAAGGCAGAGGGTAATCATCTTTTCTAGTAGCTTTATTTAATTTTCTAAAATCGATTACCATTCTATAACTAGTGACAATTATTTGTGGAATAAGTTCATTCTTATAATTAGGGACAATGGTAATACCTCCCTTTTTAGGGCATAATGAATGGTACTTACCCATCTACTATCAGCTATGGGATAGATTATACCTTCTTCCAGAAGTTTTAATATTTCCATCCTTACCACTTCTTTCATCTTCGGATCCAACTGACTTTGGTGATCAACAATGGTTTTAGCATCAGGTTCCATATTAATCTTGTGCTGACATAGAGTGGGACTGATGCCCTTAAGATCACCAAGAGTACATCCAATAGTAGCTCAGTGCTTCCTTTGAACTTTCAATAATCTTTGTTCTTCATGTTATGAAAGTTTAGCACTAACGATAACAGGATATATCTTCTTCTCATCAAGATAAGCATATTTAAAAGTGTCTGGCAATTGTTTTAATTCAAATACAGGATCACCTTTAGGTGCAGAAGGACCTCCTAGTGTTTTAATAGGCAAATTGTGCTTAAGCAGAGGTTGTTGTTCGAACAAGATTCTATCTATTTCATTTCTTTCGTGCATATGCAAATCATTTTCATGGTCTAGCAAATATTGTTCTAAAGGATCAGTAGGAGGTATAACACTAGAGGCAAGACCAATAATTTCATCCTTACTAGGCAACTCTTTATTATGGTGCTTTCTACTAAACTTGGAAATATTAAACTCATGAGACTCATCACCAAAACTAACACCGACAGTTTGTTTCTCAAAATCCATTTTAGCATTAACGGTCTTCAAGAAGGGTCTACCAAAGATAATGGGACAAAAGTCATCCTGTGGGGAACCTAGAATGGGAACATCAGCAGGGTATTTTATTTGCCCACACAAGACCTCAACATCTCTAACAATCCCAAGTGGTGCGATGGTATCTCTATTAGCAAGTCTAATAGTAACATCTATGTCTTCTATCTCAGTGGGTGCTATGTCATTCATAATTTCTTGATATAAATTAAAAGGACTAGCACTCACACTAGCACCTTTGTCACATAAACCATGATAACAGTGATCTCCTATCTTAACTGAGACAACAGGCTTGCCAACAACAGGTCTATGTTTATCTTTTTCATCAAGTTTGGCAATTCTAGAATCTTCATCACAGAAGTAAATAGCATGCCCATCTATGTTTTCAACTAGGAGATCCTTACCCATAGCAACACTAGGTTCTACCTTGATTTGTCCAGCTGGTTTAGGTGTTCTAATATAAATTTTATTGACCACAGTTGAGACCTTAGCATGTTACTTCATCCTAACAGGGAAAGGTGGTTTCTCGATGTAAGCACTAGGAACAACAAGATAAACATTGTAAATGATAGTTTCTTCTTTAGCAACTACCGATTCTTTAATTTCTTCTTTAGTAGGGGGATGATATTCAAAACACTTCTCTCTAGGGAGATCAACATGAGTAGAAAAAGATTCACAAAAGGAGGCTACTATCTCAGAGTCTAGTCCATATTTAGTGCTATGCTAAACTTTTGAAAAACATCGGTATTCATAAAAGATTTAATACAATCAAACTTAAGATCAATACCTGACTCTTTACCTTCATCTAGTTCCCAATCTTTAGACTTGAGTTTAATTCTTTCTGAAAGATACCACAGGAATTCAATAATCTTCTTCATAAAGGAACCAATACAAGAAGTATTGAGCATGGATCAATCATTATGAGAAAGCCGAGCATAAAATTTCTGAATAATAATTTCTCATGAGAGCTCATGATTGCGGCATGAATATAACATTGACTTAAGCCTCCCCCAAGCTAGAGAAATACTTTCTCCTTCACGAGGCCAAAAATTATATATATAATTTCGATCACGATGAACTAGATACATATGATAATCTTTTGATGGAATTCCAATTTCAACAGATTCCAATTCCAAGATCCAATATCATCGCATAGCCTGTACCATGTCAATACTTTTCCCTTCAAAACTAAGGGAAAACCTTCTTCTTAGCTTCATCTCTGGGTAAACCTGCAAGCTTAAATAATCCACAAATTTCGTCCACATATATCAAGTGCATATCAGGATGTTCGGTTCCATCTCCTGCATAAGGATTAGCTAGTCTATCATACCCAAAGGAATTTAATATTCAATATTTTCAGTAGGTGCAGTAGGTTGAGGGGCAATTAATTGTAGTTCCGATCGAGGTGAAGATACGTCGAACAAAGCCCTCAAAGGATTGTTCTCCATAGTAACAAGTGACAATAAATTTCAGCACATAGTAATAATTTTTTCCTTACCAATTAGCACTTACCAAGACCGCTTCTATCGGTGCAATAGACCCTGGGTATGTTTCCCTGTCTGTGCACAAAGCACAGGAACAAGATTGTGGCCTCAGGCCATGCCAGAATACAAGAGATCAAGATCTTCAAAGGACCAGCATGAAGAACAAGAGCACCAAGACCAAGCCGGAGAAGGCAGATACCACCACGAGAAAAGCCTCCCTTGCCAGGCAAAAGGACTTGGCAAGGTCAGAGACACCCCCGAAATGAAGCAACCAAGACGTCCCGGCAGGGCCTGCCGAGACACATGGAAGCCAGAGACACCTCATCAACCACTCCCCCACGACCCACGTCGTGGATCAGTGCTGTGTCAAGCCGCAAAGTGATTAAGTGGCAATCACTCGCCACATGACAGCCCCTTTCTACAAGAAAACCTACAAATGACACAAGTCCTATGATGTGTCAAATAAGTAGGCAAGGAGCTGGCAGAATAAGCCTGGCAAGGCTTGCCGATCAAGCAATGATGCGACATTGAGCGGTGCATTTAATGCACCCTGTCAGTCCGCGGAGTTATGTATGATAGCACTGTTTGCTATCTTATTAGTGCCTAATGACTGTTTTGCCATTGTGGTGACCCCTTAACCCATAAAAGGAGGCCCATGGAAAATGTAGAAGGGGTTCGCGGTTTTCGGTTCAGTTCGTTCGGCTCGCGAGGCTGGAGAACTAGACGCCCGTACACGCGTAGCCACTGCCGTCCCTGCCGGGCAAGTGTACTACGCTCCCCCCCCCACCATTCTTCCACCATAAATCCACCAAAGGAGGAGTAGGGTATTACGCCTCGCGGTGGCCTGAACCTGGGTAAAATTGCTCGTGTGATCCCTACCGTGCTGCCCCATGCTCCTCTACCCTTTGTGGAACGCGACGTCCCCCTACCAAAACAGCAAGGGGCTGCCTGGTCCCATAGCTAGCCGTGGTTTCCCGCGACATCTTTGGCGCGCCAGGTAGGGGGATCACTTACGCGAATCTGAGAGAGTGCGTAGCGCGTCATCTTCATCACCATTTTCGTCTTCGACGGCACCGTCAGCCATGTCGCCTGTGTAACGCCCTCGATGCGGCTATATCTCCCACGTGTCGAAGCACGACTTAGAGGCATAACCGCATTGAAAGCAATGTCGCAAGTGAGGTAATCTTCACACAACCCATTTAGTACATAAGGGAAGGAGATACATAGTTGGCTTACAATCGCCACTTCACACAATTACATGAATAAAGCATTACATCATCCAGATACAATCAAGGTCCGACTACGGAACCAAAATAAAAGAAGAACCCCAAATGCGACAAATGGCCCCGATCGACCCCAACTGGGCTCCCTCTTGATCAACTAGAACGAAACAACACAAAGGGCAAGATCTTCATCGAGCTCCTCCTTGAGCTTGATTCGTCACACCTTTCATTAACATAGGCACCTGCAAACTGGTTTTGGAAGTATCTGGTGAGTCACGAGGACTCAACAATCTCACACCCGCGAGATCAAGACTATTTAAGCTTATGGGTAAGATAAAGGCATGAGGTGGAGCTGCAGCAAGCGACTAGCATATACGGAGGCTAACATACGCAAATGGGAGCGAGAAGAGAAGGCAAAGCACGGTCGATAAAAGTATGATCAAGAAGTGATCCTATAGCAACCTCGTCAAGCATAACTCCAACACAGTGTTCACTTCCGGACTCACGGAAAGAGACCATCACGGTAACACACACGGTTGATGTATTTTAATTAAGGTCAACTTCAGGTTTTCTACAACCGACATTAACAAATTCCCATCTGCCACATAACGCGGGCACGGCTCTCGAAAGTTTATACCTGCAGGGTGTCCCAACTTAGCCCATGACAAGCTCTCGCGATCATCGAAGGAATAGACCTTCACCCAGAAGACCCGATCAGTCTCGGAATCCGGTACATCAAGACATTTCGACAATGGTAAAACAAGACCAGCAAAAGCCGCCCGATGCGCCGACAATCCCGATAGGAGCTGCACATATCTCGTTCTCGTGGCAACACCGGATAAGCGAAGCGTCAGAACCGACGTAACCCAAGTTGCCAAGGGATGGTCCCGACGGTGCTCTAGTTTGGACCAACGCTAGACAAGCAACGGCCCGGGGCTATAAAAAGATGACCCTCGAGAGAGCGACTCCCAAGGAAAATAGGTGGTGGTGAGGCAAATGATAAAAGGCAATGTTGGGCCTTGCTGGACAAGTTTTATTCAAAGCGAACTGTCGGTGGGTCCCATAAATCACCCGACAGCGTAAGGGACGCAAAATCCGGGAACATAACACGGTATGACGGAAACTAGGGCGGCAAGAGTGGAACAAAACACCGGGCATAAGGCCGAGCCTTCCACCCTTTACCAAGTATATAGATGCATTAATAATATAAGAGATATTGTGATATCCCAACATAAACCACATCCACCATGGAGAAATCTTCAACTTCACCGCAACTAGCAACGCTATAAGAGAAATTTGAGCAAAGCGGTAACATAGCCAAACAACGGTTTGCATAGGAAAGGTGTCAAAGGTTAGAGGTTTGACATGGCAATTTGGGAGGCTGACAAGCAAATGGTAGGCATCGTAGCATTGGCATAGCAAAAGAGCGAGCAAACTAGCATAGCAAAGATAGTAGTGATTTCGAGGGTATGGTCATCTTGCCTGCAAGGTTCTCAGAGTTGTCGAAGACTTGATCCTCGTAGGCGTTCTCAACAGGTTCCTCGTTCACGTACTCGTCTCCCGGCTCTACCCAAAGCAAGAACACAAGCAACGGAACCACAATCAAACAAGGAACAATGCACAAGCAATATGTTGCAAAACATGACATGCGATGCGAGATGTGATATGCAATGCATGTGTATGCTCCGGAAGGAAAATGATGAACCGGGCATCAACTTGGCAAACCAAGTATGCCGCTGGAAAGATGGGATGATTTCGGGTGAAATCGATATAAAGATCACCGGAATCGGATGCACGGTTTGCAAATGACAAGCAAAACAAGAATGGCGCAAATCTGCGTTTAACAGCCCGATGCTACTAAGCACGCAACACAAAACTATGCTACAGCACCCCAACATAAAAACAAAGCATATGACAACGAACTACAGGAGATGCTTAACAAAAGAGGAACACTGAGCTACGGCTAAATCACATCATAACATGTTCAAACAAGCATGGAGAAAGTGCTCAAAATATCAGGTTCACAGACTTAGTGAAAATACTAACATACCAGGAATTAACATCGGAAGGCATGTTTAGAGCAAGCAAACAACATGCTACAGGAACTTATAATAGCAAAGCAAGGCATGACATGATTCTACTCAAAGCATATTTCAATAGTCCCTTACTGACCATAAGCCAAAAAGGACTCTAAGAAATGATGGCACCCATGTAAACATAGCAAGTTTTATTACAGATTTATACATGGCAGGAACAACAATTAGTAGGCATGTTCATGAGCTCGAAACAATCACTACAGAGCAATACATGGCATGGCAAGGAAACCAACAGCAATAAGGCATGTTTATGAAGCTAAGAATGGCAAGAGCAAGTTCATAGCATACACGGATCAACTACAACGACCCCGTGAAAATTGACTCTCATGCAAACAATCTGTCAGGAAACATTTTCAAGCAACTTTGGAGCAAGAAATGAACATGTTCCAGCAGGCTAAAAATGCAACCAAGAGCATGAATGGATAGAGCAAGACATGTATATCAAAACATGTTTATAGAGCATCTCCAGATTATGAATAGAATGATTAGTGGAAGCATGTTAACATGGCATCAAAATGTAACAGAATCTGCCAGGAAAACAACAACAGCTACTACCCTACTTTACAAGCTCAATGCACTCAGCACACAACTCACAAAAATACAAGGTCAACACCTCTGTAAAGATGGCATGGCCTAGTCCAACATTCATGTAGAGCTCATACTCATAGGATGCACACATAAATCATGGCAAAAATGACAAAAGAGCTCGAGCTGATAAAATTCTGGAACTAACGATCTGAAGCTATCTTCCAACAGCATTTCGGGCATCAAGATGAGCTCAAATGCAAATGATGCAATGGAATGAAATGATGTACTCGTCGAGGCGAACAATTTGACATATTATACGTGCAAAACGGAGCTACGGTTGCGGAGATGTGATGAAATGAAAATGGCATGAAATATCACAGGAAAAATGACTTGGGAAAAAAACGAGGGGAAGAGAGGTCAACCGTTTCAGATCTGGATCGGGCACGGATTTCGAGGGCGCCGGAGTTTCGCCGGAGAAGATGCCGGAGAGGGGGTCGAGGTGGCCGGAGGAAGAGGCGGCGGGGCCGGCGCAGAGGGCCGGGAGGCTGTGGTGGCATGGCGCGGAGATGCATGGCGGGCGCGAGAAGCCAAGCGCAGGAATGGCATGGCGACAGCCCAGCAGGGAACTTCGCCTGGCGGGAAGGTGCGGCGCGGGCGAGGCAGGAGGGCGGCGGCGCTGGAGCGGCAGCGCCTGCGGCGAGGGGCGGCGGCGAAGCGGCGGCGTGAGGTTGGCGGCGCGGCGACAGCAGCGGCAGGCGGGAGGCCGACGTCGAGGCGGTGGCGAGCACACCGGCGGCGGCGGGCGGCGACGCTGGGGCGGGCGGGCGCGGCGGCGGCGCGCGGCGGCGGCGACAGGGCGCAGGCTCAGCGGGCTGGCGGGCGGGCGGGCCATGGCAGCGCGGCGCGGGGGCGGGCGGCGGCCACGTGGCCTGCACGGATAGGCCAGGGGGCGGCGGAGGCTGACGTGTCGGCCTCGGATTGGTCCGGGCGACGTGGCTGGGGCGGCGGACATGTCCGACGGCGCACGGACATGTCCGGCGGGCGAGAGAGAGGCTAGGCTAGGGTTGGACTGCGGGATTTTCGGGAGGGGCACATATATATAGGTAGAGGGAGCTAGGAGAGTCCAAATGAGGAGCGGTTTTCGGCCACGCGATCGTGATCGAACGACCGAGAGCATGGAGGGGAGTTTGGTGGGTTTTGGGCCACTTTGGAAGGGGTGTTGGGCTGCAACTCAAAGAGGGCTTTACGGTTACCCGGTTAACCGTTGGAGTACCAAACGACCTCCAAATGGCACGAAACTTGACAGGCGGTCTAACGGTGCTATACCAAGGCCGCTTGGCAAACCTCGGGCCATTCCGAGAAAGTTTAATACCCGCACACGAAAAGAGAGACGAGGGACGCGGGGAACATAGGAGCGCCGGATAGCAAAACGGACAACGGGGAAAATGCTCGGATGCATGAGACGAACACGTATGCAAAATGAAATGCACATGATGACATGATAAAATGCAAATGATGACATGGCAAAGAGCAACACGCAAGCAAATGACATGGCAACGACGGCGAATAACTCGCAGACACCTGGCGCATCGGGTCCGGGGCGTTACAACACTCCACCACTACGAGAGGATCTCGTCCCGAGATCTAGGATGGCACCGGAGGGAAAAAACGGAAGAGGAAGAGAAGAGGTAAAACAAAGTTGCTTCTATGACGAACGAGTGAAACCAAGAACCTCGAGAGGTTGAGCAATTTAAAAGAAAGAGTACAACAGAGATGAACGAGGTTGCAAACAATCCGGTAGAAAAGAGGAACAAGGAGTATTACGAGAATTTGAAGGTTGAAAGACATGGAAATAAGAGTTTCACGAACGAAAAGAATATGACCACATCGGTATAATGAGATAGCCAAGGAACAAGAATGGCAGAATTTGGACAGCTCTCCGGTAGAAAAGAGAAGAAAACTTGATGAGATGAAAAGATATTGAAGAGATGATACAACACTCCGGTTAAATGGATAAGCAAGAAAAGAACACGACCTCGCAATCGGGATGCTGAGTGAAAAGAGCAAGATCACAAAGCCTCCAGGAGAAAGAATAGAAGATAGATCATTGGAATAGAAGAATGGAGAAGAAAAAGCCAACATCTGTCACCAACGGAAACAAATGATTGGATTGATATCAACAAGGAGACGAGAAACTTATTTCACCGGAAGGACAAATGAAGAACTTGGGTCATTTATAAGCACCATAAATAGCAACAATCCTTAGGGAAAGCTTTAGGTGAAATATAACCCAAGATAACTCCAATGAAGAGACTGATGGACTTAAAATACCTCATTCTTGACAACAATATGAATCAAGAAACATGAAGGAAATTGTCAAGAGTGACATAACACCATCTGAAAAGATAAGGTAGAAAGAATTGCACTTTGGAATGCACGATAAGGAATGCTTGAGCTCCTCAAAACAAAACATGTGTTGAACACCATGTTCATTTTAGAGTATAGCTTGGCGGATCATAACTTCAAGAGAAATCTTGAAGAACAATTGAAGAAAGAAAAGAATCCTTGATGAACCACCATGAAGAAACTCTGGTATTAAAAGGATGGTGGAAAGAAGGAGAAGTTGAAAACACAAGGTGAAGCCTTGCAATGATTTAGATGGATCTTCAGGACGATATAAAGCGGAAAACTTGGAACTCCGGAAGAAAGATGAACAACCAGAAACCCAGAAGTTATTCATCATGAAAAATCTCCGGAAGAAAAGAATTGAATCACCTCGAGGAAATAAGAATAAGATTTATTGTATGTTTATCCTTCATCAAATTAAATTGATGACAATCAACGGATTTGGCATACTACTTATTCTCATAGAAAGGATTAAAAGAGATATATCAAAACTTGAGAAGGTCTTCATCGAACCACCGGTAGGATTGGAAAGAATGAATGAATTAAATGATAACGAAAGAGGTGAAATCTTGAACGAACCACCGTAAGAATTGAAAATGATCGAAGTAGGGGTGCATCACCGGTAAGAATTAGCAAATGAACGAAGGTATTTGAGGGTATTTAGATACAAATGAACGAATAGATCACGAGCTGAATAGAGAATACTTGAATGATGCACCGGTATGATTAGGAGAACGAGAGCTGAAAGCTTGAATGAATAATACTGAGATGATGGGCTTCAAAGAATGAAACTGAAAAGACTCCTAAAATGCTCCGGATGGGTGAAAAAGATTCCCACAATCGAAAACAATTATGAGAGGATGGCAACCAAGCTAGCACCATGAATCTTGAAGAGAATAGAGCAAGATTAAAGAGAAACTCTTCTTCGGTCTTCAAATGATGAGAATGACAATGCGAAACACCACCAAGAATTATTGAGGCACACCGGAAGATTCAAAAGCGACGAGGTTAAGCCAACTATGAAAAGAATTTGAAAGATCTTGGAGAAAAGCATTTGACTGATGAAAAATTCATTCTTACATCAAACTTGGAAAAGAATTTGGGATAGCTCCGGAATAATTAGAAGAGTCAGGTAAGATCCTGGGAAAAGACCTGTGGGTTAAGGCCCACTCAAAAGAACATCATTGAAAAGATTTAAAAGAGATGTTGCACCGGTTGAATTAAATGGCTTGAATGAGATAACAATCTCCAAATGGCTTGAACGGATTGAGAATGGAAACACAAGTCTTCGAGATATCTTGAGCACTCCGGAATAACAAATAGCGAGAAGTAGAACGATAATGAGGTGCACCGGTATGAGAAGACATAGAAATGAGGAAAATAATATGATGAATATCGAAAGTTTGAATAGGATCCACCGGAGAAGAAACAACAATGAAGGATGATGAACTTGAAACTGTTGAGCATCTTCATGGGAAATCACCGGATAAAAACATTGATTGAAAAGAATGAAGAGACTTCACATGAATAAATGGATACTTGATTAAGAAATCTTAGTCCTTGAAGAAAAAGGGTGGGTGGGTGGGGAAAATAAAGGCAACTTGGAGAAGATGGAACAACACCGTTGAGAAAACTTAGAATTGATCTTGCGGATGTGAAAAATGATGGGATCCACTTGAAGAGAAGCACACCGGTTGAAAAGGATTGACATGTCAATCTCGATTGTCGAGAAGTATTGGTATTCACATCGGAGTATGAGAACACCATTTTGAAAAGGTATGGAATCAACACTTGACATTGAAGCAACTCGAATACCACAACTCAAAACAAAAACAAAGGACTGCCTTGCAGAATAAGCCGGAACAAACATATGATAGAGATTTCGTCCGAAGTTTTCGTGGTGGGGCCTACACGGGCTCAATCGTACAGCACCATCATGTACAAGGCAGTGCACATGACATCTGAAGCGCCCCAGTCGGCATAGCCAAGGACTCTTTAAGACACAACGAGACCATCAGTAAAACCAACCGTGAATAGGCGGACCACTAGGCGTCGAACCCCAATTTCATATCATACATCCGTCGGAAAGATATCCTAAGAGCTACTTGAATTCCCACCTATGAAACTCCGAAACTTTCGGTTATGCAATCTGGTGTTGGGGATACAGGGAGCAATAATATCTCACACAAACTAACAATCCCTACATCCAATTGTATCCATCCGTCAACACATAACCAAGAAACCTTCGAAATCGTCTACCTCAACCTTCAAAAGCATCCGTTATACGAGTCATGGCAATACTCCGTACTCACCTCGAAGATGGGTTAGCGGGTTATCTCACCAACAACTGCATAAAAGAGATTTTCGATGTCGGCGTACTAAACTCGGTATTCCGAATCGCAACGATAAAATTATGACGACAACACCTCGAGCTCAACTCCGGGACACCGCCACAACCCCTAAATGTCGAGGCAACCAAGACAATGTTGTCATCATAAAACCATCGAACGATTCTAAGATACCAGCGTGATCCTAAAAAAATTTTTAAGTGAAATTTAAGAAGAGAAGAGTCAAAACTCTACGTCAGGATACCTCACCGAAGGTCGAAGGACTGGGAGTAAAAAGAATTCCTAAACTCTCCGATATATAATTCCTAAATGACTCAAAACATTTTCTAGACACAACTCGCCACTAAAAGCGATCAAGCGGTGGGGGCTCCTAAGGTCGGGATGGCTCGATTACCAACATAGCGCCCTCGATGCGGCTATATCTCCCACGTGTCGAAGCACGACTTAGAGGCATAACCGCATTGAAAGCAATGTCGCAAGTGAGGTAATCTTCACACAACCCATTTAGTACATAAGGGAAGGAGATACATAGTTGGCTTACAATCGCCACTTCACACAATTACATGAATAAAGCATTACATCATCCAGATACAATCAAGGTCCGACTACGGAACCAAAATAAAAGAAGAACCCCAAATGCGACAAATGGCCCCGATCGACCCCAACTGGGCTCCACTACTGATCAACTAGAACGAAACAACACAAAGGGCAAGATCTTCATCGAGCTCCTCCTTGAGCTTGATTCGCCACCGCTTTCGGTAACATAGGCACCGCAAACTGGTTTTGAAGTATCCGTGAGTCACGAGGACTCAGCAATCTCACACCGCGAGATCAAGACTATTTAAGCTTATGGGTAAGATAAAGGCATGAGGTGGAGCTGCAGCAAGCGACTAGCATATACGGAGGCTAACATACGCAAATGGGAGCGAGAAGAGAAGGCAAAGCACGGTCGATAAAAGTATGATCAAGAAGTGATCCTATAGCAACCTCGTCAAGCATAACTCCAACACAGTGTTCACTTCCGGACTCCACGGAAAGAGACCATCACGGTAAACACACGGTTGATGTATTTTAATTAAGGTCAACTTCAGGTTTTCTACAACCGGACATTAACAAATTCCCATCTGCCACATAACCGCGGGCACGGCTCTCGAAAGTTTATACCTGCAGGGTGTCCCAACTTAGCCCATGACAAGCTCTCGCGATCATCGAAGAATAGACCTTCACCCAGAAGACCCGATCAGTCTCGGAATCCGGTACATCAAGACATTTCGACAATGGTAAAACAAGACCAGCAAAGCCGCCCGATCGCCGACAATCCCGATAGGAGCTGCACATATCTCGTTCTCGTGGCAACACCGGATAAGCGAAGCGTCAGAACCGACGTAACCCAAGTTGCCAAGGGATGGTCCCGACGGTGCTCTAGTTTGGACCAACGCTTAGACAAGCATCGCCCGGGGCTATAAAAAGATGACCTCGAGAGAGCGACTCCCAAGGGAAAATAGGTGGTGGTGAGGCAAATGATAAAAGGCAATGTTGGGCCTTGCTGGACAAGTTTTATTCAAAGCGAATCGGTGGGTCCCATAAATCACCCGACCGCGTAAGGGACGCAAAATCCGGGAACATAACACCGGTATGACGGAAACTAGGGCGGCAAGAGTGGAACAAAACACGGGCATAAGGCCGAGCCTTCCACCCTTTACCAAGTATATAGATGCATTAATAATATAAGAGATATTGTGATATCCCAACATAAACCCTGTCCACCATGGAGAAATCTTCAACTTCACCTGCAACTAGCAACGCTATAAGAGGGGCTGAGCAAAGCGGTAACATAGCCAAACAACGGTTTGCATAGGAAAGGTGTCAAAGGTTAGAGGTTTGACATGGCAATTTGGGAGGCTGACAAGCAAATGGTAGGCATCGTAGCATTGGCATAGCAAAAGAGCGAGCAAACTAGCATAGCAAAGATAGTAGTGATTTCGAGGGTATGGTCATCTTGCCTGCAAGGTTCTCAGAGTTGTCGAAGACTTGATCCTCGTAGGCGTTCTCAACAGGTTCCTCGTTCACGTACTCGCCTCCGGCTCTACCCAAAGCAAGAACACAAGCAACGGAACCACAATCAAACAAGGAACAATGCACAAGCAATATGTTGCAAAACATGACATGCGATGCGAGATGTGATATGCAATGCATGTGTATGCTCGGAAGGAAAATGATGAACTGGCATCAACTTGGCAAACCAAGTATGCCGCTGGAAAGATGGGATGATTTCGGGTGAAATCGATATAAAGATCACCGGAATCGGATGCACGGTTTGCAAATGACAAGCAAAACAAGAATGGCGCAAATCTGCGTTTAACAGCCCGATGCTACTAAGCACGCAACACAAAACTATGCTACAGCACCCCAACATAAAAACAAAGCATATGACAACGAACTACAGGAGATGCTTAACAAAAGAGGAACACTGAGCTACGGCTAAATCACATCATAACATGTTCAAACAAGCATGGAGAAAGTGCTCAAAATATCAGGTTCACAGACTTAGTGAAAATACTAACATACCAGGAATTAACATCAGGAAGGCATGTTTAGAGCAAGCAAACAACATGCTACAGGAACTTATAATAGCAAAGCAAGGCATGACATGATTCTACTCAAAGCATATTTCAATAGTCCCTTACTGACCATAAGCCAAAAAGGACTCTAAGAAATGATGGCACCCATGTAAACATAGCAAGTTTTATTACAGATTTATACATGGCAGGAACAACAATTAGTAGGCATGTTCATGAGCTCGAAACAATCACTACAGAGCAATACATGGCATGGCAAGGCAACCAACAGCAAGAAGGCATGTTTATGAAGCTAAGAATGGCAAGAGCAAGTTCATAGCATACACGGATCAACTACAACGACCCCGTGAAAATTGACTCTCATGCAAACAATCTGTCAGGAAACATTTTCAAGCAACTTTGGAGCAAGAAATGAACATGTTCCAGCAGGATAAAAATGCAACCAAGAGCATGATTGGATAGAGCAAGACATGTATATCAAAACATGTTTATAGAGCATCTCCACATTATGAATAGAATGATTAGTGGAAGCATGTTAACATGGCATCAAAATGTAACAGAATCTGCCAGGAAAACAACAACAGCTACTACCCTACTTTACAAGCTCAATGCACTCAGCACACAACTCACAAAAATACAAGGTCAACACCTCTGTAAAGATGGCATGGCCTAGTCCAACATTCATGTAGAGCTCATACTCATAGGATGCACACATAAATCATGGCAAAAATGACAAAAGAGCTCGAGCTGATAAAATTCTGGAACTAACGATCTGAAGCTATCTTCCAACAGCATTTCGGGCATCAAGATGAGCTCAAATGCAAATGATGCAATGGAATGAAATGATGTACTCGTCGAGACGAACAATTTGACATATTATACGTGCAAAACGGAGCTACGGTTGCGGAGATGTGATGAAATGAAAATGGCATGAAATATCACAGGAAAAATGACTTAGGAAAAAAAACGAGGGGAAGAGAGGTCAACCGTTTCAGATCTGGATCGGGCACGGATTTCGAGGGCGCCGGAGTTTCGCCGGAGAAGATGCCGGAGAGGGGGTCGAGGTGGCCGGAGGAAGAGGGCGGGGCAGCGACAGGCCGGGAGGCTATGGCATGGCGGCCGGGCGCGAGGGCGCTGGAGGCGCCGAGCGGGCGCAGCAATGGCAGGCAGGCGACAGCTCCGGCAGGGAACTCGCCGGTGGGCTGGCGTGTCGGCCTCGGATTGGTCCGGCGGCGTGGCTGGGGCGGCGGACATGTCCGACGGCGCACGGACATGTCCGGCGAGAGAGGCTAGGCTAGGGTTGGACTGCGGGATTTTCGGGAGGGGCACATATATATAGGTAGAGGGAGCTAGGAGAGTCCAAATGAGGAGCGGTTTTTTGCCACGTGATCGTGATCGAACGACCGAGAGCATGGAGGGGAGTTTGGTGGGTTTTGGGCCACTTTGGAAGGGGTGTTGGGCTGCAACTCAAAGAGGGCTTTACGGTTACCCGGTTAACCGTTGGAGTACCAAACGACCTCCAAATGGCACGAAACTTGACAGGCGGTCTAACGGTGCTATACCAAGGCCGCTTGGCAAACCTCGGGCCATTCCGAGAAAGTTTAATACCCGCACACGAAAAGAGAGACGAGGGGACGCCGGGGAACATAGGAGCGCCGGATAGCAAAACGGACAACGGGGAAAATGCTCGGATGCATGAGACGAACACGTATGCAAAATGAAATGCACATGATGACATGATAAAATGCAAATGATGACATGGCAAAGAGCAACACGCAAGCAAATGACATGGCAACGATGGCGAATAACTCGCAGACACCTGGCGCATCGGGTCCGGGGCGTTACAGCCTGAGAAGAAGTTCGGTGTTTCGGCTCCACCATCCACCTCTAAGGCTCCGCCATCCGCAGCTGCCAACGCTACGGGAGGTGCGGAGGCACGCGAGAGTGTGGACGCCGTTGGGGATATGGTCGGAGTAGGCGGCGCCATCACCATTTCCATCGCAGCTGAAGTAGAAGCAGGAAACACCGGAGGAGAGGAAATCAGCAACACCTTGACGGCCACGCTCCATGAAGTACAGGCGGAGGGGCTACTCTGTCCACCCCGCCCCCTCTCGCCGACGGGCACAGCCGCAGTGATGGCCCTCAGTTTGGGGCGAACCGCCGCCGTCTGGCCGCCCCTATCACAGGAGCGACCACTGCACGTGCGCTTTTCCCTGGGTGAGTCGACCAAGCCGCTGTGCCCAACGGAGCCATTGGCCCTCAAGCTCCTTTGCCGCGCCACCAGGCCATCCAGGTGGCCGCTCCGCAGCAGCGTGGGCACGGCACTGTTGCTACTGGCACCATCAGAAGCCGAACAATGGTGCAATCCGCGTCGTCATTGCCCATGGAGAGCATGGCTACGTAGGTCATGGCATGGGCTCAGCTGCTACTCAGGTTCCCGCCCACAACTGAGCAGATGGACGTGTGGTGTGCCACCATCTAGAGCCTCCTCGGTTTCGCCAAGGCTTGGGGCTTACAGTGAGCCGGCCCGCTGATGACCCACAAGTGTAGGGGATCTATCATAGGCCTTTCAATAAGTAAGAGTGTCGAACCCAACGAGGAGCAGAAGGAAATGACATGCAATTTTCAGTAAGGTATTCTTTGCAAGCACTGAAATTATTGGTAACAGATATTTTTGTGCTAAGGTAATTTGTAATGGGTAACAAGCAATGAAACTAAATAAGGTGCAGCAAGGTGGCCCAATCCTTTTTGTAGCAAAGGACAAGCCTGAACAAGTTCTTATATAGAGAAAAGTTCTCCCGAGGACACATGGGAATTATCATCAAGCTAGTTTTCATCATGTTCATATGATTCACATTCGTTACTTTGATAGGAGTGTGATGGTGATACGATATCGGGGCACCTCCCCCAAGCTTGGCAGTTTCCAAGGGGAGTGCCCATACCCATGTGTTTATGTCTCCCTCTTCAGAAGTGGTGGTGTGATGTTCTTGGCGATGATGCCCCTTAAGATACGATTCTCCTCCTCGGGCTTATTGACTTGCTGCTTGAGATCCATTGTTTCCATACAGAGTTTATCCACGATGGCTAGAGCTCCTTTCACCCATGGGTGTTGAATAGCTGCTGGAGAACAAGTGACACTCTTTTTCATAGTTTCATAAGAAAGAAATCTAACATTGGAAGGGATGACTGAGTTTGGAATAGCCGAGCTCTGTAGTTCCCCCATCGTGAGTACGGCTCGGAAATGAGAGGTAACTTCTTGGTCTTCCTCCATTGCATTTATCCTTTTCAAGTCGTCCTCCATCTCCTCCGTTGATGGCCCAAAGTGATAGACATCGCTGTTTGCTCCTGGACCCAGTGTCGGGTGACACACCCGACTCTCCCCGACTGACTCTTGAGAAGACATCTTGATTTAAACATGTTGCAGAAACAACTCGAAACAAAGACATAGGATATTTGCATGATACGGTGGTCAAAACCTCCGGGAGATTATATAATGAATTTTTACCGACCAAAAGAAGTATCGTGCCAGAAAACGGAGTCCGGAAAGCACACGAGGTGCCCACAAGGCAGGGGGCATGCCTAGGGGGTAGGGCACGCCCTCCACCCTCGTGGATGCCTCGTGTCCTTCCCAGACTGCTTCTTATTTTCCTATTTTCTTAAATATTCCAAAACGGAGAAAAATTGCTATTAGAACTATTTTGGAGTCGGTTTACTTACCGTACCGCATACATATTCCTTTTCGGAGTCTGAAACGATCTGGAAAGTATCCCTTATGTATTCCTCTGGGGTCACGGTTTCAATAATATTAGTTTCAACATTTATATGATTACCTGAGATATAATGTTTGATTCTTTGACCGTTAACCACCTTCAGATTTGTGCCTTCGAAGTTGTTGATTTTTATGGCACCGGAATGGTAGACCTCCTCGATAACGTAAGGCCCTTCCCATTTAGAGAGAAGTTTTCCTGCAAAAAATCTTAACCGAGAGTTGAAAAGCAAAACATAATCACCTATGTTAAACTCACGCTTTTGTATCCTTTTGTCATGCCATCTTTTGACTTTTTCTTTAAACAGCATGGCATTCTCATAGGCTTGGGTTCTCCATTCATCAAGTGAGCTAATGTCCAATAACCTCTTCTCACCAGCAAGTTTGAAATCATAATTGAGCTCTTTAATTGCCCAATATGCCTTATGTTCTTGTTCGAGAGGTAAGTGACATGCTTTTCCATAATCCATTTTATACGGAGACATACCCATAGGATTCTTATATGCAGTTCTGTAAGCCCATAATGCATCATCAAGTTTCTTGGACCAATTCTTTCTAGATCTAGTAATAGTCTTTTGCAAAATTAACTTGAGCTCTCTGTTGCTCAATTCTACTTGACCACTAGACTGTGGGTGATATGGAGATGCAATTCTATGATTAACATCATACTTAGCAAGCATTTTACGAAAAGGACCATGACTAAAATGTGAACCACCATCAGTCATTAAATATCTAGGGACTCCAAACCTCAGAAAAATAACTTCTTTAAGCATCTTAATAGAGGTGTTATGACCAGCACTACTAATTGGGATAGCTTCTACCCACTTAGTAACATAATCAAGAGCATCTAGAATATGTGTATACCCATTAGAGGAAGGAAACGGTCCCATATAATCAAAGCCCCAAACATCAAATGGTTCAATAGCAAGAGAATAATTCATAGGCATTTCTTGACGTCTACTAATATTACCAATTCTTTGATATTCATCACATGAAAAGACAAACTTACGGTCATCTTTGAAGAGAGTAGGCCAATAAAAACCGGATTGCAATACCTTATGTGCAGTATCTACAGCGTGGTGTCCTCCATATGCCTCGGAGTGACACTTGCGTAGGATCTGTTCCTGTTCATGCTCAGGTACACAACGTCTAATAAAACCATCTACTCCTTTATAAAGGTGTGGATCATCCCATAAGTAATGTCTTAAATCATAGGAAAACTTTTTATTTTGCTCGTATGTGAAACTAGGTGGTATAAATTTAGCAACAATGTAATTAGCATAATCAGCATACCATGGAGCAGTACGAGAAGAATTTATGGCAGCTAATTGTTCATCATGGAAGCTATCATCAATAGATAGTGGGTCATCAAGAACATTCTCTAACCTAGACAAGTTGTCTGCAACGGGGTTTTCAGCTCCCTTTCTATCAATAATATGCAAATCAAATTCTTGTAGTAGGAGAACCCATCTAATAAGTCTAGGTTTAGCATCTTTCTTTTCCATAAGATATTTAAAAGCAGCATGATCAGTGTGAATAGTTACTTTAGAATCAACAATTTAAGGTCTAAACTTATCACAAGCAAATACAACTGGTAAGAATTCTTTTTCAGTAGTTGCATAATTTCTCTGGGCACTGTCTAGAGTTTTACTAGCATATTGAATAAGAATTAGTTTCTTATCAACTCTTTGTCCTAGAACAGCACCTACAGCATAATCACTAGCATCACACGTAATTTCAAAGGGTAAATTCCAATCAGGTGGCTGAACAATAGGTGCAGAAATCAAAGCTTTCTTAAGTATTTCAAATGCTTCTACACAATCATCATCAAAGACAAAAGGAATATCTTTTTGCAATAGATTAGTTAGAGGCCGAGAAATTTTAGAAAAGTCCTTAATGAACCTCCTATAAAAAAGGCATGACCAAGGAAACTTCTTATACCTTTAATGTCCTTGGGACATGGCATCTTTTCAATTGCATCAAATTTAGCTTTATCAACTTCAATACCTCTTTCAGAAATTTTATGCCCCAAGAGAATGCCTTCATTAACCATAAAGTTGCACTTCTCCCAATTCAAAACAAGACTAGTATCTTTGCATCTCTGCAAAACTCGTTCAAGGTTACTCAAACGATCATCAAAATAGGATCCAAAAACGGAGAAATCATCCTTGAATACCTCACAAATCTTTTCACAAAAGTCAGAGAATATAGCCATCATGCATCTTTGAAAGGTACCAGGTGCATTACATAAACCAAAAGGCATACGTCTATAAGCAGAAGTACCGAAAGGGCAAGTAAAAGTGGTCTTTTCTTGATCCTCTGCTGACACGGGTATTTGAGAGAAACTAGAGTAACCATCTAGAAAGCAAAAATGTGTATGTTTTGATAGTCTTTCTAGCATTTGATCAATAAAAGGTAAAGGGTAATGATCCTTTTAGTAGCTTTATTTAATTTCAGAAATAAATTACCATCCTATAACCTGTAATAATTCTTTGCGGGATCAATTCATGTTTATCATTAGGAACGACAGTAATACCTCCCGTCTTAGGGACACAATGGACATGACTTACCCACTGACAATCAACAATGAGATAAATTATACCTGCCTCAAGGAGCTTTAGTATTTCCTTTCTTACCACTTCTTTCATCTTAGGATTTAACCGGCATTGGTGATCAATAACTGGTTTGGCGTCTTCCTCCAATTTTATTTTGTGTTGGCATAGCATGGGACTAATTCCCTTAAGATCATCAAGAGTGTATCCAATAGCAGCACGGTGCTTTTTCAGAGTTTTCAATAATCTCTCCTCTTCCTGCTCTGAAATATTAGCACTAATAATAATAGGATATATCTTCTTTTCATCAAGATAAGCATATTTAAGAGTATCAGGTAATGGTTTAAGCTCAAACACGGGATCACCCTTGGGTGGTGGAGGATCCCCTAGGATTTCAACAGGCAAGTTGTGTTTCAAAATAGGTCTCTGTTTAAAGAATACTTCACCTATTTCCCTTCTTTCATTCATAAACATATCATTTTCATGGTCTAGAAAATATTGTTCTAAAGGATCTTTAGGAGGCACGACAATAGAAGCAAGACCAATAATTTCATCCTTACTAGGCAAATATTTATCATGGGGTTGTCTGCGAAATTTAGCAAAGTTAAACTCATGAGACATATCTCCCAAACCAATAGTAACAACGTCCTTTTCGCAATCTATCCTAGCATTAACAGTGTTCAAGATGGGTCTACCAAATATAATGGGACAAAAGTTATCTTGTGGGGAACCAAGAACAAGGAAATCAGCAGGATATTTAACTTTCCCACACAAGACTTCAACATCTCTAACAATCCCAATTGGTGAAATAGTATGTCTATTGGCAAGATTAATTGTAACATTGATTTCTTCTATCTCAGCAGGTGCAATGTCATGCATAATTTCTTTATATAAGGAATGTGGTATTGCACTAGCACTAGCACCCATATCACATCAGCCATGATAACAATGATCTCCTATTTTAACAGAAATAACAGGCATGCCTACAACAGGTCTATGTTTCTTAGCATCGGGTCTAGCAATTCTAGCAGCTGCATCACAGAAATAAATAACATGCCCATCAGTATTATCAGCCAAGAGATCCTTAACCATAGCAATACTAGGTTCAACTTTAATTTGCTCAGGTGGTGTATATGTTCTAGTATTACTCTTACGAACCACAGTTGAAGTTTTAGAATGATCTTTTATCCTAACAGGAAAAGGTGGTTTCTCAATATAAGTGGAAGGAACAATAGGATCATTATAAGTGATAATCTTTTCTTCAACTGTAATAGGCGCAACTACTTTTAATTCAGTGGGAGGATTATATTTAAACAACTTCTCCTTAGGGAGATCAACATGAGTAGCAAATGATTCACAGAAGGAAGCTACTATCTCAAAGTCAAGTCCATATTTAGTGCTAAATCCACGAAAAGCATCGGTATCCATAAAAGAATTAACACAATCAAACTTAGGTGTCATACCTGACTCCTTACCTTCGTCGGAATCCCAATCTTCAGAGTTGCATTTAATTCTTTCCAATAAATCCCATTTGAATTCAATAGTCTTCATCATAAGAGACCCAGCACAAGAAGTATCGAGCATGGAGCGATTATTGAGGGAAAGCCGGGCATAAAATTTTTGAATAATCATTTCTCTTTAGAGCTCATGATTGGGGCATGAATGTAACATTGACTTAAGCCTCCCCCAAGCTTGACCGATGCTTTCTCCTTCGCGAGGCCAAAAATTACATATATAATTACGATCACGATGAACAAGATGCATAGTATAAAACTTCTGGTGAAATTCCAATTTCAATCATTTGTGTTCCCGTGATCCCATACATCACATAGCCTATACCATGTCAATGCATCTCCCTTCAAAAATATAGGAAAGACCTTCTTCTTGATAACATCATCAGGCATACCTGCAAGTTTAAATAATCCACAAACTTCATCCACATAGATTAGGTGTAAATCGGGATGCAATGTTCCATCTCCTGCAAAGGGATTAGCTAGCAGTTTCTCTACCATACCCAAAGGAATTTCAAAGTAAACATTTTCAGTAGGTTCAGTAGATTGAGGATCAACTCTTTGCTCTACTGGTCGGGGTGAAGATATCCCGAACAAGCCCCTCAAAGGATTATGTTCCATAGTAACAAGTGACAGTAAATTTCAGCACACTATATAAATTTTTCCTTTCCAAGTTCCACTTACCAAAGGCGCTTCACTCCCCGGCAATGGCACCAGAAAAGAGTCTTGATGACCCACAAGTGTAGGGGATCTATCGTAGTCCTTTCGATAAGTAAGAGTGTCGAACCAAACGAGGAGCAGAAGGAAATGACAAGCGGTTTTCAGTAAGGTATTCTCTGCAAGCACTGAAATTATTGGTAACAGATATTTTTGTGATAAGGTAATTAGTAATGGGTAACAAGCAATGAAAATAAATAAAGTGCAGCAAGGTGGCCCAATCCATTTTGTAGCAAAGGACAAGCCTGGACAATTTCTTATATAGAGATAAGCGCCCCCGAGGACACATGGGAATTATCGTCAAGCTAGTTTTCATCACGTTCATATCATTCGCGTTCGTTACTTTGATAATTTGATATGTGGGTGGACCGGTGCTTGGGTATAGCCCTTTCTTGGATAAGCATCCCACTTATGATTAACCCCTATTGCAAGCATCCGCAATTACAAAAGAAGTATTAAGGTAAACCTAACCATAGCATTAAACAAGTGGATCCAAATCAGCCCCTTATGAAGCAACGCATAAACTAGGGTTTAAGCTTCTGTCACTCTAGCAACCCATCATCTACTTATTACTTCCCAATGCCTTCCTCTAGGCCCAAATAAAGGTGAAGTGTCATGTAGTCGACGTTCACATAACACAACTAGAGGAGAGACAACATACATCTCATCAAAATATTGAACGAACACGAAATTCACATGACTACTAATAGCAAGACTTCAACCATGTCCTCAGGAACAAATGTAACTACTCACAAAGCATATTCATGTTCATGATCATAGGGGTATTAATGTGCATTAAGGATCTGAACATACGATCTTCCACCAAATAAACCAACTAGCATCAACTACAAGGAGTAATCAAGACTACTAGCAACCCACAGTACCAATCTGAGGTTTGGGTACAAAGATTGGATACAAGAGATGAACTAGGGTTTGAGAGGATATGGTGCTGGTGAAGATGTTGATGGATATTGACCCCCTCCCGATGAGAGGATCATCGGTGATGACGATGGTGATGATTTTCCCCTCCCGGCGGGAAGTTTCCCCGGCAGAACAGCTCCGCTGGAGCCCTAGATTGGTCCCGCCAAGGTTCCACCTCGTGGCGGCAGAGTTTTGTCCCGAAAGCTTGCTTATTATTTTTTCCAGGGTAAAAGACTTCATATAGGAGAAGATGGGCACTGGAGGGCTTCCAAGTGGCCAACGACGTAGGGGGCTAAACCCTCCAGTTTATATAGACACCGGAGGGGGCTAGGGTTACACCAAGTCCGTTACAGAGAAAGGAATCTTCATATCCGAATCGCCAAGCTTGCCTTCCACGCAAAGGAGAGTCCCATCTGGGCACGGGACGAAGTCTTCTGTCGGTGTACTAAAGTAGGGGTACCTTAGTACCCCGAACTTGTGCACGGGCAGTCGCAGCGCCCCGCGGCAAGGCTTGCCGGGCGTCCGCCAAGACCCTCCGTCATTTCTATTTTACTGCCATTCAAGAACAAAATGAAAACTTTGAAGACAAAGCCCCGGCAAGAGAAGCTTGCCGGGAAGGACAAGACCCCGGCAAGAGGAGCTTGCCGGGAAGGCCAACCAAGGCACTTCAGAAGACTTGTCGCGATGCACCGCGCGTCCCGGCAAGACCCGACGAGCGGCAAGCTTGCGGGTGCGACAAGGCAGAGACCGCGGCAAGGCACTTGTCGCGGCGAAGCCACCACTCTGCGCCTGCGCTCCAGCTCACCCAACGACGTGTCGCTGCAGGATCACTCCTGGGGCACGTGGCAGGTGGCTGTGCAGACTAGCGGTGCGAGGTGGCAAGTGAAGGTGACTAGGAGGCCACCGTGGCGATCAGTGGCGCCCAACGGTCGTTTCCTGCACTGTTGGAGCGACCGGACGGGCATTAAATGCTCTTTTCCCCTGCCGTCAGAGTTAGGTAGGGGACACTGTAGATAGTGGTTGTACCAACCCGCATTTTTACCTTTCTACCCCTCTCTCTGCGTTGCCACCTGTCGGTGACCCTTTGGACTATAAAAAGGAGGCCCATACGCACGTAGAGGGGGTTCGGTTCGACTCATCCGAAACCACAAAGATACCCAGCGCCGAGCAAGAACAAAATCTGAACACAAAGCAGCAGAGGGGTTTTATCTCTCCGGAGAGCTCCGGCTGGGTAAAATCCCGCATGCCTTCGCCGATCTGCTCTGCGGCGCCCTCCGCTCCTTGCGGACAGAAGGGCTCTCGCCCCATAGGTGCTCGTCCCCAGCCACGACATCTTTGGCGCGCCAGGTAGGGGGTTGTCGAGGTCGTGCGTATCTGATCCGGCGTCTACGCGCGCTACATCAACATCTTCATCAACATGCCACCGAAGAAGAAGGCCTTGGAAGTAGCCGCTCCGTCTGCGAATGTCCTATCACCACTGGAGCAAACGGGCGGTGGGGTGGACGCCGGCGGAGGAGCGGGCGCTGGCGGTGGGACTCACGTCATCACCAGGTCCAAGGACAAGGCCCCGCAAGCTTCAGCGTCTGGATATCCACCGCACCCCTCTCAGGAGGTGCAAGATCGACAACGCCACTGTGCCCCTAGCACCGTGCTCGCGTTGGAACGAGGCCAAGCCGGCGGATCACGAGACGTTCAAGACCAGCGTGTACACCAGCATGCTGGCACGAGTGAGGTGCGGTCGCCTGGACGGGGTACTGCTCCTTCCAACCCAGTTGGGAGTCCGAGCATGTCCCGCACCTCGCGTCGCTCGCCACCGCCGCCCAAGACTCCAGAGGAAGCACTGGCCCGAGCTTAGCTGCTTCTAGATTACCCTCCAATGCCAGACAAAATCGACGACTGGAGGATGACCATTCAGAGACTCGTCGGCTTCGCCAACGCCGACAAGCCCCGGCAAACGAGCACATCGAAGCCCCGGCAAGACGCTCAGGTGCAAGCCGACGCCGACAAGACCGCCGGGGGTGCCACCACCGCGCACTCCCTGCCCCGAAGGCCAAGATCACCGACTCGCCGGGCCAGCCTCGACACCGACTCCACTGCATCGTCGGACCCGCGAGCTCGCCGCGATCAACGCCAAGTTCTCCAAGAACGACGACACGAAGACGCTCGCACTCGCATCGAGCGTCGCAGAGAGGCGCGACGTCAGTCTGACCAGCGCGCTGGGCCCACTGTCGATATGCATGCGCCAGGGGAACCAGGCGACTTGCCGTACGCGGTAGGTTGCCCTGCGTTCACTCGTGAGCTACGGCAAGTCCAGTGGCCCCACACCAAGAACTTCAAGCCAGACGTACCCGAGAAGTACGATGGAAGGATACTCCGTCAGAGTTCCTTAGCGTCTACACCATCGCGGTGCAGGCTGCCGGGGGGCGCGATGAGAAGATCCTCGCCAACTACTTCCCGCTGGTGCTCAAGCCCAACGTCAGATCTTGGCTCATGCACTTGCCGGACAGCTCCATTTCTTCGTGGGCGGACTGTGCCATCAGTTTGTCGGCGATTCACGCGTGCCACAAGCCCCATGGCCGAAAGCGATCTTCATTTGCTTGCCCGAAGGAAGGAGAATCCTGCGCAAGTACATACTGAGAGATTCAGCCAGTGCAGCGCAACATCCTGACGTCCACCCGCCGCGGTTATCGGCGCGTTCCATCGTAACGCGCGTAATCGCAAGATGAGGGAGGACATGGCGATGTGCAAGATCAGATATGTCACGAGCTATATGCTCGCCGACAAGTGCACGTCAAGAGGGGAGGAAACTCCCGGAGAGAATGTAGGAGCGTATGATCGGCGGTGAGGACGCCCCTCCAAAGAGGAACCGGAGGCGGAATAACAGAAAGAGAAAGGCTAAGGATGTGCTAGTTGTTGAGCAGTCCGGCAACGGAAGCGGCTCCGACAAGGCCAAAGCTGGCGACTCCGGCGAGGCTGTGGTGGCCGCCGACAAGCAGGACGGCTCTGGCAAGCAGTACTGCAAGATCCATCGCACCAAGGGCCATGACCTCCAAGAATGCAAGAAGGTTGAGCAGATGGCAGAGCTACAGAAAGCTGAATATGAGCGTCGCGACAAGGAGAAGGCCCGGGAAAGTGGCGGAGGATCCGGCAAGAGACTTCCCGCCCGGGGAGGGCGCCGCGGCAAGGCCAAGCAGCGGCAAGGAGATAGACCTCCCCGTGGCCGCGACACAGACGAAGAACAAGATGAGGATGATGAGATGGATGAGGATGAGACCGACGACCAAGAGTTTCAGAAGGCGACGGAGGTTTTATGCGTTGATGGCGGTGCTTCTGCACACCTCGCACCGTCAACTCAAACAGTGGGTGCGGGAGGTGAATGCAGCAGAACCATCGGTCGAATCGCGCAAGCCCCTGAAGTGGTCCAGCACGCCCATCGTCTTTGATGTTGAGGATCACCCTGATCGCATCACTGCGGTCGGGTTCTTGCCGATGTTGGTTTCACCAACCATCAGCAACCTCAAGGTCACGAAGATGTTGGTTGACGGCGGGGCCGGCCTAAATCTGATCTCTTCCGTGGTGCTCAACAAGCTCTAGATCCTCGACAGCGAGCTCGAAGAAACTGGCACCTTTCAAGGAATCAACCTGGGAAGGAGCAAGCCGAAGGGGAAGATCACACTGCCAGTAACTTTTGGCAGCGAGCTGAACTTCAGGACAGAGAGGGTCACATTTGATGTTGCTGATTTCCCATTACCCTACAATGGGATACTCGGCCGTCCAGCACTCGCCAAGTTCATGGCAGCCTCTCACTACGCATACAATGTGCTCAAGATGCCTGGTCCGATAAGTGTTATTTCTGTCCATGGTGACAAGAAAGATGCACTTATCTGTACCGACAAGATCTACCGGGAAGCAGCAGCCGCAGCAGAACGCAAACCACTTGCCGCTGAAGCTCCCGAGGGGAAGAATAAGAAGACCAATTCCGGCAAGAGTAGCTCTGATGCCCACTCCGGCAAGCGCACCTCTTTGGAGTGC
Source organism: Aegilops speltoides (assembly GCA_021437245.1). Classification (NCBI taxonomy): domain Eukaryota; kingdom Viridiplantae; phylum Streptophyta; class Magnoliopsida; order Poales; family Poaceae; genus Aegilops; species Aegilops speltoides. The sequence continues at coordinate 193,785,928 of CM038142.1, read as the reverse complement.
TGCGCTACCGTCGAGGATGCACCATCGAGCTCCACCGGCAAGTACAAGAAGGCAAAGATAGCTTCACCAGAGACCAAGAAAGTGGCCGCCAAGGAGGACGGTACTGGTGGTACCTTCACCATCAGTGCCACGCTTGATCCTAAATAGGAAAGCGCGCTCGTTGCTTTCCTGCGGGCGAATGTCGATGTGTTTGCATGGCAACCATCCGATATCCCCGGTGTTCCCAGGAAAGTAATTGAGCACCACCTTGCCGTCTGCCCTCACGTGCGGCCCGTCAAGCAGAGAGTCAGGAAGCAAGCAGTAGAGCGACAAGAGTTCATTGTTGAAGAGATCAAGAAATTGGAAGCAGCAGGCTTGGTCCGAGGAGTACTCCATCCAACGTGGTTAGCCAATCCAGTAGTCGTGCGCAAAGCAAACGGGAAATGGAGGCTTTGACTTCACTGATGTTAATAAAGCTTGTCCCAAGGATCCATTTCCCTTGCCGCGCATTGACCAGATTGTCGACTCCACGGCAGGACGTGATCTGCTTTCATTCCTTGATGCATACTCAGGATATCACCAGATCTTCATGGCAGAAGAGGATGAAGAGAAGACCGCATTCATTACTCCATGTGGCACGTATTGCTTTGTACGAATGCCTTTCAGACTAAAGAATGCCGGTTCAACATTTGCAAGAGTAGTCAGTCATGCTTTTGAACCACAGCTGCACAAAAATGTAGAAGCTTACATGGATGATATAGTGGTCAAGAGCAAGGACAGAGAAACTTTGATCCAAGATTTGGATGAGACTTTTGCAAATCTGCGTAAGATCAATCTCAAGTTGAATCCCGAGAAGTGCATGTTTGGAGTTCCTTCCGGCAAGCTTCTCGGATTCTTTGTGTCTCAGAGGGGGATTGAAGCCAACCCCAACAAGATCAAGGCCATCGAGCAGATCGAAGCCCCGAAGCGCGTCAAGGATGTGCGAAGACTTGCCGGCTGTGTTGCTGCTCTCAGTAGGTTCATCTCTAAGTCTGCTGAGCGCGCCCTGCCATTTTTCAAGATTTTGAAAAAGGCAGGTCCAATGAAATGGACTCCGGAAGCGGAGGCTGCGCTGCAGGACCTGAAGAGATACCTATCCTCGACTCCAACACTTGTCGCACCTAAGCCACAAGAGAAGTTGCTGCTATATCTAGCGGCAACTAATCAAGTGGTTAGTGCTGCGTTAGTAGCGGAGAGGGAGGCGGATGATGAGCCAGCGGCCGCGGCAAGCGAATCCAGCGACAAGCAGGGGGCTTCCCCGACAAGTTCTGATTCCGGCAAGGATGGATCTGCGCAGCCACAAGAAGAGAAACAGAAGAAGATGGTGCAGCGCCCAGTTTACTTTGTCAGTTCCCTTCTGCAGGGGGCAAGATCAAGGTACTCTGGTGTGCAGAAGTTGCTTTTCGGCCTTCTCATGGCCTCGAGGAAGCTGCGCCATTACTTTCAAGCACATGAGATCACAGTTGTCACTCGCTTTCCATTGAAAGGGATACTGCAGAATCCAGAGGCAACAGGCAGGATCGTCGAGTGGGCACTAGAATTGTCAAGCTTTGGCCTCAAGTTTGAAAGTACTTCAACTATTCAGAGCCGAGCATTGGCAGAATTCATAGCAGAGTGGACGCCAACACCTGATGAAGAAATTCCGGAGAAGAGCATCCCCGACAAAGAAGCGAGCAAAGAATGGATCATGTACTTTGATGGCGCCTTCTCGCTGCAAGGCGCCGGTGCAGGTGTGGTACTTGTCGCACCCACCGGAGAGCACCTCAAGTACGTGGTCCAAATGCACTTTCCCAAGGAACAAGCAACAAAAAATACTGCGGAGTATGAAGGCTTGCTTGCCGGACTCAGGATCGCGGCAGAACTTGGGATCAAGAAGCTTATTATCAGGGGTGACTCATAGCTTGTCGTCCGCCAAGTCAACAAAGATTATCAGAGTCCGTTGATGGAAGCCTACATTGATGAAGTGAGGAATCTGGAAGAGCATTTTGATGCCCTGCAGATGGAACATGTTCCAAGAGCTCAAAACGACATCGCAGATGGCTTGTCAAAATGCGCCGCACTTAATTTACCTGTGGAACCAGGGATTTTTGTGCTCAAGCTGACTCAGCCATCTGTAACACCATCAACTGGACAGATCAGGAAGAGAAAGTTGGTTACTGGCGACTACTTTTCGGCAGAGCTCCCTGAAGCCGCCGCCAAGAAGGTCCCCAGGGTCAACACAGAAAGTGTTGAGGAGCAATCTGCTCTAACAAGCCCTAGGGTTTGTTTCGTTGAAGCAGACGCTCCGGACAAGTCGTGCCCCGACACGCTTGCCGGGGAGCATCACGCTCCGGCAGGATCCCAGATTCTTGCCGTAGAAGCGGATGTTCCCGCAGCAGCATTTGAGCCTTTAGTCCTTGTTGTCAAGCCGCAAGCTCCGACATGGGCACAACAGATAGTCCATTTCCTTCAAACAGGAGAACTTCCCAAAGAGCAAGAAGAAGCAGAGAAAGTAGCCCGGCAATCAAGTATGTACCAGTTTGTCGATGACATCTCGCATGTAAGAAGATTCAACGGAGTGAAATTGAAATGAATCTCCCGGGAAGAAGGACAAGAGCTGTTGGCAGAGATACATGGAGGCATATGTGGCCACCACGTTGGCGCAAGAGCACTTGCCGGCAAAGCTTTCCGGCAAGGCTTCTTTTGGCCGACAGCCCTCCAGGATGCAACTGCACAAGTAACCAAGTGTGAAGCGTGCCAGTTCCACTCCAAGCAAATACATCAACCAGCTCAAGCTCTCCAAACAATCCCTTTATCCTGGCCATTTTTGGTCTGGGGGCTCGACATTCTCGGCCCCTTTCCCCGAGCTGTCGGGGGCTTCGAGTTCTTGTACGTGGCAATCGACAAGTTCACGAAGTGGCCGGAGGTGGAAGCAGTGAGGAAGGTGACAGCACAGTCAGCAGTCAAGTTCTTCAGGTCAATTGTTTGCCGTTTCGGGGTCCCTAACAGGATCATCACCGACAACGGCACACAATTCACGAGCCGCACCTTCATGCAGTATGTCCAAGATCTTGGCACCAAGATCTGCTTCGCTTCTGTTGCTCACCCGAGAAGCAACGGCCAAGCAGAGAGGGCAAACGCCGAAGTGCTGCGCGGGCTCAAGACCAGAACTTTCGACAGGCTGCACAAGTGCGGGAAAAATTGGATCGAGGAGCTGCCGTGGTTCTTTGGTCGATCGAACGATGCCAAATCGAGCCACCGCCACACACCTTTTGCTCTTGTTTACGGAGCGAGCGCGTTCTCCCACGGAACTCAGATACGGATTGCCTTGAGTGCTCGCTTATGATGAGCTTGAGCAAGAGCAGCTGCGGCAAGATGACGCTGCTCCTCGAGGAAGATCGTCTTCAGTGCTTCAGACGAGCTGCTCGTTACTAGCAAGCTTTGCGCCGCTACCATAGCCGCAGTTAATGCCGAAGCTTCGAGGAAGGCGACCTTGTTCTTGGTAGCGCTCAATCCGCCAAGAATTCCAACAAGTTGACGCCGAAGTGGGAGGGCCCTTATCGGGTAAAGAGAGTCACTAGGCCTGGCGCTGTCCGCCTTGAGACCGAAGATAGCATTCCGGTGAGCAACTCCTGGAACATAGAGCATCTTCGTAAGTTTTACCCATAAGGCGCGGTTGTCGGAACCTGCTGTCCCGGCAACCACCTTTTGTACAAGCCTTGCCGCTGTTGCATGTAACCCTTTGTACAAAGCCGAGCGCAGACCCTGTGCATAAATAAAGACCGTATGTTCAGCACATATTTTCAAATTGCATGCCTTTTTCTTTTGTAGCATGTATACACTGACACTTTGTGCAGAACTCGCTCCCGGTAAGCAGTAACGAGCTTTAAAGCTCCATATCATTATTTTCTCTTCTTTCTTCTCAAAAAGAAAGTCCCTCCGCCAACAAGTTCACCAGGGGGGAGGAGAAGATAAAGGTGTGGACCGGGCATCGTTCAAAGGAATCCAGCCCTGCCGGGACACAGACGACAGAAAAGCTAAGTTGCCAAAGTTTGAGCACAGTCAGTTTTTAAATTTTTAAGTTATATTCCTTGAACGACCATACCTTGTATGGAAAACCTGTGCGCGGAGGGACCGGCTCGTGGTTAAGTTGCGCCCTTACTTTGTTTCGGGTCCTCTCAACAATACAAGTGCGCTGCAACTAGCCCCGACAAGGTTTCTTGCCGGAGGCAACACCGCCAGCAGGCTGCTGATGTTCCGCACTCAGCAAGTGTGTTTGCACCGGCAAGTTCCCTAAAAGTGCAAGGGTAAAAGCATACAAGGAATGGAATCAAGTAAAGGAAATAACATAACAAGCAGTACCCAGGATAAAGTTATATTACAATAAATAACTTGCCGCGCTCTGATGAGTTATTCCTATGACATATCTAGCAGCGCCAAGGAACGGGAAAAGAAGGGTGGCCTAATCCACGCACTCGCCGTCGACCCTCCTGACATCATTGATCTTGTCCACAATGGGTGCGACGATGGCTTTGAGCTCTTCAAGATCGGCACCTGCTGCCAGCTTCTTGAGGACGCGGGAGAGGTCGAGGTTCGGGTTGCGGAAGAGTATCTTCACCAACACCTTCTCCAGGACCTTGGCGCAGATCGTGCGCGACGCGTTGGCCAGCTTCTTCGGGATCCTTTCCCGGAGCTGCTGGAGAGCCGTCACCACACCCTTGAAGAAAAGCGTAAGCTTGGCGCTGGGCTGGAGGTTTTCCTCAGTGGAGTACCCAAAGCGCGCCAAGTCCAGCTCTGCCAGCTCCTCGTCAATGGATGCAGCGATGTTGACGAGGCCCTCCGTCCAGAGCTCCACTGTGGCCTTGAAGGTGTTCTGGGTCTCAGCGGCCCTCGTCAGCAGCTCCTCGTTGCCCTTGAGCTCCTTCTTCAATTCATCCTCTCGCTTCTTGGCGGCGTCAAGTGTCTCCGTCAAGGTGGCCAGCTTCGTCTCCAGATCAGTGCTTGAGTCCTTGGCGGCGTTCAGTTCCTTGGCCTTCTCGGCGAGTTGAGCTTGCAGATCGCCATGGGCAAGTGCGTCCTTCTCGCATTCGCGCTGGAGTGCGGCAAGCTCTTCATTTTTCTTTCCCACATCAGCCTCCAGCCGCGCCACCTTCTCCTCTAACTCCTTCTTGGCGGCCTCGGCGGCCGCGGCAGCGTCCTTTGCCTCCTTGAGTGCCCCGCCAAGTGATTGCTCTCGTGCGTCGAGCTCTTCCTCGTGGCTGTCCAGGCTCGCCTTCTTCTGCGTCAGCTCACCTTCCTGCCTGGACATCTCCTCGGCGGCGAGCCTCTGCTGCCTCGGCCTCGGCCTTTTCCAGATGAACTCCTTCTTTGCCTCGTCAAGTTGCCCTCTCCTCCGCAATGGATCGGAGGGCCTCCTGATTCTTGCTCTTGAGCTCCTCCGCATGCTTTCTATGTCAACTCCTGCCCAAGACGACAAGCGCTTTCGAGACTCAAGCTTCGCCACGGGCGTGTAGAGTGACACCAACTTCCGAGCAAGCCGCTCCTCCTCGGACTTTGCCTGCTGCTGCTGGGTACGCCAACCATCGCCAGCCAAGAGAGGCGTAGTACTTCCCGTCAAGCCCGGCTGTGAAATTGAAATTGAGGCCCGGCGCAGCCTCATGATATCTGCCGGGCCGCCAAACTGCCAGCGGGCCTCCCCTCTTCGCAGAGAGCGCGATCGACGGCAAAGGAAATCGCGCCGACCGCCTCGCTGTAAGCCCGCAAGCCCGAGCCGGAGGATTCGGTGGTGGCAATCTTCACTTAGCGTCGTCCGCGACAGAGCGCCCGATCGCCGCCGCGAACTACCCGAGCTCTGGCGCAGTTGGTGAATGGCTGCGGATTGGCATCACAGATCCAGCACCATTCCGCCTCCACTCATCCCACTTGCCGCGGAGCTCACCGCCGATACACCTCCTTCATGCCGATTCGTGAGGTCCAGGCGACTCCGCCAGACAATGGCTCTCCTTTCTCAGCTCGGGGGGGTGAAATAATGGCGAAAAAGAGCGACACTTGGGTGGATGCCAACAAAGTTCTCGCAGAGGTGTGCGAAAACCGCCATTGTTAGAACGGCGTTGGGGGTGAAATCAAGAAGATGAAACCCATAGGTGTTCATGATGTCGCAGAAGAAATCCGAAAAAGGTGGGTAGAGCCCGCAATAGAAGAACACCGGAAAGAAATAGTACCCTTTTGGGCACCGCTTTGATTTGGAAGCCTCAGCGGAAAGCACCGGCGTGCGCGGATGCGCCCGCGTCTGCGTCGACAGAAGAGGTAGAACTCTCCGCAGCGCTTCGGGTGAGCTCGCGGGAAAAGCACTCGCTTGCGCAGCGCCTCAAGCAATAACGCCCGCCGACTTCTCGCCTTGCTGGTCTTCGAGCCATGGCGAAGCGGCGGGGGCGGAAGCTTTGGGGGCGACGGCGGCGACCGGCGGCGGAGCGCTGCTCTCTTTAGGCTTGAGAAGCGGAGGGGAGCGGCGGAGCTTCGGAGGAAGGAACTGCAAGTGGCGAAGGTGTGGGAACGGCCCTGTTTCCTTTGCTTATATACAGGGGAGGCGAACGTTACGCATTTCCTGGACTTAAAAATTGCCCACGACCTCTCCCACGACGCCGCGATTGACGCGTGCCATTACGGGAGAGCGCGGTGGGTACGGAGTGGATCTGGTTTGGACCCAGGCCGTGCGTGCCCGTGCCCTGTTTTGGGCCTGGCCCAACAGCGCTCGGCACCGTGTATGGCCCAGGCCCGGGGGCTCCTGTCGGTGTACTAAAGTTGGGGTACCTTAGTACCCCGAACTTGTGCACGGGCAGTCGCAGCGCCCCGCGGCAAGGCTTGCCGGGCGTCGCCAAGACCCTCCGTCATTTCTATTTTACTGCCATTCAAGAACAAAATGAAAACTTTGAAGACAAAGCCCCGGCAAGAGAAGCTTGCCGGGAAGGACAAGACCCCGGCAAGAGGAGCTTGCCGGGAAGGCCAACCAAGGCACTTCAGAAGACTTGCCGCGACGCACCGCGCGTCCCGGCAAGACCCGACGAGCGGCAAGCTTGCGGGTGCGACAAGGCAGAGACCGCGGCAAGGCACTTGCCGCGGTGAAGCCACCACTCTGCGCCTGCGCTCCAGCTCACCCGACGACGTGTCGCCGCAGGATCACTCCTGGGGCACGTGGCAGGTGGCTGTGCAGCCTAGCGGTGCGAGGTGGCAAGTGAAGGTGACTAGGAGGCCATCATGGCGATCGGTGGCGCCCCTAACGGTCGTTTCCTGAACTGTTGGAGCGACCGGACGGGCATTAAATGCTCTTGTCCCCTGCCGTCAGAGTTAGGTAGGGGACACTGTAGATAGTGGTTGTACCAACCCGCGTTTTTACCTTTCTACCCCTCTCTCTGCGTTGCCACCTGTCGGTGACCCCTTTGGACTATAAAAAGGAGGCCCGTACGCATGTAGAGGGGGTTCGGTTCGACTCATCCCTAACCACAGCATACCCACGCTTTCGAGCAAGAACAAAATACGAACACAAAGCAGCAGTAGGGGTTTTATCTCTCCGGAGAGCTCCGAAGCTGGGTAAAATCCCGCATGCCTTCGCTCGATCCGCTCAAGGCGCCTCGCCTCCCTTGCGGACTGAAGGGCCTCGCCCCATAGGTGATCGTCCCCAGCCACGACATCTTCTATCTTGTACCTCCATTGCCCAATAGTCTGGCATACGCATATAGTTCGGCTGTCCGAGGACCCCTTAATCCAGGACTCACTCAGTAGCCCCTGAACCAAGCTTCAAGACGATGAGTCCGGCATGCAGACTCTCTTCGGCATTGCAAGGCGGGTTCCTTCTCCGAATACTCTAACAGCTTTTGCAACACGACATTACATCATCGTCCGGCCATTATTTCTAATCGTTTTTCCAACCCACTCCACGCTTCGCGAGGTGGTTTTATAGGCACATCTTGTCGAAGAAGAGATCGTGTCCCCTTATTACAGGATTCTCATCAACACGGGCGTGGGTAACCCAACCGTCCCATTGGTATGATTCCTTGGGAATAGGCATGTTTTAAGGCCACGTAGGGGATGTTTGATATTCGTCATCTTTATAAGGAGGCCGAGACCCGCCTTTCCCCTCTATGCTACTCCCCTCCTCCTCCCACCTCGAGTTCCAACACCCAAGGCTTAACCAATTGCTTCGATCCTTAGGACATGTCCAGATCCAGCTTTCAAGGCCGGTGGACGACTTCCTCTGTCACCGAGGAGGATATCACGAAGCTCAGGGAGGCGAGGTATTTGACCATGGAAATACTTCACAGGTTTCCTGCACAAGGGCGGGTTATTCCTACTCCTAGGCCTAACGAGAGGGTCGTATTTATCCCTCACTTCCTCTGGGGGCTAGGTTTCTCCCTTCATCCCTTCGTTCGAGGGCTCATGTTTTACTATCGACTAGATTTTCATGATCTAGCTCCGGACTCCCTCCTTCACATGTCATCATTCATTATCGCATGTGAGGCTTTCCTCCATATCTCTCCACACTTTGGCTTATGGCTCAAGACCTTCGATGGAAGGCCAAAGATAATAGATGGGAGACACCTAGAGTGCGGAGGTGCTTCGATAAGCAAATCGGCCGACGTCGTCTGGCCAAAGGGTTCCTTCACCGCAACTTCCGGCCTATGGCAACGGGAGTGGTTTTATATCACGGAGCTCCATGGTACCAAGTGGGCGGCTTCACCCGCCTTCCGATACGGCCCTCCGCTACAGCTTGCATCATGGATCAACAAGGGGCTGGATTGGGGATCGCTAGATGAAGTTCAGATACTGCAAAGCCGCATTCGAGACCTTATTAAGTAGGACATCGAACTCATCAAGGTAATCCAAGTTATGTTAGTCCATCGAGTCTTGCCATGCCAACGCCGACCTCTCCATATGTGGGAGTTCAATTCGGAAGGACCGCGAACCATTCAGCACTTCTTCGGCACAACGCTCGAAGGGATGTGTGAATTATTCTTCAGGTCACGAAAAAGGTGTCCGGACACTACCGAGGACGCAGGCCTCGACTGTAACCATCCAGATTCCTCGGTAAGTAGTCAATTTCCGAACACGTTTTTAGTTTAAGTTTGCCATAATAAAACTAAGAAAGCCACACTCTACCAGGGCTGGTTAAAGAAGGCGGAGAGGATCAGGTGTTCGGCCCCTCTTCCCGAAAACCCATCGGACCCAGTGTTAACAAGGATGCTGGCTTCGGCACTTTATCAACCACCGTTGAGGTAAGAAAAGGAGAGGAGTGGAGAGGCCCAAAGTGGCCTCCATACCAGAGGTGCGTCACACACCGTATCCGGGGAAATCAGAACTCACGTGTTGGAGGGTGAATGGGGAGGAGAATCTAACATTCCCTCCCCCCACGGGAAGAGAAGAGCCGCTCCCGAAGACCTGAAGGCAAAGGCTTCCAAGCGAGGGAAGAAATCCCTATCAGGGGGCCCAAATTCGGGAGGCGATAATGCCGCACATTGCCCACAAGGGGGTCAACCTTTAGCCGAACCGTGAGTGAACAAAGGTGTTTAATAAGCATACTTCATTCTTTTCCCGTTTGTGAGGGTAATATTTGGAAACGTATGTTTTGTAGTTCGGCCTATAACCTACCTCAACAATCTTCGTCCTCGAGGGATCTTCTTCCGGAGATGATGGAGAGCGAAATGCCGCCTCATACTTCCCCTCCCCATAAGGCGGACGACCTCGAGGTGTCGTCCCAGAGGTTCTCTCCCGATCCACGAAGGAGTGCCTGGCCAGAAGATGACTCTTCGGCCGCCCGAGGTCTGGGGTGTTCGGCTCCTAGAGAGACCAAAAACAAAAGTCCCAAACTATCCGATATACAGCCGGACATATGGACGGGTCTTCTGCGGCTAGCGCCTATCTCAGAGGAGCATTGTACCTTAATGGTTACGGTGATTGAGAGAATTTTGTCCGCAAAAAGCGGGTTGAATGAAGCCTTTACGAGCCCACTAAGAGGCTTTGAGGTACGTAATGTAGCCTCTCTTTTTTTGTACCGTAAACTCAATGTGCACTATGTATAGATAGTAGCCCCTGACACTCTGGTTGCCCTCCGAATGGGACGATAAGAGGATCAAAAGATAAATATGCTCAGGTAATAATTTTGCTAATTTGTACACAGGCGGCTGCAGCCCCGGCCACTGCCCGGGCTGCCCAATTTCCCGAACTGAAGCGGCAATTTGATCTAGCGGATGATGACATCACGCTTCTGAAAAAGCGGCTTGACGAGGCGCAAGGTATGTCTTTTGGGCAGTCACTAATTATAAATAGGAGCATGATGCTGGAATTTATAGTATGCTTGACTGCAGATGGTGTTGCCGCCGTGGAGATCCTTTGGGCTGAGCTTGCCCGGGCCAAGGAGCAAGCCAGGATAAGCAACGCGGCTGCCAAGAAGGCAGTTGGTGAATTAAAAGCCGAACAGGCTGCTCATCGCCTGAGTGAGGAGAAAATATCCGACATGACGCTTGAGCTAAGGGATGCCGCTAGCCAATATGCACTTCTCGAGAAAGAGACCAAAGAAAAAACAGCTGACGTTGAGAAGGCCTTACAAGTGGCAAAGGAAACCCGGTCAGAGGCCAGAGCGCCACGGGACGAGATCCGGCAAGCTGGGGAGATCGCGGCTGGGAAGCCCTTTTTATTACGAACTAAGTTCGGCGATCCGAGTATGCCCCGCTTGATCAAATATGGAGTTCTCCGGACGCATATTTGGACTTGTTGAAGAGTGCTTCTGATGCGGCGCAGTTTTTCCAGGCCCAAGAAGGCCATGAAGTAGAACGACTTTTTTGGTTGCAGTTTAGCATGCCAAGGCATCCGCTGCTGTTCAATGAGCAGATGGCCGAATGGGCCGAGCTCCACAGGATATCTGGACTTGCCATGAAGACTGTAGTGGACCGGCTGTGGCCTGGGGGACCAACTGTGAATAGTTATTTTGATTTAGTGCAGCAACTTGTTTGTGTGGTGTCGCATATCGATATTGTCAAGCGGTCAACGTGCATAGAAGGTGCACGGATGGCCCTTGCCCATGTGAAGACGTATTGGGCGAAGATGAAGGCCACTGATATTGCAACACGGGGTCCACCCGGGGGTCAAGACACACCAGATCAATATTTTGAAGAAGTCTTAGAGGCTGCCAGCTTGATAGAGGGTCAGTGCTCGAAGAATATTATGTTTGAGTAACATGTATCGGAATTGTAAAAACAATTCTTATGATAATGAAGGCTGTGTTTATACTTTTGCCCGTAAATTATTTTAGTGCCTCCTATGCAGCCGTTTTTGTATATATGTATATATCCTGAAAGTTTGCAGTCGTCAGCTTCAGCCCCCTTGTGTATAACACGGGGGTGTCCAGAAAAGCACTTGATCACACTTGACCCAACGTCTTGGTCCGTTAAGGAGGTGTTAGTGCAGCGAACTAGGCAATCAGACTATAGAGCTTGAACACTTTCACTTAGCCATAGGAGTTTGATGGTGGGGCTACTATATAGCCCCTGGTATGTCCGCATTTATCCAAATACGATGCATTTACATACATGACCATGAAACTGGTCCTTCGTTAATGCGGAGGAATCGTGAAGATTCCGCTGAGTCATCGAGTGGTTGACCAGCTCTCGCCTTATCATGACAATCAACTTTCGGCTTTCTCTACTAAGGTGCTCGTCCAAATGAGCCAGGGCATAATCGCAGTAGTTCTCCCTTGGCCGCCTTAGCCGATAGAACAGAACAAAAGGTAGCAAGCACAGGAGCTGGGCAAACCCAACTATTGACCCAAGAAACGATTCGGAGCTGATGCATATAAGGCCAAAACTCGCGACGCCGAACACTCCCATAGGTATTCGGACTTTCAATATATACCGGGCTGGGTACAGCCCCCGGTAATGAACCCTGAATTCAAGGCACGTGCCATGACCCGGCGTGAGGAGAGAGCGCCTGTGGTGAGAATATAGTTCTCAAAGCACACTGCTGGCTGCTTCTATAACATCCATTTCAGTACGGCGAATCGTAAGTTCGCAAGTACTGCTGATATCTTTCTTGGGCATTTTGTATGCCAGGAGGGTATGAAACAACAAGAGATAATAATAATAAAAAAGGTTTACACAGGGTCTTAATCCAAACAGAAACCTTGAAACGCGGCCCTGCTGCACGTCTGCGCCTTTGTCTCCGTTCTGCAATGTCCTTGAAGGGTATATCATGATGGCCTGTGTGTAAAAAAAAGAAAGAACTAGGTGAAAGAATCTGGTACGACCGTGGGTATAATTTGTTGGTTTTAATGAACCGTGAACTGTAGCTTCTTGAGTCTGAATAGGGTCAAGCCGAACTATAGACTTCTTATGTGCTAGGTGCCCCCAGCGCTACCCAAGGAATTTCGAGTGTATATTTACGTATACGGGAAAACATGTACAGTCTTCGTATGGGGCGATCTATGGGGGCAGGGCTGCAAAACAAGCTCAGGTTTATCTGAGCTTTTGCACGTAGGTGTGTGCCGAACACATTTGGCTGTGTCCGCGGTCTTGAGGATCGGTGAGTTGTTCGGCTTGGAAAGGCCGCTTCGTGCTTCAGCTACAAGAGCTGACGCATATTCTTCTGTACGAAGAGAACGTTCTGTATCTCCGCTCACCGTGATAACACCACGTGGTCCAAGCATCTTGAGTTTGAGATAAGCGTAGTGTAGGACTGCATTGAAACGGGCAAAGGTCGTTCGTCCGAGTAGTGCGTGATAGCCACTTTGGAATGGAGCAATGTCGAAGATTAGCTCTTCGCTTTGAAAGTTATCGGGTGAGCCGAAGACGACGTCCAATGTTAGGGTGCCTGTGAAGTGGGCCTCTACGCCTGGTATTACTCCTTTAAGGTAGTGCTGCTTTGCTTGATTCTTGATAGGTCTATCCCCATCTTGCGGACAGTGTCCTAATATATCAGATTTAGACTACTGCCACTGTCCATAAGGACTCGGGTGAGGTGGTATCCGTCAATTATTGGGTCGAGCTCTAAGGGAGCCGAGCCCCCGTGTCAAGACCCCAATCCTATGCCACACCGACCTAGCATGTAACACCTCATATCACTTTGCGGCCTCATGCACGGTATTCCCACGGGTGTCGCCTTACTAGGACCGGGACCGTTTGCGCCTTTTGGCTCACGTATATGATAGTGTTGCTAGCATCCATATGGAAAAGAACCCAGGCTGACATGGCTAGTCGTGAACCCAAAGTGGCGCTAATGTACAGGGACAGGCATACATGACCCAGCAACGAACGTGTCGGTCATCAGCGAGTGAATCCGGGCTATAGCAGCTGGGCTAGCAAGACTCTGGTAATCTGGGCTGTAGCAGGCTAACAGGACTCTGGTAGTCACCACAAGAACGAAGAAGGACACATGTCGGCCAGCCTAAGTGTTCCGGAGCAGTAGCAAGCTACCATGGCTCAGTGGAAGCACTAGGAGACATTTCCCGGTAAGAGAGGCTACCAAGGATAAACAACTAGATAGCCAGATCCCACACATACCAAGCATTTCAATAACATACACACAATATGCTCGATATGTGCAAATACAACATGGCATCACAGCATGACACTACAACTCAAGTATTTTATTCAATAGGCTCCGAGGAGTGAGATATTACAAACATGGGTCTCATGACCCAACATTCAGAGCACACAAGTCAAAGCACAAGCGGAAACTTAACATGTCTAAGTACAGACAACTATAAATGAAAAAGGCCGAAAAGCCTAACTAACTATCAGATCCTGCCGAGGCACAAGAACGTAGCTGAGGTAACAAGCTAAACGTCGAAGTCCACGCGGAACTACTAGTGAGACTGAAGTCTCTCTGCAAAACATAAAATAGGCAAATTTAGTACGAATGTACCCAGCAAGACTTACATCAGAACTAGCTACATATCCAACAGTATCAACAAAGGGGGTGGTGGAGTTTGCCTGCAGCAAGCCAGCTTTGACTCAATGGCTATCCTAAACTATGACTGCAAGTAACTCTTTTGAGGTGGTGCACACGAGTCCACATATTCACCATATAAATACACCACTATGGATCCGCTCCCGTCTCCCTACCAGAAGGCCATCCATAGCACTCACGCTTATCTTGCAATTTTTAGAGTATCCACTTCAAGTTATCTATGAACTATACAAGCAACCCAGAAGTACATTACCGCGGACATGGCTATTCGAATAGATGATGTTAACCCTGCAGGGGTGTACTTCTTCACACACGCTCTCGCCACTTACCACCATGTACACGTCGTGTATCTTGGCAACCTTCAAGCGGAAGCCTGGCGAGGGAGTCGGCCATGACCTGACTAAACACACAAGTCTCTAGTCCAGGTTTATCGCCTATTTGGGTTCCATCCACAAGGAGACCCGGCCGAGGTGTCGCTCACGGCCCCAAACAATGTGAGCAGTGTTCCCAAGCCCACCATCCGGGTGCCACTTGGTACGCCGTGCCACTGCACCTAGTCTGTCCCAAGCCCACCTGTACCGGGTGCCACTTGGTAGACTACTAGCACTACCTACGAACACCAGAAACTAGTTGCAACTCCTGGATAGAGATCAGGGTGATTAATAAGTCGAGAGGGGTCGAGTTACGGGAACCCAATGTGTGGTAGTAACTGTTCATGGATCACAAACACAGAACTCAGTTCCTGGGGACGGCTGGAATGAGACAACCCACCATGTACTCCTACATGGCCTCTCACCGCTACCTTTCCCAAATCGTGTTCACACACTTAGCTCTCAACAGTAGGACATGTTCATCACATTCCAGTTCATCCCCGATGAATCTGACCTGGCACAACTCGAAGCAATAGCAGGCATGACAAACAAGTATGAATGAGTAGGCACATCAAGGCTCAAACAACTCCTACTCATGCTAGTGGGTTTCATCTATTTACTGTGGCAATGACAGGTCATGCAGAGGAAAGGGGTTCAACTACCACAGCATCTAACAGTTGAATTGTTGTTGTCCTAATGTAGTAGAAGAAAGCAGAAGCGAGAGAGTGGGATTGTATCAGAATGAACAAGGGGGTTTTTCTTGCCTGGCACTTCTGAAGATAGTATAGTTCTTCATCGGTTTCATCGATCACGTCGTCGGAACCACGTTTATCGAGAGGGAACAAATACCGACAACAGAGAGGTAACACAATCAATGCAATGCACAATATGATGCATGATCATGACATGGCAGTATGCTATGGATTGAGCTAATGCAACTAAAACCAGAAGGGTTTGGGTCATTTTGAACCAATGGTTCAATCCCAAACTAAACTTATGAAATAAAATAGTGCCTTATCATGTTTTGCACTAAACAGAAAGGTTAAGTTGCTTAAACATGCATGAAACCAGTACAGATGGATAGATTGGATTTTTCTGATCATTTTACATATATAAATTATCTTATTTGGAGTTATGGTTGAATTTATATGAATTTTAGAAGTTTATACTATTTTTTGGAATTTCCTGTATAAGAGGAAATCCAAAAAAAGGTTAACTGCGTCAGCATGGCGTCGGCGTGACGTCAGCAGGTCAACAGACTGGGTCCAGGTCAAACCTAACGTGTGGGGTCCACACGTCAGTGATTAACAAACTAATCTAAATTAATTAGTGTTAAGCTACTACTCACTAAAAATGTCAGTGGAGTTAATTAAACATAATTAAAAACAAAGCTAGGATTAGCTGGGCCAGGGCCCACTTGTTAGCGACCTAGGGGAGGTCAAACCCCTGGTCAGCGGGGTCAAACCTGCCGGCGTTTAGCCGCCGGCGGCAGCAGATGCGGCGGGGCTCTCGGGCACGGGCTGTGGCGCCCTGTTTGCAGCGTGGCTGGGCTAGTTCAAGAGCCCAGACCAGTGCGCGTCGGGTGGTGGAGCCAGTCGGGCCTGGGGTGGCCGGAGGCGACGACAAGGAGCTCGGCCGCGGTGGCCGGAGCTTGGGCATGAGCGCGGGCAGTCCTGCGGTGCACGAGCTAGCGAGCTGAGGTGCTAGCGGGGGCCTACGCGGCGCGGTGAGTGGGTTGGAGGCGTCGGGCGGACCATTTGGTAGCCGGAGTCGTGTCGACGGCGAGCGCACGCGGCGGCATGTTCGGGCGTAGGCGGTCTGGTGGCTACGGCGGCCTACGGGGAAGAATAGAGGGATGGATAGGGTCAGAGGCTCACGGCGAGTTGGACGAGGAGGTCGGCAAGCTCGGAGATGGTCCGGAGTAGTCGGGGCGGAGAGGGGGATCTCCGGCGACCGAGGTTGAAGAAGACGGCGGGGACGGCGATTCGGGGCTTCCGGCATTGCTTGGGATGGTGCAGAAGGCGTAGGAGACGGTGGTGGGGCTCATGCACAGGTCAGTGAGGCGAGGGGAAGGCAGTGGCCGCGGTGGTGCGAACGGCCGCGATTGTGGCGTTCGGTGGTGAGAGGGAGAGAGAGCAGAGGAGGGGATGAGCTCGAGAGAGAGTGAGAGGGGGTCAGCGGGATCGAGACGACACGCAGAAAATCGTCCACGCATCCAGGGGCTCGTCGGCAAGCAGGAGGTGGCGCGGAGCGCCTGGGCGCGCACGGCGACCACACACCCTCCTTCCCACTAGCAGGAGGTTGAAGATGGTGGAGGGCCTGGCAGGCTGGGCCCGCAGTGCCAGGCCAGGTGGGCTGCTCAGAAGCTGGGCCGACTACATTAGCAGGCCGCTAGGTACGTTTCTGTTCTGTTTTATTTCTGTTTGCTTTCTTTGTTTACTTCTTTTGCCACTGTTTTCAAATAGAACAAATCCAAACCAGTGACAAAATTCCTCTGAATATTTTTATGTTGCTGGATGGACTTTTCCAAAAGCACATAAAATGTTTCAGGGTATTTGGAAATATATTCTATACAAGTTATGAATATAATTCCAAATGCAAATAAAATAATGATTTAAATTCTGTGCCCAAACTATTCCTCAAAAATGCTCATTATTTTTGGTTTGGTGCAAAAACCTTTGCCAAATATAACCAACATTATTTAAGGCCATTTTGAAAACACTGAGTGCAATTTCCAAGGTTTTGTGCCCTGCTTTTAATTAAAGTTTTGAGGCTTCAACAATCCTCAATTGAAGTTTCAGAAATTTAAATATGATCCCTGGATGAAGATGCAACTATCTACAAACTATATTCTAGGGTTGTGACAACTCACCCCCACAAACAAAAATCTCTTCCCGAGATTCAAGACGTGAGGTAAGAAGACAGAGGGAACACAAAGCTAACACGATCTTCACGATCCAACTGTCCTTCTCAAAGATGTTGATTCATTGCTTCAAATTGAATTCGACGTCTTTGCTTTCGAGATCTTTTGCCAACACGATGATGACAAGGAAACTCTACAGGAGTTGATCTTCTTAAAGATCGAGCGACTTATGACCAACTCATGGAGTGAAAACTAATAACATCTCTCGAGTTGGGACACCAAACATACAATAAGTGGGATGGAAAGAGACAGATGCCGAAGGTTCAAATTGGTAGGCAACACTTCTACGCTTATACAGATGGTGCATGGTTTCAAGGTAGCGAGGAGATAATTGTCGTGATTCCATAATGGGGCTCCTTAGCAGAGGTGACTCGTTGGATTGTTCCCTTAAGTGGCAAAAGGATTACTTTTGATACCTAGATCATTGAAACCCTTTGTGCCAACCTAAGGCAATCACAAACGATCGTTTGAAGGAGTTTGAAGGAATGGCATACTCAGATTGGAAAGGAAACTATGGTTATGGAACAACTCGGTAAACGGGAGGCACATTCCAGTTGATATCGAGGATATAACCTAGTGACTGAGCGTTCTTTCAAGAATGTTGGAGTAATGGGCCACGGGTAGGCTGACCCGGGACCCTATATCTTTCAAGACATCGGGGCCGGCCGCGCCCCTTCAGCCGAGTCCCAGCTGGCGACCTCCAGAGAAGCCGAGTCCCAGAAGCCGACTCCAAGCTGGCGACCTCCACGGAAGCCGACTATGGGAGTCGGCCCATGACACTTCACAAAGCCCGATGCGGGGTACGGTCACGACGTGGCCGTCCCCCTGCCTACGAGGGGCTGGCATGGCTGATGAGCCAGATCGCGGAAGATCTCCGGCGAGGCGCGCATCGCTGCCATGCCGCTCGACCTCAGCCACAGGCGCGACGACTTCGTGCCCATGACGCCGCTCAGACGCCCGAAGACCGCGGGACCGCCTGTCAGTGGGTGGACCGAAGGCGGCCAGAGCGCCCGAAGACGGCCCTGTGGGAGTCGGCCTCCCCGGAGTCGGCCGTCTCCCCTCCAGGGCCCCACAAGCCATTAACCAGATTAGATGGGGAATGGCGACAGTGATCGCCTGATAGACGGTGGCACTGTTGCCACGACCCGATAACCAAGCCTGCATCGTCAGGAGCACCGCACAGTGTCAAGCTTGTCCGCCGGACCCACCAGTCGGCGGGCCCCAGAAGCCGGCGGGAAAGACGGCGGCCTGAGAGACAGATGGCTGGGGCCCGCACCCAGCCGGATTACCATAGTACCCCCAGGGGGTAGGCTTATATAAACCCCCCGGGGCACCCATGCAAAGCGTTCGGACCTTGATAGAGATAGACCACATAGCACAGGAAGGAGAGAACGAGCCTTGCTCTCTCCTGCCTCTCGATACAGCTCTAGGAGCACCATTGTAACCACTTTGCTTGAGTGATCATGCGGAGACCCCGCAGAGCAGCAGTAGGGGTGTTATCTCCCCGGAGAGCCCCGAAGCTGGGTAAGATTCGCCGGCGTGCATGTCTACGCCTTATCCCGTTTCCAGGCACCGGCGACGTTCTACTCGCCCCCACCATGATAAGCCATCCTTTGGCATATGTCGCACCCAACCCCCGTGTAACATCCCAATATTTCAATTTGGAATGTTATACATAAGATCATCATGCATAACATATTTTCTTGCATTTTGTTGATCCTAGAAATTTCACGCAACTCAAGGACCCTCGGAGAGAGTTGGAGATTTCGAAATTTTCATATTTGAGTTCTCTCGAATTATGAAAAGAGGATCATCTGATTTTATTTATTTCATCTTCAAATAATTTTCCAATATCAAAAATATGAGAGGGAATAAAATGACTTTCCCAAAATTTAGGAAAAAATGAAGATTTAATAAATAAATCAAATTTTGGATTTTTCTCGGAGTTTATTGCCTAAGGGAAAAATGCGTGTTTTCAAAAAAATTGCATTTAGGCCCGAGTAAAGTTCATTTTGCTCGACTCATTATTAGGATAAAATTTACTTTGTAATTTTTGGAGTTCATTTAGATTTTCTTTTCTTCGTTTTTCTGCGCGCGTAATCATTATTAAAAAAAACCGCAGCGCCGACTGGGCCAAGGGCCTAGCCACCGCCCAAGACACCCGCCCTCCCGTCTTGTGGCCAGCCAGCCGCCGCCAACCGAGTCCGGCTCGGACTCACTGCCGCCGCCTTTGCTTGCCCCCTCCCCAAGCAACACCCTCCTCCTCCTATATACTCCCCAACCCCCACCTCTCTCCAACTAAGCCAAGACTCAAGAAGAAGAAGAAGAATAAGAGCCAAGCCAGCCGCCGCCGCCGCAAAGCAGCCGCCGCCCCGCCACCTAGCCGCCGCCCCGCCAGAGCCCCGCCTCATCGAGGTAGCTGCGCCGCGTCACCCTCCCCTCGGTTCGTTTTTTTATAAAAACCGTTCCGGTTTTCTTTTTCGGCGTTTTGTTTTTTTTTGAAACCCTAGATCGGTTTTTATTTCCGGTTTGTTGTTTAGCGAGCGTTCGCCGGACTGTTCGTCTTAACGAACGTGATCACCGGTTATTTCCGGTTAACGAACGTCCGTTCGTTTAACCGTTCGTCGTTTTCTTTTAATCGGATTTATTTCGCGATTTTCTGATCGTGATTTCAGATTCGATCTTCGTTCTAGTTTTTCTTCTCGCTCGTTTACCGGAATCAGGTGATTCAAGCGCCTGGAGTTTCGTTTCGAAACCGCCGTTCCGACTAATCAACTTAAACAAAGTTTTGCTACTGTAAAATTTGACCTAGATTCAACTTGCTAGAACCGAGCTGTTTTCTTCCGCCGGTTGTTTTCCGTTGTTTTGTTCGGTTCGTTTTTTTTTGCAACCAGGGTTCTTAAGTTGAACTTTCTGGTTAGATCTTTTATTCGAGATTTACCTTTGCATTTGATGAGTACTTATTGTATGCTTGTTGTTTGTCTGCGATAGATCACCCGGAGTGCGCCGCTTGTTACTTCGAATCTCTAGGTTTCGCGGATCATCAGCAAGCCAAGTAACACTTGATCATACTTTTTCTACTACCCAGTTTTATTGCATTAGATCAATCCTCAAACATTGCATGATTAGGATCTAATTAAATTGTGGGATGGGAAGTAGATGAGGTAGTACCAATTACCTGTTTTACTTATGAAACCTTTGGGAGTTACTTCTGCGTTTGCTATTCATACCATGCTATGCTAGTAGACGTGGATTGGGTGAGTGAATATCCATGACAGATGTGAGGTTGTTAATTAATGGTTTATCTAAGGTGGCAACTTAAACGCACATCTGGGTGGATTGAGGCACCTGGGGTTTCCAGGACTTGCCTGTTTTTCTTTTGGACCGCCACCCAGGCTCAAAGGGATCATAAGATAATTCATGCTAGTAACTTACGTGTGCAGCCACAAGCCATTATGGGCTCTGGCATAGTTGACTAAGTCGTGCGAACTCTTATAGTGGTAGACTAGCGATGTAGGGGATGTAGGTGTACGGGTCTACCCATCGTAAGGTGCTAGCGCTTCGAAGACTATGTCTCGGCCATCCGCTTCTATAACACCATGTAGTGCGAGAAACCAAACGGAGGCGATCGAGTCTTGTGGGGAAAAGTCATAAACCTCTCAGAGAGTGTACAAACTAAACATGATTAGCCGTGTCCCCGGTTATGGACATCTTGAGTATCTAGTACTTGAATATCATGTGAATCTCAACATGTTACTCTAATTTAATATTGTTGGGCTTGTTAATGATTATTTTTAATTGGGATTGAGGATGCTGTCAACCATTCTCAATGTTTAACAACCACCATGATAGTTAATTGAATTTATTCCTTTGCAGTAGGGAAAAATTGGCTTTATGCAAAAACTGTAACCATAGAGCTTTTCCACCAGCCATATATGCATATAGTATAGGCTTATCATTCATTATTCTCTATGTGTTACATTGCCAAGATATTCCATGTCTTGACCCATTTTCGGCTGCAACTTTCATGTTGCGACTTTTCGCATTTACAGTAAGGTGCTTTTAGGTCGTGGTTCTATACTCAGTGATGCCGTTGGAGTTGATGGACTCACTTATCTTCCAAGTCTTCCACTGTTATCGTTATTAGATGGCCTTAAGCCATATTTATTGTAATAAGTCCTCTTTTGGACAAACGATGTAATAAGTGTGTGATTGCTACTCTGTTATAAATCCTTCAAAGTACTGTGTGGTGTCAGCATTACTGATCCAGGGATGACACCTGAGCACAGAGACTTCACCATCTGAGGTCGGGTCGCTACACCCTGATATTTGACGCCCACCGTGGGGCGAGGTGCACCGTCGTCCGGAGATCTGTTCTGGACAGGAACCCTCTTCCTCCCTGGCGAGCGCAGCCAGCCAGGCTCGCCAGATGGAGTCTGCGTCGACGCGCTGCGCGGCACTAAAGCCGCATGTGCGGCGAGCAGCCTCACCGAACTTGTCGGCGAGGTGCGCCTCTCCGACGAGCCTGCATCCGACCCAGGCACGGGTGGCCCCGACAGCCTTCTCGCGGGCCTCCTCGACAAACTCCACGTCCCCGGCGAGCCTGCCGTAGACTTGGAGTCCGTAGGCTCCACCGACCCGATGCTGGTCGACTCCGACGCCGTGTCGCTTGACATTTTCCCCACCAACGTGGTGATCTACGACGAGCCGCTTCCGTACGAGGAGAGCGGTGGAAGCGCCGTCACGGAGGTGCTCGTCATCAGCCACGGCGAGCACTCCGGCGAAGAAGCCCAGGACCCGCTAGCTGCGGCCCTGCAAGACCTAACCGCGCCCATTCCAGAGGACGCAGACGCCGAGACGCTAGAGACGCCCCGCCTTCAGATCATCGAAGGCGCCAAGAAGCTGGCAAGCATGAGGCGCTTGTCAGAGGCATACCAGCGCGAGATGGATCGCGCCGTAGGCAGCTTGCAGGCTCTGACTGGGCCGAGCCGTCTAGGTGCGGTCCGGCAGCGCGGCGCAGCCATCGCCGACTTGCTCGGAGCAAAACGCCCCATGTACGCCACCCCAGCAGAGAACATCCGCGCCGCCCAAGCGGCGACTGACGAGCTGAAGAACTTCGATGGCGAAGTGTGCCGTGTGATGACGGAGCGAGTCCAGCAGCTCCTTGACGCGGTTGCTGCGCAAAACGCGGCCGGTGGCCGCGCGGATGCGCTGCGGCAGCCGAATAACGACTTGCCTCCCTGCCGAGATCAAGGCACGACCTCTCGGACGCCGACTGGCGGAGTCCGCGGATGGAAAGAGAAGGAGCCGGCTGTCATTCACAGTCGGACTCACATCACCATTGAGCGCGACCAAGACGGTCGCCCGAGAGCAGTAGAGCGGCGGGACGACTACCTGCCTCCCCCGCCCAGAAGAGAGCGGCGAGTTTCCCCGCCGCCTGTTGAGCATCCGACTCTCGGAGGTCGCCTTGGCCGCCAAGAAGGAGTCAGAGAAAATGACGCCCGCCATCGGATCGACCGACTCCACCGATCCCTGGCGCTGGAAGAGGAAGACGAGCTGGGTCAGCCTTGCTTCGGGCCCCGCAACAGAGACGAGCCCTTCCCCAAAGGGTTCATGCTCCCCCGAGACACACCCAAGTACACCGGCTCCATGAAGCCGGAGGACTGGCTGATAGACTACTCCACAGCCGTCAGCATAGCGAACGGCAACAAGCGAGTTGCCGTGAAGTACGTTCCTCTCATGCTTCAGGGCACGGCCCGGACATGGTTGAACAGCCTGAAGCCCCACAGCATCAATAGCTGGGTCGACTTCACTGAAGCCTTCATCCGCAACTTCACTAGCACGTACAAGCGACCTCCCAAGCCGCGCCAGCTCTCCTTGTGCGTGCAAGGCCCTGATGAATCAATACGCGACTACCTCACGACCGGGCGAAGCCAAACTCCTGCGAGGGCGCACGAGGTGCAAGCTATCGAGTATTTCATCGCCGGTGCCGAGAGGGCACCTCCTCAAGCACAAGCTCCTCTGCGACGAGCCGAAAACCTCGATTTAACCGCTAGTCATAGCAGACAAGTACGCCACGGCCGACTCGTCCATGAAGACGGAGATTCAAGTCAAAGCGGCTGGCAAGGTGACTCCCCAGGCTCCCAGAACTCCGGCTGGAGATACCAGTCCGGGACAGCAACAGAACGACAACAAGCGCAAGGCCCAGCAGCTGACTTCCAACAGTCGGCAGGTCGCGGCAGTTGAAGATCAACAGCCGGAAAGGCAGCCTCCGGCCAAGCGGCAGAAGGGCGGCAAATCCAATTGGCTGCCAGCCTTCTCTTATGAGCAGACCTTGGATGGTCCCTGCAAGTGCCACAGTGGTGCGAAGCCGTCAAACCACACCACCAGAAAGTGCCACTGGCTCACCAGGATCGCCAAGGGAGACGGTGTCACGCCCTCGATGCGGTTATATCTCCCACGTGTCGAAGCACGACTTAGAGGCATAACCGCATCGCAAGTGAGGTAATCTTCACACAACCCATGTAATACATCAGGGAAAGAGATACATAATTGGCTTACAATCGCCACTTCACACAATTACATGAATAAAGCATTACATCATCCAGATACAATCAAGGTTCGACTACGGAACCAAAATAAAAGAAGAACCCCAAATGCGACAAAGGTCCCCGATCGACCCCAACTGGGCTCCACTACTGATCAACTAGAACGAAACAACACAAAGGGCAAGATCTTCAACGATCTCCTCCTTGAGCTTGGTTGCGTCACCACCTTTCGGTAACATAGGCACCGCAAACTGGTTTTGAAGTATCCGTGAGCCAGAGGACTCAAGAATCCCATTACCATGGGTATCAAGACTAGCAAAGCTTAAAGGGAAAGGAAGGGGTAAAGTGGTGAGGTTGCAAGAGCGACTAAGCAAATATGGTGGCTAACATACGCAAATGAGAGCGAGAAGAGAAACAAAGGAATGGTCGTGAAACTAGAAATGATCAAGAGGTGATCCACGAACACCTACTTACGCCAAACATAACCCGTAAACCGTGTTCACTTCCGGACTCCACGAGAAGAGACCATCACGGCTACACACACGGTTGATGCGTTTTAATTCGGATCTGGTGTCAAGTTGTCTACAACCGACATTAACAAATTCCCATCTGCCACATAACGCGGGCACGGCTCTCGAAAGTTTAAACCCTGCAGGGGTGTCCCAACTTAGCCCATGACAAGCTCTCGCGATCAACGAAGGAATAGACCTTCTCCCAGGAAGACCCGATCAGTCTCGGAATCCCGGTACATCAAGACATTTCGACAATGGTAAAACAAGACCAGCAAAGCCGCCCGATGCGCCGACAATCCCGATAGGAGCTGCACATATCTTGTTCTCAGGGCAACACCGGATAGGTCTGCCTACAAGTAAAACCAGACCTCGAGTTGCCCCGATGGGGCCCCGCAGTCTGCCCGGTTCAGACCAGCACTTAGACGAGCACTGGCCCGGGGGGGGGCTAAAATAAAGATGACCCTCGAGAGAGTGACTCCCAAGGGAAAAGGTAGGTGGTGGTGAGGCAAATGGTAAAAGTCAATGTTGGGCCTTGCTGGACAAGTTTTATTCAAAGCGAACTGTCAGGGGGGGTTTCATAAATCACCCGACCGCGTTAGGAACGCAAAATCTGGGAACATAACACCGGTATGACGGAAACTAGGGCGGCAAGAGTGGAACAAAACACCAGGCATAAGGCCGAGCCTTCCACCCTTTACCAAATATATAGATGCATTAATAATATAAGAGATATTGTGATATCCCAACCAAAATCCTGTTCACCATGGAGAAATCTTCAACTTCACCTGCAACTAGCAACGCTATAAGAGGGGCTGAGCAAAAGTGGTAACATAGCCAAACAACGGTTTGCATAGGAAAGGTGTCAAAGGTTAGAGGTTCATGGAAATATGGCATGGCTTGATAAACAGGTAATAGGTAGCGCAGCATAGCGATAGAACGAAGCAACTAGCATAGCAATGATAGTAGTGAGATCCAGGGTAGCGGTCATCTTGCCTGAAATCCCGCTAGGAAGAAGAACGAGTCCATGAAGAAGACGAACGGGAGTAGTCGAACGAATCCTCACAATCGCAACAATACCAGAACTAAGAAGCAACACCGGAAAGAAACAAACAACATGGTAAATGCACAAGCATAAAAATGGCATGATGCACAAACAAGTATGATCCATGACCGGTTTTAATAAGGCATGGCATGGCAAAGTGCAACAAACAATACTACAAGTTAAGTGGAGCTCAATATGCAACGAGTTGCATATTGACAAAACACCACATCAATTATTTAGTTCTCTCTTGTTTATGCACCCAACAATATTAAATGTTGTTAAACATGGCAAGGGGTGAAGCATAATAAAACTAACTATTTAGGCAACTTAGATAGGGCCGGATATAACAAACAGGAAATCCGGAAAATCCCCGTAAGCAATATAAAGCAAACAACAATTTTAGAAATTTTAAATGTTGTTATCATGATGCGGATGACATATGCAAGTTTTATGCAATTTTAATGAAAATGTTGACAAGAGCATGTTATGAAGCATTTGTCACCATGGCGGAACAAAAGGGATGCCATAGCAACGATAGCGAAAATGGTGCCACGACAACATTCTGGTTATCCGATAACTCAAGGAGATACCGGTGCAAAAAGGAAGTGAGCGAGTCATGCAAGATGGTGGGGTGATCCCGGCTTCCGGGTTCCCACGGGTCGACAGCATGGCAAACGAGGAACGTGCACGAAACAAATGGGCACGGTGCAAACATATCGTACATCTCATTCAACACATGCGTTCGGTCCACGGCGGTCATTTCGGGTTATACCTTCGAAGCGTGCGTTTTCGGAGCGGTTCGAGTTCGTAGTGGAAGTAGTCGTTCACGGGTCGTCGTGGGAAGTAGTTGTTCACGTTTCGTAGTCGTACATGTCGGCGGTAGTGGAAGTAGTGGTACACGGGCCATGGTGGAAGTAGACGTTCTCGCGATGGTAGTTGTTCACGGGTCGTAGATGTTCATGTCGCCGTAATTGTTTGGATCTTGGAATGATGGTAGTCGTTCACTTGACAACGGTGGACGAACTTGGCGGTCCTCGTCGTCCTGGTACTTGGCATCCTCTTGGCCTTGACGGTGATGGAACGGAACGCGGTGGTCATGGTACTTGGCGAATCCAAGGAAACAGTAGCCGTACACGCATCGGAGAGGAACTTGGCGCATCACTAGACCTGGCGATCTTGATGAACTGAAGGGGCATCCAGGGACTTGCACGGCTCTGCCTCGGGTGGACACCGGAGATGCATGGAGGCAGCTCAAGCTGCTGGTGGTTGGTGTGAGACCGAGCCGCGGCTAGAAGAAGTGGCCGGCGTCAGCCTTGGCCTGAAGCAGGAAAGCGGCGGCGTGCACAGCAAAGGCCGGAGAGGAGCAGGAGATGGCTAGGGTGCCTTGGCGCAACGGAGGCGGAGAAGAGGAGGGCAATGGCGGCGCGCTTGCTGGATGGAGCAGGGGCGGCGGAGTGGAGCAGAGCAGCAGCGTAGAACCCGGCCGCGGCTGGAGATGGTAGTGGTGCGGGAGGCCGGGCGCGCGCCATGGGGAGGCGACGACGCGGAGGAGGGGAGGCTGCACGGGCAGCGCTGGTCGTCAACGAGGGCGACGGGGAGGAGGTGCAGCGCGGGGCAGGGGGTGACGTAGGGCGCCGCGGCGATGTGGCTCCCGTGGCTGAGGCCTAACGGAGGGAGGAGGAGGCGCGGGACGACGGCCTGGTGGCGTTTCTGTTGCCAGTCGGGACGAAGGAGTTCGAGCGGGTGATGGGATCGGGCGCGATGCGGGTGTGG
The DNA here is from genome assembly GCA_021437245.1 of Aegilops speltoides. NCBI lineage: Eukaryota > Viridiplantae > Streptophyta > Magnoliopsida > Poales > Poaceae > Aegilops > Aegilops speltoides. The sequence goes on along the minus strand of CM038142.1, from coordinate 193,758,809 downwards.
CGGCGCTGGGAGGAAGGAGCAGAGGAGATGAAGATCGAGCGAGGAGATGGGGATCGGGAGAGTGGGCGATGGGATCGAGAGGAGGTCGGGCAGGCCTCTTGGGCCGGCTAGGTCAGGCCGCAGGTGGGCCTTAAGCGGGCTGAAAGAGGTAAGTGAGGTGGGCTGCGGTCTAGGAGAGGCCCGGGTAAGGAGAATGTAAGTCTCCCTTTACTTATATTTCTGTTTAATAAATAGACAGTCTCCAAAGGAAAATGTCCAGGAGCTTTGAGGAAGAATATGAATGAAATAGAGATATACTTGGACTCTTGGAATTATGCTCCATCTGATAAAATTGGTTTGGGCATTTTTAGAGAAAGAAAATTATCGCAAGTTTGAATTTAATTCAAACTTGAGGCAATTTTGATTCCAACCAAATCAAGTCCAAAGGAGCTGAAATTTGGCAGAGAGGGTGTAGGCAAGGTTTAAGATTAACAAAAATAAATGAACATTTAGGAAGGACTTCGAATAGTGGGAAAAGAATTATAGACAAGGTTAGAGAGTCAAAACTTGAAGAAGGAAAGGCCACGGGATTTAACATGCACGTGTGTTGTGGTAAATTCCAAATTAATGGAATATTATTTTTATAGCTCCCTAAATATCGAGAGGATATCTTTTAAATAGAATCACCATGTGAATTCCCTCGATTTAAATGGACCGAAGATCCATACGGTTTATTTAGATGAGTTTTATAAAAAAGGGTTGCAAGATGCCATGATGCAATGCACATGAAGCAATGAGATGAAAAGTCTGACATGAACAAAAATGCAAATCAAAAACAAAAACCCAACCACAGAAGAAATAACATATCACATCTCCGGAAAAGGCAATAGTTGGAGTTACGAATATGGAAAGTTGTATCTGGGGCGTTACAACACTCCACCACTACGAGAGGATCTCGTCCCGAGATCCAGGATGGCACCGGAGGGAAAACGGAAGAGGAAGAGAAGAGATAAACTAAAGTTGCTTCTTTGACGAACGAGTGAAACCACGAACCTTGAGAGGTTGAGCAATTTAAAAGAAAGAGTACAACAGAGATGAACGAGATTGCAAACAACCCGTTAGAAAATAGGTACTAGGAACATTACGAGAACTTGAAGGTTGCAAAGACATGAATCAAGAGTTTGATAAACAAGATAGAATTCGTAACCACTCCGGTTAAAACAAGATGAGAGATGAAAAAATTGATATAATTTGGGCAGCACTCCGACTGTAAATGGAAGGAATTGAACATGAACTTGACAAGATGAGAGGATACATGATGAAATCAACAACACACTGCCTCCGGAATTGAAAGAATGGCACAAGGGGTAAGAAACATTACAAACCGCACTCCGGTTGAGAAGGGAGGCAAAACTTGATAAGATGAGAGAACTCGAATGAAAACACGACACTTCGGCAAAACGAATAAGCAAGCAAAATTACATGATATTTACAAAATGAGATGATGTGTCGAAGAGAGTAACATCACAATGCCTCTGGAACAAAAGAATAGAAGATAGATCACTGGAATAACAGAATGTAGGAGAAAATGCAAACTTCTGCCACAAATGGGCTCGGAAAGCACCCTTCCAATAAGGTTATAACAGAGTTGTTTGAAAACCAACAACGAAAAGAATAAGTTTGTGGCGGGCTTATGAAAACATCTCAAAATTATGAGGTGAGCTTCTGCCACCAACGGAAACAAATGATTGGATTGATATCAACAAGGAGACGAGAAACTTATTTCACCGGGAGGACAAATGAAGAACTTGGGTCATTTATAAGCACCATAAATAGCAACAATCCTTAGGGAAAGCTTTAGGTGAAATATAACCCAAGATAACTCCAATGAAGAGACTGATGGATTTAAAATACCTCATTCTTGACAACAATATGAATCATGAAACATGAAGGAAATTGTCAAGAGTGACATAACACCATCTCAAAAGATAAGATTGAAGGAATTGCACTTTGGAATGCAAGATGAAGAATACTTGAACTCCACAAAACAAAACATGTGTTAAGCACCATGTTTAATTTTGAGTATAGCTTGGCGGGTCATAACTTCAAGAGAAATCTTGAAGAACAATTGAAGAATGAAAAGAATCCTTGACGAACCACCATGTAGAGCCTCCATGAAGAACTCCGGTAATAGAAGGATGATGAAAAGAGAGAGAAGTTGAAAACACAAGGTGAAGCCTTGCAATGATTTAGATGGATCTCCGAGATAATTAGAGCTTGGAACTCCGGGAAAAAGAGAAGATGAAACAAATGAAACCGAGAATTTTTAAGGGCCTCCGGAATAAAGAATTAATCACTTGGATGAACAAGAATAAGAATTATGTTATGCTTATCCTTCACCAATTAAATTGATGACAATCAACGGATTTGGCATACTACTTATTCCCGTAGAAAGGATTAAAAGAGAAATATCAAAACTTGAGAAGGTCTTCAACAATCCACCGGTAGGATTGGAAAGAACGAATGAAATGATACGGTAATAAAGGAAGAGGAATCTTGAACGAACCACTGTAAGAATTAAAAAAGAGAGTAGCAAAGGCACAATTCACCGGGAAGAATTGGAAAATGAATGAAGATACTTGACAGAATTTAGAAACAAGAGAACAAAGAGATCCTGAGCTGACTAGAGTAAACTTGAACGATGCACCGGTAAGATTTGGAGAATGATAGCTACACGCTGAGAATGAAGAATTATGACATGATGGCCTTCGGAAGAAAGAAATGGAAACAACTCAAGAAATACTCCGGATGGTAAGAAAAGAATTGTCACAACCAAAAACAATTATGAGAGGATGGCATCAAGCTAGAACCATGAATCTTGAAGAGAATAGAACAAGATTAAAGAGAAACACTTCTTCGGTCTTCAAATGATGAGAATGACAACGAGAAACACCACCAAGAATTGTTGATATACTCCGGGAGAATTAAAGAGGAAAGGTTGAGCCAAAGATGAAAAGAATTTGAAAGATTTTGGAGAAAAGCATTTAACTGATGATAACTCATTCTTACGTCAAACTTCGAAAAGAATTTGGGAAATGGCTCCGGATAAATTAGAAGAGTCAGGTAAGATCCTGGGAAAAGACCTGTGGGTTAGGGCCCACTGAAAAGAACACCGTTGAAAAGATTTAAAAGAGATGATGCACCGGTTGAATTAAATGGCTTGAATGAGATAACAACCTCGAAATATCTTGAAGGGATTGAGAATGGAAACACAAATCTTCTGAGATATCTTCAGCACTGTAGAACAAATGAATAGCAAGAGGTGAGTTATTGAGAGGTGCACCGGCATGAGAAAGCATTTGACACGAGGAAAGGAATATGATGAATATCGAAAGCTTGAATTGGATCCACCGGAGAAGAAACAACAATGAAGGATGATGAACTTGAAACTGTGAGCATCTTCACGAGGGATCACCAGATCAGAACATTGATTGAAAAGAGTGAAGTGACTTCACATGAATAAAAGGATACATGATTAAGAAATCTGAGTCCTTGAAGAAAAAGCGTGGGAGGGCGGGAAAACAAAGACAACTTGGGATGGATGAAACAAACACCGTTGAGAAAACTTAGAATTGATCTTGCGGATGGGGAGAATGATGGGATCATCTCGAAGAGAAACGCCCCGGTAGGAAAGGAGTTGACATGACAAAATCAATGATCAAAAGGATTAGTATTCACATAGCAATATGAGAACACCATTTAGGAAAGGTATAGAATCAACACTTGACATCGAAGCAACTCGAATACCACATATAACACAAAACAAAGGATTTGGCTTGTAGAATAAGCCGGAACAAATACATATGATAGGGATTTACCCAATCCCATATCAAGCATCTGTCGAAAAGATATTCTAGGAGCTACTTGAATTCCCACCTATAAAACTCCCGAAACTTTCTGGTTATGCAATCTGGTGTTGGGTATACAGGGGAAGCAATATATCTCACCCAAACTAACAATCCCTACATCTAGCTGTATCCATCCGTCAACACATAACCAAGAAACCTTCGAAATCGTGTACCTCAACCTTCAAAAGCATCCGTTATACGAAGTCATGGCAATACTCCGTACTCACCTCAAGATCGGGTTATCGGGTTATCTCACCAACAACTCGCATAAAAGAGATTTTCGATGTCGGCGCATTAAACTCGTATTCCGAACTGCAACGATAAAATTATGACGACAACACCTTAGAGCTCAACTCCCGGACACTTCCACTAAACCCCGACAGAGGCACCAAGACAATGTTCTCATCATAAAACCATCGGAATGATTCCAAGATACCCGCGTGATCCTAAAAAAATTTAGTGAAATTTGAGAAGAGAAGAGTCAAAACTCTACGCCAGATGCCTTACCAGAGCGATGAAGAGACCGGGAGTAAAAAGAATTCCTACTCTCCGATATATATAATCCTAAATGACTCAAAACATTTTTCTAGACACAACTCGCCGCTAAAACGATCAAGCGGTGGGGCTCCTAAGGTCGGGAAGGCTCGATTACCAACTTGTCACGCCTCGATGCGGCTATATCTCCCACGTGTCAAAGCACGACTTAGAGGCATAACCGCATTGAAAGCAATGTCGCAAGTGAGGTAATCTTCACACAACCCATGTAATACATAAGGAAAGAGATACATAGTTGGCTTACAATCGCCACTTCACACAATTACATGAATAAAGCATTACATCATCCAGATACAATCAAGGTCCGACTACGGAACCAAAATAAAAGAAGAACCCCAAATGCGATAAAGGTCCCCGATCGACCCCAACCGGGCTCCACTACTAATCAACTAGAACGAAACAACAAAAGGGCAAGATCTTCATCGAGCTCCTCCTTGAGCTTGGTTGCGCCACCGCCGGGTAACATAGGCACCGCAAACTGGTTTTGAAGTATCCGTGAGCCACAAGGACTCAAGAATCCCATTACCATGGGTATCAAGACTAGCAAAGCTTAAAGGGAAAGGAAGGGGTAAAGTGGTGAGGTTGCAGCAGCGACTAAGCATATATGGTGGCTAACATACGCAAATGAGAGCGAGAAGAGAAACAAAGGAACGGTCATGAAACTAGAAATGATCAAGAGGTGATCCTGAACACCTACTTACGTCAAACATAACCCAGAAACCGTGTTCACTTCCCGGACTCCGCCGAGAAGAGACCATCACGGCTACACACACGGTTGATGCGTTTTAATTCGGATCTGGTGTCAAGTTGTCTACAACCGGACATTAACAAATTCCCATCTGCCACATAACTGCGGGCACGGCTCTCGAAAGTTTAAACACTGCAGGGGTGTCCCAACTTAGCCCATGACAAGCTCTCGCAATCAATGAAGGAATAGACCTTCTCCCAGGAAGACCCGATCAGTCTCGGAATCCCGGTACATCAAGACATTTCGACAATGGTAAAACAAGACCAGCAAAGCCGCCCGATGCGCCGACAATCCCGATAGGAGCTGCACATATCTCGTTCTCAGGGCAATACCGGATAGGTCAGCCTACGAGTAAAACCAGACCTTGAGTTTCCCGAGGGGGCCCTGATCTGCTCGGTTTGGACCAACACTTAGACAAGCATTGGCCCGGGGCTAAAATAAAGATGACCTCGAGAGAGCGACTCCCAAGGGAAAAGGTAGGTGGTGGTGAGGCAAATGGTAAAAGTCAATGTTGGGCCTTGCTGGACAAGTTTTATTCAAAGCGAACTGTCAGGGGGGTCCCATAAATCACCCGACCGCGTTAGGAACGCAAAATCCGGGAACATAACACCGGTATGACGGAAACTAGGGCGGCAAGAGTGGAACAAAACAACAGGCATAAGGCCGAGCCTTCCACCCTTTACCAAATATATAGATGCATTAATAATATAAGAGATATTGTGATATCCCAACCAAAATCCTGTTCACCATGGAGAAATCTTCAACTTCACCTGCAACTAGCAACGCTATATGAGGGGCTAAGCAAAAGCGGTAACATAGCCAAACAACGGTTTGCATAGGAAAGGTGTCAAAGGTTAGAGGTTCATGGAAATATGGGATGGCTTGATAAACAGGTAATTGGTAGTGCAGCATAGTGATAGAACGAAGCAACTAGCATAGCAATGATAGTAGTGAGATCCAGGGTAGCGGTCATCTTGCCTGAAATCCCGCTAGGAAGAAGAACGAGTCCATGAAGAAGACGAACGGGAGTAGTCGAACGAATCCTCACAATCGCAACAATACCGGAACTAAGAAGCAACACCGGAAAGAAACAAACAACATGGTAAATGCACAAGCATAAACATGGCATGATGCACAAACAAGTATGATGCATGACCGGTTTTAATAAGGCATCGCATGGCAAAGTGCAACAAACAATACTACAAGTTAAGTGGAGCTCAATATGCAACGAGTTGCATATTGACAAAACACCACATCAATTATTTAGTTCTCTCTTGTTTATGCACCCAACAATATTAAATGTTGTTAAACATGGCAAGGGGTGAAGCATAATAAAACTAACTATTTAGGCAATTTAAATGGGGCCGGATATAACAAACAGGAAATCCGGAAAATGCCCATAAGCAATATAAAGCAAACAACAATTTTAAACATTTTAAATGTTGTTATCATGATGCGGATGACATATGCAAGTTTTATGCAATTTTTATGAAAATGTTGACAAGAGCATGTTATGAACCATTTGTCACCATGGCGGAACAAAAGGGATGCCACGGCAACGATAGCGAAAATGGTGCCACGGCAACATTCTGGTTATCCGATAACTCAAGGAGATACCGGTGCAAAAGGAAGTGAGCGAGTCATGCAAGATGGTGGGGTGATCCCGGCTTCCGGGTTCCCACGGGTCGACAGCATGGAAAACGAGGAACGTGCATGAAACAAACGGGCACGGTGCAAACATATCGTACATCTCATTCAACACATGCGTTCGGTCCACGGCGGTTGTTTCGGGTTATACCTTCGAAGCGTGCGTTTTCGGAGCGGTTCGAGTTCGTAGTGGAAGTAGTCGTTCACGGGTCGTCGTGGGAAGTAGTTGTTCACGTTTCGTAGTCGTACATGTCGGCGGTAGTGGAAGTAGTGGTACACGGGCCATGGTGGAAGTAGACGTTCTTGCGACGGTAGTTGTTCACGGGTCGTAGATGTTCATGTCGCCATAATCGTTTGGATCTTGGAATGATGGTAGTCGTTCACTTGACGACGGTGGAGGAACTTGGAGGTCCTCGTTGTCCTGGTACTTGGCATCCTCTCGGCCTTGACGGTGATGGAGCGGAACGCGGTGGTCGTGGTACTTGACGAATCCAGGGAAACGGTAGCCGTACACGCATCGGAGAGGAACTTGGCGCATCACTAGACCTGGCGATCTTGTTGAACTGAAGGGCCATCCAGGGACTTGCACGGCTCGGCCTCGGGTGGACACCGGAGATGCATGGAGGCAGCTCGAGCTGCTGGTGGTTGGTGTGAGACCGAGCCGCGGCTAGAAGAAGTGGCCGGCGTCAGCCTTGGCCTGAAGCAGGAAAGCGGCGGTACGCACAGCGAAGGCCAGCGAGGAGCAGGAGATGGCTAGGGTGCCTTGGCGCAACGGAGGCGGAGCAGAGGAGGGCAGCAGCGGCGCGCTTGCTGGACGGAGCAGGGGCGGCGGAGTGGAGCAGAGCAGCAGCGTAGAAGCCGGCCACGGCTGGAGATGGTAGTGGTGCGGGAGGCCGGGCGCGGCGCCATGGGGAGGCGACGACGCGGAGGAGGGGAGGCTGCATGGGCAGCGCTGGTCGTCGACAAGGGCAACGGGGACGAGGTGCAGCGCGGGGCAGGTGGTGACGTAGGGCGCCGCGGCGGTGTGGCTCCCGTGGCTGAGGCCGAACGGAGGGAGGAGGAGGCGCGGGACGATGGCCTGGTGGCGTTTCTGTTGCCAGTCGGGACGAAGGAGTTCAAGCGGGTGATGGGATCGGGCGCGATGCGGGTGTGGCGGCGCTGGGAGGAAGGAGCAGAGGAGATGGGGATCGAGCGAGGAGATGGGGATCGGGAGAGTGGGCGATGGGATCGAGAGGAGGTCGGGCAGGCCTCTTGGGCCGGCTAGGTCAGGCCGCAGGTGGGCCTTAAGCGGGCTGAAAGAGGTAAGTGAGGTGGGCTGCGGTCTAGGAGAGGCCCGGGTAAGGAGAATGTAAGTCTCCCTTTACTTATATTTCTATTTAATAAATAAACAGTCTCCAAAGGAAAATGTCCAGGAGCTTTGAGGAAGAATATGAATGAAATAGAGATATACTTGGACTCTTGGAATTATGCTCCATCTGATAAAATTGGTTTGGGCATTTTTAGAGAAAGAAAATTATCGCAAGTTTGAATTTAATTCAAACTTGAGGCAATTTTGATTCCAACCAAATCAAGTCCAAAGGAGCTGAAATTTGCCAGAGAGGGTGTAGGCAAGGTTTAAGATTAACAAAAATAAATGAACATTTAGGAAGGACTTCGAATAGTGGGAAAAGAATTATAGGCAAGGTTAGAGAGTCAAAACTTGAAGAAGGAAAGGCCACGGGATTTAACATGCACGTGTGTTGTGGTAAATTCCAAATTAATGGAATATTATTTTTATAGCTCCCTAAATATCGAGAGGATATGTTTTAAAGAGAATCACCATGTGAATTCCCTCGATTTAAATGGACCGAAGATCCATACGGTTTATTTAGATGAGTTTTATAAAAAAGGGTTGCAAGATGCCATGATGCAATGCACATGAAGCAATGAGATGAAAAGTCTGACATGAACAAAAATGCAAATCAAAAACAAAAATCCAACCACAGAATAAATAACATATCACATCTCCGGAAAAGGCAATAGTTGGAGTTACGAATATGGAAAGTTGTATCCAGGGCGTTACAGACGGCCTCACCCCTCCACCGCCTGCTGGGCCACCACCTCCGCCGCCGCCTCAGCAGCCGGCTGCCCGGCCAGTCGGCGCGGTGCAAGACGAGTTCCCAGAAGAGCACGGAGCCTATGTAGTGTTCACCAGTGTGGCACATGACCAGCGCAGCAGGCGCCAACAGCAACAAGAAGTAAATGCAGTAGCAACAGATGCTCTAGAGTTTATGCATTGGTCCGAGAGGCCTATCAGTTGGAGTCGGGCGGATCACCCAGAGGTGATGCCGAGTCCGGGTTCTTATGCCCTGGTCCTAGGTGCTACCTTGGCCACTGATAGGCATGCCGCCCGTTTTTCGTGAGTCCTGATAGACGGAGGCAGCAGCATCATCATCCTGTACAAGGACACCATGGAGCAGCTAGGAATCAAGCGAAGACAGCTGCAGAGCAGCCGCACCGTGTTCCACGGAATTGTACCCGGCCTCTCCTGTTCACTGATCGGCAAGATCCTGATAGACGTCCTCTTCGGAGACAAAGATCACTTCCGCCGAGAGCCGGTGTGGTTCGAGGTGGTGGACTTGGAGAGCCCGTACCACGCCCTGCTTGGTCGACCTGCCTTGGCCAAGTTCATGGCGGTTCCCCACTACGCCTACCTGAAGATGAAGATGCCGAGTTCCAAGGGTATTCTGACCATAGCCGGCGACTACAAGAAGTCGTCCGCCCGCGCGGCTGAGAGCAGTCGGCTGGCCGAGTCCCTGGTGATCGCGGCCGAGAAGCTGCCTTGACCGAAGTCGTATGGCGGCCGAAAGCAGCCGGAGATGTCGCCCGACCCCAAGGAGTCGGAGGCAGAAGGATCATTCAAGCCGGCCAAAGAAACCAAGAAGATACCCTTGGACCCGGAGCACCCAGAGAGATACGCTGTCATGGGCACGGGCCTTGACAGCAAATAGGAAGGCGAGCTCGTCGATTTCCTCCGTGAGAATCGGGACATCTTTGCATGGTCCCCCAAAGACATGCCGTGTGTACCGGTGGAATTCGCCGAGCACAAGATACACGTCAGGCCGGATGTGAAACCCGTCAGGCAGCCCTTGCGCCGCCTGTCAGAAGAGAAAAGAAGAGTTGTTGGAGAAGAGATAGCCCGGCTCCTGGCGGCCGGCTTCATCATGGAAGTGTTTTTTCCAGAGTGGCTGGCAAACCCGGTTTTGGTGCTGAAGAAGATCAAGTAATGGCGGATGTGTATCGACTACACAAGCCTCAACAAAGCCTGCCCTAAGGACCCGTTTGCCTTACCAAGAATTGATCAGGTGATAGACTCCACAGCCGGATGCGAGCTGCTGAGTTTCCTAGATGCATATTCAGGATATCACCAGATCAAGCTGAACCCAGCGGACAGACTGAAGACCACCTTCATCACGCCATTTGGAGCCTTCTGCTACCTGACAATGACGTTTGGCTTGATGAATGCTGGTGCCACCTTTCAGCATTGCATGCAGAAGTGCCTCCTCAAGCAACTCGGCAGGAACGCCAACGTCTATGTGGATGATGTGGTGGTGAAGACGGAGAAGCATGGGACGCTGCTGGAACACCTCAAGGAGACCTTTGAGAATCTGCGCCGATTCCAGATCAAGCTCAACCCTGAGAAGTGCGTTTTCGGAGTACCAGCCGGCCAGCTCCTTGGCTTCCTATTCTCCGAACGTGGCATAGAGTGCAACCCCGTAAAGATCAAGGCCATCGAGAGAATGGAGGTACCCAGCCGACTGTTGGACGTGCAGAAGTTCACCGGCTGCCTGGCGTCGATCAGCCGATTTATCAGTCGGCTGGGCGAGAAAGCCCTGCCCTTGTATCAATTGATGAAGAAGACCACCTTTTTTGAGTGGAACCACAAGGCAGATGAGGCATTTCTCCAACTAAAGAAGATGTTGACTACTCCCCCCGTGTTGGCAGCTCCGACTCCCAAAGAGCCCATGCTCTTGTACATCGCCGCCACCAGCCGAGTAGTCAGCACAGTCATCGTAGTCGAGCGCAAGGAGGAAGGCAAGGCGCTCCCTGTCCAGAGACCGGTATATTACCTGAGTGAGGTACTGTCGACCTCCAAGCAGAACTGCACCTAACCTAGGCGAACCAATGTTGTTATACATCACGGCAACGCATCAAGTCGTAAGTGCGGTACTCATCGTCGAACGAGAAACAGAAGGGCATAAATTCCCTCTTCAAAACCAAAGGTACTACGATCCACCGCCTTAACTCCCCGCAAGTCCGCTACCCGCACTATCAAAAGATAGCGTACGCAGTGTTCATGGCATCCCGGAAGCTCCGACACTACTTTCAAGAGTGTTCGATAATAGTGGCCTCCGAAGTGCCCCTCAATGACATTATAAACAACCGCGACGCAATGGGCTGGATTGCAAAATGGGCCATTGAGCTCTTACCATTCGATATAACTTACAAACCTCGGCAAGCCATAAAGTCACAAGTCTTGGCTGACTTTGTTGCTGAATGGACTGAAGCCGAACTCCCTAAAGAGTACGGCGCATACTCCAATTGGATTATGCATTTCGACGGCTCCAAAATGTTGGCCGGTTTGGGGGCTGGCGTCGTATTGATGTCCCCAACCGGGGATACAGTCCAATACGTACTTCAGATAATGTACACGGACTCCAACAATGCAGCCGAATATGAGGCCCTCCTACATGCCCTCCGGATGGCAATCTCCATGGGCATTCAACGCCTAGAGGTGCGCGGGGATTCAAACCTTGCAATATCCCAAGTAAATGGAGACTTTGACGCCAAGGATCTGAAGATGGCAGCCTATCGTAACGCTGTCCCAAAAATGTCAGCCCAGTTCGAAGGACTTGAATTCCACCACGTAGCCTGGGATAATAACCAAGCAGCCGACGTATTGGCACGCATCGGTGCGAAACACGATGCTGTACCTCCAAACATCTTCCTGGAACGGCTCTTTAAGCCATCCGTACTATGGGAAGAGGAGTCCGGAAATAACAACCCGGAAGCAGCCGCACCGCCCAACACGGAACAATCTGACATAATCGGCAACTCAGCCGATGAAATAACGCCTTCAACCCACGAAATAATGGCAGTAATTGCCCCGTGGACAGAACCATTCCTAGCCTACCTGATTAGGCAGGAGCTTCCCGAAGCCAAAATGAGGCTCGCTGCATAGTTCGGCGATCTAAAGCCTACAAGGTCCATGAGGGGGAACTTTACAAGAAAAGCACAACCGGAGTCCTTCAAAGGTGTATCTCCGAAGAGGAAGGGCGAAACCTTCTGGCTGAAATTCATGCCGGACTAGGCGGACACCACGCTGCAGCTCGGGCCCTTGTAGGCAAGGCCTTCCTTACAGGATTTTATTGGCCGACGGCCCGGGCAGATGCTGAGGACTTAGTCCAAAGATGCGTCGGTTGTCAGCTCTTTGCTAATCAGAGCCATATGCCACCCACCGCCCTCCAAACTATACCCATTACGGCCGCTCACGGCCTGGGGCTTGATATGGTTGGACCCCTTAAAGGGGGAACCCACAAGCAAAGGTACCTATTGGTCATGGTGGACAAATTCACCAAATGGATAGAGGCCAAGCCAGTTAAAATGGCAGAGTCCGGACCAGTGATAGACTTTATATCCGGGGTGGTACACCATTATGGTGTCCCCCATAGCATCATTACCGATAACGGCACGAACTTCACGGCCAACGAGGTTAAATCATGGTGCAAAAATATGGGCATTAAGCTCGATTATGCTTCAGTCTATCATCCTCAAACCAACGGTCAAGTGGAATGAGCAAATGGTCTAATAATGAGCGCATCAAACCTGCACTAGTGCGGTCCTCACGAAATCGACACGACCGGGTAGAGGAGCTCGACTTTGTACTCTGGGGGCTGCGGACAACGCCCAACCGTACTACCGGATTCACACCATTTTTATGGTATACGGCGCAGAGGCAGTTTTGCCCTGCGACATCATTCATGACTCACCTCGAGTGCGCATGTACGAAGAAAGAGAAGCCGAGCTGGATCGGCAAGACAGCTTGGACGCATTGGAGGAAGAACGCGACGTCGCCAAGGCTCGTTCCGCATTCTATCAACAACAGGCTCGAAGATATCAAAGTAGGGAAGTACGGGCCAAGACTTACAATGTTGGCGAACTAGTTCTACGCCTGCCGGACAAGAAAAAGGACAAACTCAAGCCCAAATGGGAGGGCCCCTTCATTATCGATCCAGTTCTGACCGGCGGAGTGTACCATCTGCGAAATGCGCCAGACAACCGACTCGAGCCGAACCCATGGAACGCGGCCCGCCTCCGAAGATTTTACGCCTAGCGCCGGACTAAGAGTTCGTTTCCTTCCTCCGTCCATATTTTTACACTCTAGCCGTCTCCTTTTTTTATTTCTCTCTTTTCTCTCACCTCCTTCATAAAAACCCTTAGAGGCCTATTTGCGCATTGTTCGCACACACTTGATGTGCTATCCGAACTCATTATACCTGGGGGCTTCTTTACCAGAAGCTTACTTATAAGGGCTTCATGCCTAGCACATGTGTCAAACTTCCACATGTACCTTTTATTCACCATTATATGCATCGATATGACTTAAGTTTTGGCCAAGCTGGGTTGCCTGACTCCTGTGCTTACCCCACGCTCCCGATTGTTTAGCTAGGAGGTAAAGGAGCACCTCTGCGATTATTATGCCTGGTCACCAGATGTGTACCTCGGTGGGTGAAGCCGAAGCTAGCGTTTTAAGGGAATATTCGGTCGGTGACTTGAAAGATGATTTCTTACCTATTTATTTATTTGCCCTAGATGTTTTCCTCGCTCTTTTCACAGTCCGACATGCACTTTAGGGCATGCCTCCCAGGAAAGGAACCCTTAACGGAACTATTCTCCCCGAAGATGTTTCTTACTAACCATGTAATATAACATAACTAGTTGGGCACATGTCCGATAAAGCACTAATGACCCCTACGCTGGTCTCCATGCATACCTCGGTTGTCTCTTAACCGAGAAGGTATTCGACACACCAACCCTAGGGTCCCGAGGTTGAAGCTTAAAAGGTCGGCAAAGACAAACGATCTACAATCCGGCTAGAAGGCATTTTACATGTCATTTTAAAATACATTGTCAAATCGACTGACTGTATTCCTCCTCAATCCCGTCTAACAGGCTGTCTAACTTACAGTCCCGTTGGGAATACTTAGCGGCCAACTCTACTTGGCTGTACACTAAACTCACAGGGATCTCCTTCCCATCGGTCCCCACAGGTCCGACCTCGGCCATGTGGTTGGGATCCGACTTCTTGTACCGCGTCTTCACCATGGCCCAGGCCTCCCTGGCACCTTGGCGGCAGGCCGATATCTTTCATAAACGGAAGCGCTGCCGCACTCCCTGAAGCTTCTCCACAAGCTCTCCAAGGCCCTCGGGTAGGGAGAGGGACGGCCATAAAGCCTGGACGATGCCGCTCATCGCCTGCCAAACTCGTTCGAGCAGTTGCACCAGCTTGGGAAGTTGATCACCCATTGATACGGGCATCTCCTCCGCAGGCGACACGTGAGCACACCTCTGCATATATTTCGTCAATTGACTTCCTCGCCGAACTCTTCTTTTCAAAGGAGTTCGCCAAGCACTTACTATAGATGCCGCGCGAAGCCGCTAATTCTCCTTCACGGAGCTGCATAGCTCGCCCGAACACCTTTCAGCTCCTCTCCAAGCTGGGTGTGGGCATCCCGAGTTTATTCCTCTCCTTTGTACCTTCATCAGCAGACCTCTCGCCGCCTTCACTGGCGAGTAGGTGTTGCTTGTCCGATCCATCCAAAGAACATCCGCAATATCGATGTCGATTTTACACATGCCGCACACCGCTTATCTTTTTAAAATAATGTGTTACCGTAAGGGTCTCTATGTCTCCTCCTGGGCGCAAGTGCGCCTCAAGTTGGGCCTTGCACTCTTGTAGCTCCCGGACAATCGGGTATTCTTCTCAGAAGATCCTCAGATATCAAATGATCCTTAAATCAGTTACCCTAACTACTTTATGTCTCGGGGCCACCGCATATATAACCATTAAAATCTCTTACCCAGATGTCTTTTACATATTGCTCCGTGGCTCTGGTTAAACCATCTCGAGCAGCACGGAGGTGCGTGTCCCCCGCGTTAAAGGCATTCAACACCTCTGGGGAGAAACACGCGTCACGCAGAACTGTTCGGCGACGCCTATGATTCATGGCGCTCTCCACCTCAGACTTGGTGGCGGACAGGCGGTCGGCATCCTCCGCCGAGGGGAATCCGCCTGCGCCTTGCGCTCGCCTCCGCCCCGACAGTGTGTTGGACTCGGCGATGAGGCTTGGTTGGCAACCTCTTCATACACCGTCCGGCGAGTACTCTTTCTCCTGGAAAAGGTCATGAGCATTAATGCACCTCCTGAAAATCCTTTTTCTAAATAGCAAGACGCGGGCTATACTGTTGCGGTGACGTTTCGACCCGTGCCGCAATCCTCTTCCGCCTGCGAGGCCGGACTGACCCTTGCTGGTCAACCGCCGTGGGCTCGGCTTCCTGCCTTGAAGGCACCTCCTGTGAAACATTATTATATACGATGGTCAGCAATGCGCAAGGACGAGATGCTGGTGTCAGACTTCGGTCATATTCACCGGGGAAGCTGGGGTCAGGCCGGGGTAGTCAGCCGTGATGGCGACTAAAGCATTGTCCATGCTGAGTTGGTGGAACACCCCGTCGATTAGCTCCACCTTTATGTCTGGATCCTCCTCGGAGGCCGGATCAAGGGACCTTCCCGGGTCCTCAGGTTGCGGGGCTGGACTATGTATGCTCTCCACAGTCCGGTGCAGTTCCTGCGACGAATCGATAAAATAAGGTACTTAACTTTGAAAGTACGGGTCGGATAAATGAACATCCGCTTACCCAGCTCCGAGGGTTGTTCATTGAGAACCCATTCAATGGGCTTGTCTGGAGAAAGTCTTCCTTCTCCCCTTTGTACATGGCGGACAAAATCTTCACCAGATCCTCGGCCGACTCCGGCCCTTTGCGGCCATGACGGGTGGCATCATTCTCCCCGTTGAAATCCCACATAGGGTGGCCTCAGACAGCAGCGGCTGCACTTCGTGATAATGCACGTGGCCAAGAATCCAATCATGGTCAGTCCGGAATGGGCCAGTAACCTTATCCGGCCCATCAAATAATGGATGCTCTTGTCTTCCTCCAGCTGGGGGCTCCGTGGGCGCCAACTCAGGCGTTTCTTCAGAGGGGCATTGCTAAACTCCGGGAGGCCGATCCGAACAGGGTCTGGCAGTGGAGCGTCTTCAACATAAAACCATTCTGAAGGCCAGTCTTCAGACGCCTTCTTAGGGGTTCCGGAACGATATCCGGTCCCGGCGATGCGCCATATTTCGGCACCGCCCACTTGATAAATTGACCCCTCATGAGAGCGGGGTACGAGGCAGAATAGCATCTTCCACAACGCAAATTGGGGCTCGATGCCCAGGAATAGCTCGCAGAGAACTACGAGACCCGCAATATGCAGAATAGAGGCGGGCGTGAGGTGATGGAGCTGGAGTCCGTAGAACTCCAGAAGCCCGCGGAGGAACGGATGTACAGGAAATCCGAGCCCCCTTATCAGATAGGGGACGAAGCATACCCGCTCCCCTTTGTTGGGACTTGGGGTGGCCTCCGCTTGCTTCCCACCTTTGTAAGTGGCCAGCCGGCTCGAACCGGGACCATAAAGGCCGGGGAAGATATCCTCCACTTGAAGCTTCACCAGCTCACAGCGGGATGTAACATCTCCTCCAATCTCCGGCAGAGGGTTGGGAGCGAGAGGAGGAGCCGACGACGGTCCATGATGGAATGGATTTTTGGTCATAGGCGCTTCGATGAGTACTTGCGGAAGGAAGATGGTGTGATTTGGATCTGGATTCTTGCCTTTCTTATAGGCAGATTGTTTGCGCAGCTAGGGGGTAAAACATAAAAGGTACCCTGGATTTTCGCATTCGTGTGACGCATGGAAGAGGGCCATTATTGGGCGTGGAAGCCAAGGAGCGCAACATTCATAAGGAAGCCGGACACTATTCGGCAAGCACATGGAATTTGTGGGAGAACCCGCCTTGCAACACCGAAGATTATATACGTGCTGGACTTATCGTCATTGAAGCCTGGTTCGGGGGCTACTAAGGGAGTCCTGGATTAGGGGGTGTCCGGACAGCCAGACTATCATCGTCATCCGGACTCCAAGACTTTAAAGATACAAGATTGAAGACTTCGTCCCGTGTCCGGATGGGACTTTCCTTGGCGTGGAAGGCAAGCTTGGCGATACGGATATGTAGATCTCCTACCATTGTAACCGACTCAGTGTAACCTGGCCCTCTCCAAAGGTCTATATAAACCGGAGGGTTTTAGTCCGTAGGACACACAACCATTACAACAATCATACCATAGGCTAGCTTCTAGGGTTTAGCCTCCTTGATCTCGTGGTAGATCCACTGTTGTACTACCCATATCATCAATATTAATCAAGCAGGAGTAGGGTTTTACCTCCATCGAGAGGGCCCGAACCTGGGTAAAAACATCGTGTCCCATGTCTCCTGTTACCATCCGCCTAGACGCACAGTTCGGGACCCCCTACCCGAGATCCGCCATTTTTGACACCAACACCAACTCTCCACAAAGAAAAACTGGAAGTGTCATCAAGCGAAGGTGGCTTACCCCTAGGTTTATACTTTGGTTTCTCCACTTTAGATTTTGCATAAAGCCATGAAACACCAGAGGTACACTAGTAGGAGGTTGTTGGACCAAGGGAGGAAGAGTCACATTTTTTTCTAGTGCAACACTACTCAAATTAACGTACACGTGGTGTTGGATTCCAAGTTAATGCGGTCAACCTCAATTGGACCAAGTCCTTAATAAAAGCATCATGCTAATCCTTTTGCCTAGGAAAGGCTTGTTCTGTATCCTCAAAAGTGAAGGACTTGTGCACTTCCAAAGAAGGTGCATCCTTCTCTTTAGGATTTGAAACAAGGGGTGCCATCGAGCTTCATCTCTCGCTCTAGGGCGGTTAAGCCACAAGAATGGAGCATGAGGCTCTAATACCAGTTTAAAGGATTGAGTGCTGGAAATATGCCCTAGAGGCAATAATAAAGTTGTTATTATCATATTTCCTTGTTCTTGATAAGTATTTATTCTCCATTCTATAATTGTATTAATCAAACACTCAAATACATGTGTGGATACACAAACAAATAATGTGTCCCTAGTAAGCCTATACTAGACTAGCTTGTTGATTAAAGATGGTTAAGGTTTCCAAACCATGGAAATGACTTGTTATTTATAATGAGTCATATCATTAGGAGAATGATCTGATGGACAGGCCCAATCATAAGCTTAGCATCTAATCGTGTCACTAAGTTTGAATTGCTACAACTTTCTTGATGTCAAGTATTTGTTCCTTAGACCATGAGATCATGCCACTCCCTTGTACTAGAAGAATGCTTTGTGTGCATCAACCATCACTTCATAACCGGGTAATTATAAAGTTTTTCTTCGGGTATCTCAGAAGGTACTAGTTGGGTTGCATGGATCAAGACTGGGATTTATCACTCCGTGTGATGGTGAGATATATCTGGGCCATCTGGGTAATACAACATCTCAAGTAGCTTGCAAGTATG